>OY757545.1:15459313-15509891 GCA_963584105.1 Alviniconcha strummeri
GTTTCTCTCTTCTTAGTGTGCTTTTCAGGGGTAGTGCACATGTCACAGCCAGTGGCAAGGTGGTTTCACACACAACCGTAAACAGGTAGTAAACAGGCTCAAGATCCCTCAGGGTCTCTCCACACTATTGTTCCACCGGTGGAGTGAAGTTCCTACAAGGGGAGGGGTCCTCGGTGATTCACCGTATGAAAAACTACCTGCTTTACAAGATGCCACTTGTCTGTGTTCTCTGAGTGCTGCTTTTTAGAGCTTTTAGCTAGGCCTTCTTCTATCAGAACTCTTCTTAGTGATTTTGTTGTTCTTTTTAGCAATTTGTAGGGCTCTCTTCTTCTCGGAGTGGTTTTTGTTGGGTTCCTTTCCAGTTTGACTGGTTCATTTTAGGGCTTTTTCTTTGGCCTTCTTCTATCTAGCTATTGTTGTTGGTTTTGTTCAGCATTTCATAGGGCTCCTTTAATTCTGAATGCTTCCTGGGGGGGTGGGGGGTGGGGTATACACCTTCTTGTACCCAGCTCTTCTTGTGGTTTTGTTCTGGTTAGCATTTCCTAGTATCTGTCTCTTCATAATGTGCTTTTCGGGTGTAGTCCACATGTCACAGCCTGTGGCAGGGTGATTTCACACACAATCGTAAACAGGTGGTAAACAGGCTCAAGATCCCCCAGGGTCTCTCCACACTATTGTTTCACCGGTGGAGTGAAGTTCCTTCAAGGGGAGGGGTCCACGGTGATTCACCGTATGAAAAACTACCTGCTTTACAAAGATGCCACCTGTCTGTGTTCTCCGAGTGCTGCTTTTTAGAGGTTTTAGCTAAGCCTTCTTCTATCAAAACTCTTCTTCTTAGTGGTTTTGTTGTTCTTTTTAGCATTTTGTAGACTCTGTACTTCTCAGAGTGGTTTTTGTAGAGCTCCTTTCCAGTTTGACTGGTTCATGTTAGGTTTTTTTCTTTGGCCTTCTTCAGCCCAGCTATTGTTGTTACTTAGTGGTTTTGCTCTGTTTAGCGTTTCATAGGGCTCCTTTCACTCTGAATGCTTCCTTTCGGGTCTTTTTCATACACTTCTTCTACCCACATCCCAGCTCCTCTTCTTTTGAGTTTGGCCTTTTTTTAGTGTTTCCTAGGGCTCCTCTCTTCTTAGTGTGCTGTTTGGGGGTGTATTCCACATATGTCACAGACTGTGGCAGGGTGATTGCACTTGTAAACAGGTGGTAAACAGGCTCAAGATCCCCCAGGGTCTCTCCACACTATTGTTTCACCGGTGGAGTGAAGTTCCTTCAAGGGGAGGGGTCCGTGGTGATTCACCATACGTAATACTACCTGCTTTACAAAAATGCCACTTGTCTGTGTTCTCTGAGTGCTGCTTTTTAGAGCTTTTAGCTAGGCCTTCTTCTATCAGAACTCTTCTTAGTGATTTTGTTGTTCTTTTTAGCAATTTGTAGGGCTCTCTTTTTCTCGGAGTGGTTTTTGTTGGGTTCCTTTCCAGTTTGACTGGTTCATTTTAGGGCTTTTTCTTTGGCCTTCTTCTATCTAGCTATTGTTGTTGGTTTTGTTCAGCATTTCATAGGGCTCCTTTAATTCTCAATGCTTCCTGAGGGGGGGGGGGGGGGGGGTATACACCTTCTTGTACCCAGCTCTTCTTGTGGTTTTGTTCTGGGTAGCATTTCCTAGTGTTTCTATCCTCATCGTGTGCTTTTCGGGTGTAGTCCACATGTCACAGCCTGTGGCAGTTTTTTTTTACACACAATCGTAAACAGGTGGTAAACAGGCTCAAGATCCCCCAGGGTCTCTCCACACTATTGTTTCACCGGTGGAGTGAAGTTCCTTCAAGGGGAGGGGTCCGCGGTGATTCACCGTATGAAAAACTACCTGCTTTACAAAGATGCCACTTGTCTGTGTTCTCAGTGTGCTGCTTTTTAGTGTTTATCTAGGCCTTCTTCTATAAGAACTCTTCTTCTTAGTGGTTTTGTTGTTCTTCGTAGCATTTCGTAGGACTTTGTTCTTCTCAGAGTGGTTTTCATAGGGTTCCTTTCCAGTTTGACTTGTTCATTTTAGGGCTTTTTCTTTGGCCTTCTTCTATCTAGCTATTGCATTTCATCAGGTTCCTTTAATTCTGAATGCTTCCTTGGGGAGGAGGGGGGTCACACACCTTCTTGTACCCAGCTCTTCTTGTGGTTTTGTTCTGGTTAGCATTTCCTAGTATCTGTCTCTTCATAATGTGCTTTTCGGATGTAGTCCACATGTCACAGCCTGTGGCAGTGTGATTTCACACAAAATCGTAAACAGGTAGTAAACAGGCTCAAGATCCCCCAGGGTCTCTCCACACTATTGTTTCACCGGTGGAGTGAAGTTCCTTCAAGGGGAGGGGTCCACGGTGATTCACCGTATGAAAAACTACCTGCTTTACAAAGATGCCACCTGTCTGTGTTCTCCGAGTGCTGCTTTTTAGAGGTTTTAGCTAAGCCTTCTTCTATCAAAACTCTTCTTCTTAGTGGTTTTGTTGTTCTTTTTAGCATTTTGTAGACTGTACTTCTCAGAGTGGTTTTTGTAGAGCTCCTTTCCAGTTTGACTGGTTCATGTTAGGGCTTTTTCTTTGGCCTTCTTCAGCCCAGCTATTGTTGTTACTTAGTGGCTTTTGCTCTGTTTAGCATTTCATAGGGCTCCTTTCACTCTGAATGCTTCCTTTCGGGTCTTTTTCATACACTTCTTCTACCCACATCCCAGCTCCTCTTCTTTTGAGTTTGGCCTTTTTCAGTGTTTCCTAGGGCTCCTCTCTTCTTAGTGTGCTGTTTGGGGTGTATTCCACATATGTCACAGACTGTGGCAGGGTGATTGCACTTGTAAGCAGGTGGTAAACAGGCTCAAGATCCCCCAGGGTCTCTCCACACCATTGTTTCACCGGTGGAGTGAAGTTCCTTCAAGGGGAGGGGTCCGTGGTGATTCACCATACGAAAAACTACCTGCTTTACAAAGATGCCACTTGTCTGTGTTCTCCGAGTGCTGCTTTTTAGAGCTTTTAGCTAGGCCTTCTTCTATCAGAACTCTTCTTCTTATATAGTGGTTTTGTTCTTTTTAGCAGTTTTTAGGGCTCTGTTCTTCTCAGAGTTGTTTTCATAGGGCTCCTTTCCAGTTTGACTTGTTCATTTTGAGGCTTTTTCTATAGCCTTCTTCTATCCAGCTATTGTTGTTGGTGTTTTTGTTTTGTTCAGCATTTCATCAGGCTCCTTTAATTCTGATTGCTTCCTTGGGGAGGAGGGGGGGTGTCATACACCTTCTTGTACCCACTACCCAGCTCTTCTTGTGGTTTTGTTCTGGTTAGCATTTCCTAGTATCTGTCTCTTCATAATGTGCTTTTCGGGTGTAGTCCACATGTCACAGCCTGTGGCAGTGTGTGATTTCACACACAATCGTAAACAGGTAGTAAACAGGCTCAAGATCCCCCAGGGTCTCTCCACACTATTGTTTCACCGGTGGAGTGAAGTTCCTTCAAGGGGAGGGGTCCACGGTGATTCACCGTATGAAAAACTACCTGCTTTACAAAGATGCCACCTGTCTGTGTTCTCCGAGTGCTGCTTTTTAGAGGTTTTAGCTAAGCCTTCTTCTATCAAAACTCTTCTTCTTAGTGGTTTTGTTGTTCTTTTTAGCATTTTGTAGACTCTGTACTTCTCAGAGTGGTTTTTGTAGAGCTCCTTTCCAGTTTGACTGGTTCATGTCAGGGCTTTTTCTTTGGCCTTCTTCAGCCCAGCTATTGTTGTTACTTAGTGGTTTTGCTCTGTTTAGCGTTTCATAGGGCTCCTTTCACTCTGAATGCTTCCTTTTGGGTCTTTTTCATACACTTCTCCTACCCACATCCCAGCTCCTCTTCTTTTGAGTTTGGCCTTTTTTAGTGTTTCCTAGGGCTCCTCTCTTCTTAGTGTGCTGTTTGGGGTGTATTCCACATGTGTCACAGACTGTGGCAGGGTGATTGCACTTGTAAGCAGGTGGTAAACAGGCTCAAGATCCCCCAGGGTCTCTCCACACCATTGTTTCACCGGTGGAGTGAAGTTCCTTCAAGGGGAGGGGTCCGTGGTGATTCACCATACGAAAAACTACCTGCTTTACAAAGATGCCACTTGTCTGTGTTCTCTGAGTGCTGCTTTTTAGAGCTTTTAGCTAGGCCTTCTTCTATCAGAACTCTTCTTCTTATATAGTGGTTTTGTTCTTTTTAGCAGTTTTTAGGGCTCTGTTCTTCTCAGAGTTGTTTTCATAGGGCTCCTTTCCAGTTTGACTTGTTCATTTTCAGGCTTTTTCTATAGCCTTCTTCAATCCAGCTATTGTTGTTGGTGTTTTTGTTTTGTTCAGCATTTCATCAGGCTCCTTTAATTCTGATTGCTTCCTTGGGGAGGAGGGGGAGGGGGGGGGGGTCATACACCTTCTTGTTCCCAGCTCTTCTTGTGGTTTTGTTCTGGTTAGCATTTCCTAGTATCTGTCTCTTCATAATGTGCTTTTCGGGTGTAGTCCACATGTCACAGCCTGTGGCAGTGTGTGATTTCACACACAATCGTAAACAGGTAGTAAACAGGCTCAAGATCCCCCAGGGTCTCTCCACACTATTGTTTCACCGGTGGAGTGAAGTTCCTTCAAGGGGAGGGGTCCACGGTGATTCACCGTATGAAAAACTACCTGCTTTACAAAGATGCCACCTGTCTGTGTTCTCCGAGTGCTGCTTTTTAGAGGTTTTAGCTAAGCCTTCTTCTATCAAAACTCTTCTTCTTAGTGGTTTTGTTGTTCTTTTTAGCATTTTGTAGACTGTACTTCTCAGAGTGGTTTTTGTAGAGCTACTTTCCAGTTTGACTGATTCATGTTAGGGCTTTTTATTTGGCCTTCTTCAGCCCAGCTATTGTTGTTACTTAGTGGTTTTGCTCTGTTTAGCGTTTCATAGGGCTCCTTTCACTCTGAATGCTTCCTTTCGGGTCTTTTTCATACACTTCTTCTACCCACATCCCAGCTCCTCTTCTTTTGAGTTTGGCCTTTTTTAGTGTTTCCTAGGGCTCCTCTCTTCTTAGTGTGCTGTTTGGGGTGTATTCCACATGTGTCACAGACTGTGGCAGGGTGATTGCACTTGTAAGCAGGTGGTAAACAGGCTCAAGATCCCCCAGGGTCTCTCCACACCATTGTTTCACCGGTGGAGTGAAGTTCCTTCAAGGGGAGGGGTCCGTGGTGATTCACCATACGAAAAACTACCTGCTTTACAAAGATGCCACTTGTCTGTGTTCTCTGAGTGCTGCTTTTTAGAGCTTTTAGCTAGGCCTTCTTCTATCAGAACTCTTCTTCTTATATAGTGGTTTTGTTCTTTTTAGCAGTTTTTAGGGCTCTGTTCTTCTCAGAGTTGTTTTCATAGGGCTCCTTTCCAGTTTGACTTGTTCATTTTCAGGCTTTTTCTATAGCCTTCTTCAATCCAGCTATTGTTGTTGGTGTTTTTGTTTTGTTCAGCATTTCATCAGGCTCCTTTAATTCTGATTGCTTCCTTGGGGAGGAGGGGGAGGGGGGGGGGTCATACACCTTCTTGTTCCCAGCTCTTCTTGTGGTTTTGTTCTGGTTAGCATTTCCTAGTATCTGTCTCTTCATAATGTGCTTTTCGGGTGTAGTCCACATGTCACAGCCTGTGGCAGTGTGTGATTTCACACACAATCGTAAACAGGTAGTAAACAGGCTCAAGATCCCCCAGGGTCTCTCCACACTATTGTTTCACCGGTGGAGTGAAGTTCCTTCAAGGGGAGGGGTCCACGGTGATTCACCGTATGAAAAACTACCTGCTTTACAAAGATGCCACCTGTCTGTGTTCTCCGAGTGCTGCTTTTTAGAGGTTTTAGCTAAGCCTTCTTCTATCAAAACTCTTCTTCTTAGTGGTTTTGTTGTTCTTTTTAGCATTTTGTAGACTCTGTACTTCTCAGAGTGGTTTTTGTAGAGCTCCTTTCCAGTTTGACTGGTTCATGTCAGGGCTTTTTCTTTGGCCTTCTTCAGCCCAGCTATTGTTGTTACTTAGTGGTTTTGCTCTGTTTAGCATTTCATAGGGCTCCTTTCACTCTGAATGCTTCCTTTTGGGTCTTTTTCATACACTTCTCCTACCCACATCCCAGCTCCTCTTCTTTTGAGTTTGGCCTTTTTTTAGTGTTTCCTAGGGCTCCTCTCTTCTTAGTGTGCTGTTTGGGGCGTATTCCACATATGTCACAGACTGTGGCAGGGTGATTGCACTTGTAAACAGGTGGTAAACAGGCTCAAGATCCCCCAGGGTCTCTCCACACTATTGTTTCACCGGTGGAGTGAAGTTCCTTCAAGGGGAGGGGTCCATGGTGATTCACCATACGTAATACTACCTGCTTTACAAAAATGCCACTTGTCTGTGTTCTCTGAGTGCTGCTTTTTAGAGCTTTTAGCTAGGCCTTCTTCTATCAGAACTCTTCTTAGTGATTTTGTTGTTCTTTTTAGCAATTTTTAGCGCTCTCTTCTTCTCAGAGTGGTTTTTGTTGGGTTCCTTTCCAGTTTGACTGGTTCATTTTAGGGCCTTTTCTTTGGCCTTCTTCTATCTAGCTATTGTTTTGGTTTTGTTCATCATTTCATAGGGCTCCTTTAATTCTCATTGCTTCCTGAGGGGGGGTGGGGGGGGTATACACCTTCTTGTACCCACCTCTTCTTGTGGTTTTGTTGTGGGTAGCATTTCCTAGTGTTTCTATCCTCATCGTGTGCTTTTTGGGTGTAGTCCACATGTCACAGCCTGTGGCAGTTTTTTTTATACACACAATGGTAAACAGGTGGTAAACAGGCTCAAGATCCCCCAGGGTCTCTCCACACTATTGTTTCACCGGTGGAGTGAAGTTCCTTCAAGGGGAGGGGTCCGCGGTGATTCACCGTATGAAAAACTACCTGCTTTACAAAGATGCCACTTGTCTGTGTTCTCAGTGTGCTGCTTTTTAGTGTTTATCTAGGCCTTCTTCTATAAGAACTCTTCTTCTTAGTGGTTTTGTTGTTCTTCGTAGCATTTCGTAGGACTTTGTTCTTCTCAGAGTGGTTTTCATAGGGTTTCTTTCCAGTTTGACTGGTTCATTTTAGGTCTTTTTCTTTGGCCTTCTTCTATCTAGCTATTGCATTTCATCAGGCTCCTTTAATTCTGAATGCTTCCTTGGGGAGGAGGTGGAGGGGGGGGGGGGGTCATACACCTTCTTGTTCCCAGCTCTTCTTGTGGTTTTGTTCTGGTTAGCATTTCCTAGTATCAGTCTCTTCATAATGTGCTTTTCAGGGGTAGTCCACATGTCACAGCCTGTGGCAGGGTGATTTCACACACAATCGTAAACAGGTAGTAAACAGGCTCAAGATCCCCCAGGGTCTCTCCACACTATTGGTTCACTGGTGGAGTGAAGTTCCTTCAAGGGGAGGGGTCCACGGTGATTCACCATATGAAAAACTACCTGCTCTACAAAGATGCCACCTGTCTGTGTTCTCCGAGTGCTGCTTTTTAGAGATTTTAGCTAAGCCTTTTTCTATCAAAACTCTTCTTCTTAGTGGTTTTGTTGTTCGTTTTAGCATTTTGTAGACTGTACTTCTCAGAGTGGTTTTTGTAGAGCTCCTTTCCAGTTTGACTGGTTCATGTTAGGGCTTTTTCTTTGGCCTTCTTCAGCCCAGCTATTGTTGTTACATAGTGGTTTTGCTCTGTTTAGCATTTCATAAGGCACCTTTCATTTTGAATGCTTCCTTTTGCAATCAGACTGTGGCAGGATGATTGCACTTGTAAACAGGTGGTAAACAGGCTCAAGATCCCCCAGGGTCTCTCCACACTATTGTTTCACTGGTGGAGTGAAGTTCCCTCAAAGGGAGAATTCTGCTGTGATTCACCATAAGAAAAACTACCTGCTTTACAAAGATGCCACTTTAATTGTCACAATCTCTGGCCATATGATTTCACTGATGTTGCTGCTTTCTCTCTTCTCTGTTCTTTTTAGCACTGCATTATTGCTTCTTTCTCTACGTGTATATTCTACCTTTTATGGCTTGTTCTTTGGCTTTTTCAAGTTTTTGCCAATTTCGTTTTCATGGTTGTGATGTTCTTTTTCAAAGGCACTTTTCTCCCCAGACTGCTGCTTTTTCTGGCCGTTTCTTTGGCCTCTTCTGCCCAGATCTTCTTGGTGGTTGGTTTTTAGCACTCCATAGGGCTCCTATCTCTTTTGATTGGTTCTTCATGTGGCATTCTCTTTGGCCTTCTTCTACCCATCTTCTTGTTCATAACCATAATGGTTTTTGTTCTCATTGATACTTGGCTGGGCTCCTTTTTCTTCTGAGTACTTCTTTTTTACAGATTGTGCTTCGGTCTTCCACCCTGCTTTTCTTTTAAGTGGTTCTGTTCTTTCTAGTGGTCTGTAGGGTGTTTTTCTCTTTGAGTGCTTCTTTCAGTTAGCTGGTTAGTGCTTGGGTTTGAATGTACTGGGTTACCTCAGGACACATCAAAATTTCAAAATTCTTCATCAGTTTAGAACACATACAAGTCACTGTATCATAAGTATATATATATACAGTTGTGTCACAGTTTTTGAGTCAATAGCAAGGATATCTCAATATATACATACACTAATCATAACAAGTTAAGGGCCAGTAGGAAATTTCACTGTACTTTTTCAAAATATCACAGAGCAGTGACAGCTAAGCAAAGAAAATTGCAGACACATGGCCAAGGCATTGCAGACTGCACTTGCATCAACCTTTAAAAAAAAAAAAAAATGTTTTGCTCACTGCTTCTTTGGTCACTGGTGGAAAGTGTCACAATTAGATTTTTTTAAATCCCTTAATTGTTAAAAAACGCACAACTATTTTTGCTTACTATTCAGGGCACCTGCCTGAAAACTGAATGGTGCACATAAAACTAAATTTTTATGTAATCCTGAATGGTGCACATAAAACTACATTTTTATCTGAATACTTTTCATATTTGATCCGGGTGAGGTGGCATAAATTTTGTTTGGCCCAAAGAACACAGCATGCAGTCAGAATTCCCTTGACTCCAGTTGAATGCTGCACCCATGCCATGTGCCCTGGACCAGGCAGTAGTGGTCCATGATCCCCTTCACAAATGAGTCTCCTGCTTCACTGTTGCTTTCAACGATGGCTGGAGATGCGTCTGTCCGGGAGGTCGATCGCTGTGGAGGCAGATCAGTAATGATGTGGGTCAGCATGTATCCACCTCAATGGTGCTTGGCAGAATGCTACTCTGTGTCATTCATGGCTCTCTAACTGACCTACGCTGCAGGGACGAGATTGTGTGCCCCCTCATCCATCCTGCTCTGCAAGCCATGGGACCATGTGCCACACTTTGCAGGACACCATTGCCACTCCTCACAGAGCTCAGGTCATCACACATTTCTTGCCACCCGCTCCCCAAAGTTGGCTCCTGTCAATCTTTGGACAAGGAGTAGCTAAAAACTACCCCACCCCTGTTGGTGTGTACCCCACTCACCCATGTCCTGCAGCAGGTGTGGCAGAGTAAACTCTTCAGACCCTCGTCCTCTCCACGAGTCAGTGCTGCATAAAATGCCTTTCAGATAATGGCAGCCATACCTGCTGTGGACTGCCATGAACACGAGTCACATCTGTGACTTTAAAAAAGAAGGGTGGAGTCACTTTAGAGCACAAGCCTCTTTTGTTGTTACATGAAGTCAAATGAGTCCTGTATAAATTGTTGCTAAGTAAATGAAATAAATGTATCTTTTTCAAAATTATCAGTGGCTTTTGTTTGTATATTTCAGCTCAGTACGTGTTCATGTGACCCTGAATTTGTTGGTGACAAATCACCATGCTTGTCATCACTAGCAATTTAAGCAGGTTTCTGTATTAAGTGCCTGCCGAATATAAATAGGCACCCAAACATGACAAACATCACAAGTTTATTAGTCATATATATGCTTGTGATTTGACAAATTGTGTTTTAAAATTTGTGCAAAAAACATCTCAGAAAACAGTCCTGGAAGTAAATTTCTCAGTTGCATGTAAGTGAATGTAAATGCTGATATTGCTTGTGTTTGCTATTGATTGCATTTTGTGTAGAACTGTGAGCGTATATATATGTATATATATTATATACATATATAATTATAGTGTGTTTTGGTACTTGTGTAGAGTAAGCATGGTGTAGAGTAAGCATGAATATGTGTGATTCACCCAGGGGACCTAGCTGGTGTGGCTGACAGAACATAAAAATTGAAGAACTAACTAGCTAACAAATGGTTTTGTTGTTTTTAGTGTTGTGTAGGGTTCCTTTTTCTTTTGAGTGCTTCTTTTTGGTTGGTTAGTGTTTGGATTTTAATATCCTGTAAGCCACACTGGATCACCTGAGGACAAATCACACTTTCACAAGTTGTGTGTACCAGCTCAAAACAGAGTCACTAAATCATAAGTAAAACACTGGATCACAATTCTGGACACAACACAGTCAACAGCAAAAACACAGCACTTGACACAGGAATCTGCTTTAGTCGGTCATGATGATTAGCAATGTTACCTGTTTTGTTCTGTGGGTCAACAGGGGAAACTGCATTAACCACAACTAATGCAGTTTAAAATGTAGGCAGTAGAGAGAAAAAAAAGTGCAGGTAAATGAACCAGTAAGGTAGGACAAGCAAGAAATTCCAGGCTGCAGATGAAGCATGTGTGGCTGTATTCTGACCTACTCCCGGCTTTAAAAGGAAAACGTTCACAGCTCTGTGTTCTCAACAGACGGGCCTTAATTTCTGCATCTGCTTTACTCCCACTGCAGGGGTTCTTTTGAGGGACTTCTCCTGCCTATTTTCTTTTTTAACTTGTTTTTTATTCCAGTTTCGGTACAAGCTAAAGCAATGTGATGATTACAGTGATGATTACAACTGTAAACCTAAACAGAGATAAGCATATACATATATATAGAAACCTTAGACATAACAAACATGCATGTTTTGGGGAAAAATAAACAGGAAGAAAAAAGAAAAGTAAAATATCCATCTATTCTTAGTAGTAGTATTTAAGCCCTGTTCTTTTTAGCACTTAGTGTGGTGCGTTTCTTTTCAGTTCTTTCTAGGGATTTTGTGTCAGGTCTTCTTCCACCCATGTCTTCTTAATAATTAAGGTGATTTTGTACTTCATAGCACTTTATGTAGCTCCTTTTTATGAGTTTTTGTTTGTTTTTCTCCTTTTTTTCTTCTTTTTATTTTTTTTAAAGACAGTGTTCCACTCAGCTTTCCCACTTTTGGGGCTCTGTTCTCTTCAGTACTTTGCAGGGCTCTTTTAACCTCCGTTATTTTTCTTTCTTTCTTTCCAGTGTTTCTTTTGGTCTGTTTTTTTACCAATGTCCTGAGGTGACCCTGTGTGGTTGATGGTACATTAAAATCTAAGAACTGTCTCTTGATCGGTCTACCCATCTCATCTTAGTCATGTTCTTTTTAGCACATCATAGGGCTCCTTTTCCACTTTTTTCTACCCACATATTGTCAGTGGTTCTGTTCTTTTCAGCTGACCAAGTTTTCTCCATGGGATTATTTACTTGTGTTAATGTTCATCACTTTTGTAGCTTTTTTCTGGGTAAACTCCACATGGCTTAGTCACACACACATATTCACTTGTAGTCATAAACAGGCTCAAGATCCCATGGGGTCTATCCACACCCTTGCCACACTGGTGGAGTGAGCTTCCTCCAAAGGAAGCAGTCCACATGACTAAAAAACCCAACTACCTGCTTACAGGGTTCACATTAATTGGCAGTTTCCAGTATTTTACTGGTTGAGGTCAGCATATACAGAGGGGAAATCAGCAGTCAATCAGATACATGTACTGGCTGTTATTTTGTTTGAAAGGATGTTAAAAACAAACAAACAACAACCTGAAAAGCAAGTGAACAAAAAACGTGGTACATTGAGAGAGTGCGTGTGGTGTGTGTGTGTGTGTGTGTGTGTGTGTGTGTGTGTGTGTGTGTGTGTGTGTGTGTGTGTTCTAGATGGGGAAGGGACTTGAGTGTACAACTCTGTTAGTACAGCTCTAGTAGTTGTAAACATAGCTTTGTGTCTGACTGGTTACAGTAATTATGTGACCAGTTTCTGACCCATTTTTGCCACCTTACAGTTGTCACATTGGTTTAAAAAATGTCTAGCTTGTAAACTTTACAAAGACAACACCTGTGTGTGTCTCAGCCTCTGGCAGTGAAATTTCACTTGCAGGGCTCATTTCTCCTGAATCCTGATTTTTAACGCTTTGTGTTAGAGCCTTCTTCCATCAGCTGTTCATAATAGTTTGTTTTTGTTTTTTAGACCAAAAATTGTTTTTTGATTGAATCCTTAGTCTCTAGTTGCTTGTATTGCAGAGATGGCTGAACAGCTACCTTTTTCGTGTTTGTGCAAAGCAGTTGTAGAAAGAAAATAGTATGGAGAGAGAGAGAGAGAGAGAGAGAGAGAACATGCACACAAAATGGAGTGGATAGAATAGTGAATATACAAGAATTGGTTTATAATAGGCCCAGTCTAATAAAAAGTCAGGTAGGGTCCGTTTCAGCTTTTGGTTGTATGCTTCAGTTATGCATTTTCTTTTTTTGTCCAACTTGTGGGTGTATTAAGCTCAGTGCAGACAGAAAGTAAAACTGAACAATGCCAATGTGCATTCAAGTATCATAGTACTGCCCGAAAGAGAGAAAGATGAGTGCTGTAATTACATGGGTGTTCAGTTTAGTGTTGGCATATGTATATGTCAGCATATACAATGTCATATTGTGTGCATATATATGTATGTTCTTGTATGTGTACGTGTTCGCCAAGGGGTGCATATTTGTGTCACTGTCAGTATGTGCAGGTGGGGAGTGGGGGTCAGTTGTGTGCTTGTGTGTAGAAGGCCCTGGATGCTCTCCAGACTTCAGCTGGGAACTGCAATGGTCCATGTCCAGTGCAGAAAACAGCAAGAGCAAGCCACCTACAAGCTAAATGGCCATACCCTGAAGACATCAACCTTCACCTTGGCCAGCAGCAGCATGAGCAGCAGGGCAATGAAACAGGCTATTGACACATACACCGTGCTTGGCTGTCAATCAGAACAGGAAGTACAAGGTATTTTTAGGTTCATTTGAATACTTAGTTTTTTCAGATGAATTGTCATACATATATATAATTATAAGATTGGTTTGATTCCAGTGTAAAGTAACTATTCTCTTCACAGTATTCAAGTTAGCACCCCCCCCGAGCCCCCCCCCCCCGAGCCCCCCCCCCCCCCTTAAAGCACACAGAGGGCAACTGCAGCAACAAAGTACACCCTCAAGAAGGTATATGAAGTAAAGTAAGCAAAAGAAATGAACATCAGCAGAACCTGTAACACTGAACAACAAGAAGCACAACAGACCACATTCTGAAGATGTATCCTTGGTGCATGTTATCAATGGTTATCATGGGCGATTTCCCTCTTTTGTAATTATGTCACTTGCTAGGGTATGACGTTGATCATGGAGCCCTGTCAAATCACTTTGTAGGTTCTGCATGAGCGCTCTTGGCCTCGTTCTCTTTAAACACAGACCTAACAAACACTACACATTATTTTATGCATATTGCAATACTTGGAAATCAAACGGATTCTTCTTTTAACAATAGCCTGCTTGTGCCATAAAGGTATACATATGCCAAATTTGTATGCTTATTATGGAAATGTGTTGAAAAACAACAACTTCCTAATAAAAGACGATGCAGCAGACGAGCACACTCAGAATCAGCGGTGAACACCCCACTTGTAACTGAACAAATGACTGAGACAGTACATACCACCAGCTTGTGGCTGTCTTGAAATGGTAAGTCTGGAAAACCACTTTTTAAGCATAAACTTGCACATGCATGTATCCAGATGTGTCTGGAAAACCACTTTTTATTCATAAACTCGTACACACATATCTAGGTGTTTGTGTGTGTGTGTGTGTGTGTATATATATCCTACACAAGTAAACAGATGTACATACAAATGTAGTCACTCATCCAAGCATGACCGACGGCCAGATTGACTCACAGATCATTTGTTCTGCTTTATGCCACACTGATGCTGTCGTGAACTTGCCCACTGATGTATCAGCAGATTTAACCTTGACATAATTACTACAGTGCTCTTCCAACAGGCCTATGCATTGATGCTCTGAGCATGACTGTTATTTCCACACAGGGCTCCCACTGTGGGATAATGTAGACATGGAAATTAAAATCCCCTTTTGAGAACCTAGAGCTGACAAGTAGGTTCCCTTGGTGAGTACCTACCAAAAATAAATATGTACCAAAATGTGTCATTGTGCATTAATAAGTGGATTTTTAATTATTATTTTTTACATTTTGTCCTCAGGTGACCAGTGGTTGACGGAATGTTAAAATTCAAGAACTGCGCAGGTGCAGAGGATATGCAAAGTGCAGACTCTGAACATGACATGAACATGACAGACTCTTGGTTACAGCCAGTGCTCTGAACACTGCATACACAATGAAGAGTACAGACGGAGAATGACCCACTGAACAGTACACACCATGAACAGTACAGACACTGAACCAACACTGAACACTACAGACTGAACGCCACTGAAAACTGAATACTAGACTGAACACTACCCACACTGAATAATAGTAGGCAGACCATGAATGCCCTAGACTGTAACCCAGCTAACACTGAACACCATTGACTATGTATGCTACAGACTCTACCCTACAGACTGAACACTTAAAGAAACTAACTGATGCTATAGACTCTGAACACTACTGGCATTGAACACTATAGAACCGTGCTGAGCTGACACTATAGACTGACACTGGACACTGAATTTTACTGATACATAAACAGTACTGAACTGACATTATACTGAACACTACATAATACAGAAAGAGCCAATGGCTCTGAACGCTACTCATGACTGTGTATCTCCATACCACAAAACATTAAAAATAACACCATGACATTCCACACCACACAGCAATTTCACACCACCATTTCACACCATACGCTCTTCTTCACCACACCATTCTGCACCACTTCACACTCTGTAGTCCATCCAGGCCACAGCCATTCCACGTCATACAACATTCCATTCCACATCACACCTTATAACAAATATATATCTTCCGTAGCGTCATTTAAATCTGCCCTCAAGGACCACCTTTTCTCCTCTGGACTCTGCTTGCTTTGCCTATGTGCGTGAAGTTGAATGCCATTGCTTTCATGCGTGTGTGTGTTCCAGCCACATTCCACATCACAAGTGCTGTAGTGTTTATGAAATTAGTAGAGTTCAAATTGCATTCCACACTACTCGACTCCACACCACATTAAACATTTTCATTCCATCACATCACACCAAAAGATTTTACATCACACCACCTTTCACATCACACCATTCCACACATCATTCCACATCACACCACCATTGCACAACATTCCACATCACATTACTACATACCACATGTTCCACACCATATCTCCCAGACATTTAATGTCGCAACACATCACCTTGGACCACCATATTCTACATCTGACATCACATTACACCACAGTCTGCCTCCCACCGCCATTTCACACCACCACATCTCAAAGCACAACATAGTCCACATCACACAGCCACAGTCCACATCCACACCCACAACTATTCCACACCACAGCCACCTTCAACATTACAGCACATTTCACACCACACCATATTCCACATTACACCACCACATCTTGATTTCACATCACACCACCACATCATTTTCCACATCTGACATCACACAATACATTGCATATGCCACAGTTCATCACCACAATTTCACACCACCACATTTCACATTGCGTAACTTTCCACATCTTGCATTCCATTGTAACATTCCACATACCAGGACACCACAGTCCACACCATGCCATATTTCACATCACACATTTGCATTTCAATCACATTTCACATTACACCATGTCTGAAAAAGCAACATTCCACATCACGTAGCATTTCACACATCACATTTCACAGCACACCATAATTTCACATTGAATCACTCGGCTCCCATACCACATCACACCCACATTCTACTTCACACCATGCACATCACCACATTCAAATATAAATTGCACATCACACATTCCAAACCACACCACACATCCCACACTGCATTTCAACCCTCATTCCACATCACACCGTGTCTAATATGGCATCAAACCATTCCATATCACTCAGTATTCCACAACCACATTTCACATCTTGCATCACGGCACACCAATGCATTCCCCATGCACCCCACCACCATTCCACATCGCATCACACATTTCACACCTGACATTGCACAACAGCATCATACCATGTCGCACATATTCTACATCACACCTTATTCCAGATCACAGCCACATTAGGATGAATAAGGCACAGCATCCCACATCTGGCATTACAAAATGTTGCACATCGCACCAAATTCCACGCTATTCCACATCACACCGTGTGATCTGGTGGTATTGAAATGTGGTGTGATGTGGTATGGTGAGCTGTACTGGAAATGTGGTTTGATGTGAAATGTTGAGCTGTGGTGGTGAGATGTGGAATGTATGACACATTGCCATTGCATCTCTCACCTCATTACATCATTCCACCACATTTTACATTGCATCATTCCACATCAAACGCCATCTCTGACATATTCCAAACCACACCATGTTCCATGGCACACCATCATTCTTCACCATATCACACCTTTCGTATCACACCAACACCTCTCACAGCACGTTATGCCACTTTGCAATACCAAATTTCAAATCGCAGCCACATATGCATCGCGCCACATCTCGCATCCCATTCCACATAACACCACATTCCATGTACTCCACGCCACATTTGGGGTCACCATATATTGGCCTCATTATGCATCACACCGCCACATTTTGCATCACACCACATTTTACACAACGGTGTGCGTGTGTGTGTTTTGGTGTGAGTGTGTGTTCAGTAGAAGGGTCAGCATGCCAGAAGGGTTGGAACATGGCCAAGCTTAATTCACTTGATGCCATATGCTGCAAAAATTCACAGGTCTGATAAACAGAAACTAGAGTAACTGTGATAAGTGTGGTCTCCAGCCTTGTCAAGGAACCATAAACTGAAACGGGCCTCCATAGCGTCATGTTATCCTCCTATTAGCACAATAATTTTTTTATTTCAGTTTCTTTAACCAGTCCTGCCCTGCTGTTATGGTTATATCTGTCACTGTGCCTACTTCCTTCCTTGCCTGAGGCAATCCTGGTCAAAGCTTTCAATACCAGAGTCACCATGGAGTGGGGGGGGGGGGGGGGGGAGGACGGACGGACGTATGTAGCAGCGGTTTCATATAATTCAGTCTGGCTCTGCAATTGAGCTAACATTGCTGTTTTTAGTGTGTGGTGGGGTGGTGGTGGAGCTGATAGTAGGTTGTGTCCTGCTTATGCTGAATCAAAACGGGCATCACTGAACACTGTGACTCAACAGCAAAGTGTTGTCTGCTTCAGACTGCAGTATTGGCATTTCTCTATGTGGACGTCATGCAGCAGGGCTGTGATGCAGATTGCACCTTGGGTGTGGCAGGGAAAAGAAGTGTTGAGACAAGGGAGCAAAGAAAGTGTGCTACCCCACACAGAGAGCTTTGACATTGCTTAATATGCAACCTGCCTCATCCTAAAAAAAAATAAAAAATCTTTGCAAATGTTTCTGTAAAGCAACTGCACTCGATTTGTTTCAATATGGCACAACAATCGTCGGGAATATTTTGATTATTTCTCTTCTATTTTTCATGTTGCTTTAAGAATCTTCTTGGTTGCTCTATTCACATCTTACTCTGGCAAAAATCGTAGCCCATTTCTCATGTGTTTTTAAAAAACCCTGTTCACTGACAAATCTGAATCATTAAGGCCTTTTTTTCACCCTGCACAGGAGCATGTGAAAGGATTTCTGTCAAAACACAAAGTATTGAAAATAAGTTTGTGATAGGACTGTCAAATACACTGCAGGAGTGTTATGTGTGCATTTTTAAGCCCAGAAATGTTACAGGCTTGGGTAGTGAAGAGGTTAAAATCATGTCACCAGCGCTTCTTTCTCAAACATAATAATAAATAATTCTTACAAAGTGCTATTCTTTAAGCAGAGTTAAACTCACTGTGCTGTACAAACATCACAAAAACTACATTAACATACATTTCAGCAAACAAAACCTTAATTATTGTAGCTTAAATTACCGTTATCGCCTATCAAACAATATACACACGCACAACAACACAACCACAATGACATGCACACACAAGTCTCCGCTCGTCCACTCGTACAACAATTAACAAAATATTAATGATCTTGAACAACACCAATTTGAATCTGTCTTATCACCTACCCAACCCGTGCCTCCTTTTCTTGCCTAGATCTCTCATGCTCTCTCCCTTCCCCCTCTCCCTATCTACATTCAACTGCCACACACAGACACAAATTTCTTCAGATTCTACAGGAAGGCCTGGGCAAACAAGGTTTTTAGCTGCGATTTGAATTGAGACAGTGTTGGTACATTTCTTAGAGTGGCCGGCAGAGAATTCCAGAGAGATGGTGCCATGAAACTGAATGTTGTCATTGTCATGTGTGCAAGTATAATATATGCGTGTGTGTGCATGCATGCATATGCATGTGTATGAGAGAGTGTGTGTGTGTTTGACCCATCTATATGCATGTGAATACACCTGTACTTTTTCTGAAGACCATCACAACACGCATGATGTAAGCATGTACAAAACAACACAATAACACAGACACCAGTTCGTGTTTTTTACATCTGATTTGAAGTTTTATTCCTGGTTTCTGCACATAAAACACATAAGGCACAGCAGCATTTTATCCTCATCATCACTGCGACATTGAGAAAACCAAAACATCAACAAGTTGTTTGCAGCATGTAAATGTCAGTGTAAATGTTCCACCAAGTATGGTTGGGGTTTGAGGTGAAACATAAAAGCATGTACACATGTAACACATTCAGAGTTACAAAAAAACATAAAATGACAACCAACTTGCCCATTGGACAAAATTGTATGTAACATATTTTGAGGCAACATAAACTTTTAAAAAGAAGAAGAAACAAAATAAATCGGTTAACCACAACTGGGTAATCTCCATGTTTGTAGCAGACCATTTTGAAGGAATAGTGATATTTGAGAAGAAATGCAACAACAAAAAAAGCAGATGAATAAGAGATCACTTTACACACACACACACACACATTCTGTTGTTACTACAAGATGTTTCCTTCAACACAAACCAGTAAGGTAAACAGTTGATGATTTGATTATCATTTTGATTGCTGTACATTCAGAAAGAAGAAAACGAGACCTGGAGAGTGGTCAGTTGGCAATATCTTGTGAAAATAGCTACAGTCTATCAAAAATAATGCATACCAGTAGATCATAAACACTTTGAGGCAGTTCCAGTCTCTTTATGCATAATCTAAAACAAACTGGACTACACACAGAAGAGGAATGCAAGCTTGGTGTCCAGTGACAGCATCACTGCATACAAACACATCTTGTGCATCAAAGACGTGCACAAACACATCTACAGATACAAAAAAAACAACTACATGGCACAGGTGAGAGACTCATTGACATTGTTCAAGTCCCAACAATAAGTCCACATACACGCAAACGACACCAGCAAACCTTGCACCTGCGTCAAAAGACTGGGGAAGAGCTGGAATAATAAACCAGTGGCTCTATGACTTGGGTCAATATTTCAATGGGTCATTTATATGACTATAGTAATAAGCCTTCTGAGAAAAGGCCCATTGTCCCCAACAGCACACAATGAAACTTCAAAGCATTGTTATTTTTCCTTCAGTGAAACTGTTACAGAAGAGGTCCAAGACCCTTCAAGGTAAACTCAGCAGATTTGGAGATGGAAGGGAAAATGGAAAAGTGCGACTGGCAATGAATACACTGTTGCATATCAGTCGGCACATGAGAAATCGCTGATATCAGACTTGGGATGGTCAAGATTTGCTTGAGATCCACAGCTGCATCTGCTGTCATGCCTGTATGCAGAAACAAAGTTTGGTCATGGCTGAATGACAAAATGATGCAAATTCCCCCGCCCCCCCCCCCCCCCCCAAACTCCTCCACAAACATCCTCAAAGAAAGAAAAAAAAAAGAGCTTGTGTGCCTGTTACTGGAACAGGGGACTTTGATGATGCGATGAAATTGATTCCAGCCCACAAAAAAATTGCTGCTAGCCTCAGAACCTGTGTGCAAGTATGCACACAATAAGCTGTACATTACTTGATAAAAAAAGGATTAAAAATAAAGTGCACAGGACCCAATAGTGGCATCACTAAAAATGCGACCTGTTCTCAAATAGGGTCCTGATTCATCTCAATACTTCAATAGCAGGTACCTAGTGTTTTTTTTTTTTTAATGTTTTAAAAAAACTTTTTATATAGTCAGTTCATGCCTGGAAGAGTGAAAACAGAACAGTGTTGCCCACACCACCACCCATTTCCTAGCCCCAGTGAACTTTCTTTTCTGTGAATGGGTCAAATAATTGTGTAAAAACGCAAGCAAAATATGTAAGGATAATATGTAGTTACATTTTGCTGAATGCTTTCAGGCATCACTTAGAGTTCCTTGAGACCGCCATTAAATTTTTTGTCCTCCCTGAATGACAACATTATATATGCTCTGCAATGCCTGAACAACTTGCGTTTTGCATTGACAGAAAATCAGGTTTTCACACATGACAGTGCAGCTTCACCATCACTCTATCACAATGTAAATTGTAATAATTACAATGTTTGTACAATGATGATCCTTTGCATATAATGAGTAAAGATTTCAGAGGTATGCAGCTCTCTTGCATAATGCTGATCAGTTGGAAGACAATGTTATTTTTTCTGGATGGGTCCAAGAAGTAACAAAATAAGCAGGAATTTATTTTGCTCACACACACAAACACACACGCACATTTTGGCCCCTCATCTACATTGTACCATGCAAAAACTAATGGTGGTTTTGGGAATACAATGTTTGCTCCGCATCAGTCAGAATAATAACTAAATAATAAGAAAGACCTACAAATAAATGCGAACGAGGTAAATGAAGTAAGAATCATGGCAGATATAACTGACTAGACAAATGGGGATGACACACATTTTTGCCAAACTGGCAAATAATTCTGACTTATTGAAACAAATGTTCATAACAGCAGTAAAGAAACAAGATTGTAGACAGGAAACTTGAGGCACAGAGTGACATTACAAATACTTCCCAACACATAATTATATGAATCATGCTCATCCAAATAATGTTCATGTAATTTTCCATCAACCAAATAATTTCCATTAACCAAATAATTTCACTAATTTAACATTTTTAATGCATAATGCAAAATAAAACAAATTATTATGCTCGGCTGTTTCACAGTATGCACATGCAAAAAGTCATCCATATAAACAATACCAAAATCTGCTTTTTTCAAAACACTTTATAAGCACATTTTTCTTATGTCAAAAGAGTTGGTTCTTGGCTTTTAACATCCCATGAAACCTACAGCCTCACCTCAGGCCAATCGTCTCAAAAGAGAGGGGATGTAGAGGAGCAAGATGTATAAAGGTTAGTTTCAACACAAAAAAAGCCCACACACAAAACAACAACAAAACATAAACACACCTCTAGCTCCAAACACCAATGCTGACACTTTCATATATATAAATATGCACACACGAAGTTCTAACTCCACATTGCATGCTACACAGCAAAGTTCAGCATGCACAGAATTAAAAAAAAAACTCAACCTGTTTGATTAATTATAAAATTATGATCCAACACACATGTAATAAAATTATCGCATAATTCAATTGTTAATGGGCAAAGGATGCAACCAACAGCAAATAACAAAATTTGTCCACAGCATGGATTGGATTGGTTGTGCACCTGGCTCAAAAAAATTGCCAGGCTTTCAGTCTTATTAACAAAACTTGTACAAAATAGCTTCCATCATTAAGAGCATATCGTCAGCATCTCAAGACTCAAGAGAATCATCTGTAATGTTTGTGAGCATTTCTAACGACAACAGTTCAAGGACACAAATGGAACTAGAAGGCAGTAGGCTTAGCTGCAGTCTTTTAAACAACAAAAACATTCATGCTGAGATGCTTGAGTAATCAAACCTGAAAGATTAAAATAAACCTTTCTTGAAAACTGCTGTGCATTTTCTTCATGAAAATATGCTTTGCAAAAACATGTAAGTCTTTTTTTGTTTTAACTGTGAAGGACATGAAGAAATGAAAACTGTTGACTTTGTCTTTCAGCAGTCAGAAACAGTTCAGCATAGGCATGAACTGCAAGACACATGGACTGTCCTGGGAAAACATTCCAGATATTGTCTTCCAGCATTTGTGTAAAAACACACTTATTCACAAATGATTTGGATTCTTGACGGAAGTGGACTTATAATTCAACCATGGCAACAGACAACAGCAAAATCCACATTCAGTCCAGCACAAGCCTTATGACAAGCACCGCTTCATAAAACTAGCTATGCGAAAGCGTCTTGCACACCTCTCCATCACGTCTTGAACTCCCCATTAGCGGTCACCAACTCCCTTTCTCCTGATGTGCGACTATGGCGACCAGTATCACTGGGTGATGGAGTGACCTCCCCTAGCAGCTTGGCTCCATTGATTCCCCGCACAGTGACCTTGCTGGGTCGCACCAGAAGGCCATGGTCAGGCTTACAGGTGAAGTAGCGACGACCTTGGACACTGCCATCATTTTTGCCTTTGGGAGTGCGCAGCTCCACGCCCAACCACGTGCCCTCGCCAAAGTCTGTGGGGCCAATGTAGCGGATGGTACCTGAAGGGGTAAGGTATTAATACTTTAGATGTGCACGAATAATTCCCAGCAGGGCAGTAACATATATATATGCCAATGCAAATGGTACTGATATTTCTAGTGGTTTATGAACGTGAAACATCAAAATATAGGTTGGTAGATCTGTGAAACTGCTGTGTACCCACATCATGATATAATGCAAATCCTAATTTTCTTGTAGATGTTTTGTAATGTGGCTGAAAAAGAATATTCCCACACATTTACACATTTTTAAAAAAGAAAATTTTAAATGAAGAAATGCAGAAGACAAAGAGAGAAAGAAGAAACTGTATGTGGAAAATAGCAATGAAGGCCAAAAAACAACGAAGTACAAAACACACACACAAGAAGGGACAAAAGAAAGTTACAATGAAACAAAGAAATAAATGTTGGCAGGAAAAATTAAAGTTACCAAGTTCATTGTTGCACAAAACACTCATGCCCACTTCGAGTGTGAATGTCTGTCTTGATCCAGGAGTCCGGGTAATACCCCCCAGCCCCATTTTGGGTCTGAAAGCAGCATGTGATCATACTGATTAATTGGAGAGAAAAACAAACAAAACCTCAAATAAACATAAAATCTAAAGCAAAAGATTCCAACCATGACATTCTGATATTTAGGCACATAAATGTGACATTTAGGCACATAAAATACAAAGCTGCATTTCAATGTCATCCACCTTCTGAAAAGCATATTGTTGAACTCACATTCATTTTCCCATTTTCCCATGACATTGATAAATGACCAAAACACCTGATGGCCAAGGAAAGAAGCAAGTCAAAACATAACACAACTTGATTTACAAAAGTATTCTCATCTCTTGCCTCCTTTCTAAATCCATGCTTATGCAAAAAAAACTGTCAAAACTGTAATAGTCTAATATTGTACACTTACGATTTTGTAGGCGTTTTGCTGCGACCTGCAAAAACAAAGACAAAAATGAAATTACACCACCAGCTAACAACAGCAGCTGTAGTGGAGGAGGTGGGGGTCAGGATAGCTGCCTTGGAACTTAACAAGACCTACACTTCTATCAAACACTGAGGGGGAAAAAAAGGGGGTGAAGGGGGGGGGGGGGGAGAATCCTACAGCTGAGATGTTGAGATGCCTGTGGAACATCATGAATGTTATAAAGCAGATGAGGCAACAAGCACACACATGAATGCACCAACATGTAAAAGTATGTACACACATACAGTCAACTGAAATAATTTCAGCACAAGTAAGGGGAGGGGTAGATCAAAATTTTGACAAACTCTAGGTATTTTTTTGTGGTCTTGTGATGTTTGTCTAGCATTAATCAACTTCTTTCATTTGTTGATTTAACACAAGCACTCTGGGCCTCATTCTGTTTCAGAGTATTCAAAGTATGCACTTTAATGAACAGTTAGATCCCAATGACTTTTTCTGTCCTGTCTCTCTGACTGGCTGACAGTGTAATGCACTACAATGAGCGTCCACCCAACTTCTATTTCTACAAAACACCAAGCAGTCAAAGTGTTAATGACTCACTATGCAGTTTTCTCTCCTGTCTCTCTGACAAAGCCCCTTGGCTGACAGTGTAATGCACTACAATGAGCATCCACCCAACTTCTAGTTCTACAAAACACCCAGTGGTCAAAGTGTTAATGACTCACTATGCAGTTTCCTCTCCTGTCTCTCTGACACTGCCCCCCAGCTGATAGTGTCCAGCGACTCGTTGGAACTGAAGCGACGATCACCCAGTCTGAAACAGAAAAGACTGGGATCAGATTTGTTTTGTTTTTGTTGTTGTTGCCATATCAAGCGGACACTGAAATTGACTTAAAAATCAGTCACAATTCAAATCCACAAGAAGACAAAAAATCTAGACCCTTCTCCACAAAAACACACACACACACACACAAAAAAAAAAACACACACAAGATCTTTCCTGATCCTGTTGTTCACAGCCTAATAACGGTGACAGCTACCAACTTCACTCATGTGTATCTGATTACAATCTGGAAAACAATTCTGGCATCAAAAAGGACCTTGCAAAGACGAAATATTTTACATGAGCAAAAGAAGAACAAAAGAAGAGGGAGAAAAAAGCAACTTGCAAAGTAAACAAAACAACGACAAAATTAAATCCCCATTAATCTTTGCTTCAGATAATTTTGTTTGCAACAAAACTAAAGGAGTCATAAATAAAGTTAACATACACAAGCTCCCAGGTAAACCTTTTTGGACAAAGAATCAAATGCACTGTGTGACAAGCTTCAAAGAACCTGTGAGCACTTTTTCTCCTCAAAGACCACTGGAACTTTATAACAATTCCACAAAGCAAAGCAGCTGTGCAATATTGCATGTCTTCTGGTACCCATTCACCTGGCACACGCAGGAGGGGGCAGAGGCTGCAGGTTCATTTTATATACATGTACAGTTTGCAGCTGTTTACACATTCAATACATTATTATATGCCACCCATTTTCTGCATGCCAACAAACAGATCTGTGCTTTCAGTAACTCAGTGTTTCTGTTATTATGTGCAAGTTGCTCCATTTTTACAAGCTTTTCAGAAAATGATCTGGTTCTCAACTCATTTTTGGACTCAACTCTTGCATTAGCCAGTTGTCTGGTAAACCAGGAAGTTCAGCTTCAAGTTAATCTAAAGGCAATAAACACTGTGTTCAATAATCGTTCATAGAAAGCACTGTCCTGATGTGATGTTCTTTCAATGCTACATGACATAATAATTAATACATCCCTCTCCGGAAGTATATATATATATAGACACCCATATAACACCCTCCTGAACCAAACTGACATGGTTATTTCAAACATGACAGCCACGCCCTGCTAAGCAGTTCCTTCAGTCAGTGACCATACATGAATGATAAACACGGTTGCCATGAAAACAAAATTAGTGTAGTAGTGTACTCTTTTTCGGATTTGCAACACAAATCAAGCTCAGTAAGCATGATTGTGCTGATGAGGTAACGCCACCATTTTGAGTTTCATATGACACAAGCAGGGACATTACAAACAGGAAGAAGCAAATATATATATGTTTCATCAGAGCCTTATTCAGGCACCAAGATGATGCCAACATCCCTGCACAGCCTGCCCCATGAAGACAAGAACAGAACTGCACATAGCTAGCAAAGACATAGAAGGCAGAGAGTCTCTGTAGAGGTTCTGTATATAATCAAGCCACCCTTCACCCCATTTCAAGCATGATTCCAGCAAGATATTGCTTCAGATTAGCATATCAACCCAAGTTAGCTGCAAATTTCAGTATGAAAACAGATGCATGTGCACTTCGGGCTCGCGTTAGGTGTAAGCGCCTTATACTCGTTTACATTACATTCAAACACACTGCAGACAGAAAAAAATGCAAGTTAGTTAGGGGAGGGGTAAGGGTAGTACAGACACCAGTGAAGATTCAATGGGGCTGATCAGTAAATTTCACCAACAAACTACAAGTGTTAGCCCATAAACTGGACTTGCCTCCTCTGGAGTCGGGCATGGTAAAGCATTTGCCGTTTGAATTGACGTATGCTGCAAAAAGGGCCAGGAGTACAAAAGTCACTGTATGGTGTTATTGTCTACCTGTCTTTGCTATGTTTCTCTGTGTTCATATATCATTGTACCTTGTATAAATGTGTGTGTGTGCGCGTGCACACATGCGTGCATGCATCTCTCTCTCTTTGTTGTGAACATTACTTGCGCATGAACACTGCATGTTCTTTTGTACCCAAACGTTACTGTACATTGTGTGCTTGCCTTTGTTATGACACCACAAAAACATTCACTTTTGTTTTTCATGTCCCCGAATCACCATTTATATACAGTATGTCTATATTTGTTTCTGTACTATTCATAAACACTAACTAAATTTTCTTGAAACTAAAATCCCAAAACTAGCATGTGTTGTATATCTGCTTTTGTTGTGTTTGTTTATGATACACATAATATGCCTAAACACTGAGTGTTGTTTGTGTCATGCTCTAATTCAAAGTTTGAAGTGATGACTAATAATAATTTATTCTAATTCATGATTGATGGAACACTATAGAATTGTGTTGTACAGCAATACTGCTGCTTGTATGCCAATGATTCTCAAAATTTGTACACACAGTCTGAGTTACATTTATGTGCCACAATGTGTACAGAGAAGCACAATGTTCAACAGACTGGAATGTGAAAAATGTAAAAACAAAAAGTTAACACATGCAGAACACAGGCAACAGCTGTTACATGGACAGGCAAACAGCAGCAGAACAAATTCAAAATTATACATTCTGTCAAACAAAACAAAAAAGCACACTGGCATCCAAACAGCTGATCAGTTCTTGTTTGATTAGACAGTCACTCAGAAGAAAAACAAGTGAACAAAACAAATAACAAAAGTTGCTCCATTACTGTTTTGAAAGCTGTGAAACTGAGCAGTAGATTACTAGTTCCTCTTGCATGGGGCCACTCCCAAGATCCAAACTCAGACATACTACTATTCACCTTTTTCATTTTCTTAAATCAAATGTCCTAGAAGAATTAATATATAAATGCTGTGCTACTTTTATTTATCTATTTTATTTTATTTTGACTACACATTGGAACAAACAAAAGAATCACCCAAACAAACTGCTTACTTATTTAAATTTTTTATTATTATTTTTAAATCATACACAAAAACAAAGACTGAAACAAAATTCTTTTTTGCACTTTTATGAACTATTATTATTATTACTACTGCTAAAGCAAAATGTTCACCCTAACAGTCCACATGCACACATTCCAGCATTAATACACACTATCAAAGACAAAAAGCATGAAAAAAAGAAAGAAAAAAGAAATCTATAAAAAGAACACACATCCAAACACCTGCACTTACTTTTGGATGCGAGAGAGTGGAGCAAAGACGCCATGCTTGGGACGACATGTAAAGTACTGAACACCACCCACAGCACCATTGTTTTTTCCTGCAGGCCGGTCCAGCTCTACACCAAACCACGTGCCTGGAATGGAACCATTTTTCACATCTGACTTTTCCTTCATTGTGCCATTAACATATATATATATTCCAAATTCCTTCATTGTGTCATTACTTAACAAATTCCAAATTCCTTCAATTGTGTCATTACTTAACATATTCCAAAATTAGATCATGCATTTAATGAACAGGCAACACAGGTTATTTTTTTATATTGTTAATTCATCCATGTCACTTTTGACTGCAAGATAGCTAGGCATATATATGGTGTAGTTTCTTTTATTTCGGATGTTCATGTTGAGAATAAAAAATAATAAAAATGAGAGAGCAAAAAAACGTATGGTTCATGTCAGGAAACTCATTCATCTTGACATATTTGAAAGCCAAGGTCTGTGAGTTAACAGTGGCTCCACTGTGTACATAGTGACAGCTTGGAGATTCATACCTGATGTTGTGTGGAATATTTGTTATTATGGGACAAATAACTGGTCACACATGCACACACACGCGCATGCACACACGCGCATGCACACACACACACACACACACACACACACACACACACACAGTGAGAGAGAGGGAGGGAGGGAGAGAGAGATAATACTTTATTACACAGGGATAAAGATTCAAGCATGAGTCAGCTTTTTTGCAAATCTGTCCCTGATGACAAACACAGCAACACTCAATACATCAAACAAAAATACAATTAATTATGCGAGAGAAAAAAAGAAAGACTTAAGAACAAACAAACAAAAAAACTAATTTCTGTCTAAAACTTCACAACATACGAACAGAGCAATAATAAAGCAAAGTAAGATAAATTCAAAAAAAAAATCAGGAGAGAGATAGATTACAAAATCATATTAACGAATAAAAGAAAGCAACATAATAATTACTATCTCACTATCTACGTATAAAACAAGATCACATCTAACAAGACTGGAAGCTAAGCAATGGTGCATTATGCACACCTAACCAAAATCAAAGCACACGCCCACACCCACAAGCATATATTATATGCAAAATTTTAATGTAAAATTAAAAAAAGAATGATGACCATGAGGAAAGAGAAACAGTAAATATTTCATGAAAATAATATAAAACTTTACAAGAGCGAGGAAGGGATTTTTTTTTTTTTTAAATCTATACATTTTGTGTCAATTTGTCTGGTGAGCAAGAAAAAGAAATGAAAGAAGGAATAAGGAAGTATAAGGAAGTACTCAAGGTGGCTTAACGAGAGCCTGAAATGAGAGAGAGAGAGAGAAGAGAAGGGAGCTGGTTGTATTAACCCACCTGGAGCAAACTGTGTTTCCCCAATGTAGCGTATGGTGCCTTTCCGCTGTCCAGCAACAATGACGCGATCACCAACTTCCATGTCACCCGAGTCAGATAATGAGGAGGCTCGTGATTTGCTCAACCCTGCACATACACACCACTGGTGTACTGACAAAAATCTTTCACTGATTTTTTCATTTATTTACATCCCGTCATGACAAGCAGTGCCTGGAGAGGTAAGCACCCCGGCAGGATCACCAAGTATTTAGACACAAGACTATCATTTCAACATACTTGTATGCACACATACCCTATTTGGATTTCAGTTACACTAGCACAGATACTATCCACAATTAATGCTTTAGCATACATCATTTGACCCTTATGTTACTCATGAATTTCCTCTCCCTATAACATTACACAAAATCAGAATGAGCACTTTAGTTTAATAAGTTCTATATGGAGGACAGCTGATGAGCCCAAGAATCAACACACAAGTGATTTAATGAATGCTCGAAAAATGTCATACAAACACAACAAAGACCAGTCACCTATGGTATGTCTCACCTGGCATGCAAGTAAAGTTATACAAGGCACATAAACTCCACCAGAGGTACATCCTCAAAAAAAGATGCCCCCATGGCATATATACCCTCCATTTCAGGCACACTCAGCAACACAGGTATGCACAGGCATAAGACAGAACCAATTTTTATTCATGACCGGACAGTCTTTTGAGCACTAATTAACTCCCTTGTGTGTTGATTCTATGTGAGTGCTCTGGGCCTTGTTCTGTTGCAGATTGTGACAAGCCAAAGGCCCACTAGCATTGATTCTCTGTCTCATCCTTTTCCTGTTCTCTCAAGGTCATGTTCCAGTACACAGCAAGCCATGTTAGGATGCACACCTTTACAACTGGACTTCAGTTTTGCCCCTCAACTGTTATTACATCACCCGTCATCAGGGTGCTGCGCTAGAAATTTATGCATGTTTTTGTGCATGCCCACACATGTATTGCTGCACATCCAGATCCTGTTAGGTGTTCCTATAACAGCAATAAACCATCAAATGGGATTTTTTTTTTTTAAATCAAAGGATACAGCTTACTAAAAGCACTGGTAAATTTTGTATTATTGTCATACAAACTATGATTATAAAGTACACCAACAGTTCATTTATGTCTTTTTTGTTGTCTACTTTGGCCTTTGCTTATCTGTTTGTGAAATTGCCCAGTAATGTTCCCCCTTGCTACCACCTGTTCATCCTGTTTTGTCTCTTAATTGGCAATACACACATTTTACTGTTACATCATGTATGTGTAAAAGTGCCAGTTAATGAAGTTTACTTTGCTTGTCCTTGAGACTTTTTGGGCAATTCTATGTGAAGATGGTGATTTTCGACTGCTTTAATCCATACACGGTGCTTGGTAAAGTTTGCTCAGAAAACACACACACAAACACGCATGCACACACCTTAAAGTCAAAGCCAAGTTAACACAGCGTCGAGATCACAACAAAGTTCTTGTATTCTGGCACAAAAGTCATTTAACAGATTCCCCTCACACAAGTGGTTAGCATCTTCAACTAAGTTTCCAGTCAAACATTCAAATGAAGCTACAAAAATATGTACCTCAAGTACGCACACATTAATAATCACTTCAATCATCAAATCCTCATCTGTGATGTAGTAATGTACACCACATACATCCATTACCACAAGGGTATAATATAATGTGTGACACTGCACACACACACACAACTTCATTTTTCTTCACAGTTCTCCGCAAAGGCAGCAACAAGCATGCACACACACACACACACACACACACACACACACACACACACACACACACACATACACACACACACACACACAGCATCAGATTTGATTCTGCGAGTGAGATACACTTCAAGATCTATGAAGTCATTTTCTAATACAAACAACTGTTCTTGTAGAGATCTGTATGTATGAATACAAGCACACAGTCACAATCAATTTGGATGCTAATTGACTGAGTCTATGAATATGATGAATCTGGAATCATGAGCAATTCACACAAACCAGCCAGTCTTCACTTCACAATTGTAACCCCCAACCACATGCACAAAACACACATTTACAGAATGCAAACATACACTGACATGTAGAAATACACATAAATTATGCGCATTATTTTTTATAATGCATACACACGCACTGTAATACACACACTGCCACTTGCAGAAATACATAAATATGCTGCACACTCACATGCAGCAATACAAATACCAACCCACTCAACTGCAAACATATGCATACACAGTAATACAATGTATACAATGCATCATTATATCTTATACACACTCCACATAACCGGGCTAACATACTCTTCTACACATAATAAACACAGCAACATGCACCTACACACAAAGACACTGCAGACACTTTCCATTCTAAGCAAACAAGCTATGTAACTGTTCACCTGAATCTACCTAGTAACTGGTTTTCTTTTTTTGACAAATCACTGTGACTTGTAAGAAAATCAGTCTCGTCATACCAGTCCTCTTTTCACACATGTACTCACTCTACTGCTGCATTTCAAGTCTGAATTCATGAATAACAAGAGTTTTGTACAGTCTTCATTATTTAATCCTTCACATCCGATTAACAATGGATCAATCACTCAAAATTTCAAATCATTAGTGTTACTACCAGAGTATCAGTAACAGCTGATTCCTTTTTCTGTATTATTCCAGTTCCACTAAGTGTTTTGTGATACAACTGATAATATGTAGCAGAGTATTGCCAGCAATCAATGGCCATGATCTATCACTGCCAGACTACTGCTAAAACTGCAAAAACACAAGCTGATTCATTTTGTTTGATTCATTCAGTCACTGACACAATTTGCAAAAATGTCAAAATTTGGACATTTAGGATTCACTAATATCAGTAAATTACAAGAATACAAGCAGAGCAACTGCTCCTCTTATGAACATCTACAACTCACATTCAAACACAGCAAAAGACAACTTACTAACTCTTCAACAATTTAAAAAGAGACAGTGACCTTGGTGAGTCTCCTCACCATAACTGCCTAAGGCTTCCTGCCAAAAGAGCCACTGATTAAAAAAAATAAAAAAATCTTATTCTTTTTAAATCACACACACTGCATTGGATTTTGCTCATCACCTCTTTTATAAAATGATATGCACTGACCTATAACTTGTATAACATGTAAGTTTTGTGCATTTTCACACAGATAGCAAGGGCTTGCAAGTTCCAAAAAAGTTTTCTTTTAAACAAAAAACTATTACTATTAATATTATAACTATATGTATGCCCTCTCTGAATCTTGATCCTGCAGTAAAACTTTAATGGCAACAAAATTTTGATTCTTTTACACTAATACATTACTATGTCTGTTTGTATCCAGTATGCAAGTTGGAACATTATCACACCTGGTTTAATCTGATGACACAAACACTTGCTGAGAAAAACAAACAAAAAACCCCAACTTGATCAAATAAGAATCCACCAAGCTTTAGTCTTAAGCTTAATTGTAGCCGTTTGATGCTGCTGTGACCTTAAAATACAGTCAAGATTATTAAATGAAAGTAAGTATGAATAAGAATATTTCAAAAAGCACTTGCACCATGAAAAATCTGACTACTGTCACAGATCATTGCTGACTCACATGTTTGCAAGCCAAGAACAGTCAACCATACAAAAATGGTGTACCAAAAGTATGCTTCAAGTTCAACTCGTTAAAGGGCAGGTAACATTAGCAACAAAGAAAAAGGAATGCTTCAGTGTGATTCAAAATATTTTTTCCATCAACATGCTATAGTTTTATACGTTACACAGTAGGACTAAAGAACAAAAAAAGAAACAACAAAAATCACACAAAACACAGACTGGTATTTTTGGATATAAATCTCCTACAACTGTCATTATAATTATATGTATACACAATATTTGCTAATTTGAACTTGACTCACTCTACTTGATCAAGCTGATGCACATTAATCCTAGGAGGCAAAACCTTGCTTTTTTACTTCTACAGCATGTGAACACACATAAAAAAATGAAACAAATGAAACAAACCAACAAAGCTAATAAAATACTGCACATTTTTCGACCCTTTTTTTTTTATCATCAATGACAAAGAACACATATGGTGACACCCTAACAGAGGTGATGCAACAAATACCAACCGGTATAAAATTAAAATGTACAGATTGCAAAATGTTATCTTTTTAGTTTTACTGTTAGCATCAAAAGTTCAAGCAAATTTATACTGAAGTAGGCCTGAAAACACAGAAAATGTGCATTAATTTCCCTTTGCAGGCTTCATATGTTTTTGTGTTGTTTTCTTCTTCTTTCTGTCTTTGAATTTAAACTCCTCAAGAAGCAGCCATGTTGGTTTGCACTTTACCAAAGAAGAAGAGAACAAGGCTGACCAGTTCACGACACACTACTACCAATTACCATGCACTTCTGCCATGCATCACAGCCTTGTTCACAATGTCACAGAGTGAGACACAGATTTCCAGACATAAAACTATTAAAACTGCAGCATTCAGTTTCAAGTTTTCATGATTTTTTGCTCTCAATATCATAGCACAATAAACTAGACTGTTAATCAACTGAAAAACAGTGGAGCAGTGTATTCCTTAAATTACATTCCCACTGATACAGTGATAGGACCAATGATGCTCCTTCGCTTGGCCTCTCATTTATGGCTTTAACAAGTTAAAGATGCAGTGACCTTTGTTACGGTTTAACAAAGGTCTGTATCTGTAAACCAGTGTCTGATTCCACTTCACATTCCAGTACTTTCCTTTTAAGATGCTTGAAAGTCAAAGCCATTCCTGTGCTTTAGGCATAGCACAATTTTAACAGTGGCAACTTGAGACAAAAACACATCTACAGCAATGATACACAGAGAATTTTACAAACTGGAAGCCTCAACAAGCAACACCCACTCCTCCTCCCCTGCATGCAGCCAATAATTGTGTGGTCTAAATACAATAAACACTACACACAAAGCCTTTAACTAGTTTAAGTTTAGCCAGACTGCAAATGTCAACTACATGAAACAACAATAAATATTTTTAACTTCCCAAATCAAACAAGCTTGTTTAAACAGTAACAGTTTAAAAAGAACATCAGAGCCAGCTGAACAGATACACAAGCTCAATTTCCTTGCCTTCACAACTACTGGACTAATTCAACTCTCAACAGAATTTGGACTTAAAAGTTCAACACTTATTAGCATAACCTCAGCAACTAAACTAAGTTTCACAATGAGAGAGAGATGTAATGAACAGGACTGCATTTAACAGCACACGTGTTTATATATTTGTGACGCTCAGCATTCTTCAGTCACAGTTCACTGAGAAAGGTTTCAAGAAAACTGAAAATTCTAAACAGAATGCGGTGTTACTGTTGTTTTTATTTACACCAGAAAGTAGGCTGTGTTTGTTATTAAATCTCCAAAAGCTCAGAAGATATATATATATATTTATTTTTAAAGCAGTACATGAATGCTGCCTAATCAGTTAATTAATACTAACAGTCACATTACATACATGTGCACTCAAAAGCTAACTACTGGTCATCACCATGTAGAGTTTCAAACATATGCCAGTTTTAACTTAATTAAATGTCAACCTAAGTTAAAAACTTAGGAAATGCACCAGTTGTCTCCCAGACCCATAAACTGTCTTCCTTACATTAAATTTACCAATGTTAAATCTATTTAAACTACAGCATTATGACTTATGTCCATGACCACTGACCATGCAATACCTAGTTTATACAGTCTGAACTATACAGTGCAAGACTGCAAAAAAATTAAGAACTTAAACTAAAATTTATAATCTATAATTTCCAGCTCTGAATAGGCCCTGAGGTATCAATTAATTACTCTATATCATGTTTCAAGTATTTGTAGAGACCAGAAATGTGTCAGTTATTTTCCTTTAAAATGAAAAACAATAAAGTGAGTACATGTAACCAAATGTCAAGTAAACCAGTGTATTGATCTTGGAAAACACAAGATGAAGTACACAGAAGCTTACACTTTCAGATTACATTATTTTGTGAGTCTTTAATTAGTTTAAATGTGTCAGAATCAGAATACCATCAATTCATTCAGATGAAATACAACTTGCACTTTCTTACTAATCTTAGTTTCTACACCCCCCCCCCCCCCCCCCCCCCAACCTTGCGACTTGAAATTCGGTAACCACCAAAACTGGTCTGAAACAGTAAAAGCAATCAGTTTAATATGGTAGTTATTATCAGTATTTTTTAGATAGTTCAAGTTTGTGAAAAATCTTGCTTACAAATATGTGACATGGTCTCTGAGAAAAGGTCAGCATTAAAAGTATAAAACATTTAAAGTTTTGCCACAAGTTAGTTTGGGGATTTTAACCTCCTGTCACCTACATCAGTACATGGTCTGGGTCATCCCAGCCTCAGAACAGGACAACTTTCACTATTAACGGCCTCACTCATCAATATGTCGACATGAATATCATTATTTACACCTGTACACTACAAATACTAAGCACAGTACCTACTCCTACTAGTACTAGGAACTAGCTAAGCTTCTGTTGTTAAAAAAACTGATGTGGTGTTACCACCATATTAAAACATTACTAAATACCACACCACCATATGAATTATAAAACTAAAGCAACAAAAAACTCAGTCATACAGCCAGAAATACTACTTCTGTACTAGCAATGACACTGCAAAACTTGTCCATTTTGAATAAAAATCCCCTAAATATGTTCCTTAAACTGTTAAAATTTAAAATAAAAGGGCAAGTCACACCAAATTACTCTGAGTGTGACTTCTTGCTATTAACCATTAGGTTGACTGTAGATGGACTAGGTCAATTTGATCAAACTGATACTTCGACTGAGTGCAAGTCTAACCTAAAATTATATATTAATAAATAAATGAAACTGAGAAAGTACTAATTAGTATATTTGTGACAATAACTTGAAAAAAGTAAAACTAAAAGCAAAAAAACTAAAAAAAGAATCTAGAATAAAATGGTACACAATACATTATATTCAAAGCATATATGACCATTTGATTTCATTCACATTTAAATGACCATTATTTTGCTTTCATTCAGTTGTAATCATGATTCATTCTTCCCACAAATCCAGAGTTAATAAATCACATGTAATATGATCAAATTGTAACAATCTGCTGATGTAATGACCAGCAATTACCCCAATCACTTCCTATTCCAAACACATAAATCAAATGTCACTCTTGAATTCTAGATGAAATGCAAAGAACACACAAGATTATGATTTTCTTTGGTGTCAAGTTCTATGATAGTAGTCTAGTGCTTGTAATCAAATCACAACACTGCCCTATCTTCACTTGTTTTCCTAGTAATGTTGGCTGGCTGATGTGAATCCAGAATTAAAATCCACAACTTCACACAAGGAGAGGAGTTAAAATGCACTGTGTACTAAGGAAAGAAACACTGTGATCATGAACTGGAACTAGCAGCCACAGGACTAGTCAATCGAACCAGTTGATGTGAATCTTCTACAACACTGATCACATCCACCATGTCCTCCTCCTCCTCCTCTTCTTCAGTCTCGTTATCTGGACTGGGCACTGGGAGTTCCACGTCATTGGACTCATTGTCCTGCTCTGCGTCGTTGGACTCACTGTCCTGATCTAGACCCACAGGGTCTTCCTGCATGTCTTCCTCCTCCTCCTCTTCCTCTTCTTCCTCCTCGTCTTCCTGCATGGCACCGTAACTTGCGCCACTGTCGTTCAACATTCGATTGTCCAACATCTCACCAACTCCCTCCAGATCGGCGATCGGGTTCGATTCGCCACCACCACCCTCCTCCTCCTCCGCGCGGTTCGGCCCGTCGGTGGGGGGCTGGTTGCCGTCACCCACCTCTTGAAGGACCTGGCAACGCAGATTGGTGATCTCGTCCGCTTTGTTGGCCGCGTATTCGTAGTACATATTCCGCACGCCTTCCGTGACCGCCATGCGAAGGCGCAGCGAGTAGCGGAAGGAACGGTGGTTTTCACGACTCGCTTTGTCGTAGCGTTTCGCCATTTCATCAAGTCGACGATTCAGCTGCACGATCTGCTCGCATGCCTTTTTGAACGACTTCTCGGCTTCTGTAAGCCGAGTCTGAAGATCGGAGCTCATCTCGGACGTAACCCACGACCTTTTTTGTTTCTGCGAGGCTCGAGGCAGTCAAATTCCAAACGCTTTTTCCCCAACCTCGGCACTTTTCCGCACAAAGCTGCAGCTAAAAATAGCACTGGGAGTGAACTGTCCCGCACTGTATGGACGAGTCCAACCTATCCGCTGGAGGGGTGTTCGCGCCACGCAAACTTCACTGTTTTCGGAAAAGTCAGCAAGAAAACTCGTTGTTCGATCTCCGCGGAAGTTCTAGTCTTCGGTTTAAAAAAATGCACACACACACACAAAAACAAAACAAAAAAAAAACTGCGAAGAATCTGTAGAATCAAAGCCAGCAGCTAGTGCGTGGTGGTGCTTGTACTGGGGTGGTAACTAGGTGCTACTGAGGTCAGTCACAGACACGGCCGGTGCAGCAGTAACGGTAGCCAAGTGGTAGACGACAGGCGCTGCATACACAGATAGGCACTGCCTGTGCAGTGCCAGAACACAGGCACTTTAATACACCAGCTAGTGTTCTCTCAGGCGTTACAGTCTGGCACTCTTCTCAATAATAAATGCTTGATGAGATTCAATTCTCTGTTAGTAGCAGCCACTGATTTTCTGCTTTTATTATTTAATATCTGCTGCGGGTTTCCATACACCGCGCTGGGGATACCTTGGACGCAGAAATTATAGTCCCCCCCCCCCCCCCCACCCCCCATACGTTCAAAAGCCTGAACTATCAAAGGTTCTCTCTTTTACGCGAGATTCTGATTAACTAAAAGGTGGTATCATTCTCTGTTCACGAAATACCTATCACTCCCTGTTTCTAAAGAATTGGCAACAAAAAACTAAAACGAAAACATGACTCAAGCGGAATGAGCTGAGGAGGCAGACATTAGAATGGCAGGATTTCTGGCATCGGTGGAGCAGACAAAGCTATATTCTGACCTACTCCAGACTTAAATGAGAGAACCTTCATTGGCTGTATTTTCAGCAGAAGGAAGCTTATCTTATGCAGCCAAAAACTCAAACTTTGATGCAGTTTCAGCCTCAGTGCAACCCCTCTATCCCAAACACAAGCAAGGTAAAGCAGCACACATGATTAGAGGAACCACGTTGGGGTCAAATCTTCGAATGGTGATCACCATAGACTTGCTCTGATAAAATTCAAGACTTATGGCTAACAAGGAACACCAAATGCCTGAAACTTGGCATGGAGTGTGAATTTGCTGAGACTGTATTCTACCTGTAAGTTAGTGTAACACTGCTTCATCCAGCACATTCCACATCTCATTTTTGTTTGGCTGAATAAATTTGAGTTGATGAAGTGATGGTATGGCTACAAAGCCAGTAGGTCAACTCTCACATGTCTGTTAATGTTAGTCAAAAAATACTTAATGTGGCTGTTGTTCCATTAGGTATCACATGATGTGCTTGGCAAAAACAAAAAAATGGTAACATCATGTGTATGCATCCTGCAAATGTATACCTGCACATAAATGTGAAGAGAGAGAAGGGGAAAAAAAAGGATGCTGGGACTGATTTGGTACTTAACATCTTAAAACCATACATATTAAAGTATATCTATTTTGCTTGTATTTCATAAACTTTCATGTTTGACATGGGGTCAGTACCATGTGAGTAAAACTGAGGTTAAACTAGTTTCAACAACAAAAGTTTGATATGGGAATTTTTCCATGAGATGTGGGCTGCCCCCCCCCCCCCCCCCCCTCCCCGTGTGGGGGGGAGGAGGAGTGGGGGATGGCTGTAAGTTTGTGTGTGGTGGTGGTGGGGGTGTGTGACTTGAAACCTTTGTTCGCAAATGCTCTTTATCTCCCTTTTGGCTTGGGTCTTTGCTCTCTAAAAATATTTCTTTCTGTGGTGCTGCCTTCAACAAAATTCAAAGGATTGTCCAACAGCCCTTAAAACACATATGCTAACTGAGGCTTGCTTTTCACACCTTCCCCAAAGATGCACACATTTAACCAGCCACCATTTTTTTTCAACCAAAATAATTATTATCAGCATAACAGACAGGACACTGAAAGTTAAACCACCAAACTTTTGTCATCATGCATGGTAGAAAAAAGAAGAAGAAGATAAATGCAAAGGCTCACATGATTTGCATTAAAAATGAGGAAATAAAACGTTTTGTTTACACTGAGACTCACATGACTGTCTCATGTCTCATGAGCTGAACTGGGTTTACAGGTAAATCCAGTTCAGCTCATTATTATACACAGTTTGAGAGCTTTCAAAGGGTCTCTCTCTCTCTTATGCCTAAATCTCACCATGCAACAAAAGCAAAAAATAAAAGATCTTGCTGAGAAAATACAACTTTTACTTTAATCTTTCTGAAACTATACTATGACCCTGATTAAGGTAATCAAAACTGGTATTAAACTGTAAACCTCACTATGCCATCATTATGCAAAGTTTGAAAGATGTCATTTGCAAAGTCTCTGAGAAAGACCTAGAGTTAAATTTTTACGAGATCTGGTCCCTGAACTTAATAATCATACAAAATCTGAATTTTTGCTGAATTAGAATTTGTAGCGAAAATACACATTGTAGAACTCTTACTACCTTGATAATACCCCATGACTTGAAACAAGGCTGAAATCATAAAAGGTGGTATGCATGGATAGAGCTCAGTTCACACGATAACCTTACAAAAATGTACAGACCTCACTGAAACAGTGTCTCAGAAAAATACACCAGTAGCGTTTTTGTGACATTGGAGAATGTCATTTATCTACTGGAATATAATCAGTCCAAAAAATATAATTTAATCCATGTGTTTCACAATTGCACAAAGTCTGAATTGACTGAATAACTGTCTAAAAAATTTAATGTCTGAAGTTACTGGACAGCCATCTGCAAAATAAAACCTTACTTTTGGCTGTTTTACACTACTCTCAGACCATGAAACAAAGGCAAGGTCATTGAATGTGGTACGAAGGAGTTAAGCTCAGTAAGTGTTACCACTGTGCAAAGTTTGCCATTTATACTGTCCAATTAATTCACAATATTAATGTTTTTACCACACTTGTACAGCTGGCTGAACAGTTGGCCAGCCAGCTGGCCCAACACTGACAATTACACAGCCTCACATTAATCGTTTTAGGCAAGTCAAACACATTCACTGACCTGTATCAACCCGAGCAGTGACACGCGAGACGTCCACATGCCCCTTGCTCAGCATTCGCATTGGGGAGGGTGGTGGAGTGCGGGATGCTGAAATGGCCCCTGGCTTCGTCACTTTGCTGATGGGCGCAAAAATTCCTGAAAACAGATCAGATGACATAAAAATTTAATAAATGTACAGCACATCCATGCACCTGATAATTAAGATGTGTCAAGATTTTTGATTTTTTTTTTTTGGGGGGGGGGGGGGAATAGGATTTAGTATGTGAAACAACCATGTATATGTAACTTGATTATATAAAGAAGTCTAAATAAGGCAGTGAAAGGTATACTGCAATGAAATAAAATCCCCAAATTGATGTACTTGGCAACAACAACAAAAACAGAAGAAAAACTCAGGGTGGCCACAGGGTAATAGGATCAAAGCAAAAATAACTGTTCAAAGTAAAGGGACAGTTGTATATGGATTTGGCATCTACAGTAAAATCTCCTCTGCATCAGTTCGCATGGCACAGTGAAGCAGAAGGAATGTTTATGGCACACTTTAAGTCCACCTCTGAGGGGTGCCCCTCAGGACACATGCGCAAATAATGGGTCACTCTGGATTCGGAGAGGGGAGGGGGCAAACGCATACTTTTGACAGAGGCAATCAAGTTACATTCACTGATTGAAAAACATTCATATGTCACCTCATTTGATGAAATAGTTCAATTTTAATGACCCTATCTTCTCAGCAGCATCCATTCAAACTACTCATTGGACACATACATATGCTGTGGTTACTGATTCATGTCAGTGCTCTGTTTAGATTTTTTTCACATTGCAGATATATGTTAACAAGACAGGTATATGCTGCATAACTATTTTAATCAACAAGCATGTGAGAGATGTGACCTAGAATCTTGGTAGCCCTGGCATTCAAACAAACCTGTGATGTTCACTGTTCAAAGGTTTGAGATGAACTAGTTCCATTAATACTGTGCACTATATATTTGAGCTGTTCACTTTTTAACATTACATGGTCAAAAAGGTTCTTATGATATCCATGTTTTCTTGTTCAACTGACCATAGTTGTTGGGGCACTTGAAGTAGGAGATTCCGCCAATGCTGCCATCATTTTTGCCGACAGGTTCGTCAAGCTCTATACCAGCCCACACACCTGAGGCAAATTCTGTGGGGCCACAATATCTCAGGTAGCCAGTCTGAAAGCAGACACAAAAACAAATTGTGAATGAAATGAACCTCATGTCATCTATGCCCACAAGATTTTATAGGTCTCAAACTGACTGAGCAGTCTGAAGGCTGTTTTGTAACCAGGGGGACTGCCTTCTTGCATTCTGATTTCATCTTTATAGTTGTGTGTGTGTGTGTGTGTGTGTGCATGCGTGCGTGCGTGCATGCGTGCGTGCATGTGTGCGTGCGTGTGTGTGTGGTGTGTGTGTGTGTGTGTGGTGTGTTCACTTTATCAAATAACATGCAGCAAAAAATAGTTTGCATTCAGTCCAAATGGACTGGGCATGGTTGTCTCCATAACCACAGATGTTGGAGTACAGTATTCTGTGTCTCAGTTGTGTGTTAACAGCAATGCTCTGTAATTCAGCTTCGTCTTCTTATTTTTATATATTTTTTTTTAGTAAAATAATCTGAGATGGCAATAATGCAACAAATAAATGTGTGGCTGTTTCACTGGTTCTCATTCACAGTCACATCACTCACACCTTGCTTACCTTGACTCCACTGACGACAATTTTGTCTCCAAGTTGCAGGCCCAGAGCTTGTAGTGTGACCTTGGAGTGCACAAGGTCATAGTTGGGTGGGGGCTTGTTGGGAGAGGAGGGTGCTGCTTCCTGCAGAGTCTTTCGTACACGCTGAACCAGACGACCCATGTCAGAATCAGCCTCAAAGTTGCCTGGGTCTGGTACACAGTCTATTCAGAAAATAATGGAAGTCAACTATCAGATGCCAAAGCACAGGTTTAACCATAGGCAACACCATGTCAGTGTAGGCCACAACATTATTTGTGCTTCATACAGAATGTATGCATGTATGTCGACTGGCTGTCAAAACACAGTTAAAAATACGTAGATGACCCGAAACAAGTGGTCACATTCAGTAATCAATCTGACTTTTATGTTCTGACTCATAAGCGCAACTGCTGTTAAAATGGCAGCTTAATAAGTAAATTACTGAAACAGTCACTTGCAGCCAGATGCTTCAACCTTTCCAAGTTCATACTACATGTTTCTCCACTGCAGATATATATGGCGCAACAGGATTCTGCATAACAGAATCAAGTTAGACTGGTTTAAAAAGTGATTATTATCAGCACAGTACAACCCACAGTGATCAGACCCCTCTACTGAGAGACTCATAGCCATTTAAAACTAGTTTTGCAGGCACAACCTGTTTAAAACCAAATCAATTATAAAACTGAGTAAGACTTTTGTCACAGTGCCTGTGGGGACACATGGCAGCTGCTATTGTGTTATCGTCACTCACCGATAGGGATTCTCCCCAGGTCATCCTTGAGCCCGGGGTTAGCACCATTCTGAACCAGGACCTTGATGGCCTCATGCGCCAGGTTGGATGCTGCGATGTGTAATGCCGTGCCGTGCTCAAACTCTGAGCATGTGCTGTCGATATCTGAATAAGAAGGGGGGTCGGTCAGTCATCAGACTCAAAGCTTAGAAACACAGTTCTGGGTACCCATGAAAATATTTCAGTCCCTGAGAAGAAGAAAAAGAAAAAAAAGAAAAAGAAAAAAGAACCAGATTATTTCAATAATGTACCTTTTTTGTCAGCATGAACTCATTACTTCTGTTTGAATTAATCAGCTCACTCCAAAGAGCAAACCAACATTTGTATGTTCTTCTGGAATGTTTTGGAAATATTGGATGTGTTAAAACCTGACTGCAGTGCAGACTTTTGTGTTTGCTTGGCAGCTGTATAGTTTGCCTTAACTGTGCTTTTCAATTACACTACACAGATGTAAAGGTAGAGTCATGACCAGATCAATAAATCTTAATTTTTCTGATGAGATAATAAAGTAATCTTGAAGCTCAAACTGCCAGAATGGGTTTCACCACAACCACCTTGAGGTTTTGTTGTTTTATGTCTTTCCAAAACAGGTACACCAGATAAACTGCTAGATCTAACTGAAAGGGTTAAAGATGTGTTTCACTGTATCTACCTGGAAGTTTGAGGGTTGGAGCAACTTCCTTGTATGGCAGGTACAATGAATATAAACTGCTGGGGTTGCAAAGGTTCAAGACAGGTTTCACTGTACTCACCTAGAGCTTTGGTGGTCTTCAGAAGCACTTTGAGAACAGGCACAACATCGAAGTAAGCAGCGTAGTGAAGGGCAGTCATGTTGGTCCATCGACACCGAATGTTCACATCCGCCCCCTTGTTGAGTAGATCGGTCACAACCTGGGCAGCAAGGTCAGGGTCACCGATGCCCGCCGCACCTGCCTTGCTGGCATAGTGTAGCAGTGTCATGTCTGTCAACCCATCTCTGTCATTTATGTTGGCGCCACGTTTTAATATCTGCACACACCAGAGAGGCTAGCATCACTTAGCACTGTCAGGATCCACCATTCAACTTTTTCAATACAGGAAACAACACCAACAGTGCTTACCCTCATTCACACAACCACCACCCCTTCCCCTCCCCCTCCTCTGTACAAAGTCAGGGAGTCAAGCCTGACCTTTCTGCTGCTCATTACTGCGGGGGAAACAGTGCCAGAAATAAAGTTTTAGTTTTAAGACATGCCATGTTTACCTCTTCCATACCCCTTCCCCTCCTCTCTCTCACACACACCACACACATACATGCATGCACACACACACACACACACACACACACACACACACACACACACACACACACACACACACACCATAAGCACAGACATACAGTCCACACATCTTGCTAACACTTTCCAACATGACATAAGTAAGTTGGTGTTTTACACCCAGTCAACCAGTGCAGTTATATCAGGGCAATTCCAACATGACATGAGATTTAAAATGACAATGGCATGAAATATTCAAACAGTCTGAGATTGTGAGAGCCTGAGAGCCCTCAAGTCCATTTTTAGCATAACATGAACAAACTCTCAAAACAGCCTGATTTCAGAAAGTTGTCAGCAGAATCTCAAGCTTGCGAATAATCAAACATGAGTGATATTTCATGAAGGCAGTCTTTCATACTGACTGTCACACCAATCTTAATCTACAAATTAAACAAAATACCAAGCATCACACTGCACCTCTTCCACCAGCAGTTCCAGACTCTGCTGTGTCTGTGGTGTCCACTGTCGCAGGATAGCAAAGATCTCTGGGACAGATGTTGTGGGGTTGCTGAGAATCTGCCGACATCCTGAGCAGACGGGGTCAAAGAAGGACAGGTCCAGACGCTGGCACTCTTCACACAAGGGTGGGTCTACACAAGGGTGGATGACTGGCTTGCTGATGGGCTGGGTGGGGGGTGCCTTGGTCTCTGAGCTGGTCTCCTCCAGTGTCATCCTGCAAAGAAGTAGATGGGGACAAAAATCTTATGTAGTTCATGACTGGTTTCACTTGTAATACTGACAGACCTGTTATGAAAATAACTAAAAGATAGTGTATAATATAATTTAAAAAAATTAAAAGTGTGAAAATATACAAGACAGCAAGAGTAGTAAAATGTACATTTAAAGGAATAAACTATTGCATGTACAGTCAACCAACTCAAGTCTTGCATAGCATAGTATCAAACAAATGAAGTAATGCAAATATTATATATAGCATAGTTTTTCTCCTTCTTCATCTTCCAGTCAGTGGCCTGCAATAAACAGGCTGATTATTCTGCCACTATATCAGTATCTGGGCAGGGCCTAACACAGACAGACAGGAAAGCCACAACTTTATGTACAGAGTTATGGATCTCTTGACACAAAGAAAGCACAAAGTTGTCATCAGTGCTAATGATCACTAGTCATCACAGACTCTGTGAACAGAATTTTGAAAGAAGGATGACTGACATTATATGTTGTTACGATTTTTATAGCAATGGATTCTGCAAAACTGTTGTTGAGTAGTCACCTTCTTTGCAAATAAACAGATCAACAGAAAAATGCCTCCCCCCCCCCACCCCCCACCCCATTATGCTTCAGCACAGGAATAACTTATGCTTCTGTCCATGTGAAAGAACAGAAGTAATAGTTCATCATTCAACATATTCCATGACACTCCATACTTTGTCACAATTACTCAAATAAACAGATACAGGAGAGAGAAGGGGGGCGGGGGCGGGGGGGGGGGCGGGGAGAGAGCGTCTCTCTCTGTACTATCTCTTAGCAGGTTATGAAGACTTCTTTTTCAAAGCACGATAACCAATCATGTCAAAACTCGACCGTACGTTGCAGAATAGTCCACACCCAAATGAAACTCTTGTTCAAACTTCACTGATACCACCAAAGCCTGTACCTTCTTTCAGACCAAGTCTTTGTACACTAAGTGGACAGTAAACAATGGATAACTCTCCACCGACCCCGTCTTCACAGTGAGCACCATCGTGATGTCCCTATCTCTCTGCCTCTGATCCTGCAGAATGATGGCGTCACACTGAATCCATTATTCTGTTGCCCCTTTCAGTCCTGGACACACAAGCAGAGTCTGTTTCTTCTCAACTCAGAAAGTCGAGCTGCCCGCCGTATCGGTACAGCTGATTTTATTTTATTTTATTTTTAAAAAATCTCGGTCCCGGTCAATCCCACGAGAGCGTTTCCAAATGAGTAAAGCTAAAAGGAACAGCAGGTTTGTTTTTTCAGCCCCTGTTCCAGACGGTATCAGCGGATGTAGCGTTTTTATGGGTCAACAGAGACATGATTCCAGCGACAAGCTGCGTCAGTTGTACGTGCACCGGGATAAAATCAGTAGCAGACCGGCGGAGGTGTTTTGCCAAAGGATTTTTTTTTTTTCTGTTAAAACTGCAACAACACTGAAACTGTTAAACGGCATCCACACGGAGAGACTGAGACGGAGAGAGCGAGAGAGAGACAGACTGACAGAGAGACAGACGGACAGAGAACTCTAACACATTATTTTACAAGGACTGTAGTTTAGGTTCAGTCAAAACCTAGCAACTATAGCCTTTGCTAAGCTACTGATGAGTAAAAATAAAAATTACTGAGAAAGTGGCAGACAGACACACAGACAAACGAAGACAAAAGACTGAGTCTGAGAGAGAGAGAGAGAGAGAGAGAGAGAGAGAGAGAGAGAGAGAGAGAGAGAGAGAGAGAGAGAGAGAGAGAGAGAGACAGACAGACAGACAGACAGACAGACAGACAGACAGACAGACTATGAGACAGACTGACCAACTGACAGAGACAGAGAGAACACACTCACTGAACGGTGGACTCGGTCGCTGGAATGGGCTTAGCGCTACATTCACCACGAACGCGTATTTTTAAAAACACCCGGGTCAGTTGGAGTAGTAACTGCAGCTGAACGGCCAGAAGCTGGCAAACAACAGCAACACACAGTTTCTGGCAGAAGTCACAGCTCCAAGCGGCAAAACGGGAAGAAAAATCACCAACCCGTCGTGCTAACTGAATCATGTCTTTGCCGGCAGAATGAAGTTTTAGCCCGTCACGGTTTAAAATATATTTAAAATATATATATATATAAAATATTTAAAATAAATAAAATTCCTGGTCCCACTCCAAACGCGCAATACTGTTTCCCTGTCGCCCTTCAACTAGCCTCGTGCTGCAGACTGCAAACCCCCTTGAAATTCTTTTAATTCCACAGCCGGCGTGGGAATAACGACCCATCCTCCCCAAACGCTGCAGACGGAGTATGATGCCCCCCCCCCCCCCTCCTACCCCCCCCCCCCCCACACACACACACACTCCTCTACGGTCTTCAGAAGTAGAAGTGAAAGGAGGAGGGGAGGCAGGTTAGAGGTGGGGGTTAATCATCTTGGAATATTGCAGCTTGCACCTGGCAGCCATTCTGAGCTGAAGGGGTTGGGGGACGATTTGTCACGACTTTCATTACCTCGAAGGCTGTTTACCTTCACTGCGGTCTTCCAAACAAAGTATGCACATTAGCGTGCACCTTTTCGGTCCTCTGTGTGTGTGTGTGTGTGTGTGTGTGTGTGTGTGTGTGTGTGTGTGTGTGTGTGTGTGTGTGTGTGTGTGTGTGTGTGTGTGTGCGTGCGCGCTGTGTATGTGTGTGTGTGTGTGTGTGGGTGTGTGTGGGTGTGTGTGTGTGGGTGTGTGTGGGTGTGATTACATAACCAGTCCCCATTACTCACTAGACAGCTATTGTACGCCGCGCAAAGCTAAAAACAATCCTACGACTGAGCGGTAACCGTGTCGCCGTTGGAGCGCGCACGTATGTGGTGTGTGTGTGTGTGTGTGTGTGTGTGTGTGTGTGTGTGTGTGTGTGTGTGTGTGTGTGTGTGTGTGTGTGTGTGTGAGAGAGAGAGAGAGAGAGAGAGAGAGAGAGAGAGAGAGAGAGAGAGAGAGAGAGAGAGAGCACAAATTAATACAAAAACAAAAAAAGTTGCGTTAAAACGTCACAAAAGTTTCAACCGCTGCATAGAAACCGGACAGCCAGCATCCTCTCCGGGCTATATTTCCCATTCAAATTGAATTAGACCCCCACCCCTTCCTAAGTTCTCCCGTTGTATATGACTCATATTGTCCTTGAATCAACTCAAAACTTCAAATATGCGTGATCAGTGTCTTGGTTTGCGACTACACTGACACTGCCTACAGGCAAAGGATTCTTTTGCTGTTGACTCAGCCAGCATGCATACATTTGAGTATAACGCTGAACTCCCTTTTTCAAATCTGATTTGGCTAAATGTTGAGACGAGACTCGAAAGAAGAAGAACAACAAGCGAAACGAATCCCTGAATTTTTACTGAACGGTTTATGCACACTTCACGCCGGACCTTGCTTTCCGGCACCCTTCTTTCAACTCCAAAGAGGGAGGATGTCAGTCGCAACAGATGCCTAGAGTTTCAGTAGTGTTTATGTTGAATCAGAAAAAGAACGCAAACTGGGTTGGGGGATGGGAGCCGTGCGTATGTGTGAGACGATGCTCGAAGAAGGAAACTGCATCAGTATTTTACTTTGGCAGGGACAGGGCTCTCTCTCTCTCTCCTCTCTCCTCTCTCTCTCTCTCTCTCTCTCCTCTCTCTCTCTCTCTCTCTCTCTCTCTCTCTATATATATATATATATAACCATGAACCTTGAAACCCAGTGTACCCGTTCTGTTAAAAAGCAAAATGTGCGAAAATGAAGTACAAAAGCAGTGGAACTCCAGGCACACGCGGTGCAGTTAGTTAGTTGGTAACTGGATTTAACGTCCTGTCATTCGTACAGGGTCACCTCTGAACAAACATTTGTAGTAACTGGATTTAACGTCCTGTCATTCGTACAGGGTCACCTCTGAACAAACATTCTTAGTAACTGATTTTAACGTCCTGACATTCGTACAGGGTCACCTCAGAACAAACATTCTTAGTAATTGGATTTTAACGTCCTGTCATTCGTACAGGGTCACCTCAGAACAAACATTCTTAGTAATTGGATTTTAACATCCTGTCAACCGCACAGGGCCACCTCAGGACAAAAACACAATGGAAAAACTTGAAACAACACGATGAACATCATCACACGAAGAAACAGAGTGTGTTCGTACTTGCATCTCCAGCACAGGTGCTGCGTGGCCGTGCCGCGACTGTCGGAGAGGGTACTCTCAGTCTGGCCCTCGCCCTCCTCCGCCTTCTCGTTATCCGTCGTGCCCATCTCACCGTCACCCTTCTACACTGGCACTAGCAGAGGAAGACCGTGCAACACCTTTCCCTGATTTCACGCTGGAGTATGGTCTCCGGAATCACGCTTTAATATATATATATCACTCCAGGTATAAAGCAGCAAACCAAACACCCTTCTTTTCGTCGCAGCTGTGTTTCTTCCAGTTTTTCCCCCTTCTAGGACCGTGGGAATTTCAACGATGTAACATGCGGGTTGGGCTCTAACCCATACCAAACAACGTGGAAACTTTGTCCATACTACTGTCTGTTGTTCCTCAAAAGCACTGGTCGACTTTGCTTTAGTCACTCTCTGCGGGAAAGACTACTGTATGTCGGAGTCGGCACGTATTCTTTCCCCTGAAGTTTACAGATTCAACTCAATCATCACTTTTAAACTGGCAACCTCCTTGTCCCCAAAAAGTCACACTTTCAAATTGGCAACCTCCTTCCAGAAACCACACTTTGAAATTGGCGACCTCTTTAATCCAAAAAAACACACACAAAAAAAAACCACTTTGAAATTGGCGACGTCCTTATTCCAAAACTCACACTAGTGGAAACTGGCGACCTCCTTATTCCACAAATCACACTTTCAAATTGCTGGCACTGTCGACTGAAGGAGCACAACCTGCACAATAAATAAGCTCCCTTCAGCGGTCAAGTCTCTGCTGCTGAGAGCGAGCTGCGGACCTCACAAGCCCAGCTACACTAGCGCTACACACCTCTCTGGCACATAAATTGTAATTAGTCCAAGGAAATCAGTGTCCGCCGAGCATCCTATTATGATTAGCAGCAGAGCGTGCAGGCCGGCCTGACGACCCCCCTTCGGCTTCAGCACAAAGAGAAGACCGATCATGAGCGTGTGCATGTATGAGGGGAGGGGAGGGGTGGAGAAGAGGGAATGGTGGGTTGGGGGGTGGGGGTGGGGGTGGGGAGTGTCGTGTCCCACAGAAAGATACGCTAGGAACTGTTACAGCGGCACGAAGAGTTCTCACTGAATGACTCTGTAAAGTCTCCACGCTGGAGAACTAGATGTCATCTGCATGCTCCTGAACAAGTCAGCAATGCCAAGAGCAACACACATTTCGTTTGAACGCAGTTCCTGAAGTCGTTAGATGCAGTCTCAGTCACTGTGACTTTCACGTTGATATCCACCGACGAAGCGGGTACTGTCCAAACGCACTCCAGTGTTCAGATCAGAAAACAACAGGTTCACGGACGTGCATCGAATAGTTCTGCACATGACAACACCAACACCGCACTGTCGGAAAGAGGTACCATGCACTGACTCAGGTTAGATCAGTCTTCGATTTCTCGAAGACATGAAATTCTACCATGACGGCTTCCAGCGCAGCGAGTTC
>OY757545.1:15510091-15522591 GCA_963584105.1 Alviniconcha strummeri
TAATTGTTAATTTGTTGTTGTTTTTGCTATATACATGTGTGACAACAACTGTATAAAATTGTGTACCTATAGCGTTAACGGCCTTGGAAATTACAAAAAGAGGAAAGATGTATTTGACTACCTTAGAACTGAAAATGCTAGCGGTTATTTTTTACAGGAAACTCACCTTAAGACCAAGGCAGAAAATATGGTACGGGCCATGTGGGGTTATGATTGTATTTTGAATGGGAATAACACAAATTCAAATGGTGTTGCTGTTTTGTTCAAAAAATTATTTTGATTTCAGACTGCATACAGTTATTAGAGATGATGAAGGCAAATACATTATTCTTGACATTGAAATGTTGGGGAAACGGGTGACATTGGTGAACTTATCTGCACCGTCCAGTGGAGACCATCCAGATTTATTTATTTTAATTGAAAAAGATATTGACAAAATAGCAAATAATTACATTTTAATCGGAGGGGACTGGAATGTTGTTCTTAATCCTGTTTTAGACTCCTCACGTTACAGAGAAGTAAACAGACCTAGAGCCAGAAAGAAAGTTTATGTCTTAATGTTAAAGTATGACTTGGTTGATTCTTGGAGGGAATTATACCCGGAGAAGAAAAAATATACGTGGAGACGCTTTAAATCGTTTGTTCAGGGGAGGCTCGATTATTTTTTCCTTTCTCAAGAGTTAAATGTAAAAAAGGCCAATATTTCACCTGGATACTGTTCTGATGATGCACTAGTGTCACTTGAATTGAAAGTAAATAACATTAAGAGAGGAAAACCATTGTGGAAGTTTAATAACTCGTTACTATGGGATAAGGAATATGCGAAATTAGTAAAGGACACGATTTTAAAAGTGAAACCACAGTACTCTCTTCCACAAAAAGGTGAAATGTCTTCCACTAGAGACACCCATCATGCAAGCTATCAGATTAATGATCAGTTGTTTTTTTGAAATGATACTACTAGAGATAAGAGGAAAAACTATTTCATATGCAGCATACAAAAAGAAGCAAGCAAGGCAAAATGAGAATAAGCTCAGGTCAGAAATAAAGAAATTGGAAGACCACCATACCATAAATGAAAATGACCTTGTACTCTTGGAAGCAAAGAAGGAAGAGCTAAGACTCCTGAGACAGCAAAAAATTGACGGTATGATTGTAAGATCAAAAGTAAAATGGATACAGGAGGGTGAAAGACCTTCAAAATATATTTGCCACTTGGAAAAAAGAAACTTTGTGCAGAAACATTTATCGTTTATTCAAAAAGAAGATGGCGAAGTGCTCTTTGACCAGGATGAAATTGTGAAGGAGACGAAAGATTTTTATGAATCAAGAGAAAAGGATATAGTAGATGTCAACTTGCATACAATGGTTGAAGCACCAACTCTGTCCTCAGAGGAGAAAGAGAGTTTAGAAGGACTTATTTCTCAAAAAGAGGCTTTGGCTGTGTTGAAGCGCATGAATAACCAGAAAAGCCCTGGCTCTGATGGCTTCACAACAGAGTTCTATAAATTTTTCTGGAAGGACATAGGACACCTTTTGGTCAGATCTATTAACTATGGTTTTAGATCAGGGGAAATGTCAATCACACAAAAAGAGGGAATAATAACGTGTATTCCAAAGGAAGATAAACCTAAGCAGTTTCTCAGAAACTGGAGACCTATAACACTGTTACATACGTCCTATAAAAAAGCATCATCGTGTATTGCAGCTCGAATTAAAACAGTACTCCCAAAGATAATCCACAACGATCAAAAGGGCTTCATGAAGGGCAGATATATTGGGGAGAACTTAAGACTACTATATGATGTTCTTGTCTGTACAAACGTCTACAAAAAGCCGGGTCTTCTCCTGGCAGTTGACTTTGAAAAGCATTTGATAGTGTTGCATGGTCATTCATTAAGAAGGCTCTTGATAGGTTCAATTTTGGTCCTGATATAAAACGATGGGTTCAGATATTTTACACCAATATTAAAGCCAGTGTAGCTGTAAACAGCCAGTATACAAGTTGGTTTCAGATTGAAAGAGGTGTGCGACAAGGAGATCCGCTATCACCTTATTTATATTTGATTTGTGCAGAAATTATGTCTTTAATGTTTCGGCAAAATCCACGAATCAAAGGAATACTTGTGAAGGATATATCAGTCCTCCTGTCTCAGCTTGCAGACGATACAACACTTTATCTCGATGGTAAAGAGGAGTCCTTCAAGGAGAGTGTAAATGTGCTCATGAGATTTGCGTCAATGTCAGGCTTAAAGATAAATTTTGATAAAACAAATGCAGTTTGGATTGGCTCAGAAAAAGATTCGAGGATTAGATTTTTACCACATTTGGAGTTCAAGTGGAATCCTGCCACATTCAAAGTCCTTGGCGTTCACTTTTCTACAAATACAGAAATCGTCCCTTCTATTAATTATGAAGGTAAATTACTTGAGATTCAGAAACTATTGAATGCTTGGTCAAAGTGACACCTTACACCCTTAGGGAAAATTGCAGTCATCAAATCGCTGGTTGTCTCAAAAATAACATATTTAACGATGAACATTCCCGATCCTACAGAAGGCTTTATCCAGGAGCTGGAAAAAATGTTGTTTGATTTTTTATGGAATGGCATGAAAGATAAAATAAAACGAAAGACGCTTTGTCAAGCTTTTGAGCAAGGTGGTCTAAAAATGGTAAATACACACGAGTATTTGTCAGCCATGAAAATAAATTGGTTGCGACGAATGTTTCAGCCTGACAACTGTCTAGTAAAGAATGTTTTGTTTGCTGTTTGTCCAGCGTTTGCTAATACCGAGGATTCGGAGGGGAATACGCCAATATTGTCCATCGGCAAATTCAGAACCCTTTTTGGGCTCAAGTGTTAATGCATTATAAAAGATTTTGTGCAAAATGTCAACCAGAATGTTTTATAGAGTTTTTATCAGAGCATGTACACTATAATTCTCATATTGTGAGAGACAAAAAAACATTTCATGATAGACGCTTGTCTGAAAACTGTGTGACAATGGTAAAACATTTAATGGATGAAGAGGGAAATATCTTGTCTTTTGCTGATTTTCATGAAAGGTTTCCAAACGTGGGATTGGATTTTCTCACTTATCACCGATTGGTTTCTTCAGTAATGACGTACCAGAAAAAGAAAATTGTGAGTGAGAATAGTGCTCTCCCTCTTGATTCAGACTCAAAACCGTGGTCAGTTATTTTGAAACGGGGCTCAAGAGGAGTGTACTCAATTCTAAATGAATATGGTCAAACGCCCAAAAGTGTGTGCAAATGGAATCAGCTTTTTGCCGAGTTGAACTGGGGGGAAATATTCTGTAAACCGATTCTAACAACAAAAGATACGCAACTCAGATGGTTTCAGTTCCAGGGTTTTGCACAGACTTTTACCAAATGGACGTTATTTGTACTTGACACACTTAACAGAAACTCGTGTGTGATTTTTGCAGCCATGAAGAAGAAACATTACTTCATTTATTTTGGGAGTGTCCAGCTGTGCAATCTTTTTGGTCTGATGTCAGTGCATTGATCAGTAGGGACATACAAGTGGAACTGAATATGCCTCTGATTCTGTTTGGCCTTGACCCAAATGTACAAACTGACAGAAGGTTTGACCTAATTATTTTGATGGCAAAATTCCATATTTTCAAATCAAAATTGCAAAAGGGAAAACCAAATGTTAACATTTTTATCCACTCATTAAAGCAAAGGGCAGTTATAGAGAAATATTGCATTGCTGCTTCAGACCAAGAGGAAAGGCATGAGACACAACCGTTATCACTTGCTGATCTTTTGTGTTTAGAGTAAAGTACGACTCTCTCTCTCTCTCTCTCTCTCTCTCTCTCTCTCTCTCTCTCTCTCTCTCTCTCTCTCTCTCTCTCTCTCTCTCTCTCCACCAACCACTGAAACTCTGTGTGTGTGTGTGTGTGTGTGTGTGTGTGTGTGTGTGTGTGTGTGTGTGTGTGTGTGTGTGTGTGTGTGTGTGTGTAAGTTGCCTAAATTACCAGTTTGTTTAATATTCAACGTTTTTTTTTTTTTTTTTTTTTTTTAATCCTTATTGAAGTACTTAGCTACAAAAAAGAAAAAGAAAAAAAAGGAAATGTTCCGTTTGCAACTATCTTCTATGGATTTTTTTATTCCCCCCCCCCCCCCCCCCCCCCTGTATTTGGGCTTTCCGAATTAGATATCAAGTATGCCCTCTCTGGAGCAGTGGTGACAGCAGCGCAAAAGAAACGCCCCCAAAAAACACAAACATGCTGTGACATTTAAAAATGAAAGAATTTCTTTTGAAGGTCACGGTGCAACCTTTCTAACATGTATGTGGTGATGCCAAATGTTTATGGTGAATGCTGTGACGTTTGAGAAAACAGCCTCATTCTTTTTCTTTTCTTTTTACTGTTTGTTTATATTATAACCATCTCTTCACAGCAAAAAAAAATAATTAAAAGTTGAGAGATATTTTGTATAATGTTGATGTTATAACTCCTATTGTTACAGCGATTGTTCATAGTCCTGAGGGTAAGTTAACTTACCAATAATCGTAAGGAAGTGTTATTTGTTTGTGTGTCTGGTTGTTTGGTTTGTTGTAGTTGTTGTTTGTTTGTTTTGGTTTGGTTTTTGTTGTTTTTGTTGTTTGTTTGTTTGCCTGTTATTACCATGTCGTGAAGAGATATAAAAAATATTTTAAAAAACGTTGATTTGATGGACATTGTGTGTGTGTGTGTGTGTGTGTGTGTGTGTGTGTGTGTGTGTGTGTGTGTGTGTGTGTGTGTGTGTGTGTGTGTGTTGGGGAGATGAGAAGAGGATGGGCAGTACGAATGACGAATGTGTGTATGTGTGTGTGTATGTGGGGAGGGGGGTCCGATATGGATGTGGCTACAATGAGATTAGTGATAATTACAATCATATTAATGTGTGTGAGACACGGTTTATTTTTCAGCGTATTTCCGTAAGTAGTATGAATTTACTTTAATAATGCTTCTGGTATTAATCTTGACTGTGCTGTTGCGCACTCGTAAACTGTGATCTTTTATACATGTACATCTTATTTGTTTGTTTGTTCTTCATGCATGGCACCAACGTTTTCCTTTAAATCGAATAAAGAAGTTCGTGATTTGACCTGACTTGACTATATGCACAGTAACATGACATTTTGTGTTCTTTGGGCACTGTGTGTAACTTGAATTTGGAAGACTTTCTATTCATCGCTGAATCGTCATAATTAAACCATTATGTTTCTCTGTCTCGTGTCTCAATGTAGGAGCCATGGCTCCAGACGATACAGATGTTAATGCTGCACGTGTCCTCATTTGTGAGCCTTTGTCTATGCTGCACGTGTCTCATTTGTGAATATTTGTCTTTCTCTACATCAGTATTATGCTTTCAGGTAACACGAACCACAGACCCACATCCCGAGAAAGAGCAACAGACCCACCCCCCGAGAAAGAACAACAGACCCACGCCCTGAGAAAGAACAACAGACCCACGCCCTGAGAAAGAACAACAGACCCACCCACCCCGAGAAAGAGCAACAGACCCACCCCCTCGAGAAAGAACAAACAGACCCACGCCCTGAGAAAGAACAACAGACCCACGCCCTGAGAAAGAACAACAGACCCACCCACCCCGAGACAGAACAACAGACCCACCCACCCCGAGACAGAACAACAGACCCACCGTCCGAGAAAGAACAACAGACCCACAGCCCAAGAAAGAACAACAGACCCACCCCCCGAGAAAGAACAACAGACCCACCCCCTCCCCCGAGAAAGAACAACAGACCCACCCACCCCGAGACAGAACAACAGACCCACCGTCCGACAAAGAACCACAGACCCACCCCCCGAAAAAGAAACACAGACCCACACCCTGAGAAAGAAGAACAGACCCCCACCCCCCACCCCCTCATTCCCCAGAAAGAACAACAGACCCATCGTCCGAGAAATAACAACAGACCCACCCCCGAGAAATAACAACAGACCCACCTTCATCAGCGGGGACCTCAAGATCATCGTTCAGCATGAACCTCTGTCCTTGGCCGTGTCTGCTGATGACTCTGGCTTCCTTGGCTGCCTTTGCAAACGGCGGGAGGGTGCTGGTCCTCCCTCTGCCTTTCACCAGCCACATCAAGTACCACAGCAACGTGGCGCGGACCCTCGTGACGCTGGGGCACCAGGTATGGATGACCATGCCGGACAATGTGGTGGCCAAAGGCGTGCTGGACACAACCAACCTCACCGTCGTCCAGTACGGGATGGACTTTAACATAGAAGATGCCGTCATGGCGCTCCTCCGAGACAAGTACTTCAAGGACGAGAGCGATGACTTCCCTCAGTTCTTCCGCGTGATGAAGGAATACAGTCACGTGATGCTCACGAACGAATCTTTCTTTCACGTGCTCCGAGATCTTCGACCGGAATTCATCGTCATCGACAACGTCGTGTTGAAGATGTTGGCAGTGATCCCTTACCGTTTAGGAGTTCCGTTCGCGTTCCTTGGATCCTCTTATGATGCCGTTGGACAGAGAATCCCCTTTGCTCCTGCTGTCACTCCTGTCGCGATCTTTCCTTTCACCGACCACATGGTCTTCTGGCAGAGAGCGCAAACCATGCTGCTGTATCTGCTGAGCGCAGTTCATGACGCCACTGTCTATTCTGACGCTGTGGCGACCTACGCGCCCGAGATGCCGTATCTGCCGCTGGATATGCTGGTGGCCCGAGCCGAAATGTGGCTGGTGGAGTTGGACCACATCCTCGACTACCCGCGGCCTTCGCTTCCCAACGTTAAACTGATCGGCGGCACGGCCACCGGGCCGGCCAAACCTCTGTCGCCGGAGTTTCGATCGTTCATGGACGGCGCCACGCAGGGCGTGGTCGTCGTCTCCTTCGGCAGCTACGTCCTCGACCTTCCCAAGAACATCAGCGACAAGGTCATGCAGGTGCTGCTGCAGCTGCCCATGAAGTCCGTCTTCAGGTCTAAGCTAGCTTCTCCCGATCCGGAGAAGATCCTGACGTCGCCGTGGATACCTCAGAACGACCTGCTGGGTCATCCCAACACCAGGGTGTTTGTCAGTCACTGCGGGAAGAACGGTCAGTACGAGGCTCTCTACCACGCCGTGCCCGTCGTCGCCACGCCCATGTTTGGCGACCAGAAGTACAACGCGGAGCGCATGCGCGTCAAAGGCTTTTCCGAGACGGTGGACCTCCGAGTCGTCGCAGCCAGTGACCTAGAAGACACTATTGTGAAAGTGGCCACCGAAAGGAGCTACAAGCAGACCATCAGCAAAGCCTCGGAGTTGTTTCGAATCGAATTTGGTGTTCCCATGGAAACAGCCGCCTTCTGGTTGGATCACGTGATGAAATATGGCGGTGCACATATGCGCTCAGCCGCACAAGACATTCCTTACTATCAGTTTCTTGGACTGGACGTTGCTTTGCTCTTCGTAACGGTATTGGTGGTTTTCTCTTGTATGCTCATGCTTTGCTGCCGATCAGCTATGAAGTACCTGTGTCGCAAAAAGCAAAAGAAAGAATGACCTTGAACGGTTGTGTCGGCGAGTATGGCCGGCTGTCTGTACACCGAGGATATCAAAGTTCATATCTCAAAGTCGAAGTTCATTTTTGCATAATACAACTGGTTCCCTTGGTTACCCTGGTGACCACAGCTATCAGTATTCTTACGAACGTTCCAGAGTCAAAGGATATTTGCCCTTCTGTATTTTACTGTTAATATAATCTCTATTCTGTCACAAATGGAAGCAAATGACCCAGATGTGCTTAAAAACTTTAGGTCTGTTACAGATCTGTCCTTTGGTTTCCAACATATTGAGAAAATAGTTCTTGACCAGCTTCTTCGCCATATGGATCAAAGGAAAATTTGGCACACCTACCAGTCAGCTTATCGCCTAAAACACAGTACTGAAGCAGCTCTCCTTCGTGTTTTTAATGACCTCCTGACTGCTTCAGACTCTGGCTCTATCTCCTTTCTGACTCTTCTGGATCTATGCGCTGCCTTCGACACTATCGATCATGACATTCTTCTGACTCACCTCGAAAGCATTATTTTTCGGTATTTGTGATCTTGCTTCGTCCTTCTCCGGTTCTTACCTGCAAGGTAGGACACAAACAGTAACTGTGACTGAAATAAAATCCGCTCTTTCGCTTCCGACTTGTGGGGTCCCCCAGGGCTCTGTCCTGGGTCCAGGTTTTCATTTTTTTGGTTTTTGTTTGTTTGTTTCATTTTGTATACTCAGCCTCTTTCTGATGTAATTAGTCACCATTCTGTTTCTCATCACATGTTTGCGTATGATACTGAACTGTACAAATCTGCTTCTGCTTCTGAAGCATTCACTCTCGCACGGACCATCGAATCCTGCGTTTCAGATGTGAAGGTCTGCATAGTACAGAATAAACTTCAGTTAAATGAGGACAAAACAGAGATTCATCTGATAGGCTCTGCTCCTGGAACTGATCTTCCTTTTTCACTGTATGTAGGTCAGAGTGACATCCCATTTTCCAATGCAGCCCGAAACCTTGGTGTCTTTTTGACAGCCATTTTGCATTGAAGGAACAAGTGAACAAATACCGTCACCTTGCTTACCTGGAGATCAGGCGGATCTGTTCAGTCCGAGATCAGGCGGATCGGTTCAGTCCGACAGTATTTTTCTTTTGAAACCATAAAAGCTCTCGTTTCCTCTTTTGTTCTCTCCAGGCTTGATTATTGTAATGCTTTCCGTGCTGGCTCTCCTCAGGTTCTCCTTGATAAAATTCAAAGAGCGAACAACTGCTCAGCTTGCCTCATCTTCAAAGTTCCTAAATCTGCCCACACCACTCCTTTACTTTACGACTTCCAATGGCTACCAATCAGCAGCCTGATTCAATACAAAATAGCTCTCATCAGCTTCCACATTGTTTCTGCTCCAGCTCTTCTGTACCGCTCTGCGTTACATCGTCTCTACTCTCCTCGCTCTCTTCACTCAGATTCGGATACTCGGATCTTCCGTGTTCCTAGGATGGGCAGAAGGATCCTGTGGGAGAGATCCTTCCAATACATAGGTCCTGTGATCTGGACCTCTCTTCCTGTCTCTGGAAGGAATTCGTCTTCACTCACTTCTTCTAAGTCAAAGCTGAAAACCCATCTTTTTTTCTTCTGCATGGTGTGTGTGTGTGTGTGTGTGTGTGTGTGTGTGTGTGTGTGTGTGTGTGTGTGTGTGTGTGTGTGTGTGTTGTGTTGGGGGGGTGCGTGTGTGTGTGTGTGTGTGTGTGTGTGTGTGTGTGTGTGTGTGTGTGTGTGTGTGTGTGTGTGATGTTAGTATTATTGTAAAACGCTCTGGCCTTTCACCTTACTTGAAAAATGGCTATTGTTATTATTACTGTTATTATTATTATCATTGTTGTTGCCATTAAGACTGATCCGCAAGAGGCAATACGGATGCTGCATCGAAAGTTCTAATGAAGCAAACCAACGTTCATTAACGATGGGGCTGGATGCTTCATTTTTATTTACGTTCTGACTGTACCCTTAGAGCCAACCTATTTATCCAACGTACTGAATGTGTGAAACCGGAAAACGTATGCGGACTTTTGTGTATTTTTCTGTTTTTTTGTTTGTTTGTTTTTTAGCAGATGTACATTCCGTATATACTGATATATGCAATATATTGAATATGTGAAACCAGAAAAAGTATGTGGATTTGTTTCCAGCAGGTGTTCATACCCTATATGCTTATATATCCAATATATTGAATATGTGTGAAACCAAAGAACGGATTTTTTTCTTTCTCTCCAGCCGATGTACCGTGTGTGTGTGTGTGTGTGTGTGTGTGTGTGTGTGTGTGTGTGTGTGTGTGTGTGTGTGTGTGTGTGTGTGTGTGTGTGTGTGTGTGTTTTGAATGTGTGAAACCAGAAAACGTATGCGGATTTTTGCTCCAGCAGATGTACATAATATATATACCCTATATACTTATATATCCAATATATTGAATGTGTGAAACCAGAAAACGTATGCGGATTTTTTTTTTCTCCAACAGATGTACCCTATATACACATAGTAATAATGAGGTTAGGGCAGTGACTGCAGCATGTGTCAGTAGACTATAGGTTCTGACCGAAAATGTTATTAACCCCTTCACTGCCCCAGCCTGTAACATTTCCGGGCTGAAAAATACTCGCACACCTCCAAACAATATATTTTCTGGTGCTGTAACTAATCTACTTTCAGTACTGTGCGTTTTGATGGAAATCGTTTTACATGCTAATGCCAAAAAGAACACAGAAAGGTTAAGAATTTCATATTTCGCACTTTCATTGGTCATTTTGAAGCGACATCATGACGGTGAAAGGGTTAAATGTTTACCCAGACTGTTGTGAATCTGGTCTGCTCCTTATGAAAGGGACTGTTAGTTCACATTCTTTTGAAACGTTATCTCTGTTTCTGTCTGTCTTTCTATGCTTGTGACTGAATTAAATGTTTCAATTTTGTACTAAATACGTTTCAAGGCATATTTCTTAAGTATCTTTCTCGTTTGCAGATAAATGAACTGTAAATATCGAGATAAGCTAATCATCGACCTTTTTGGCTGAGCCATTGTGAGCCAGTATTTTTACCTATCATTGTTAGTACCTAGTCAAGTACATTGTCGTTAGTTTGTTGGTTTTCTTGCTCATAGGTATGATTATAGTATGTACTGTGAGGTGGTAGGTCATCCACCTGCACCCCTTCATGAGGGGCAATGGCCTAAATGAATAAATCATCCTTATCCGTATCGCTCGTTCGCTCGTTCGCTAAAGTGATATTTAAAATTAGATTTCAATCTCTCAACTTACGGTTGTATGGACTGTGTTCCTTGTGCTTTTGCTTGGCAAAAATAAATGTTTTATATCTTATGACACGTTGTTTACGTACGTGTGTGTGTGTGTGTGTGTGTGTGTGTGTGTGTGTGTGTGTGTGTGTGTGTGTGTGTGTGTGTGTGTGTGTGTGTGTGTGTGTGTGTGTGTGTGTGCCTGCGTGCTCGTGTGTGTGTGTGTGTGTGTGTGCGTATGTGTGTGCGTGCGTGTGTGCGTGCGTGCGTGCGTGCGTGCGTGCGTGCGTGCGTGCGTGTGTGTGTGTGTGTTTGCTGTACGCATTTATGTTGTGTTTTTTCTTCTTGTTTTTGTTTTCTTTGATGATCTTCTTTCTATCGTTTCTTGTTGTTGGCGTTGTTTGGTGTTGGTGTTGTTGTTTAGTTTTGGAAATGCGAGTGTGTGTTGTTTCTTCTTCTTCTTCTTCTTCTTCTTCTTCTTCTTCTTCTTCTTCTTCTTCTTCTTCTTCTTCTTTTGTTTGTTTGTTGTTGTTGTTGTTGTTTTTGGGGGGAGTTGTTTGTTTGTTTTATTTCTTTTTGTTGTGTGCATTTGCATTTTTTGGTTTATTGCCGTGTTTAACCATTGTAAAATTTGTCAACCGTTCTTTGATGTTTCATGTACCCCCATCTAAAATAACTCCCTTGACCTTGGGTACACAATAAAGATCTGAAGCAAGAGTGAGTGCTAGCGTTCTAAAACAAGATCCAATCACATAAAAAGTTCAAAAGAACGCTATTTTCGGGCTAATCCTCTTTATCAAGCTACAAAACGACACTTAAACAACAATTAATCGGTGAAAAACGACACTTAAACAACAATTAACCGGTGAAAAACGACGAAAAATAAGACGAAAAGCTAAATCACTTATGTTTTGGATTGAGCTGTGTTGTTTTCCTGTCCAGTGCTTGAAAGAATGTTGGCATGAAAATGACTGTCAAAAGGAGTTTAGATATACATCACCGAGTTTATGGCACTATTAATTAATACGTCTGCACGCACACGCATAATAAAAACATTACTGCGGTTGATTTTACTTGACGTACGTTAAATAACGTTGACGTTTATCACATCTGATACTTTATTTGTAAGCACAGAACAGATTTATGACATATTTTACGTGTTTCCGCACTTCGAACAGGCTCATACTTTGCATAGTTGATTGCACTGTATGTAGGCTATATATAATACATAACTCCCATACATACCTCTGTCATTCCTTCACATGGACGTCTGTCCCTGGTCACAGCGCTGTTTTACGATATGTATAGCTTTGTTATTTTTCGCATGGACACCTATTCCTGGTCACAGCGCTGTTTTACGATAGGTATAGCTTTGTCATTCTTTCACACCAACATCTATTCCTGGTCACAGCGCTGTGTTACGATATGTATAGCTTTGTCATTCTTTCACACCAGCATCTATTCCTGGTCACAGCGCTGTTTTACGATATGTATAGCTTTGTTATTTTTCGGATGAACATCTATTCATGGTCACAGAGCTGTTTTACGATAGGTATAGCTTTGTCAGTCTTTCACACCAACATCTGTTCGTGGTCATATCGCTGTGTTCTATAAAGTATAGCTTTGTCATTCCTTCACACCAACATCTATTCCTGGTCACAGCGCTGTTTTACGATATGTGTAGCTTTGTCATTCTTTCACA
>OY757545.1:15524103-15541603 GCA_963584105.1 Alviniconcha strummeri
CAGCAGCGACACTCACAGCACACGTTGCTCGAAGCAAGATTCCAGTTATTTACCGTACGTGCCAGCAGCGACACTCACAGCTCACGTTGCTCGAAGCAAGATTCCAGTTATTTACCGTACGTGCCAGCAGCGACACTCACAGCTCACGTTGCTCGAAGCAAGATTCCAGTTATTTACCGTACGTGCCAGCAGCGACACTCACAGCTCACGTCGCTTGAAGCAAGCTACGGGAACTCATTTTCCGTACCAGCTTGTGTGTTCACATCAAACGACTATAACAGACTGATGTCGATGGGTCCGAACATGAGCTTGCATACTGCATAGGACTGCTGCACTGCCTGAGTTCAGTGTGGTCGCGCAGGCAGTCAGCTGTTGTTAATTCGTGTGTGTGTGTGTGTGTGTGTGTGTGTGCGCGCGCATCTGCGCAAAATATCAAAGCGAGCGGTGTTTTTGCGTGTTTCTGTATGTCTGTGTGTATTGTGTTTATGTGACGTGTGTGTGTATGTGTGTGTGTGTGTGTGTGTGTGTGTGTGTGTGTGTGTGTGTGTATGTGTGTGTGTGTATGTGTGTGTGTGTGTGTGTGTGTGTGTGTGTGTGTATGTGTGTGTGTGTGTGTGTGTGTGTGTGTGTGTGTGTGTGTGTGTGTGTATGTGTGTGTGTGTGTGTGTGTGTGTATGTGTGTGTGTGTGTGTGTGTGTGTTCTTTTTTCCGTGTGTCCATGAAACAACCGCTAATGTATTCGCGATCCCATCCTGGTGTATATATGCTTTCACGCATGTACTTTTGCGACAGACTGAAATCGACTGACGGCATAGTAATACATGCATTTTCCTTACGAGGAGCTACAGCAGCAGCAGCAGCAGCAGCAACAACAACTACAACAACAGCAACAGCAGCAGCAACAACAACAACAACAGCAACAAAAGAGAACAAAATGATCAAAAGAAACGCCAACGTCGATCGAACATGCACCAAAGCCAGCAAGCAACAGCTTGGTATATAACCCAGTCTGGAGGGAAAACTCAAAAAGGACCAGCCTCCGGGACAACTAGAAAGACATTGACATATTCACATCCGTCAGCCTGGGCTGTGCCAATTAAAGGCTAGTAGCTTTCCATCATACTTAATTTACCTAGTAGCTTTCGGTCATGCCATTAGTTACTGTGGAAATGGGACAAACAGAACAAAAAGAAAGTTGTTTGAAAGCACTGTTCCAGAGGACACTCAGTGTTGAGGGAGACAAAGGGTATTAACAAAGAAGAGAGTTACAAAAAGTAATAATATATATATATAAGAAAAAATGGGTGCGGTAGTACTGTTCCAGAAGACCATTTCGGTACTTTGAACATGGCTGGGAAAACAAAACGAAAACCAGAAAATATTATCATAATGAAACCGTCTTGGATGATGTACCTCAGTCGGAGTCTTATATACATTGTATTTATTCGCATGCCAGCTACGTGAGAGTTACCCTCGCGCCTGAGGTGTTTGTTTTATGTTCGTGTGACGTCTTTTGAACCCGAGTTATTTCCCTTGTTTGAAGCTTCTGTGCTTTCAGTTTCAGACCGAAATGGACGAACGAATGGTGTTTTTGCGCTATCTATCCAAAAAGGAAAGCATATCGACGTGGCCTTGGCCCGACGTGCCCAAACCGTAACCCAAAACCTTCACTCTAAACCCTCTGCCGGGCACCCTCCGAAAGTAATTTGAGTCTTTACCAGATGATCATAACAAACTAAACCCTGTTTGTGTGCATAGTTCAGGAGCTGTGTGAGAGTCGAGGTGGCCGTCCTAGACTGTCCGTACTAACGAGCCTTCTGGTTTCCGTGGACGTAAAACTATACTGAACCATGCTTCGGCACGTCTCAGCTTGTCCCTAATATGTCAACCAACATCCGAGGACACTAAGCAACACAACCGAACCCTGTTTGTGGACTATGCCTGATAACAAAAGTAAACCCTGTTTGTCATCAGACAGAGTCCAGGCGAGATTAAGAAGAGGGAGGTGACCTGGACTCTCACGAAGAAGTTAGACGCTTCTACGGGTCCAGGCGAGATCAAGGGGAGGGAGGTGGTGCTGGACCCTCAAGTTAGCCCAGAAGAGACCAAGAGCAGGGAGGTGGAGCTGGGCTTGAGAGCTGGACTTCTTTCGCTTCAGTTGTTTCTCAACGGCGAAGCTACGGACATTGTCTTTGTGACTCTGTTCTGCATAGCATTTGGGACAGCAAATGCGTGGTACAGTAGTTGCTGGGCAATGCCGGGCGGACACTGCCATAACATTTTGTTGTTCTGGTGGCGGTCCACGGCAGCCTTGGTCTTCCGAGTTGGCGCCTGTCTCGATGCTTCACTCTTCTTTCCCCCTTTTCCCACACGTCCCCGTTCCTAATAGGCATACTCGCCTCCGTGGACGTTAAGCAACAATATTCATTCATTTATTCCCATTTTGTTTTTGTTTTTGGTGTGTGTGTGTGTGTGTGTGTGTGTGTGTGTGTGTGTGTGTGTGTGTGTGTGTGTGTGTGTGTGTGTGTGTGTGTGTGTTTGTCAACAACACATAGAAACGAGTTCGCTTGTAAGTAACATGGTCGATTTAAGGAAATCTGGTAAGTTTAGTGCAAGGATCGACGACAGAAGAAAGCTTTAGAGATCGTGTCAAGGAAAATCCACCCGGATGAACTTTGCAAAGCACGTACATCTCTGCCATTGAAAAGACTGTGTTTGTTAACTAGTAATTATAACTAAACTAAGTGCACTACCTTCTCAATAGCGGCGGGAAATGTGTGTTTATAGAAAGCGCATCCGAGTGGACTTTCATTGAAATTTCTTCGGTCATCGCAATGAACTTGCTATTGAAAATGAAAGAAAACATGGATCAAATGTGAATACTTACCAACTCAGGCTTAATGTAAGCGGGCGTACTATATCACCCACAGTACTTTCTTAGCTGGCACCGTTGAGAACTCTGGCAGTAGACAACTCTCAACTTCCAGGGACCGTGGCAAAAAAAGATGGCAAGCGTTTACTGGCCGCCAGTAGGCTCCAGCTGAAACCAACGGAAAACAAAGTATGAAACTATATCGCTGCATCTCTTTGCATGCACGGCTGGAACCTGATCGTCATTTCCATGAAGCCGAAATAATTTAATTCACCGAAATACACCTTGCAATACGTTAGGTGAGAGTCGTAAACAGGCTATAATTATAGTCTACTGGCCAAATCGTAGTTGTGGTTTAAGTGGACACGTTACTGCTCTCTCTCTCTCTCTCCCTCCCCCCCCATCTCTCTCTGCGTGCGTGCGTGCTTGTGCGTGCATGCGTGCGTGGTTGTGTGTGTGTGTGTGTGTGTGTGTGTGTGTGTGTGTGTGTGTGTGTGTGTGTGTGTGTGTGTGTGTATTCTTCTCCACAGTTACTTGAATACATCAGAGTTAGAAAGACGATGGTATAGGTAGTGATAGTGACTCAACCAGACTGTGTTGCTCCTCGAGCGTGCCAGTCTAAAGAGTAACGCGAGAGAAGCACTAAGCTATAAATAACTGGTTGAGGTAAGGGAGAGTACTCACCCAACACTTTTGTTTTGCTCCTGTTGTCGGTGTTGGTCTTTATTGCTGTTTAGAAATATATTTTCCGTTGTGTAGCCCACTAGATACAAATTCTCAAACAGTCCGACAGATAGTGATAAGTGTAGCCCATCACCCGAATCCCCCACCCTCACCCCTCATTCCCAAAATGTTGTGCCATTTTTAATCATTTTTAAATACTACTGTGGTGTCAGTGGGCACTTCCACGAGCTTTTTGCAGTCGTCGTCGTCGTTGTCTGATAAGTTATTGTGAAGTTCTCTGAACCCAGACGAGGTGGGACGCTACAAAACTCTTTTTTCGTCTTTTCTCTCCATTATGATTAATATTATTTCATGTTATTTCTGTTTTATGACCATTGTTATAATTAATGGTCATTATTAAAACAACAGCAACAATAATAGTAATAATAATAGCAATAATAATAATGATAATTCATCATAATCATAATCACAGTAATGTGTAGGAGATGGCCTTGATAGATATTTTGGACTCCTATCCCTACTCCACGCTTGTGACATGTAAACTTTATGTAGAAACCGCCTTAATTTTGTATTAAGTGAAGGCCCGTTTGGGATTAATGTCAATTTTCCTCCTGTAGAAAAACACAGCGCCATTGATCTTATTTGCAGAGTGAGCTGAGCATTGGCGAGTACTAATTTATGGTCTTGTTGATGCTGTCCTAGATGGCTTTTTAGACAGCTTATAGTTACAGATTTCTCTAGTGCCTTCACGTTTTTCACGCTAACTGCCAAAGACTTACGACAGTTTACCGATGCTTTGTTGGAGCAAATTAAGGCACAGCCAAGCCTTGCTGTGTAACTGTAAGATTATGCCATCAATTTACGTCAGTGCGAATGTAGTAGATAAGCATGTGCATCAGCTAATTACAATGTGTACGTGTATAGAAAATTGGCTTAGTACATCAGGTGCTACAGGAGGGGGAAAAGATGAGCAAGATTTCAGCAAAGGTGCGGATACAAGGCGCGTTACGGACGCTGGTTCGAGTCCCCGGTGCGGCAAGTTTTTGTTTTGTTTTTTGTTTTCGCCAGAGTCAACTTTCAGTGCAGACAGAATTCCGAATACAGAATCTTTATTGTCTGTGAATAACATAGACATTTGCCCTACGACTGCATACAAAATGCCAGTAAAATAACACACAGTATAATACATGAGCATGTGTCTGTAAAGCCACCCTTGTACAATCGCATGCATTAACAGATGAATGCACGTTAAAAATCCCCAACACTGGCAGTCATAAAATTATTTGCACATAAGAAAATGTTGCACGCAGTGATGGCAATGGGTAGCGCTGCTCTTGAGGCTGCAGTGCCTTACCGTGCAAACCGACCCGAATTTCCCGCATGGGACAATGAAGTATGATTTAATGATAGTTAAACTTCATACATTTTAGCGCGTGCATCGGTATAGCTATACACATCAAGTTCTATATCAGTAAAAACAAACTGTATACGAAATCCGAGACAAAAATCGCCAGGGAAATAAAGAAGAAGAAGAAGAAGAAGAAGAAGAAGAAGAAGAAGAAGAAGAAGAAGAAGAAGAAGAAGAAGAAGAAGAAGAAGAAGAAGAATACAGTTGAACACCCATTCGTAGCTGATAGAACTTCAAGACAAGAGTGAACATTATCCCAAGTTAATCTTCTTTTCCCTCTTTCAATGTCAAACAGTCACAATTACATTCCAGTAACACTCCAGTACCATTCAACACCGTTAGCTATGCTCATTGCCCGGCTGTCATTCTTCACCAGTTTGCTTCAGACACCCCCAATCCCCCCCTCCCAAAAAAAGAAAGGATGGGGGGTGGGGGGGGGGGGAGGAGGAGAAAGCAAAACCAAAAAAAAAAAAAAAACTAACTAAAATGACCGTCTCAACGGGAAAAAAAAAAAAAAAAAAAAAAAAAAAAAAAAACGGATCTACCACCTCAGGTCATGGAGTCCGCGTTATCTTCTTTCTTGAAGCCGACGTCCAAGTTTGGCCCAGACAAGTGATTGGCCCAGCAGTTGCCATGCCAACGTCATAAAGATCCTGATGATTACATACAACCTGAGCTTCTGGGGCAACAACTCCGACTGGCGACGACGCACTGTTTGACTGCGAAAGGTCAGGCGGCTCGAAAGCCACTTACCGAAAAGGTTAATTAATACTTGCTATTTTACGTCTAGCCTAGTCAGCCGTGAAGGTCATGTCTGGCGAAACAGACCAAAGTATCGAAACACATATAACCGTTTGAGTCACGTACCGCTCATGAATTCACAAGAATGAACAGCTAGCGAAAAAGCGAAAACTGAGGAGACAGAACCTGGCAACAGGAGAAGCAGATGCAAAGTTGACCTACTTGACTCACGAGACATAATAATAATAATAATCAGAACGAACACACGTAAAACATATCTGAGTTAAGTTCTGCATGTATTTACTTCCTCTTCTTCCTTTAAAACAAAAAACAAAACAAAAAAAAACAAAAAAACTAAAACTTTTTTTTTCTAACAAAATGCAAAGCAAAGCAAAACAAAAGGAGCTTCATCGTGGAGATTCGAACTGGAAATTTTTCCAAGTCGGTTACCCTGTGGACACCCCTACAGACATGAACCTTTTACTAAGGGTATCGGTCACGCATCGCCCGGCTCTCGCTAGGTCGATCCTTGGTAGATGGAAGGAACGGTCTCTTCGGATGAAGCCTCCGTCCTTGCCAATTGTACAAGGAATATCCAGACTGACCAAAGGAATCAGAAACACATTCTGACACACTGACACCCAGTGCAAAAATAAAAACAAAGGAGAAAAACCTCCTTCACTAGAAACCCTCCAGAAAAAGAAAGGGAAATCAACAAAAGAGGCAAATAGTACACACAAATCCTCAACAAGAATGAATTCAGAACAAAGGCAGAAGATGACAAATTAAAAGAAAGGGGAAAAAAAGAACTAAACGAATAGACATAGCAAGCACGGAGAAAAGAAAGGAAAAACAGGAGAAACGGTACAGCTACTGAACTACCAACCAATACCTCTGTCTAGTCTAAGAAACAAAACAAATGCGACGCAAAAAAACAACAACCGAGAGAAAAGCAAAAGCCGAAAGGTAAACAAAACTCGGCGGGACTGTGCACACATTGTAGACCAATGAAACTCGGCGGGACTGTGCACACATTGTAGACCAATGAAACTCGGCGGGACTGTGCACACATTGTAGACCAATGAAACTCGGCGGGACTGTGCACACATTGTAGACCAATGAAACTCGGCGGGACTGTGCACACATTGTAGACCAATGAAACTCGGCGGGACTGTGCACACATTGTAGACCAATGAAACTCGGCGGGACTGTGCACACATTGTAGACCAATGAAACTCGGCGGGACTGTGCACACATTGTAGACCAATGAAACTCGGCGGGACTGTGCACACATTGTAGACCAATGAAACTCGGCGGGACTGTGCACACATTGTAGACCAATGAAACTCGGCGGGACTGTGCACACATTGTAGACCAATGAAACTCGGCGGGACTGTGCACACATTGTAGACCAATGAAACTCGGCGGGACTGTGCACACATTGTAGACCAATGAAACTCGGCGGGACTGTGCACACATTGTAGACCAATGAAACTCGGCGGGACTGTGCACACATTGTAGACCAATGAAACTCGGCGGGACTGTGCACACATTGTAGACCAATGAAACTCGGCGGGACTGTGCACACATTGTAGACCAATGAAACTCGGCGGGACTGTGCACACATTGTAGACCAATGAAACTCGGCGGGACTGTGCACACATTGTAGACCAATGAAACTCGGCGGGACTGTGCACACATTGTAGACCAATGAAACTCGGCGGGACTGTGCACACATTGTAGACCAATGAAACTCGGCGGGACTGTGCACACATTGTAGACCAATGAAACTCGGCGGGACTGTGCACACATTGTAGACCAATGAAACTCGGCGGGACTGTGCACACATTGTAGACCAATGAAACTCGGCGGGACTGTGCACACATTGTAGACCAATGAAACTCGGCGGGACTGTGCACACATTGTAGACCAATGAAACTCGGCGGGACTGTGCACACATTGTAGACCAATGAAACTCGGCGGGACTGTGCACACATTGTAGACCAATGAAACTCGGCGGGACTGTGCACACATTGTAGACCAATGAAACTCGGCGGGACTGTGCACACATTGTAGACCAATGAAACTCGGCGGGACTGTGCACACATTGTAGACCAATGAAACTCGGCGGGACTGTGCACACATTGTAGACCAATGAAACTCGGCGGGACTGTGCACACATTGTAGACCAATGAAACTCGGCGGGACTGTGCACACATTGTAGACCAATGAAACTCGGCGGGACTGTGCACACATTGTAGACCAATGAAACTCGGCGGGACTGTGCACACATTGTAGACCAATGAAACTCGGCGGGACTGTGCACACATTGTAGACCAATGAAACTCGGCGGGACTGTGCACACATTGTAGACCAATGAAACTCGGCGGGACTGTGCACACATTGTAGACCAATGAAACTCGGCGGGACTGTGCACACATTGTAGACCAATGAAACTCGGCGGGACTGTGCACACATTGTAGACCAATGAAACTCGGCGGGACTGTGCACACATTGTAGACCAATGAAACTCGGCGGGACTGTGCACACATTGTAGACCAATGAAACTCGGCGGGACTGTGCACACATTGTAGACCAATGAAACTCGGCGGGACTGTGCACACATTGTAGACCAATGAAACTCGGCGGGACTGTGCACACATTGTAGACCAATGAAACTCGGCGGGACTGTGCACACATTGTAGACCAATGAAACTCGGCGGGACTGTGCACACATTGTAGACCAATGAAACTCGGCGGGACTGTGCACACATTGTAGACCAATGAAACTCGGCGGGACTGTGCACACATTGTAGACCAATGAAAACCGGGCTTCTGGAAAAATAGCGGTACTCTCATGGGGCCGCGACGAAGCTCACGGTAGGAGTCGGTCGACATCGAAAATGGTCCTTAATAATTATGCTCTTTAGCATCTGAGGACATCAAGCAAAAGAAAGAAAGAAAGGAAAACAAAAGAAAGACCGACAGAAAGGATTTTTTTTTTTTTTTTTACAAATTCACAGACCAAACACGTCTCTCGAAGCCACGCAAGGCACAACCAAAACCAAGGCCAACCATTGGTCAGTCTCCAGTCCATGCTACACAGTATACTGGCCGGCTGACCGCGCGGCCCCCCACTCGTCTGACGAGCGGCAAGCGCAGAGCATGATGCCAAAAACTGAGAGGTACACTGATACCCTCAAACAAGCGCAAAGACGAAAAGTCTAACACGAATGCCTACGGCAGAAAAGGCCGTGAAAGAAAGAGGATGTACACAAATGCCTGTGTCAAAGAAAGAAAGAACAAGCCACAAATGCCCAGGGCAAAGAAAGAAAGAAAGACCAAACCACAAACGATGGTGGCAAACGAAAAATGGCTGCCCTAATCAGGCAAGCAAACGAAAAACGGCTGCCCTAATCAGGCAAGCAAACGAAAAATGGCTGCCCTAATCAGGCAAGCAAACAGCTGACACCAAACTGAAAGAAACAAAACAGCTGAAACCACCTCAAAAACCCAAACGGTGGCCTACCTGCAAGCATAAGGTGGAAAAACACACCATCAAATCACAAGTCTTATAGACTACTGTCTGCAACAAACGAGGGGACGACTACAGTCAAAGCCATAAGAGCACAGAGCAAAAAAAATGTGCCAACGACAAACAGATGGAAAGCCAAACTAACCTTAACTAACTCACTAACCCGGCTTCCACCTGGAAAAACAAAGGCTGCAGACTGATATAGCAAATCGCTAATCAGAACTACCGATCACAAAGCATCGGGATATGAACAAAGGCAGACAAAAAGACAAAGGCAAAAGGGCTGCCCTAATCAGGCAAGCTATCAAGCGGGTATGAAATGGCCAATAAAAAAGAAAGAACACATGGTGGGAAAGAAAAGAAAAAGAGAAACAGCAAACAAAAAACAACAACCCTACTTTCTGAAAAGAAAGAAAGAGGAGGCAGGACATGTCAGCGAAGAGCGGGTCAAAGGCTGGGTACACGTAATCCGTGTCAGTACACGATACAACCCAACTGAGCCGACAGCAACACGGCAGGGCAAAAGACGCTCACGAACAAAGACAGAATGAGCGGTCTCGTGAAACATCGAGACCACCACCCCTCACTTGTACATCGTAAATGAACGATATAACTCGAGAAACCAAAGGGCAAGCAAAGAGAAAAAAAAAAAAACAATGAATGAAAAGAAGCGGCAACTAGCCCAACCCCAAACCGTAACCCAGGGGGGGCCACGAAATCGCCTGTCTATTGAACTAGAACGAACAAACCTTGTTCATCGCTACAAATGATGAAATAAACAAGGATAAATTGGGAAACTAAAATAAAACACCCAATAAAAGGCAGGCTCCCTGATGAGGTCTAGCCTGTTGTGAAAGCAAGAGTAAACACAACGAAAAAGACCGAAACGCCACGCACCTAGCAAGACTCGAGAAAGATGAAATAACAAGAGGGAAATAAACAAAGGCCCAACTACTGGCAATGGCGTCGGAGCTTCATCGTGGAGATTCGAACTGGAAATTTTTCCAAGTCGGTTACCCTGTAGACACCCCTACAAAACCGAATATTCTGAGTGCGTGCGTGTAAGGGGGCGGGGATGGGGTGGTGAATGTGGGTCCCTAGTTCCAAGGTTCCTGGCACAATCAGAGAGAAAGGAATGTTGTGAGAGCCAAGAGCCATGTTTTTATGTTGTCTGTACATGCATTGAGTTCTTTGGTGAGGTTGGTCACTTCGCTGATAGGAACAAATATCTGGAGCTGTGAGTCATCCCCGAAAAGCTGGTGGTTTTCAGAGCGGCTAGCAATAACCAGTGAGAGATGTAGTATATATGACGAAGAGAACGGGCTCCAGTACTGAGCCCTGTGGCACACCGTATATGAGCCGCGATGCTGATGACGACGAGTTATTGACTGAAGTGGAGTGATATCTGTCTGAAAGATCTGACTGAAACTACTGGAGTGCAGTAGCACTCAAGTCAACTGTACGAAAATAACCACACGGGTCACCTCAGGACTATATTATTGTCATAACTAACTGCACATGTCAAAACTCTTCCCACAGGTAATCCTTACTCAAATCAAACGTAGAAAAACAGTCAAACCGGTGTCACCTCTGCACGACGTAACTGCGCATTTCAATGCTCTTCTCAAAAGTCAGTCCCTACTCAAGTCAAAAGCACATGATCAGTCCAAGCACAAATATTAAACAAAAACATGCACACGTATCCATCAAACATTAGACTTTAAAAAAAATTAGCCTATTCTATACCGCCCTTGCTAAAAACAACAATGACAACAACAACAACAAACATGCACACGGTGACACCGTCGACCCTACCGTCCGCATGATCAGTTCCAGATTATAGAAAACATAACAAGGAATGGACGGGGGTAAATGCAAAATGGCAGATACCAGGGCAGCGTGCTGCACACACCGCCTACCAAATATAAACTCCTAACTGATCAACAAGAGCCATACAAAAAGGACGATCTCTTAACGATAAATATTGCAGATTCTACGTGGGAGGTAGGGGAGGGGGGAGGGAGCAAAAAGGAGTCTTGGGAATATGGACTATTAGGAGGCAGAAAAGTCAAAAGAGAAAGAGCAACAGGATTAGGCAGAAGGACAGAAGAAGATATTCTCGATACTGAATGCCCATCCTGGCTACAGCACACTTCGTATCAACAAGATGAATCGCGATTAAACCAATCACAAGTCTGAATCACTGCATGTCGATAACGACAACGACAACAACAACATGATCTAGGAGGAAGATGGACGACATAGGGAGGGCACCAACTGCTCTAAGAGTTTCAACTGTCAGGTATACAAACACTTGTAATACTTCAACTGTATGTAATCATATCGGACGAGCCAATCTCCATACTTGTGATCAAAACTTGCTGGTGATAATCGACGTTTCTGTCTTAGCTTCAGGATTTATCACTTTGTCCATGATCCCATTTTTACAGACCCAGACGATTGGCCCACATTGAAAAGGCAATATTTCAGAAGAAAAAAAACAAAGCTGGCGCTATCCTTCCTGATAATACGGGGAAGGGGAAGACATTTTTCGCTGTCAGAAATGTCCAGAAATCTCCGAAATCAGCCACCAATAGGAGGTCACCTGCCATGAGGAGTTCCACGAGCTGAATGACGAAGGTTTAGCATCAGCCAGGGCAAAGTCTATACAAGAAGAAATGATTACAGGGCGCAACCGTCGGGATGCATTGCACTACATAACCCTGTGGGCCCAGTTCTCGTCCTAAACCCCAACCTAACACGCTGGGGCCATATTCAGCAACTCAGAGACCTGGCACATTAAGTAAAGTCCCACAAAAACCGGACTTGGGGAGATGGGGAGTAATGTGTGTGTGTGTGTGTGTGTGTGTGTGTGTGTGTGTGTGTGTGTGTGTGTGTGTGTGTGTGTGTGTGTGTGTGTGTGTGTGTGTGTGTGTGTGTGAGAGAGAGAGAGAGAGAGAGAGAGAGAGAGAGAGAGAGAGAGAGAGAGAGAGAGAGAGAGAGAGAGAGATCATATTGTGTGTGTGTGTGTGAGGGGGGGGGGGGGGCGTAATATTTCAGCGCTTGTGTCCTCTTTGCTGAATGTTACGACTTTTTTGGTTGCAATGTTGTTGATGATGTACAGCGCAGCGTACTCGTTTTTTGTTTTCATTTTGTTTTGTTTTTGTTTTTTTATGGGATATTAAGCTGTATGAGAGATTATATATAATAATAGTGATCAGAAGAAAAAGAAGCAGAAGAAGAAGAAGAAGAAGAAGAACAAGAAGAAATTTTATATAAGTACGGTGTTTTCCCCGATTATTATTATTTACGACTACAGCCATAAAGGGAAGCAATCATAATTTCGCTATACCTTAATTTTGTTGTTCTTGTTGTAAATATCGGCCAGTCCATCCTAAATATGAACAACAAACAAAAACCTCTCCTTGTCTCATTCAGACAGCATAATGAATCGCCGTTATACTTTGCCTAGATGCTACGTGAATGAACGTGTAGCACGTGTCTGTTTCTTTGCCCCACAATGCACGACCGCTGCCATGGACAACAACAATGACCCTGGCAGTCCTCTCAAGCCAAAGCCAACAGATTCGGACGGACGGCACTGCCAAGGGGCTGGTTTGCTGTGTGGCGATGACCTGTCACTTCGTTTGCATGACTCGCTGGCCTCTTCTGCTAACAGCCAGAGATAGTGTATGTAATGTAGGGAAGAGAGAGAGAGAGAGAGAGAGAGAGAGAGAGAGAGAGAGAGAGAGAGAGAGAGAGAGAGAGAGAGAGAGAGAGAGAGAGAGAGAGACAGACAGACAGACAGACAGACAGACAGACAGACAGACAGACAGACAGACAGACAGACAGAGACAGCGAGACAGAGAGAGAGACAGAGACAGAGACAGAGAGACAGAGACAGAGACACAGAGAGGCATGAGAGAGAGACAGGGAGAGAGAGACAAGGAGACAGAGACAGAGAGAGAGAGGCAGAGAGATAGAGACTGAGATAGAGATACAGAGAGATAGAGAGACAGAGACGGGCAGACAGGCAGGCAGGCAGGCAAGCAGGCAGGCAGGCAGACAGACAGACGGACAGACAAACAGACAGGTAGACAGATAGAGACAGAGTGAGACAGATAACGTATGACAACAGTTCAAGCATGTCTTGGTTCTATCAAGATCCTTTATTGGAAATTAGAATCTGTTATGTGGTTTAGATTAAAGGTGGGAATATCCGCAGGCAAAGCGCATCAGTCTGCGTTTTCAGATGAGTCATCCTTATTTATACATATTACGCATCCTTTCTGAAGGAACTACATGATTTTTACATGTTGCTGTGCGTGATGGAAAGTTGATCATGTTTCGTAACCCTTGTCTTGCGGGCTTGTAAGCTGAAGACAATAAAACGTCAAGACCGTCGACGACAACAACAATAAAGCCGACAGTTACCTTTCATAGCTTTGTTGGACCACCTAGTGAGCCGTGCATCGCAATTATTAGGTAAAGTAAGCATGATGCTTAACGCCCACAGAAACCACAAGGCGGCGGGGCTGGCGGGGGGGGGGGGGGGGGGGGGAGATGGAGGTGGGGGAGAAGACGATTATATACCTATCGCTACAATGTCACCACCAAAATAACTCTTGCATTAAGATGGGCAGCGATGAGAGCCATTTTTATGTTTCATAAATCATTGTGACGGACAAAGTCACAAGACAGTGTCCACAAACCATACAGCCTTTTTTGAAGAAAAAGGAGAACCGAAGTGGAATCGAGCCAAGGCCCTTCCGCTTAGCAGCCTAACGCTTACCGCTACTGAGGCCAAACCGGCTCACAATTATCAGGGAGCGTGGAGCTGGCTATGATTGTGTGGTGCAGGTAATAGCTAGGCCTGTCTGTACGCTGTCTCTCGACTGTGCCGCCTCTTTGCAGCCCCTGGTTGTGACGTGTTAAACTGCCGACGACACCTTTTTCCGCGTACATCGTTCATGCTCTCCGACACTTGCATTCCAAGCATGCATACCCCAAATGTCTGCATTCAAAACATACCAGGGTGTCGACGCAGCGTTTCCTATTACTGGAGGGGAAAATACAAGCAAACAAACAAAAACATGGAAATCATACAGGCATTCATTATACCACGCCCTGGGCTTGACTGACGGCTGATTTAAGCCCTGTCCAAACACGAGTTCTCCGACAGCGCCAAGGCGCGATCACTGTATTCCAAACATCCGCGCCACCACCGTGCTGCCTTCGCTATCGGGAGGAGAGAGGAGGTCGTCGGTCGATTCTTGCAGTCACTCCCCAGTCAGCGACTACTGGTCTACATAGCTACCAGACTTTCCCGAATAGAGGGCACGCCAGTAGGATTGCTGGACGCTGGCACAATTCCGAACTTGCAGTTGCAATATTTTGTCTTTCAGAGTGCACTTTTGAGGCTGCAAACAGCTCTGTTGCTGTACAGTCGTACTTTGCAGCGACAGTTTAACTTTACTTTTGTAGCTATGTAACCGGAAGGCGTTTCTGAAGCGACAAATCAGGTTTGCAGCCACAAATTTACCTCTTTTTCTTTTCTTTTTTCTTCCTTCTTTCTTTGAATGGTGGGGGAGGGGGGGGGGGCTTTTCTTCTCTTTGGGGGGGGGGGGGGGGGGGATAACTGCATAATCGCAGCAAACATCAAGCCACAAAATCGCCCGTAACGTCAAAACCGGAACAGTGCTTTTTGTGGTTCGAAATATTTGTCATTCCAAATTCCATTTGTCTCTGTATAATTGCTTTGCTATTGTCGTTATTGTTTCTTAAAAAAAAAAAAAAAAAAAAAAATCTCTAGGGAACTGAAGTTGTCGCTGTTAAATGAACGTGTACAGCCTCAAGTCTGTAACGCTGCAATTTCATGTTGAAAGCTGCTAACGTATACATTTATGACAAACACTGTTTGCAGCTGCAACTCTCGAATTGGGGTAACGACCTCCGATGATAGGACAGTAGTCACTGATTGGATTGTGGGCCATCCTCCACTGAGAGCGTTCGCAGGTGGCGGGCAACCACGTAATGGCGTGCAGATACGGGAGTAAGCTGCGGATAAGCCGAGTTTCCCGGCGAATAAGCAGCTGCGGATCAACTGGTGTTGGGTTAATTTACAACAGGATAGGGGCGAGATAGAGCTGAGGCGGCGGTACCTAACATACGAAAAGCCCCAAGAGTCCTATAGAGACCACACACTGAGACAATGTAGCGCAGTCGGATTTAGGACGCGTGGTGGTGGAGGAGAGGGAGCAAAGTTTGAAACCGCATCGGCCAGTTCAACTGCATTTCTCTTCAAACTTTCGTCCTGAGGTAACTCTTTGCAGGTAGCTTTAGGGAACGTTAAACTCTAAGAACGAACTACCTGCTAACTCCTCAAAAATGTAGTTTAGGGACGCTGGGGAGCGTGAATGGATATCTCAGTGATTAGAGCTCCGGACTCGTGATCGAAAAGTCGCAGGTTCCGTTCCCGGCAGGAGCAGCGGGAGAATTTTCTTCTCCAGGGTCAACTTTGGGTGCTGACTCTTATTTTGGTATCCGTTCAACCCCCCGTGTTACCACAGCAGCTGGTAAAAGATCCCGGTCAATCTGCCAAAAGTGCAAGTGGTAGCTAGGTCATGGTTTAACACCTGTGCACTTTGCTTTTGTGGTTTTGCATGAGGTAACACTGCAAACTGTTGCATGTTTGTATGGTGTACACAGAACATGCGCCGAGACGGCAGCAGCTTCAGCCCCCACCCCCCCCAACCCCCCCCAAAAAAAAGAAGAAAAAAAGAAGAAGAAAAAAAGCGTAGAGCATTGAAAAATCGGGCAAAGTGTAAAAGTGGATACGCTACATTTTCGCCTCCCAAATGCCTGTAGATGGTTATAATTCTCCACTGCAGTTTACAATCGCTGCGGGCGTTATGGGTCAGCGGAGCACGAGTTCCAGATGAAAGAGCTGGGACGGTGTGTTTCTTTGAAGCAGCACCGACTGTAGCACTGTCTACACATCACGGTGGCCTTTTGGGTCGACCGTTTCATGTAGTAGATGAGTCGTTAGCCGTCCAGACATCTCCGCTATATAATCCAGAACTGTGACTCTTCCTTCTCCTGCGATTGGCACAGACGGTCTGATTACATCCTGGTTGTACGTGCTGATTTCAAAACTATGACCTTTTCTTCCACACCGATTGGCACAGACGTTTGGAGAGCATGCCGGCTCATCGTTTTTAGCCCTGCCATAACTTCCTGTGGTCTGTCCTGAAATGTTCTCTGACACGTAGCTACGGAATATACCTGACTCCCTATTTCCTAAAACCGCTTCCACTTGTCTGCCGGTTTATTGGAACTGATCTTTCTTAGCACCTTAGCTTAAAACAACAACAACAACAACAACAACAACAACAACATCTGTTTATTTATGCTTTCAATACTATAATAGAATTTTATATTCCAGTTAGCTGGGGACTCATTTGAAGTTTTGTTCTGACCATCTTCGAGCTTGAAAGAAGCTCTGGGTTTTCAGCAGAAAGGATTTCACTTGATTTGTCCGAAATGCCCGCTGACACGTGTACACTAGAATACTGATTAGAGGGATGAAAACACGTACATACTACCAAAGCACAGCTGCAGGCAAAATGCACAACCCACCTTCCCTGCCTTTTTTGTACACTGTTTTGCTTGTCAGCGGTTGTGTATAAAGACCGTTCATATTCTGAAATAATCACGTGCATTTCAGCTCAGTAGGTTTCCTCAGGTTGTGTATAGAGACCGTTCATATTCTGAAATGATCACGTGTAGTTCAGTCCAGAGAGTTTCTTCAGGTTTTGTATAAAGACCCTTCATATTCTGACATCATATCGTGTATTTTAGCTCAGAGTGTTTCAGGATCTGTACACAAACTAATTTATTTTGAAAACGAAAGGGAGTAGGCCTACTTACTTCTAATAGCCAGCGGGCTTTCAAAATTATAACAGCATTATGCTTAAAACTGAGTTTCCTTTTCATCCTAGAGAAAGCGAGATGGCAAACACAACCACCTTGAAAACACGCATATCCATTTCTACAGCTTCGCAGGGCGAAAAATCCATAACTAAGGGCGATAATAGCATCTTCAGTGAGAAGTACATTTTTAGACAGGATGTCAGGTCTAATGTGTTACAGCAGAGTGTGTGTGTGTGTGTGTGTGTGTGTGTGTGTGTGTGTGTGTGTGTGTGTGTGTGTGTGTGTGTGTGTGTGTGTGTGTGTGTGTGTGTGTGTGTGCTTCATTCAG
>OY757545.1:15549103-15552347 GCA_963584105.1 Alviniconcha strummeri
GCGGGAGACTCGCTTTGAACAGAACCAAATGGATCTAATGTTGCTATCCTGGAGAGCTGTTCTGACAGTCTCGCTTCAAGCCTGCGATCGTCCGAGCTGGCCGTGTGAGCCGTCAAATACCCACGCAGTGTCGTTGGCATCTACACCCTGCCAAATGCCCACGCAGTGTCGTTGGCACCTACGCCCTACTAAATGCCCATGCACGCAGTGTCGTTGGCATCTCTAACTTGTCAAATGCCCACGCAATGTCGTTGGCATCTACATCCTGTCAAATTCCCATGCACGCAGTGTCGTTCGCATCTCTAATTTGTCAAACACCCACGCAGTGTCGCTGGCATCTACATCTTTTCAAATGCCCACGCAGTGTCTTTGGCATCTCTAACCTGTCAAATACCCACGCAGTGTCTTTGGCATCTCTAACTTGTCAAATGCCCACGCGTGTCGTTGAAAAAGACCGAATCTTCAGAAGATTGCCCGCAGGCAGTGAAAGCCGCACCTGCTCTATGACAACTGATTGTCGTTTCGTGTGCGATTGCAGTGCACTACATGCAATTCAACTTGCTTTATTTGGTCCTGCTTTTTTTTCTTTCTTTTTGTGAACCTTTTCTGGTAGACGGTGTCTTTCTAACATCCCCGTGCTTTATCTGGTCGTGTTTAATTTTTTTGCTCTCTTCTGGTAGACTGTCTTTCTAACATTTCCGTGCTTTATCTGGTTGTGTTTCCTTTTTTGGTCCTCTTCTGGTAAACTGTCTTTCTGATATTTCCGTGCTTTATCAGGTCGTGTTTCCTTTTCTCACCCTCTTCTGGTAGACCATGTCTTTCTGATTGATATATCCGTGCTTTATCAGGTCGTGTTTCCTTTTCTGACCCTCATCTGGTAGACTATGTCATTCTGATTGATATTTCCGTGCTTTATCAGGTCGTGTTTCCTGTTTTGACCCTCTTCTGGTGGACTTTTTTTCTTCTTTTTTTTTTCTTTTTTTTCTTCTGATATCTCCGTAGTTTGTCCCTTTTTTCCCTTTTTGTTGTTGTTTTGGTTTGGTTTGGTTTAAACAAACATTTGTTCGAGACAAACTAAACATACAGTGAATTATTGTGTGCTCATCAACAAGCTTTTTGTTTTTCTGTTTTTTCGCTTTTTTCCTTTTCTTCTTCTCTCTGGTTGACTGTCTTCCTGCGTCCCAGTCAGCCAGACATTTGAACGTGGACAGATAGAAGAGAAGTGCGCTTGACAAGATATTTCCATCGTCCTGATTTATGAACTATCATTATGCCGTCATCAGGCTTCGTCGTTGCTCGTCATATTCACCATCAGCAGCAGCAGTTAACAGTACCAGCATCATGATCAGTCTTTATGGTTGATCGAACTAGCGTTTCGTCTCCTTTTATAGATACAGCTATATAGACACCGCTGAGTGAATCTTCTATCATGTTTTCTTCAGTTCAGTTCAATTCGGTTTAGTTCAAGATGTTACCTATGCGCTCGAAAAAGCCCATAATTAAGCGCTTCGTCTCGTCTTACAATCTCTTCCCCAAAGTTGTTTTCGACGCAGTTTCAAAGGGTGTCTAATTATTGTTGACGATGGCCTGTTTTGTCCTGTAGTGGAAGGTCGTCGAGTTTTTCTCTTTCTAGGTACATCTCCTCCTCCGGGTAGGCTAGAGGGGTGCAGCAATGACATTCCACGCTTTTGAGATTAGGCGATGAGTTTCACCGGCTAGCAGCTAAATAACTCACAGGTGTCATGTATCCAAAAGTAAAGGTCATACAGGCAGGGATAAAACCAAACCAAAAGTATACTGACATTTCTTTACCGATCCGAAACCAGTGCAAGCAAACAAGCAAAATGCTGTGCGGGGATGCACAGTTACAACTAAATGTGGTGTTTGCCGCGCTGTTTTAACTCCTCGGTTATGCGTGTCACTGTATTGCGCTATTAAGTGTCTGATTACATCATGACATTTATATAAATACCGTTACTGGAAAAAAATCATTATGCTTTGCAGTAGCATAAATGCTCCGTTGTCTACACAATTTCGTTAGAATACGAAAGGTGAAATACAAAAACTAGTTCAGTAAACGTTTATCAAAGTCCATCGTCATCATTATCACCACCTCTGTCTGTCTGTCTCTGTCTGTCTGTCTGTCTGTCTGTCTGTCTGTCTGTCTCTCTAGGTCAACAGCCCCACCACACTAACACTAGGAATACCTCTACATACCAAGACAAATGACTGATTATTTTGTTTAAAATTAGCATGTCCTTCTCTGGGGCATCCCCTTGGAACTCCTTGCGTCAAAATAGAAAATCGTGTATTTTTTCTTTTTGGTTTCAAACTTAATGTACACAAATATGTTTCTTAGACTGTCCTTATGCCGTATATTCTGAAACAATATTTAACAATATGTGTCCATAAGGACAATGGTACCAAAATATTACTGTCATGTTGCTTTCAGACTGCTTATTATTTGTATTGTTCCGTTCAAGTCCTCTCACGTTCCCACTTTCATTTACATCCGTTCTTGCTTGAAGTATTCGATCTTTAGTTGTGTTGTACACCACTGCGCAACATACTGCTATTTTGTCCATGTCAATACGTGCAAAAATCCACTATTTCCCAGTGCTCTTCCATTCACAAGTTTGCCCAAAATGAGCGTATGTGGTATTTACGCAAAATAAGTGTTGAGTCCCTGAATGAAATGCAAATTCTGAAGGTTCGGCAGATATGCGTATATATAGGCATAGCTGCATTATTTATTGTTTATTTCTGTTTGTAATGTGTTTGCAATGTCGTATAAAGCGCCGTTTTCTAACAAAGTTAAACTCACTGCGCTGTACAAACAATTTATGACAAAAACCATACATTTCAACAAACATAACCTTAAATATTTTAGTCTATCATTATCACTTAGCAAACAATAACTACACACACACACACACACACACACACACACACACACACACACACACACACACACACACACACACACACACGCACACGCACACGCACACACGCGCACGCACACACACACACACACACACACACACATTCACACGCGCGCGCACATTCACGCACCCCGACATGCGCGCAACAGTTCCCGCTCGTCCATTCAAATACAACAATTAGTAAATGATCAAAACTCTCAACAACAACTTGAGTCTGTCTTCTCTTTGTAGTATAGTCGTGCTTTTTCTTTCTTTCTTTTCCCCTTCTTCTTCTTCTTCTTCTCCTTTTTCTTCTTCTTCTT
>OY757545.1:15555047-15571571 GCA_963584105.1 Alviniconcha strummeri
ACAGCAAGGTCAGCGAGTAGGTCAAGGTCACGGGCACCAACTCGTCCAACGGGATGTTGTTGATGGAGTCATCGTAGTCGTAGTCGTAGTAGTAGTAGTAGTCGTCATAGCTGGAGTTGTCGGAGATGTTGGTACCGGGCGTCGTCATCTTGGCTCACGAAGGAGAACAGCCTGTCGTTGCTTTCTTATCAGCTCTTTTTAATGCTGTCTTTTGTTCAGACGTTCACAGCTGTGGGTTGCGGACTTTCACTGATGGTCACGTTTTGATGCATGTACCATTGTCACACAAAACGACGGCTTGTTTCTGGGGCAGGTTTCATTCTACAACAGAAAACACATTCTTCCTGTTTTTGTTTTTGGTCCTTTTTTTTCCTTTTTTTCTCCTTCTTCTTTTTCCTCCTTGGAGAGTGCAGGTTTTTCTGTAACGGCGTTGTTCACAAAGCCATTTGGTTTTAATTTCGAGGTGCCATCGATTCAGTGAACCTGAAAAACATTGGGTTAAAAGATGCTTAAATTACGTCGAGATTGGCTGCCTCACAAACTAATGTTTTCACAAAAAGTCTGAGTGTGCTCGTGCAAAAATAAAATATTTTCTTTGCTGTGTTGGGAGAGAGAGAAAGCGAGAGAGAGAGAGAGAGAGAGAGAGAGAGAGAGAGAGAGAGAGAGAGAGAGAGAGAGAGAGAGAGAGAGAGAGAGAGAGAGGAGGTGGAGGGGGGAGGCCCTCTCCCCCCCTCCCCCTCCTCTCCCTCTCTCTCTGGAACTTTGGAACAAAACTGGAACCGCTTAACTGTAATGAAATAGCGCCTATGTTTTTCATCCTAAAGTTTACAGGCTCATGTTGAAACGACGATTCCACTCTGAAGACGAACCGCCTGCTATTTGGACTAATGAGACAATTTTGAAAATGAGCCTTTTACGTTTTGATGTCTCAGCAGCCGAATCGGATGATGGATTACTCTCGACGAAGTTCGTTCCAAACACCCCTCGTGGCTCAGCCTATGCTAGACAAAATTAGTGGAGTGGCGGAGATGTCTGATGGTTGGTAGACTGTCATCCAGAGACGATCCCGCAAAGCTGCCAGGTCATTTCGAGGTATGACGAGGCCAAGCACCCCTACTGACACTACTGACAGCATCAGTTGGTCACGGGAGCGTTTGAATGAGTATGCCCTCCAGATTTTACAGACTACCGCTGCGTCTCGATAGCAATCACTCCATGCGGACTCAAAAGGCTTTGATCAGAACTGCCTCAGGCAGGCAATGAAGGGGGCAGCTAGGGCCAGCCCAGAGACCACGAAACGAAGGGGCAAAAGTCTGCAGCCTGGGTATAAGACACGGAGACAATTTCCCTCCACGGTATGGGGGCGGGGATAGCTCAGTGGTTAGAGCGCCGGACTCGTGATTGAAAGGTCGCGGGTTCGAATCCCTGCTGGAACGGCGGGAGAATTTTCTTCTCCAGGGTCGACTTTCTGTGCTGAGTCTTATTTCGGTATCCGTTCCACCCCCGTGTTACCACAGTAGCACGTAAAAAATCCCGGTCATTCTGCCAAAAGTGCAGGTGGCAGGTTACAGCTAAACACGCATACACCTTACGTATGTGGCTTTTACTGAACCGTGCTTCGGCATTGGTCACAACTTGTCCCTAATATGTCAAATGACATCTGAGGACATTAAGCATCAACTCATCATCACCCTCCACGGTGAGCCGGTTTGGCCTAGCGGTAAGGCGTTAGGTTGGTAAGCGGAAGGACCTCGGTTCGATACCGCTTCGGCTCTCCTTTCTCTTCAAACAGGTTGCGGTTTGTGGACACTGTCTTGTGACTTTGTCCATCACTTCCTACTGAAACATTAAAATGGCTGTCATTGCTGCCCATCTTAATGCAGGAATCATTCTGGTGGTGACAGTGTAGCGATAGGTATATAATGTCCCTCTTCCCCCACCTCCATACCCCCGTCCCCCCTTCTCCCCGTCCCTAATAAGCCTTATGGTTTCTGTGGACGTTAAGCACCATGTTTACTTACTTACCCTCCACGGAATAATGGATAGGGTTGACAGCCAGTGGTGTTATGGAAGTCTATTTCGGTTCGGGACTCTACTTGACAGGGCCGCAGACAACGCCAGCTCAGTGTCATAATAATAATTATTATATCCTGGACTTACCCAGTAGGCTACAGTGCTGGGAACTGATGCGGCACCTGCGTCTCTGTTGTAGTTAAAGCAGCAGCCTCGAAGGCTCGTCAGAATTAAATTTATTTTTTAATTGAGCCCATGGCTCCAGGGGGATACAAAGTAAAACTTACATCTACATGCACATCCCTTAGCAAATACATACATGATAATAACACATCAGTATAACACTTCACACATTAGACAAGAACGAACATTCCAGAACGAATCAAAACAATGACGAAAAACTGTCACACAAAGAAAAGAGATCCTTTGTGTTTGGACCCGAAAACAAATCTACCATACAATTAACAAATTTGCGCTCTTAGGTTCATCCTGAGGATTGCAAAATGTGGGCCTGTTGGGATGATGGGTATAGTATCAAGTCGGTGAAGCTAGGTGATGTAACTCTGGCCATCTCCCCAGGCCCAAAGCATTCCAAATAAAAGTCAGGCCCGAAAAGAAGAGAAAGCAAAATCTAAAGAAGACTCTAATGGGAGTCGAACGCTTTACTCCGATCCAAATTCCGAAAGGCTAGCCACCATGCCACGGCGGCCATAGAAAAGAGTTATCATGATTGATTGATTGATTTACTTGCAATATGTGCGTGCGTGCGTGCGTACGCGCGTGCGTGCGTGCGTGCGTGTGTGTGTGTGTTGCTTTTGCATTTGTATACCTGTAAACAGTTTTTGCATGTACTCCATAAAACATCGAACGACATCGTTTATGGAGAGCTCGGCAGAACTTGGAGAACTTGTTATACTACTTGCAATGTTTATTTATTTGTTTGCTGGTAGCGAGCAGCGAGCAGGTACACCCAATGTTGGACGAGAACGTATAGAGCGTGTGCAACCGTTTTTCCACACCCGTGATAATACTTGTCATGCATGTAACTGCATCGAGCTCAGGAGCTGTGTGAAAGTCGAGATGGCCGTCCTGGACTCCCGTCCCTGCTAAACCTACGGTTTCTGTGGACGTAAAACAACACTTCAACAACAACCCACTGGAACAGAGCTCAGAAGCTGTGTGAAAGTCGAGGTGGCCGTACTGGGCTCCCCGTCCCTAATAAGCCTGTTGTTTCTGTGGACGTAAAGCAACACTCAGCCTGTAATTGCAGCATTGCCCGCCACTCCGGCAGCTGTATTCCGACTTTGGGGATTTCTACAATGAAGTCTGTCACGGCACGAAGATCACTATAGCTAACAGTATCCTCATTTCATGGAACTCCTAGCACAGCAAACAGTTTGCTTCAGCCCCAGTGTTCTAGAGAAAGTAAGATGCCAACAATGACAATGCTAACAGCCTCTACAATTGGCAATGTTAAAATTGCCACAAGATGACAGTAATGACGATGCTAACAGCCTCTGACTGGGACACAATTGGCAATGTTATAAAATAATTATGAACATCGATTTTGGCATATAATTCTTTCGTACCGCATTTCTTGTAGTTAAGACACCACAGGACATCGTTAAGTGACTTGCGAAAACTAAAGCGCCCAACAGTAACTGTAATTAGCTCTGTCCGGGAAAGTCTGCTAAAAAAATCCACAGTGCCCAAAAGCCGCTATATGTTTCACTAGAGCTAGCCAATACATATTCAACGGAAGCTGTAGGGTATGACTTTATGCCGCGTTGTGGCAGTGCCATGTATAAAGCCGGCCGCGAAAGGATCTCCACTTCTTAGACCTCTCTCAAGACGATGGCTTCATAAACTTTTGGATTGCTAGAGATTAGTCAGGAGGATGCACGCCCTCAGCTTTTGAGTGCTTCTGACCAGACGGGTGCAGTGGCTAGGGAAAAAAGATGAGGTCTTGCACAGTAGGATTCCTGTAATAGTCTTACCCGGGTTCAGCAACCCGCGGCAGGGGGTAGAAGGGGGCAGAAGGAGGAGTGGCCACAAACATCATCAGGTAGAGAGAGGGAAGGGGGTGAAGAGGGGGACAGAGAGGGGGGAGGAGAGAGAGAGAGAGAGGGGGGGGGGACAGACAGACAGGCAGACAGACGGAGACAGATAGACACACAGACAGACAGAGACAGAGAGACAGAGACAGACAGATAGACAGACAAAGGGAGAGAGACACAGAGAGAGAGACAGAGAGAGAGAGACAGAGAGAGACAGAGACAGAGAGACAGAGAGTGAGCGTACAATTTATGTGTGTATGCTTGTGTGTATGTGTGTGTGTGTGTGCGTGCGTGTGTGTGTGTGCGCGCGCGCGTGTGTGTATGTGTGTGCGCGCGCGCGCACACACATGTGCGCGGATACGCGCGCGCGAGAGTGCATTCGTGTTTTCATTGGGAACAGCGTGCGGATGACCCAAAGACAGCGCTGCTCACCGACACTATTGTATCGCAGTACGTACTTTATAGTGCCCCCCAACAGAACCCTCGGGTGCTCATTTACAGCTGAATGAACTGGGTCAACGGAGGCCAGGGAAGATTTATGTCCAATATCCCAGCAGAAAACTCGTCCATGTGTACGCCTCAGGCCAAAATCGAACCGGGACCGACTGCACGTCACAGCGACGTGCTAACGACCGCACCACTGGGCGTCCATATATAATTAACAAACCCCTAATTTCACCCGTGTGTCGTCCAGCTGTTTCAGGTCTTATACTGAAAAAGAAAAATCTGAAACAAGGATGACTGCTAGCGTTCCAAAAACAAGATCCAAATATATAAAAAGGTTCAAAAGAACGCTATTTATTAGGAGACAAAAAAACGAAATCTGCGAATTTTCGGCGTGTAACTGTTTTTTAAGAGTCGTTTTGTAGCTTGGTAAAGGGGATTACTCCGAAAATTTGCGAACTGTGTTTTTGTCCTAATATATAGCGTTCTTTTGAACCTTTTATGTGACTGGAGCTTGAAAAAAAAAAAAAAAAAAAAAAAAAAAAAAAAAAAAAAGCAAGACAAGCCTGTGATTGCATGTTTACAGAGCCTGTTTTTCGCACTTTACCGTCCAGCTAATAATTAAGCCGCTTTAGTTCATTTAAACAGTGAGGTTATCTATTGTCTGCAAGAAAAATAGTTTCATTCTAGAACCGAAAACGTGATGTAGATTCAATAAGCTCGTTTCCCCCACTGCAGCGTACAGTTTTAAAATAGTGCGACCACCTCCAGTTTAAGATCCAAACATAGAAATGTTTCAAATGAACACTTATTTCATATGACAATACAAAACATGTGCGAAGTTTTGGGATAAGTCCTGTTTTTTTCAAAGGCACAAAACGACAGTTAGACGGTGATGAATGAAAATATTGTATTTATCTGGTTGCGATTGAGGAGTGCAGTCATCCTTGCTTCGTCTTTGTTTTATTTTTCTTGATTGTTTTAACTTCCAGTTTAAATTGAAATCTCACAGGGCGAAGGGCCAAGGAGTCGGACTTCCAGAGGAGAATTGCATCCTGTTAGTTTTGCGAAAGATAGTGTTGGATTTTTGTCACGCGCCTTTTCCACTACCCGTGGTACGTGACGCTTTTAATTTGCGCGTCGGGTTCTTGTTTTTTCCATTATTGGCCATGAGCATCTGTGTGGAAAACAACTTGCTAATCACGTTCTTTGGGGCAGACTTTTTCGAACGGACTGTCACATACACTCTCCTTTGATCTTCGTGGTTGCTGCCCAGCCGACGCCTCCAAAACACTGTTATTTTCTAATGGTGTCTCGACGCCAGTCAGGTGTTAGACCAGAACGTCTAGTTTGCAATACCGGCAGTTCTTTGCCTTTGTTGTCCATTTTACACTGCCTGATCTTAAACAATCGACTTATATTCCAGGACAATTAGACCTCCCCACCCCCCAAATTAAAACGGCGCACCTGTGTATGATAGAAATAATATACACAAAATAGACGAGGAAGAGTTGGTTTTGACAATTAATGATCAGTTGTTTTTTGAAATGATCCTGTTAAAGATTAGAGGTAGTTGCATTTAAAAAGAAGGAAGAGACAAGGTTAGAAAATGAAATTATGTCCATTATTAAACATCAGGAATATAATCTTAATGAAAACAATGTACACCAGCTGGGAGAAAAAAAGGCAGGAGTTGTTAGAACTAAGAAAGAAGAAAGTAGATGGCATGATAGTGAGATCATGTGCAAAATGGATATATGAAGGTGAACAGAATTCAAAAATATTTTGTTATCTTGAAAAAAGACATTTTGTACAGAAGGCAATGTGTTTTATTCAAAAAGAAGATGGCGACATTATTCATGACAGTAATTTAATTACCCAGGAAGTTAAGACCATTTATGAGAATTTGTATGCATCATGTGAGAATAACATTATACATTGTAATATTGATAATATAAATACTCCAACCTTATCACAAGAGGAGAGTGGCAGTCTGGAAGGGCCTATCACTTTACAAGAAGCTTTGTCATCTATTAAGCAAATGAAAAATGACAAAAGTCCTGGTTCTGATGGCTTTACAGCCGAGTTTTTTTAATTCTTTTTCACAGACTTGGGTACATTTATGATTCTCTCTATTAACTATGGGTTCTACAGTGGCCAGATGTCGGTCACACAAAGACAAGGGGTTATTGTTTGTACCCAAGGAAGGAGAAGGAAAAGATAAAAAAAAGTTTGTGTTTTTTGTTGTTGTTTTTTTAATTTAAAACTGGATGCCTATCACTCTGCTGAATACCGTGTACAAAATTGCATCTTCATGTATTGCTGCTAGACTTAAGACTGTTCTGCCAAAGTTAATTGGTGATGATCAGAGGGTTTTTTGAAAGGCAGATATATAGGGGAAAATATTAGGTTATTGTATGATATATTGTTGTATGCTAAACAACATCAAATACCTGGTCTTCTTCTAATGGTGGATTTTGAGAAGGCCTTTGACAGTGTGGCCTGGCCATTTATTGACAAATCTTTGCGTAAATTCATGTTTGGAAAAGATATTACACGATGGATTTGTTTTTACACCAACATTAATTCATGTGTGCATGTGAATGGACAATATTCTCAATGGTTTGACGTGAAAAGAGATACGAGACAGGGTGATCCGCTGTCTCCTTATTTATTTCTTGTTTGTGCAGAACTGTTAGCCTCAGTAATACGTCAAAATGAAAACATACACGGTATAAATATCCTAGATGAAGAGATATTGTTGTCACAATTTGCAGATGATACAACCTTTTTCCTGGATGGTACAAGAGAATCATTTTGCTCATGTATGGGTGTCTTACATCAGCTTGCTTCAGTGTCTGGTCTAAACATTAATTCTGATAAAACTAAGGCTGTATGGATAGGATCACGAAGAAACTCAAAACTGAGATTTATGCCAGAAATTAACCTTGACTGGAACCCTGTAACATTCACGTTCTAGGTGTTGTATTCTCCACAGATGTACTTGAAATAGTTACAATCAATTTTGAAAACAAGCTAAATGAATGAAGAAAGTGCTAAATGCCTGGTCTAGAAGAAGTCTTAGCCCCTTTGGGAGGATAACAGTAATAAAATCCTTAGTTATTTCCAAAATAACACACCTCCTGATTAACCTCCCAGATCCTGAAGAGAGTTTTTTGAAGGAATTGACTAAGCTTTTGTATAATTTTCTTTGGAATGGTAAAAATGATAACATAAGATCTGGTGTGCGTCAAGCATATGAAGTTGGTGGTTTGAAAATGGCTCATATAAAATCATTTCTGGCTGCATTGAAAATCATTTGGCTTTAACGTATTCTACATGATGATGGAAAACTTTCAAAGTAACGCGTCCACTGATTCAGAATGTAAAACAACGAGGTGGTGAATTTGCCAACATAATCATGCAAAGAGTTAAAAACCCTTTTTGGTTTGATGTATTCAAACACTACAAAACGATATCTGCCAAATGTACACCCGTAACTTTTGATGATTTTGTGTCGGAATGTCTACATTATAATGTTAATATATGCAGTGGAAAAGGGTTGTATGTATTAGAAATTGGATGGACTGTGGCATTGTTTCACTGGGACATCTTGTTGGTCCACATGGATACCTATCATACAATGAATTCAAAGCAAAATTTCCAAATGTCAGCACTGATTTTTTGTTGTATGAAGGGATACTGACTGCAGTCAAATGTTATCAAAGAAGATTGGCTTTGGACGTAAAAGAGAATTTTGTTACTGGTGATGCATTTGTGTGGAGATATTTGTAATAAATCTAGTGTTAAAGATATTTATTCATGCCTTATAAAGACTAGTGAGACACCAAAGTGCATAGAAAAATGGAACAAAGTCCTTGCTGTTGAAACTGATACTAAGGCAGTCTTCGATCAGATTTTCAGGACTACACGTGAGAAATGTCTCATATGGTTCCAGGACAAATTGTTATATAATTAGCTACCCACTGGGCGCTTCTTATTTCAGCGATAGCTTGTAGATTCACCTGTCTGTGTCTTCTGCAAAGGTGCTGAAGAAACTTTATTGCACATGTTTTGGGATTGCCCCAAATCCAAGACTACCGGTTTGATGTACAGGGATGGCTTCATACCAGCTTCACACATTGTACTGATATAATATTTTCAAAAGAGCTTGTTATTCTTGGCAGTAAAGCGCATGTGGTCACTGATATAATACTGGATTTGTGTATCCTTATGGCAAAATACAACATTTTTATTTCAAAGCTGCATGGCACCATCCCACATCTAACGTTTTTACTAGATTTTTGAAGAATAGAGCTGTTCTGCAGAAATATGATTATACGTTAAATGGCAGACCAAACAAATTTCGTGTTTATTGGATGCTGTACAGCTCACTCCTTTCATGAGTAGCTCACTCCTTTCAGGAGTCTTTTGTTTTTACTCAGCCTTGCTATTTAATATTAGTATTGCTAATTAAGTATTAAGACTTTTGATAATATTTATTTACACACTAGCCAGATAGCATATAATTATATACATGTGTGTACACCCCCTCTCACTCTCTCTCTTACCGCTCTATCCTTCCCCCTCACTCTTCCTATCTGCCCCACCCCAGTGCAAGATGAATTAAGGTATCTGTGTGTGTGTGTGTGTGTGTGTGTGTGTGTGTGTGTGTGTGTGTGTTTTTGTTTTTGTCTTCTGTTTGGTGTCTGTCTTAGTCTCTTGTAGCTTTACATGTTATACGATGCTTGTTATTTTGAAATATCCCCTTACTGAGATTACCTACTTGCATACTTAATAGTCACTGTATGGCATATACATGTATGTATATATATTGTATCTCATGCCTTCATATATATATATATATCTTGCCATTGTTAAAAAACGAAACAAAACAAAAAAATACTTCCATTGCCCCCTGCGGGAAATTTGGCTAGGCTTACCTTGATAAAGCACAGCAGCCACAGCGAGTGCAGTACTTTTCTTGAGTCAAATCAGTGGTATGGTTGCCAGTGTTTGGAATTTGTATTGTGCGCACAGATGCTGATGCATGCGATTGCGCACGGGAACTGTACGAACACCGTAAAAGAATCTACATTAAAAAGCTGACTCTGAGAAAGAAACAAAAAAACAAAAACAAAAAAAACTAAAAAACAAAAAACTTGCCGCACCGGCGTCTGGCTTTTCAGTCGGACGCTGTACCAGCTGAACTGTCCCTGCAGCCGCTGTTCAGAGCCATGGGTGGAGAAGTGTATAGATCGTTTATGTGCAGGTGTGCAGCGGTCACCTCAAATTGAACTCGTCTGTAAAGGTTAGACTTTATACACGGAATTAATGAGGAAATTGGTAAATCTAGTATGATCACGTACGTTTGTAGTTATAAGTTAAGTCAGTGTGTAAACTGCACGTGAAACTGGTATAGGACTAGGTGTGCTCCACAGTTCCATTGTGGGTTGTTGTAAAAGTGCTGCTGATTACAAAAAAGAAAAAAGAAAAAAAGGTACACCCCCACCCCACCCCCACCCCCAAACTGTAAAAGGTTTTGTTCCAGAAAACAGCATTTTCAAGTCAGGTGTTCAACCAGAACGTTTAGTTGTGCAATACCCGCAGTTCTTTGCCTCTGTTGTCCATTTTACATTGCCTGATCTTAAACCATCGACGTATATTCCAGAACAATTAGACTGCCCCCCCCCCCCCCCCAAAAAAAAAGAAGAAGTGAAAACGGTACACATCCCCCCCCCCCCAACTGTAAAAGATTTTGTTCCAGTAAACAGCATTTTCAAGCTCGAGTTCAGTGTTGCTTTACATCCACAGGGACCGTAAGGCCTATTAGGGACGAGCAGGATGGCCACCTCGAATTCCACACAGACCCTGAGCTCTGAACATTTTCAAGGACCGATTCTTTCGAGTTCTGTAACCATAATAATTTTTGATTAGCAGATATTTTTCAAGGTGTTTTATATTACATTTCTGAAAAAAAAAAAAAAAATCAAGGCGTTTTATGTTAATTTTTGACATTTATTATGCAACTACTCCAGTCCAACGTGCCGTGATAAAGTTACGTAATTAATTTGGTTCGAACGCTAATTAACTCCCTTGTTTATTGATTTAAAAAAATATTGATTTTTTTCTTCTTTTTTTTTTTTCGCGAGCACATTTTTTAAAAAGGAGGAAACTGACACCCATTGATCTGTTCATCCGGTAAATCAGATCTGAGACGGTTGGAGTACTTAATGCTGTAATGAGCCAGCATATACCACCTGGCTTCATCTCCGTAAACTTTAAAGATGTATTTTGGGGTGAAGATCAAAGTCCGTTTCGTTTCTTTAACGCTGATATTTTGCTTTTAGTACTAATTCACTGTTTCCTTGCAGAACTCGAAGTTGTCGCCTTACCTGACTCGTTTCTTTAACCTTGATCATTATCTTGTTAGTGTTAATTCATTGTTTCCTTGCAGGACCTAAGGGTTGCCTGGTCTGACTCAGGCAACAGCTGCAGCACGAACAGGAATTACCAGACTTACCAGGCTGTGGGAATATCGCCAGTTTTCGAAGCCATTGATTAGTAGGCCGGGCTATCGTGTGGCTGGATTTTCAATGGACAACGGAGGAAATTTCTATTTGGGAAAATAAAATATGCCACAACACACACACACACACACACACACACACGCACGCACGCACGCACGCACGCACGCACACACACACACACACACACACACACACACACACACACACACACACACACACACACACACACAGGTGCCGAATTCATCGCGATCTACAGAGAGAGAGACACAGAGACACAGACAGAGACACAGACAGAGACAGAGACGCAAGACGCGACATTGTACTGAATAAACAGTTCATTTCAATGGGGGGAGAGAGAGAGTTGAGAGAGAGAGGACAGAACGAGGAGGGGTTGGACGCATAGATGCCTTGTTCATCGTGATACAACGGGGAATGTGTGTTAAGTTTGCCAGGGTAACCGGGAAAGTTGCCCTTGCTCTTCCTTTGATTTTCAATTCCCTACACGAGTTTGACATTTGCTGGCCCTTCGTCTATCTGATCCTAGGGACTATAATTACACAGACATTGTTAGTCAAGCCAGTCTTACCCTCCAATGCGTGATGACAAAGCAGAGGCGGAGGACTTAGGATCGAATCTAGGGTATGTGTTTCGTGTTGCGGAGAAGCATGACCCACTCGGCCACTCCCTCCTCCCCTCCCCTCCCCCCACCCTACCCCATCGTGACAACTAAGCTACTGCTAACAAACTCGAGAAAAAAGAAGGGGGTGGGGAGGGGGAGAACTGAGTAGGATCGAAAGTTGGGTTCGCGTTGCGATGGAGCACGACCCACTAGGCTCCCCCCCCTCCCCTCTCCCACCCCATTGCGACAACTAAGTTACTGCTGACAAACTCAAGAAAAATGGAAGACGGAAAGAGGGAGGGGTGGGGTGGGGGCATGGTAGACTAGGGGACGAAATAAAAAGCTGAGTCAATGCACTTGGCATCACGGTACTAAAAAAAAAATATATATAAAAATCCACCACAACAACAAAAAGACAACAAACAAAACGAAACAAAACATAAAAACTAAAAACTAAACAAAAACAAACAACAACAAAAGAAAAAGAAAAGAAGAACACTTTAACGGTTAGTTCTGTTTTGGTGTGTGATCCACACGTTGTCATGTCCATTTTCTGCTTCTTCACCGTCTTGTATTTAGGCATACTGCATAACTTTAGTTCATAAAAGAGTCGTGTCAGTCATTAAATGCTACTACAGTAATTACGATAATGTATAATAAGAATCAGGGCCTTTAACATAGCCTAATAATGCTTCCTGCAACTAATACATGGTCACAGTTATGCCGGAATGACAGCCCTCGAGAATACAATTAGCAAACTAGACGAACAATTTTTACGTAACGATTATTTCTTAAACTTATTTGATAGACGCACGTACCTCATAATTCGATTAAGCCAGTCTCCACTTTTCCGTCAATACAATTGTGTGTGCTCAAGTAGGCAAATAGATCCGAAAAAGCGTTTTTTCCTCCTGTAACAGACATCCAAAGAATCACGAGACAAACTGTCTGAAGACGGCACCGAAAGGCTTCATATTTATAACACGTACGTGCAAAGTGAAACTGGTGGTCACAGTTGTGCACGCAAGCACGCACGCTCACGCGCACCTCGCGCAGCCGATCGCAGTTTGGCAGTTCCCACGGCATAGAACACAGCACACACACACACATCCATAGTACAGAGGAGTGTTTGTTGCTCACAGTCACAGACCCAGAAGAAGCCAAGAAAGTCAGCAGAAGATTCCTGGATTCGCACAAGTTGCAGCATTCCGACAAGTTGTTGGGATTTTCGGCGACACTGAGCAGCTTGCGCGTGCGAACCGACACACCACTGCGCGCGCATGTTACCACCCTTGTTTTTCCGCCAGTTGTGTTTAGTAGCAAGAGAGAGAGAGAGAGAGAGAGAGAGAGAGAGAGAGAGAGAGAGAGAGAGAGAGAGAGAGAGAGAGAGAGAGAGAGAGAGAGAGAGAGAGAGAGAGATGGGGGAGAGGGCCGGGGAAGGGGAGAAGGAGGGAGAAGAAAAAAGCCTAACTTGCCGGCCAATTAATTTTTCGGCGTCTACCTGTCTTCGCCAGTCGGTGTAGTTTATCTGCGACGAATCCCGATGTTCTTTCACACAAAAAAGAAAAGAAAAAAAGAAAAAGAAGAAGGCTGAACTGGTTGCGGACGGGCAGATTTCCATACTGAATCTGCATTGAGTGACGGCATCAGTCAGTGAACGAGGATTGGCTAATTTTAGCAAGGCTCCTGAGTATGAGAGTGCATAGGCCTAGCATCGTGCTGACGAGACTACGCATTACTGACAGCCTTCCGTCAGAGGACGTATGTGCAGGTAAATAACACAGCGCCAGTCCCCAAGCCATCCGGTATGTCAGTAGGCTATTCAGTATAGCCAAGAGTCACCCTCGATGGAGTCGTGGAGGATTAAAGGACCCTCTATTCTCGAAACACGTTTTGTCCAAATTCATCCAACACCGAAGATGCGAGGGAGGGGTGTGGGGGGTGTGTTGGGGGTGTGTGTGTGTGTGTGGGGGGGGGATTGAAGTAAAATTTAAAATCAATGAAATAAAAGCTTTCGAGTCATTCAAGCTGATTAATAATTTTGATTCATGGACTAAAAGCCGACTTCACAGCGGATCCACACACACACACACACACACACACACACACACACACCACACACACACACACACACACACACACACACACACACACCACACACACACACACACACACACACACACACACACACACACACACACACACACACACGCACACACACGCACACACACATACACACACACATCACACACACACACACACACACACACACACACACACACACACACACACACACACACACACACACACATTTTATAGAGAGAGAGTTCCTTTTTTTCCGATATTTCCTTTGTTCAAGATCTTCCATACCTAAATATAATGCCTCAACAATCAGTTGCTTGTTTGTCTTTTCTACACTTTGATCTCTCTCTCCCTCTCTCTCTCTAATTAATTGCTTATTCGTACTAATAATATCTGTTTGTGGCATAGTCGTGCTTATTTGTGTTTGTAGTATAGCGAAGACTGGCTGTTAAATAGGTCCAAATGGACCTAATGCTACTATCCTTGAGCATTAAAGTTTGAGTTCGAGTTCGAGTTCTCTCGCTCATGCTCACGACGCACAAAGACGCCTGCACAATAATGTAAGTACAAGTAATTAAGTGAGTAACAACTTTGGTATTGACATCCTGTCAGACGTTTCCAGGCGAGCGTAGGACAAGACAGAGAGACAGGCGGAGAGACAGACGACGAGTACGGGAAGAGGCGGATCAGACAAAACAAGAGAGAGAGAGAGAGAGAGAGAGAGAGAGAGAGAGAGAGAGAGAGAGAGAGAGAGAGAGGAGAGAGAGAGAGAGAGAGAGAGAGAGAGAGAGAGAGAGAGAGAGAGAGAGAGAGAGAGAGAGAGAGAGAGAGAGAGAGAGAGAGAGAAGCACGACACGCTCGCGTGAACAGCTTGAATAGAACAGACGAGGGGAACTGCAAATCCTACCAATTACAGGGGTTTGCGCATCATCGCCTTTTGCTTTCTAGCCCCCAAGGGCAAAAGGCTCAATAAAAGATTGAAACCCTGGACGAGATTTGGTTACGCGCTCCGGCTTGGTCCGGCAGTCACATCAGTCCACGCCAAGTCGCTTTGTACTGTATAATTATATACAGTCATTCAACATGTTGCCTTCTTTGGTACTACCTGGAGGATTACACGGACACACACACACAAGAAGGGATCTGCAGACAGAGCGCTGTAACCCATGGAAAAAACAGCCCTGCAGTTTCTTGTTTCTTGTTTGAGAGTATGAATGTCAGAAATCAAAATGGCAACATTTTCGCCGTATTTTGGGGTTTTGGGGTTGACACCTAACGGCTTTGACCCCAAATATCTCAAAAGTGGTTAAGTTTAGACACATAATACAAGTTAGGCATGGAAATAGATATATTTATGTGATAAAAATGTAACTTGTTAGTTTATACATTTAAAAAAAACCCGAAATCTAGGTAAGTTTAGCCTAGTTCCCCTTAAGCCTAGCCTAGTTTGGTCAAAATTAGCCAGCAGCATTCAAACGCGACCTGCGGGTAGCAGTAGCTGATCGGACTTGTTAACTGGTTAGTTGATCAGGTGGTTAGCTGGTTAGTTAACTCGCTGGTATCTCTTGAGTGTGTTCGCTCGACTTTGCACGGGCAAACATTCTTCATTCATTTTTCTTCTGCATCAATGGTCCCAAACGAAGAAGCATGGCGGGCTCAACGGACAGGAACGGAATAAACGTTAGACTCACATCAGATCCTCCTTGAGAACTCAGGAGCTGTGTGAAAGTCGAGGTGGCCGTCCTGGGCTCACATCAGATTCTCCTTGAGAGTTCAGGAGCTGTGTGAAAGTCGAGGTGGCCGTCCTGGGCTCACATCAGATTCTCCTTGAGAGTTCAGGAGCTGTGTGAAAGTCGAGGTGGCCGTCCTGGGCTCACATCAGATTCTCCTTGAGAGTTCAGGAGCTGTGTGAAAGTCGAGGTGGCCGTCCTGGGCTCACATCAGATTCTCCTTGAGAGTTCAGGAGCTGTGTGAAAGTCGAGGTGGCCGTCCTGGGCTCACATCAGATTCTCCTTGAGAGTTCAGGAGCTGTGTGAAAGTCGAGGTGGCCGTCCTGGGCTCACATCAGATTCTCCTTGAGAGCTCAGGATCTGTGTGAAAGTCGAGGTGGCCGTCCTGGGCTTTCAGTTCCTAATAATCCTTCTGGTCTCTGTGGACGTAAAGCAACATTGAACTTTAACTAGATTCTCAGTTGATTGATGACCTCGTTTATTTAAAAAATTATAATCAATGTTTCAAGGTGGCGAATACACGGCCGTGATCTGCCTTTTGGTGTCAGGCAGTCTGTGTCAGGCAGTCTGTATCTATGACGACAAGAGCAAGGCCAGCATGTGCAGCACGAATATCTATTACGTCAAGAACCAGTACTCCTCTGTTCTTTATTGGTAAAGAGTGAACAATATGGCTGCGCCCCGAGGAGGTTCAGCTCAAACTGGAAGCAAAATATATATGATTTTAAAAGTACTTCTGTTGTGTAAAAATATTGATAGGACAACCATAAAAACACTGCAAATGGAAATATTTACGTACAGTTTATACGTTGTCAGGCCAGCTTGCGTCTGCGCTCGGGGTTCACTTTAATAAAGCCATACTCCCGGAAACATCACATGCCCTATCAATACGAATCGAGTTTTATATAATTATATATAACTAAAAAGACATACAGCCGTTTTTCGATCGATTTCTTTTGGGTGCTGCATTTTGTATCCAGGAGTTTGTCTCGGTGACGTCATGCCCAAGGCTGCAATTATGTAGCAAAAGCATCAAATGCGTCACGAAC
>OY757545.1:15571771-15614271 GCA_963584105.1 Alviniconcha strummeri
GGGGAATCAAAGGGGTATTTTGCTCCAAACTTGAACTGCAGCTGGAATTTCTCTCCCTCATACAGTGTGCCAGTGGCTCCCTCTAAGTCCACGATCCACCTGCAAAAAAAATGCGCAATGACTGTTTGAAGAAATACATTACCAGTACAGTTTTATGCATGGTAAAAGCTAGTTTTTAACAGGTTAACCAAGTTTTAACTCAGGAATCATCTTTACTTAAATATATATATATACTATATATATGGGTCATTCTCCTGAAAACTGGACCAAAGAGGGTGCCTTTTCCCAATGAAATAAAAATTAAACTAAAACATGACTACTACTACTATATTTCTGATGTAATGTGTTTGGAGAAATAAGGGAAATGCCACAACAGGTAAATGCATCATTATTTCTTGCACTGTGAGTCTCTTTTGGTAAAAATTGTGACATTTCATGGCCGCCATTTGTGACATGGCTTTGGGAAGGTTAGCTGATCGCAGGTATTTCCTTGGAATCGTTCATGATTGAATAAAAACTGGTTTCACAAGAAAGAAGGAAGCCAGTTCTTACATATATATATATATATACAAATGGTATTTATTGTGTGTTGCTCACTATTAACAGCTCCAAACAAAGGAAAGATAATCAGTGTCTCGCACGTTACCAATGGTGTCTTCTGAGTGTGTATCACGATATTGTGACTTGTTCAGAACGGAAACCATAAAACTGTCTTTTTTCATCAGCTTAGTAGATAACCACATTTCACCTTATTTTTAATGCTTGTCTGATGACAAAAGGGTAGATATAAAATAAATTACAGTCATTTTTTCTGGGGTGGTTGACGTAGTGTCTTACAATGGTGTAACGTCCAAGCACACAAAATAATTATTTCTGCTTGTACCATTGACTTTCGACCTACCCTAACGTACCAGTCCACAACAGCTGACTTGCGGCAGCAACGTTTGACCTCTTTTGCGCTGAGTGTGGGGTATTATTTTACTAGAAAAGGGAAAGCACTGTGGTGTCTTCAGGGGTGAGGGATGTAATGCTCGTGACACATATTTGTTCCCACTCGGCTGAGTGTTTGTTTGCAATCTTTTGTAACCAAACCTGGTATTGTGGTTCACCACCATGAGCTGGAATGTCATGCGAAAAAATGGGATTCTATCTTTAAGGTCAAGGTCACATTATGGGCTTATATGATCAAAATATGACAGTTTCTACTATATCTTTTATTAGTTCTAAACCAGTGAGTCTTTTGCAACCAAACTCAATTTGAGTGTAGATTACCATAAGCAAAGAAGTGTCCAGTGAAAATGTTGGACTGCTGTGTTCAAGGTCAATGCCACAGCCAAGGTTAAAAGTTTCAGTTAATGTTAGTTTGGATGATATCTTATGCATCGCTTTACCATTTGTAACCAAACCCAGTATGGTGAGACATCATTATAAGCCAGAGCATCATATGCGAAAAATGGGTTTCTATCTTCAATGTCAAGGTCACAGTTACTGAATTTCAGTTCATACAATCAAATATGACTATTTCTATTACATGTTCTGAACTGCTTATTTTTGGGGGCGACCAACTTAGTTTGACAATACATGTTCATAAGCTGGAGTGTCTTGTGAAAAGGTTGCTTTGCTGTATTCAAGGTCAAGGTCACAGTGAAGGTTCTGAACTTCAGTGAATGTTTGCCTGGACAATATCTCTGATCTGTCAAACTTAGTATGGTGATGCATCATCATCAGCCAGAGTATTATTCAGAAATATCATTTTGCTATGTTCAAGGTCAAAGCCACAATCGTTTCTACTAGATCTTCAGAAATACTGAAACTTTTGCTATCCAAATTAGTTTGATGGTACATCATCACAAGACAGGGTAAGACACAGTGAAAAGATTTTCTTGCTTTTACACAGGGTGTAAGACAGAGAATATGGCTTGGGTGACTGTGGACTAGATTGCTGCCACTCTTGGCTATCCTGATATCTAAAGCAGGGGTCAATACCAGTTCCAATCAAGAAAATGTGGAAAGAACATTGCTTTTGTAATGAATATACTTGTTTATTAAGTTTTTGGGTCAATGGTTCAAGTATATATCCTTTTGTACTTGTGATGATGTCTACATAACATGTGAGACAGATTATAATTAAGTGCGATTGGTTATTAACTTTAGAAAGCAAGAAACAAATATCCCTCTGACCTGTATTTTTATATACAAAGTTCAGACCAAGTTAGTGCAATGCACCTCCCCCCCCCCCCCCCCCCCCAATTACTTTGGGGGAAAAAGTTAAAATAAAAAATAAAAAAAACTAAGCAAAAAACAAATGTGTAATCTATTTCATGCATGTTTGTACTTCGAAAAAGACATTTTAAACCAAAATCAATAAAGAGGCAGGAAAAAAAAATGTCAGAAGTGGCAGATATTCCTTTATTAATTAGGAAATATTGTATAATAAAATAAAGGCAAGAGTCAAACTGGCCACTGAGCCGACTCTATTCATGCATTTCTGGTGCCTTCTGTAACACGCGAGACGCTGACCTATGACATAACATAATGCACAATTAACCAAGTTCCTGTCACCCTGTCAATTTATTTGTTATATTTATGTACACAAGACATGTCAAGCTTTCGTTTCCAAATAACAGCATTAAAAAATTCACACTTTGAATTTTTACCCTCTATGTCACAATTCTGACCAGTTTTCAGGAGAATGATCCACATATATATATGCTACATGTGCGTGCACAAACATGCACACACACACACACGCACGCACACACACACACACACATATGCACATGCGTGCGCACACACACACACACACATCCCACACACACACACACACTCACACACTCTCACTCACATACACACACACTCTCTCACACACACACACACTCACATATACACATACTCACTCACGCATGCACGCATGCGCGCTCACTCACTTGCTCACTCACACATGCACACGCACACGATTACATGTTTTTGCTGTGCAGCCAAGGCAGAGATGCCATTAAACCCTACCCCTATACACACATACCCCCATGCCCACTATACCCCGCCACCTCAGTGCTGACTCACTGACTGATTCAGCGAGCACCACTACAAAATAATACACCATAAAAAGATGCCTAGAGTAATAGACTCACCAAACTATACTGAGTATTCCCTAAAGTCACAGCACATGACAAAGTAATAAAAACTGCAGGAACTCAGCAAAACCAATGTACCGTGCAGACAGCTCATTCATGAAACATAACCAGAGTACCAGCTGCTGCACAAACTCCACCAGACAGAGAAACTATGTGCGTAATACTATCTCCCTGGCTACCATCTCCCTGAGCAAAACTTCACCATAAACTGTCAACGAAACTATCTGTGTGATACTATCTCCCTGGCTACCATCTCCCTGAGCAAAACTTCACCATAAACTGTCAACGAAACTATCTGTGTAATACTATCTCCCTGGCTACCATCTCTCTGAGCAAAACTTCACCATAAACTGTCAACACAGAGATGAGAAACTGCATCAGGTACTGACTCGTTAAGCATGCGGCTGCAGCTCTCCTGGTCAACCTGAACGCCAGGTGGGGGATCCTTCGTCATGGCCTGCAGTTCTTTCTGCAGCCGCTTCTGAATGCAGAACACAAGAAACAGAGTCAGTGCTGGCAGGCATAGCAGATTAACCCCTTCACTGCCCAAACCTGTAAAATTTCCAGGCTGAAAGATGCACAGACATGCCTGCAAACAGTATACTTTCCAATCCTATAACAAGGATGCACCTGCAAACAGTACAGTTTCCAATCCTATAACAATCTACCTTCAATAATGTGCATTTTGATGAAAAGCCTTTCAACTGCTGATGCAGAAAGAAAACAAATATGGCTGAAGGATAAATTTGACATTTCACACTTTTATCAGTTGTTTTCAAGTAGCATTGTGACAGTGAAGGGGTTAACTAAACTAATTGTTTTTGTACATGTATAAACATAGTGCTGTTCACTGTTTCTGAGCACTCACTGTTTTAATGTCACTCTACCCAGCACATTTTGAACCGGCAGACATAACAGATTAAACTGATTATTTTTATACAGAAATATTGTGCTAGTTACTGTTTGCAAGCACTCACTGAGTGACTGTCACTGTACACAGCACATTTTGAACTGGCTGACATAACAGATTTGTCTGACTGCTTTTATACATAAACATAGTGCTATTCATTATTTTCAAGCACTCACTGTATGACTGTCACTTTACACAGCACATTTTGAATGTATTATATCCCCTGAAGTGATCTTTTTATAGCATTGTTTGGTTGTTACACAGCAGCTAAAATGTACATGTATAACTTCACAACATGACACTGCCCCTTCTTTTAGAGCACATTTCCTTTGCAGGCACAGTTTCTGGATGAAACAAAAACCCAAGCAGATTTGCTTTAATACAGCACTTTGTCCATGTGTAATGAACAATGTTGGGGAAGAAGTTTTAGATTCTTTTTAAGACTAGAAATAACTATGTGAAAGGTAAAAAGAATGATTGTATGATCCACCACCAGCAGATAATTAATCTCAGTATACTATTAATTATCACTGGAATAGCTACTATAATGAGTGACCTCCTGCATCATATTGAAGATTTTGCCACTGTTAGTATTAGGGGTTACACCCCCTCCCCACTCCCCAACCCACCCCTTCAACACAATCCATTTTGAGTGTCCTACTGTCAGCATTTCAAGTCTCAGATGAGACCAATCTGGTTATTGAGAGAAAGGGGGTATATGTCTAAGAGTGTGTATGTGCGTGTGTTTCATGACAGAATTATTGAGAGATGTTTTTCATTGTGTGATCGAACGACAGCTTTAATTTCCTGCAGGGATGAATAAAGCCTGGGATGAACAAAGTATATTCTTATTATTGTTACTGTTGTTATTGTTACCATAGCAGTTATCAGGGGGGAACCCCTATCAGCACAATACTAGCTCAGTGAGGCCATTGACACTACTTGCTCATGGGGCAGGGGCCTTCTCTGAGACTAGGTAATGACTTCAGCAGATGTGGTCGGAAAGACTAAAGGGTGGGTGCAGGAGCTCAGTGAGGCCATTCCAGTCCTTCACCATGTTGGGGGGAAAAAAGGAGAATTTCCTGTAGTATGTATGGCAGGAGAGCACTGACTATGAAGGAATTGGAATAATCGGCTCTTGTGACACTGGGATAGAAGACTGGTCTTTTCTTGGTGTCACTGGTTATGAAGCCATGGTGGAGTTTACAGAAGTTCATCAGTCTTGCTTTCCTGTGTCTGTGTTGAACTTGAAGAGATGGCCAGACTTGTGTCATCTGCATATCATTAATGCTGGATGTCCTGTGGTGCCTCTGCTCTGTCCATCATGATCACAGACTCTGCACAGACTTCACTGCACAGACTCTAGGCAGCTGATCAGCTTGCTATTGTTTGGGTCTTGAACAGTGTAGGTCTTTCTTGATCTTGATGTGTACTATAAGTGCGATATGCCGACAGGACCCAATCTTGAGTATAGCATCAGCAGACAAGGGGAGAGCACTCAATGTTTTAGGGGCAGAAGAGATCTGTGTCTTAAAATTGTTGACTGTCTTGCTACTAACTTTCTCTTGTTCTAAGTTGTTCCAGTCGATGGTAGTCTTGGGGAAAATAGAATAGCAGACAGCAGTTTTTGTTGGATCTACTCTATAACTCTGTGAGTTGTTTTTTGCGTGGTCTATCACTATATTCGTTGTCTTGAAGTCCGTTGGATTTCTGAGTTTTATCAGTCTTTTGGAACTTACAGGTGTCAAAAACTCATTTACAAGAACTGCATGGGACAGCCCTCTGACTATCTTGAAGAAGAAGGTCAGTCATTGCTGTTTCGTCCAAGGTCTCTCAGCATTCTTTGTAATTCTGGTTGATGAATTGAGCTGCATGTCTCTGGATGTTTTGTACTTATAGTATGTCAATGTCATTTTGCTGGTAGGGATCCCAGACTACAGCACTGTATTCCAAGGCAGAGCGGACAAGGGAGTTGAAGGCTGTTTTCCTACAGTTAGGTGGGCAAAACTGAAGGTTTTTGCACAAGAAGCCTAGGGTGGAGCTGGCCTTCCTTTTGATGTTGTTGATGTGGGTCATCCATCTCAGGTCATGGGTTAGTATAACTCCCACTCCCAGGTAGGGACTGCAGTCAACCTGTTGTAGGATGTGGTTGTTCAGAGAGTAGTAGTGTGAGAACTTGCTGTGGATACTGAGGATATAACATGTTTTAGTATTTAAGTGCATACTCCATCATCCATGTATCTGCCCATCATTCTAGTTCATTTGATTTAGATCTGACTGGAGAATTTGGTTATCTTTTTGTGAGCCGATTTTCCTGTACAGGAGCCAGTCATCAGCAAAGATGTCTTTCTTTCTTTTGAAAACCACAGCAAGGTGTTGAATTAGATTTCAATATGATGCACTAAGACTGAGAGTGAGAGTTGGTGGGGCACAGCAAGAGTGCTCACTCTTGAAAGCCAAAGTTAAGCACGAGTGAGCGTGGTCACCAAATGGATGAGTGACCATTACATGCTACGTTGCTAGGCTTTGTGACCGTCTTGCCATTTCTCCGGAGTCAAACTCTGTGCAGACTCTTCAAAAGTCCTTCGGATGAGACTATAATAGTATAAACCGAGGTCTCCAGTGTGTATACGCATAGCGCAAGCGAACCTATCACATACGCACGTTACAGATCCCGTAGTCACATACGCACGTTAAAGATCCTGTAGTCCATGTCACTTTTGTCAGCGTTCGATGGATTATGGGAACATCAAAATAACCCAGCGTGCACTAAATGTGTCAGAGTCTTCAAAGCGCTGAAGCTGGACACTATACGGAAGAAGATTAAAGTAAGTTTTGTCAGTGCTGCTAAAAACAACAAAAAGGCAGCATACGTTTAACCATAAATATGCAAAACAGATTTGACTGATATAGGTAGAATATGATATATATGTTACATTCAGTCTTTTGGCTAGTCAAATCGCAATTAATTACAAAATTTAGCCCCCAAAATGTACAAATGACATCAAAAATGCGAGGACTCACTTCCATAGAGGCCATCTTGATTGAAAGTTTGTTTACTGTTAGTTTCGCACTACTTTGATTATTAAAATAATAACAAAACAGGTTTTAGTCTATTTCTATTAGTGCAATAGCTTTAAAGATATGAATTCGTTTTATAGGGCCCTTTGGCCTATTTGAGACAACAATTTAAAGCCACCCGTTCTTACGAAACTGATCATAATAACTAACTTCACTCATTCTTGCCAGCATGGCGCCTGCAAACGTTCGTCTTAACCCAGTGGGACTCATTGTTGCTGTTGTTCTTGCTATTTGTATCTTTTTTTACCTGTTTGGTATTCCAGGGTTCGCAAGTAATGAAAGAATAAGCATGAGAGAACTTTTGTCGGTCAGTGTGGATCTTGCCCAAAGAGGAGGAAGAAAAGTGAAGGAGATCGCAGAAGCCCAGACTCTTGAAGCCCAGGAAAAGGGAAAAACGAAGGAGGGGGCGAAGGAAATGCTGACTCAAGGCGATTTGGAAAGTCACAGAGCAATTATGAACGGATTCTTGAAAACGTATCAAGGAATAACTGTAAGATTCGTGTTTGTTTGTTCGTTTAAAAAAAATAAAAAAAATGCTGTATTTTTCCTCGCGGTCAGTCGTGATTCAGTAGTGATTGATCGCTAGAGCCGGTAAGGCAATCCCTGTTGACACCAGGTGTCACACTCACAAGCAGCATTGATCCAGTTTGCTCTAACAGTAGTACAAAAAATAATAATCAATAATCACTGATTTGTCTTGTCAAAACATCTCTGCAAAGTGTATTGATCACACTAATGCAGTTATACATTAGTTTAACTTCATATTTTATCAAATTGTTTCTGTGTAAAGTGCTGCACTGAAAAGTGATATTATAATTATGATTTATGTAATGGGTACATATACATTATAGCATGTAAAGACAATGGCAGTACAGTACAGTTTTTGAAAGCTGTTTCCAGGACTTCTACCGTATGATAACTGAACACTTATCCTGCACAGTTTTAAAGGTATTTTATAATTTTAATTTGTGTGTTTGTTTAATGGCAGATTCTGAGAGAGTTGATTTGGTGGATCAGATTTGAATGACAATTGGGTTTGGTTTCAGGTGATTTCTGAAGAACACGAAAACAAGCCTGTAGACTTTAATCAAATCGCAGACACGAACAAACACTTGGAGGAGGTAATGAATGTGGTGTCCAGCGACCAGCAGATCCCCAAGAGCAAGATTGCCATCTGGATTGACCCACTGGATGCCACCCAGGAATACACAGGTACTGGACAAGGAACAAGTTCAATAATACTTTTAACACTAATACTAATAGCAGTAATAGCAGGTGAACATTGTGTACCCTTGTCATTCAGATCATATCATTTGATCTGGAAGCAGTGAAGCTTGAGCACTGTCTTTTTAATTTTATATCATGTGCCAGCCACCACCCTCTGTCACTCTGATTTCAACTAGTGCGGAAATATTAGTAATTATGTTTATCAAAAAATATGTGATACTACTACTAGTAAGTAGTAGTTGTAATATTGTGCCAGCTGAGACTGCTTTCTTGACTTCCATAATTTGATGGCCATATACATTTTGTAAGTTTTGGCAGTGTCACTAATATTAATAATGGATTTTTGTCTGTTAAATTTTGCATGGTACCACGTGGAAGCAGCGCACAAAGCAAGATGAAGACCTGTAGAAATACTAAAGTACACTATGTTTCACAGTGACATGTTCCAGTACCAGCCTGCCACTATGTTGTATGTCTTGCTGTGTGTCTGCAGGTATCACTGTCACTTGTATCAGTACATTGTCTGTTTTGCTGGTAATGTACAGCTTTGCAGATCAATACATTGTCATTTTTATGTTTTACTTTACACCCGCATAGGGCCTGTACCAGTGTGTGTGTATCCATGATCTATAGACATGTAAACTTTTCTTCTACTTCCTGTCAGAGGATCTATAGATTCCATTTCCAGTGCATTGTGTTTTGCTGTGTATCTGTACCAGTATAATGTGTCAGTTTGTGTCACATGTGTATATGTATGTGTACCAGCAGATTATGTGTTTTACTGGATGCCTGTGCTGTACTGATACACTGTGACTGGTGTGGTTTTGACTATACATCTGTAGAGGGTCTCGTCTAGTATTATTGTGTGGGTTACTTATTTTATTGTATGGTAGTGTATGGCTACCAGTACAAAGGCACAATATATTTGTTTACTTTGCGCTTGCAGAGGGCCTGTACCAATATGTCACCACCATGGTTTGCGTTGTTGTCAATGGAGAGCCTACCATTGGTGTCATTCACAAGCCTTTTACAGGAGAAACAGGTATGCCATTCTTTTTTTCTTTTTCTTTTTGACATTTTTTAATATGTCTTTGTTACAAAAATACATGTGGCACTGGAGGACATGTGGCATTGGTACATTCAACATTCCATAAGTCATATAAACAGGGAATGAGTGAACGTAATAGAAAACGAAAAGTAGATATATACCCAAAGACTATTATATAGGCTTGAGATAATACACATGTATGGATTCTAGTCCATTTTTGTTGATGCTGAGAACATTAGCCTGCAAAAAAAGGTTGGTAATGGTATGGCATTCTTGGAAGAGGTAGGCACACTACCACCTGTCATGAGATTAACTCAATAACTACCTTGCATCTTTTTATACTTAGCTTATAACGGGACTCGTGTATTCAGCTGGCTATGCACATGCAGTGCGGGCCTGTGAGTATCATCACCCTGATGATGTTACTGGTTGAATGGACTTAAAACACCAAGTTAATGACAGCGAGTATCAGCTGGAATCACTGCCACAGACATACATGTACCTGTCCATGAGATTCAGTCATATGACTCATAAATTCGTGCAGACATTGTTCCCTCCCCCCGCCCCCCAACCACCACCACAGGGCATCACACACTGACAGGGTTTATGTTACCCCATAATTTCCAGTATTTTACCAGTTAATAATCCACACTCAAGGGAGTTAATTAGCGCTCAAAAGATGTCACACAGGCACAACAACAAAGACCACAGTTGCCTACAGTAACTCTCACCTGGCATGCATGTCAGTACAAGGTACATAAACTCCACCAGAGGTATATGAGGATGTATCTCTGGTGGAGTTTATGTACCTTGTATTTACATGCATGCCAGGTGAGAGTTACCGGAGGCAACCGAGGTCTTTGTTGTTGTGCCTGTGTGCCGTTTTTTGAGCGCTAATTAACTCCCTTGTGTGTTGATTCTGCATGAGCACTTTGGGCCTCGCTCTGTTTCAGAGTTTTTACCAGTTAAGATTAGCATATATATATATATACCAGAAACAAAATCAGCAATAAGTCAAATGTACTGGTTTTTATTTTGCATGACTGGTTCTTGAAAAGTTTTATGTGTTTTTTTAACGTGTCAGAGAAAATGTGTGTGTGTGTGTGTGTTCTAGACAGGGGGAGGGAACAGGGTGTTTGCTAGTAGAGCTAGCTCTAGCAGTATGGGTGGCAGTGTATCTGACCAGTTACAGTATTTTTCTGACCATTTTCCATGAATCACTTTCGCTGCCTTGTAGATGTCACGCTGGTTTGCATGGTGTCTAGCACAACACATTATGGTGTCAGTGCAAAACACTTTTAGTGGTCCTCAGTGCTTGTGGTAAAATGATAGAGTTCAACAACTAAGACAGTGGCTCTTGAAGGAACCATAGCGTCCTCAGTGCATGTGGTGAAATGATAGAGTTCAACAACTAAGACAGTGGCTCCTGAAGGAACCATAACCCAGTTAAACACTTTTAATGGTCCTCAGTGCATCTGGTGAAATGATAGAGTTCAACAACTAAGACAGTGGCTCTTGAAGAAACCATAACCCAGTTAACTCATCAGACTCCATCAGAGTGGGACAGTGGCTGTTGATATTTAGACTTAACAAAGAAGAAATGATTTCATTCTTGGGCACAATGGGCCTTTAGATGGAATGTGAACATTAAGCAGTTATTAAATGTGTGAAAGAGGCAGGCCTGTCAGTGTCAGGTTGAAGATGCTGTCGGATGCAACAGACAGGTGATCAAGAAGAGATTACATTTGTATTCACTAGAAGAGATAGGTGTGATAGCCAGAAAACTTTTGGAGAGGCTATTTGTGATCCAGAAGATTTTGAAAGTGTTCTCTGGACTAGACAGTCATGTTGTCCAGGGAGGACTAGAGGGGTAGTGCTGGACAATAGATTATCTTTCTTGGCAAGAGAGGGCCATCATCAATCAGATGAACATTAGAACCATGCAAAGGCAATGCTGGGGAAACTTCTGAGAGATGGGGTGAGCTCATAGATGCCATCTTGAACTGAACTGAGGACTAGACATCTTGCTATCTATCTTGCTTTTAAAGATTGCCTCCCTTCTTTGTTGGCATTATGTCTGTTGAGGTTCCATTCCAATAAAAGCAAAAACAGAGCCAACATCATGAATGAACAGAACAGATTCAGTATGCATTGACACCATCCCTTTCAACTGTTTCAGTGTGAGCTTATACACACCATCCTGAACTGAACTGAGGACTAGACTGTAGACATCTTGCTTTTAAAGACTTTGGCTGAATACCTCCCTTCTTTGTTGGCATTACGTGTGTTGGGGTTCCATTCCGAAAAGAACAAAACTAGAGTGAGCCAGCCTCATGAATGAACAGAACAGAATCAGTATGCATTGACACACCGTTTCTTTGAACTGTTTCAGTGTGGGCCTGGGCAGGCTACGGCCACTCCCCCAACCTGAAGAAGGCAGCAGACATGCAGCCCGACCCCAACCAGCGGAAGATCATTGTGTCTCGCTCGCATGCTGGGCCCGTGGAAGCTGTGGCCAAGAAGTCATTTGGGGACAACACGGAAGTGGTCCCTGCCGGAGGGGCAGGTGAGTATGCAGTGCCCACAGACTGGGCTTACCAGTATCTAGTGCACATTGTCAGGGTTTGAGTATTCCTGGAGAATACTTGAGAATACTTGGGTTTTGAACATCTCTTTCCATTGTGTGCGTGTGTTTTTGTCATGTTTTGTATGAAGCTGTTTATTACACTTGTATAACATTGATTTGTATAATTATGGGTGTTTGTGCTTTGTATGTTTTTCTTTAAGTTGTAAAGCACTTTGAGATTCTGAAAGCACTCTATAAGTTCCCTATTATTATTTTTTAAAGAAGTTAATGCCTGGGATAGTCATGAATATCCTCTTTTCTTATTTTTTTTATATTTTTTTATTATTGCATTTTTTTTATTTTTTATTATTAACAACACTGTCAGCAGTCTGTTAGGCTTGTTATAAACACTGTTGACAGTCTCATTTTTTTTTCTTCTCCAAAAAAATTCTTACTCTGTTACTGTGACTGTGTCAACAGACTGCAGAAATCCAAAATCTAGAGCCATCAAACATTTTTTATATTGTATTAATTTTAAGCTTACAGTAGGTTAGAATGTAGCTTCACATGCTTTGCCTACGGCCAGTGATAGTGCCTTTCTTTCTCTCAGTTCCTGCAACTTAAAAAAAAAAAAATCCTCTTCAACTGTAAATGGACACATAATGTGAGCAGTGAGTCGCACTTTTACAGTTTTAGTTTTACTTGTGATTTAATTGATGACTTGTGTTTCATGCCTGATTTGACCATCACAGTTGACTGGGCGTTAAATATCAAGGGATAATGAGTCATCGGTTGTTTGTTGTTGGTTGTGGGTTTTTCCCTGTGTATGGTTGTTGTTGTTTTTGTGGGGGGGGGGGGGGGAACGCAGCTATGGGGGGTGCCAAGGATATGGTCATGGAGCATTCATTCAAATATGCTTTTGTCTTCTGCAATACACTTTCAGTCATACAGTTTGTACAGTGCAGCTTCTGGTGGGTCACACACACAGTACAGCTTATTGAATTAATTGGATAAATTCAGCAATGCATGCTGTAACTAATAATATAAGACAACAATAACAAATCAGAAAGATAAATAACAGGTTTTTATTATTTTAACCCCACACTATTTTAATACCCAGACAAAAAACAAATCAGAAAATTCAAACCAAACAACAAGAAAGATTTGCATTCCATCAGCTCCAGTAATTCAGCCCAAACTCTGTAGCAACGAAGCATCAGAGGGAGAGAAAAGAAGCCATTAACAGAAAGAAAAAAAGAGTAATTATTGCTGCCGCTGTATCTGCAGGCTACAAGACGCTGGAGGTGATCAAGGGCAATGTGGAGGCCTACGTCCACGTCACCCTCATCAAGAAGTGGGACATCTGTGCTGGCCACGCCATCCTCAAGGCCGTGGACGGCAAGATGACCACACTGGAAGGCAACTACATCACCTACTACCCCAGCGACGACCCCAAGAATGGGGCAGGCCTGCTGGCCACTATTTATAATCACTACGACTATCTCAAGAAACTTGCCCCGGAAATGGATACGCTGAAGAGCAAGCACAAGAGATGAAGAAACAGGCCTGAGATTCTTTTGAGTTCCTCCACCTTTTTGGGGCTTTGTTTTTTCTTCGGATCTTGTTGGTTGTAGTATGAGGTGACCTGTCACAGTGGGAAGAAAGTAGGTAATGAACAGTAGAGTATCGCTTGTTATGAGCATGGAATGTATGTATATGTATATATATACACACACACCAGTGCCACCCCTTTAACCCAACTGCCTCTGGACCACCTGTCACTGCCCCTTTTCTTCTTTTCAGACCCTGCTACTGCGCTACCCCAGACCACCCATCAACACCCATTCCTACTGCACAGTCCTAAACTGCCCATCGCCACCCATTTTTTTCTTACTGTGCTATCCCAAACCACCCATTTTTTTCTTACTCCACTATCCCAAACCGCCCATCACTGGCCATTTATTTAACCCGAAAACCACCCATCACCGCCCATTTTTTCTTACTGCACAATCCCATACCACCCATCACCGCCCATTTTTTTCTTACTGCACAATCCCAAACTGGCCATCACCGCCCATTTTTTTCTTACTGCACTATCCCAAACTGCCCATTCTTTCTTACTGCACAGTCCCAAACTGCCCATCGCTGCCCATTTTTTTTCTTACTGCACTGTCCCAAACCACCCATCACCACCCATTTTTTCTTACTACACTTTCCCAAACCGCCCATCATTGCTAATTTTTTCTTACTGCACAGTCCCAAACCGCCCATCACTGCTTTTTTCTTACTGCACTATCCCAAACTGCCCCTTCCTGGATATCGGAACTGCACATTTTGCTCAGTCTCTTACCATGTGGGCACCCTAAGAAATCCAGATAGCTTCATCCTTGGAGATTTGAATTGAAAACTGTGCCTGATCAGTTACCATGTCAGCACCGTAACAAAACCTGATGAGGACATTTCTGATTTTTCATATGCTTTCATTTTTAAGTGACAAAAAGCAAACAAGACCCTTTTGGATATGTACAAGAACAATGTATTTGCAAATTGTGACAATTGCAAAATAAGCTGAAACTTGTGTTTTATGTTTTTATTGATTTTAAAAGTTGTATACCGGGATCGTTTAACACAGTTACTTCATTTTTCATGGGATTTCCTAGAGAAGGGGCAGCGGCCAGTCTGGGGCCAAGCGGGTTAACATAATGCAGCTTGGGCCACTATTTCTGTCTCTTAACATAAATTTGTTCTGAGAAAGGTCAGGAATGCAGGAGAAGGCAACAACAGGTATTGTTAACTCTGCTTCATATGGTTCCATTGTATATATATATTCAGTTCTACACTGTGCACAATTTGTCCTGAGCTGACTGTACGGTTGATAGGATGTTAAAATCCAATTACTAACTAGCTAACTGTGCTTAATATAAGTGTAAAACATTTTATATCTATAATGTGCACAGTGTAGAAATGAACATATATATATATTTATCCTGTGCCTGGTCACATGACACTGGGTGTAAAACACCTACTTACTGGTCACATGACTAGGCTGAAAGAGAAGAGCATTAGAATTCTGTTGACACTGAATTCCAAAGATGTCACCTTGAGGGTGAAACCATGTTAAAGTATTATTGTTGTATCCTGTAGATGTATTTCACATAGTGTTTTCACTGAAGGTCAAGATTTGTGTTTATCCATCCCCCTCCTCAGCCTAATTTATTTTGATAATCACACAGATGCACACATGTTGTGCATGCCTGCAAGCATGTGTGCACACACACAAACTCCCACATTTATGCATGCACGCACACACACACACACACACACACACACACACACATGTAGTATACACACGTACAAGCTCAAATGCACACACACACATTTTCATATTTGCATGTATACACATACATGCTCACACACATGGACACATGCATGCATGCACACATACACACACATACACCTCCTGTCCATCATAGATACTAAGATAGTTTGTGCACAAAATTGTGTTAATGGTGAACAGTGCTATCATTAACTATCCTTAATACCAACTGTATGAGCAGCAGTTGTGCTGTGTCAGATGTTGTGGTGCCAGGTGGTGTAATTGCCTTATTGATCTGTCTCTATTGTGACTTTGAATGCTCCCTGATAAGCCTAATAACATATTGCTCTGTGTTAGTGTGCATTCTTTCACTTCTGCCTGACTCAGTTCTCCACGTCAGAGCAGTTTGTACATATCGCTGTGTATGTCTTCCAGTTTACTGTTGTCTTCCCAAATGTGATGTATAGGCCACCGTATGTACTATCTGAAGCCCACCTTTGACAATGTTATGAAGGGATACAGCAGTAAAACAATTTTCAGTTGTGAAAAGAAAGAGGCTAGATCCTTTGAAGAGTCATTCATTTGGAAAGACATCAGTTGCAGAAACGTTCCTTTAAACTTTGTTTTATCTTTTATTTTTGATGTGTCCTTAGACAGTACATGTTGTCCTGAATGTAAAAGTGCCTGTGACTGGCTGTCTTAACTTTCCAAGTTGGTTTAATCACTTCTGGCATAATGTTATGGATAAAAAGAACACAAAATGGAGTTAAATTCATATTCTAAAGGCACTCAACACAGGTGTTTTGTTTTTTGTTCAGACTTGTTTTTGTTTGTTGTTTTTGGTTTGCTTTACTGTTTTCTTGTTTTGTTTTGTAATGGGGTGTGCTCCAATCAAAAGTTGGCACTAACTGAATACATTATTATTAATATTAACATTGGTAGTAATTATTATTATTTAAAAGTTGTCATAGTCATAGTTGCAGTGTTAAACATGTGTGGATTTAGTCTTTGCTTCTTTTTTCCTTACTCCCTTTACCGGCATTTCTCATTAGCTTCAGTAAACTTACAACTCCCATCCATCACCCCTCCACCCCCCACCTTTTCGTGTGTGTGGATAGCCTAAAAGACATGAGTTTGTTACAGGATTATTTATAGACTACTTATTTTCTTCCTGTGTACTACCACTTTTACACAAGAGCTGAAATGCCCCAAAGCACATAATTCTTAAGATCATTGCTGAATGTGGTGTTGGCAGCAGCAACTGTTGCATTCATAGCTTGAAGTAGATGTTTGACCAGCAGCTTGGGGGGGGGGTAGGGGGGGACATGACAGGTGAGTTTGATTACCCATACCCTTGCCTTTGACCTCAGTGCGCTCATCTGCATCTGTCCACTGGTGTCACATGAAAATGTGCACAATGGGCAATCTCCTTTATGTAGGCAGGATAAAAGTAAGCATTGTGACGTTTAGTTGTTGACTGAAAGTAATAGGATTCCCATTCAGTGCTGTGATGAGGGTTGCAATGAATTGTGTTTTGCATACAAGACATCAGTACTACTGACTGTGACATGTCATCCTTTGTGTGTGTGTGTGGGGGGGGGGGGGGGGGGGGGTCCAAATGAGACCAAGGTCACTGTGTGGAAGTGCAAGTGAAATTATGTTTGGATGTGGTGTGTCTTTTGGTGGGCAGTGTATTAACTGCACAGTCGTTGCTAGTAGCTGTAATACTGGGATTCATTTGAGCTGCTCTTGTGGTTGATGTTGATGTTCACAGTCTAACCATGGGCTCCACACACAACGAAGAGTGTGATGTCTTGCTGTGTGTAAGTTAATGCTCAATGTCATAGTGACCTGAGCATGAGAACTCTCAACACTTCTGGTGTTGCCTTGGGGCACTGTCCCTCCGTTGTCATAGTGACTAACAGCAAGGGCTGTTAATCAGGAAAACATGCGACAACAGAGACAGGTTAAAGAAGATGGAAAGGGAAAGTGCCTGCATGTGATTTTTTTATTCTTGCTAACAGCTTACATTGCTTGTGCCTGCTGTTGTAGCGTGCGATGCTGCCAAGCGTAAACCGAACGAAAAATGGGATGGATGTCTGAGCACATTTTACTCATTACATTTACTGTGGTGTGCAAGATATATTTGTTTTTTTAATCCTTTTTCCTGTTTAGGTTTGTTTGTTTGTCAGACTAGATTAGATCTGCGGGTAAGACCAAGACTGAGAGAGAGGCAGACAGTGTGTGTGATCTGTTTCTCACATTGTGTATGTATGCATATTATGTGTGTTTTGCTGTTCTGATTGTTTTCTGTTTTCTCACATGTGTGTGGGCTGAGGGGTACACAACCCTTGATTGGCAAGAGAATGCTACACAGCATCTTTATTTTCATACTAAATTGAATTGATGGTGGTTGTGTCATGTACATAATTAAATGGAGGCAGTTGCGATGGAGCAGTTGTCATGAAACAAGTGGGATTTTGACATGGGATGCTTCGTGGTGAGCTACGTTTTGATTTTATCTCTCCTAATCATGTTTGTTCTCATGCTCATGCAAGTGAATTCATGCCAGCACCATGTAACGTTAACATTTTCAATGCTCGTAACCAATGGTTGCATACAGTATTTAAACAACTATATAGCTCTGTGATGCTTAGTAGCAGAGGCAGTTGGCCGTGCCACCATTCTTACAGCCAATTTGGCTTATGGGCATTTTGTTCTAGTTTGGGTTGAAACAGTAATTTATATTTATGAATAGCAGAAATGTGAACAATGTGTGTAGCTGTGGCCAAGATACGAAAATTTTACATCGTACATTTTACACTGACACTTGGTAATATCTGTTTAAAAACTTCTACAAAAGAAAGTCATCATTAAACAGGGCATAGTACAGAGTCTAACAGCAGTGTTTAAAGTGTGGTGTCTGTATTCTTACCTGCCCCAAGGATGCATGGTTCAGGCAGGCTGACTCTCAACATGGAGTAAACAAACAGTGGTGAATATCTTCTTTTTTTTAATACTTTATGGTAGAGCCATTTAAGTATTTTGCGTCAATTCAGTATGTCTTATACAGCATAGGCCGAGCCAAAAGTTCAGTTAATTCATGCGCATCACATGATTTGCACTTGTAGGGCCAGTCAAAAGTTTCAGTCAGTTCATTTGTGCCAGTATTAAGTAAGAAAACCTGCACACACACACCCCTCCACCCATCTTTTTTTTTCTTTCTATTATTTATATTTTGCTAACTAAGGCTTGTTCATTTCAGCTTCCAATTGCAAAAAAAAAGTGTGCCCATTGCCCTGATACAACTGTCATTGTTGACTGGGTGTGGAAAACAAATGTTCTGGTTCCCCAGAATTCCAGAAATGCCTATTTGAAATGGGTTGGTAAAGAAAGTCCAGTTTTGGCCTATTCTACAGAATCATGCACACATCTTTGTGATTAAATTGCATTGCTTTGTAGGACCATGTGCATTTTGCTGTTGGCATCTTGTTTGTGCACAAGTGCCAAGAGTTGGCTGTAAATTTTCCGTGCAGTTTAAAAGTCTTAAAAGCTGTTTATTGGCTTTGCCCTCTGAACTCAAAATCAAGGGGTGTGCACCCTTGAAGTTTATGGTCTCCTGCACACGCACTAAGCCTGGCTTTCCAGCACCCTTCCTCCAAATTCAGCCATAACTGGTTACATCAGTGAAGGGGCACTCCTGGTCTCTACACATCTATCTATTGAAATCACCCCTGTAAGTCTCACGCTGTTGAAATCACCCATGTTTCACGCTGTTAAAATCACCCCTATAAGTCTCACAGTGCCCTCCATTAAACTTGTAAAAAGACTCACAAAGCAACATAGCATCAAAGTTAGCATGCATATAAACATCGTGCATATCTGCCAAGGGTTGAAAATGAGTTCCTGCTCAGTTTGAGCACTTTTTGTTTTGTTTGTGCTGGAATAGGCCTTGGGAGCAATTATAAGAGAAATGCAGCCCGATGTATATACTTTGAGACATGTGGTTGCAGCACCAATGAAAAACTCAGCTGAGAGTTTTTAGAGAGCTGTGGCAATATCAGTTATGGCTGTGGCTGGAGGATGGATGTTGTAAACCAGAGCTTGGGCTTTGCTTCTGGGACTTCCATGAGAATTTCCAAACATCCAGGATTTTCTATTTTGTCACTTTTTTACATGTTCAATGTTGTAATCACATCAATTCTTTGGTAGATATCTTTATTGTTATTGATTTGCCAGATCCACAGTGCTAAAAAGTAAGAACCTCCATCAACAGCATTGATCATAATTACATTCATTATTAATATTTGTTGTATGAAACTGTGATAATTAGGCATAAAGTTTGCATTACTTATACTGAGAATGTGATGTCATAAGATTGGTTTGTTGCTGTTGGTTGTATGGCTGAAGTGTCTATACGATGATGCATGTTGAACAAATTGTGGGTTTCTGAAAGAACTAATCTGAACATAAAATGGTTTTCAAAATATTTGGATTTTCATTCTTTTTATACCCTGCGCAAGTACTGGTATGTGTGTGTGTGTGTGTGTACATTGTAAGTAGTAAACCACTATGAGTGGTTGAGCTCTGCAATTTTACAGACATAAAACAGGCATCCGGAGGTGAATTAAGCTTGGTTTGCATAGTTTTAACTATCTGCATTTTGTTTACGTACTAAACAAAATATCCAAATAACTGATGGTATTCACTGAAAATGTCCGCTTGTTATTTTAGAGCATCTGTGTTTAAGAGACTGGATTTTTTTTCAGTGTTGCATTGGGTTTTTTGGTGTGTGTGTGTGTAAGATAATCAGAATGAAATTGACTGCAAATCTCATGTATGATAAACTGTGTGGTAAAATAAAAATAAAATCTTTATCCTTTGTAAAGCATTCAGAATCACTTCTCAACACTTCACCTAGTAAACAAGTTACAGTTAGATCTGTAGGCTGTGGAAAAGAAAAAGACGGGCAGCTTGACAGTACTTCCTCACATTTACACAGGTGCAAATTCAAACACTGCAAAACAGGCCAATTATTCAGAAACATGTTTATTCTGATTGCATGATAGGTAACGTGTATTTCTGTGCCCTTTAATGAGTCGCATGTTCTGGCCATGAAGACAACACATCCACACACATACTCAATATCAGGCATGTGTCTCACCTCTTACCAAAGCAAAAGGAGCAAATAGATGTCTCACATTCAAAATGGGAGGAAAAAAACACCTGTTCTTCTACGACCATGAAAATGGTTCAAGGTACCCAAAACTGGTAAGTATACATGTAAAACCAGTTCTAAATATACAGCAGTCACTTGGCAAAGTAGCTTCAATGACTCCATGAAGTCTTGTTTTTCCTCTGAAGTACTTAGCAAGTCATGTTAAGTAAAGTCTCAGCAATGTTGAGGAAGCTGACTGCTGATTGGATGGTCAGTTTGGGCGATGTGGCCAAAACCTGACCATTGCTTGGCTAGTCAATTTATCAGCTGTGGCTGGGTCATCGGCCATTGAGGCATCTCAGCCTGTGGACAACGGAAGTAGAAACTGCCACCACTGAGGATACGATTAAAAAGATTAAGTTGGAGCATCAGAAGATGCTGTTGGACCCATATGATCACAGTCGCAAAAATAAAAACAAAAGGGATGTGCTTTGCAGTAAATCACGTGGAGATGACTTGGGCGTGTATGGACCTCTGTTTTTACATATGAACCAGACACCTTCAACTGATCATACATTGCAAAGCTGGCAAAGCTATATTAAGAATGGCCTTACGGTCTCACTCTGACAGAAGCTTTAATCATTCAGTCTGAACCATGCAACATCCAAAAAAATGCCAGTATTATCCTACGTGTGAATTGTTATCCTACGTGTGAATTATTCCCTATAAGCTTGAGCAAAGTTTGACATTTATCACAAGCCGGTGCAAACACCAAGGATTTTTACACTGATCATTACATAAACCTGTGCCTGATATAGGCCACAAATGACACAGCTGCAAGTATTTTACAGGAATACTGTTCAAGCCTGGTCAAATTCACGGATGAGATGGACAGTGGTGGAGGAGAATACATACAATGGCTGTGCAAATGTGACCTGGTTCATATTGCAATAACAGTGACAACGCTTTTGTAAAATGGAAATAAAAAATGCATGCCTTTTGTTACCAACAGCAAATAATGTCAAGAAATGCACAAAACATATTGTTTTGAGGGCAGGACGAAGTGATGCAGAATGGAGGAGGGTTGTCATTAAAGAATACAATACAGCAGTGTATTTAATGTATGGGGGTCTTTTCATTGTTTGATTCCGATTCCCATTATTACATGTGTATATATATATATAAGTCAAGCCACCAGAAAGTCTCCTAGAATGGGGGGGGGGGGGGGGGGGGGGGGGAACAATCAAGCTGTCTATAAATGTAATGCATCAAATATATATATCTACAAGCAATGTACACACATTATCTGTTTCACACATGAGATGGACAGTGGTGGAGGAGAATACATATTTTTTACATGTTAACCTTCAGTTCACTTGAGAAATTCTCTTACATGTGCTGCCTTCTCCAAGAACAATGTCTCTGCCATGCAAGTGACTGTTTGCACTGTGAAGTGTTATAAAAATAATAATTAAAAAGCATTCCAGATGTTTCTGCACGCTGTGAATAACCGTAGCCATGTGGGTTGGTTATCAGCACTTTCAGTTCAGAAAGCGTCAAGAATCACCAGATACTGTAATAATCTGCCCGCAAAACAGTGAGGTTATTTGCACTGGGTTGCAGTGCAGACATTTCTGAAGTTCCAGCATGTTACGTCTTGACCCACTGGCACTGCTGCACACTGATCAAATTAAAACAAAGTTGTTTTCCCCCCCCCCCCAGAAATCCATTCTTACTTTTTGAGGAGGAAAAGTGAACATGTACTTACATTGTTTAAAACAGACAAGTCGCCAGAAAATGAACCAAAGAAAATAGAACATGCACTTCTATTGTTTAAAACTGAACAAGTCACCAGAATAACAGAAAAACACATCAACAACCAAATCCATAAAGCACCTCAGCATACTAAATCAAATGTGAATCATTCTGACATCACACCGTGAAATTAACAGTTGTTGACACTGTTTTACCTGGATTCCCACATATTTTTGAATGTGTAGACCAAGATAACATAAACATCATTTCTCAGCATGGTTGTTTCAATACTGGCACATGTATACCAAGACAGTAAGTAAAGAGGACACATTAAAAGACAAACAGAAAATGAAAGTTTTTGGTTTCTCTACTTCAACGGTTTTCTATATTTATTTTTCACAAAATAAATACATGTTAAATGAACATTATCGATAAAAAGAGAGTTAAAAGCATGCAATCAAGCTGTTGTGATGGCTGACTAAAGTGCTTTACCATAGGATTTTGCTGCAACAATTGCCTTCTGAAGCTGCAGCTTGAAACCCCCAGTGTGGACATGCAGCTGTCAAAGGAGAAACGTCAGGAAAAGAAGCCATCAATCACAGTTACCCATTGTATTTTCCATTCACTTTTAGCTGGCCCATGCAATCTTCTTCCCATTGTAAGATTTGTGTAGGTGCAGCTGTTAGCCTGGTTTTATCTAGCCTTTTTGCAGACTGGCAAAAAACAACTTTTTTTTCTCTTTTTTTTCCACATGGACTCTTTTTGTCCAGATTTTCAAAACTGCTTATGAACCTGGCAGACTGGATGAGAATAAGCTCACACCTGTCCATGACAATTGTTATTCTACATGTAACAGGAAGCACATTGCATCACCTGTCTTCAACTTAGTGATTGCATCCTCATCCAACCACTCTCTGTTTCTTTTAATTTTGGTGTGGTTGTGGTGGGCGTTTTGTGCATCATTGGCGAAAACACTGCCTCAGTATGTACCCAGTAAGGTTTTGCTTTAGATGTTTGAAGCGCTTTACAAATTGACAATCATCATTAGTTCAAGAAATGTTCATAAAATCACCCCACCCCACCCAATTTTTTCATGGAAGATGATCATGAAGAGCCAAATCCCACATTTTAACAATGCTTTTACTTTTAGCTGAAACAATTTGAATCAGCACAGGCAAAACAATCAGCCAGTAAGCTTTTAGGCTGGCTTGAAAAATACAGTCTGTGCAGAAAGCAATTAAAATTTAAAAAGGAGCAAAGAATCACATGTGCAGACAGTTTCCACACCCAACAATGACACAATGTGAAGGACTGTTCAAACGACTACACCGGCTGCCATACTGCATTTGGCTCATGCTTGTACTGGAAGGACGCCGGCACCGCTCAAGTACTGTAAAACAACTGGGAGCTGAGCAATCCAAGTTCAAGGACTGAAGGAGATGAGCTTGGCGACAGGGATGTCTTTGACAGGGGTCTTGGGCTTGTTCCCCAATTCCTGGGGAGGGGTGTACAGCAGGCTGGGTCTCTGCAATCACACACAGCAGTGCTGTCAGTGCCATCACATGTCACCACAGTGACTGCAACACAAAGCGTGTCCATACAGAACTGCAGCAACACAAATCAGTCATTACAGTCACTCCAACACAAAGCGTGTCCATAGAGAACTGCAACAACACAAATCAGTCATTACAGTCAATCCAACAAAAGCGTGTCCATACAGAACTGCAGCAACACAAATCAGTCATTACAGTCACTCCAGCACAAAGCGTGTCCATAGAGAACAGCAACACAAATCAGTCATTACAGTCACTCCAGCACAAAGCGTGTCCATAGAGAACTGCAGCAACACAAATCAGTCATTACAGTCACTCCAGCACAAAGCGTGTCCATACAGAACAACAACACAAATCAGTCATTACAGTCACTCCAACACAAAGCATGTCCATACAGAACTACAACAACACAGATCAGTCATTACAGTCACTCCAACACAAAGTGTGTCCGTATGGCACTGCAACAACACAAATCAGTCATATCATTACAGTCACTGCCAACACAATGCGTGTCCATACAGAAGTGCAACAACACAAGTCACATGTGACTATAACACAGCACGGATCATATAAGGGCCACAAATACTTTTTAGAACTTGTGTACGGCAAATGCAGTCTTAAAAAATGTATACAACCAATCATGACACTAACACCGACAGTGATTTTTTAAGAACCCTGCACTTATCTAGTTGAAATTCTGCTAACAGGAAACAACGTTATTGCAATGGCACCCTATCCAGGTTGCAGCTTTGAGAATGCTATATTCTCTTCAGAGAACTCCGGTGACACTTCAATGCAAGCACACATCTTGAGATTTATTCAGCACAGAGCACATGAATAATCCTCACCCCAGTCCCATACTGCCACCTGGTTCGCTTACATGCCTTAAAGGGCACCTGAACACTGATTTTGACCGATTTTAGCTTTAGATCTCCTCTTTGGTATATTCCACCGACTAAATATTTTCACACAGTAAATACAGGTATATATCCCATACCTCAGTAATCATTTCATATTTTTCAAGTATCTTAAATGCTTATGAATCGCAAAACAAGACCAATATGTCACGGCAGAATGGGCAAGGGAAATAACCGCTGCAGCCGCGTGATCGAACGTGTTTCGGCCGAGAGTTTACTTGGAGTCGTAAAGTCAAAGGCTAATCGTGACATCACGATAAGACTCGACTGCCATTGGCATTGTTGCTTCTACAGTTTTAGTGCACAAAACTCCGGATAAATTTGCCTGAAAAGTTGGAAATGGCAACTGGAATATGGCCATTCCAGTACGAGCCAGTTGCAGATATCAATTTTGGCATTGACTGGGGGAGTTTCAAGTGACGAAGAACTTCAAGAAGTGTCATGAGAATAGAGGTGGTTATGCTTTGCGTTTATTGTATATTGTGATGTGTGCAATACTACGTGTTGTTGCGTACTTCTTAAGTGTTAATCTCTTACATATGTACTCTGTCTTTGTGGCTTTATGTGTGGCACATTTTCCTGTGAAGGAATAAAGAAGTTCTTGACTTGACTTAACTTGACATAAGAGCACAGAAGCAAAAATAACTGTGCCAACGACAAACAGATGGAAAGCCAAACTAACCATAACTAACTCCTCACTAACCTGGCCTCCATCTAGAAACACAATGCCTGCAGACTGATAAAGCAAATCGGTAATCAGGACTACCAATGACATAACATCGGGATGTAAACAAATGCAGACGAAAAGAGAAATTCAAAATGGCTGCCCTAATCAGGCAAGCTAACAGCGGTTACGAATTGGCCAATAAGCCAGAGATAAAAACAAAAGACGTATGGTGGAAGAGAAGAGAGGGAAAACAAAACAACGACAACAACAAACAAACACTTTCTGAAAAGAAAGAGGAGGCAGGAAATGTCAGCGAGCAATGTGACAAAGGCTGGATACACGTAATCCGTGTACACGATACAACCCACTTAGCAGTGACAACAACATTACGGAGCAGCAGACGCTCACGAGACTACCCCACTCACTCGTACATCGTAAATGAACGCTATAACCCGAGAAACAAAAGGAGCTGAAAGAGAAAAAACAGTCAATGGCAAGGACCGACCCAACCCCAAACCATAACCCAGGGAGGCCACAAAATCGCTAGTCTATTGAACTAGAACGAACAAAACTTTTTCATCTTTACGTATGATGAAACAAACACGGATAATTTGGGAAAATAAAATAAAACACCCAATAAAAGGCAGGCTCCCTGATGAGGTCTAGCCTGTTGTGAAAGCTAGAGTAAACACAATGAAAAAGACCGTAACGCCACGCACCTAACAAGGCTTGAGAAAGATGGAATGACAAGGGGGAAATAAACAAAGGCCCAACTATTAGCAATGGCGTCAGAGTTTCATCCTTGGAGATTCAAACTGGAAATCTTTCCAAGTCGGTTACCCTGTGGACATGTATTTGAGCCCAAACTGAATGCTCAGCAGGGTGCGATCTGTGAAGCATTTTTTTATTAAAAAAAAAAATGCTTTGAGATAGCACATCGTGGTGTTTTGGTTCCCACTTCTTTGTGGCTAGGTCCCATCGATTCATTGCCATTTGCCACTGTTGTTTTCTGGCTTCATTTAAAAAAAAACTTTTTAAAGGAAAAGCATGGAAAGAAAACTCCTTTGTCAACTTTTCACAGCAACCAACTGCAGCACACTCGCTCAGCATGCTTTAAAACAGATTTGCCAGACCACTTTTGATTCAATTTTGTTCAAGTCGTTACTGAGCCATGCCGGTCAGTTGTCTTGTTGTGACGTCACGTGACGAAACGGGATTTTCAGCTGCAGACAAAGTGTCGTGTTTGTTTTCATTCAAATCAATACTTTTACATACTTCAGGAAAATGTCAATCTATCAAACGAACAGCGTGTATGTTAAACTTTATTTATATAGTACAAAGTAAGTGATATTTACGACTTAAAATCAGCGTTCAGGGGCCCTTTAAGTCTTTCCCAAGCCAGTACAAAATTGAATCAATACTTTCTACTATAGTACTAGCCCTCTGTTGGCCCAGCTGTCTTAAAGTGGTGAAACCTGCGTCAGCAATGTCCACTGTAAATACGTACAGCAGAGCGCCTCAGCTGCGGCGTGCTTTGGAGATCCTGCAACTCTTCCAGGGCCAAGTGACTGCTGCTACCAGGAGTGGTCAGACTGTGATGATCCACACGCTTCCCTGCAACTGACAGAAGACAAGCTCTCCTGTTACAGGTGAGGTCATTTGCAAGGTGTACACTGGCAAGCACTACTGCTAGAGAGGGAAAAGGGAACACTGGTGAGCACTAATACTAGGGAGGGAAAGGGAAACATTGGCGAGCACCAATGCTAGGAAGGGAATGTTGAACACCAGTGAGTACTACTACTAAAAAGGAAAAAGGAACACCAGCGAGCGCTACTACTAGGAAGACAAAACTGTGAAGTGAGTAGTGTTGTGTTTACCCAGGGAATTTCTGTTGTAGGGTGTAGAAGGCAGTGCCAGACTGCCGCTCGAATGTTGGCTGGGAGAGAGAGAGAAAGTCACACTGCGTCGAGAGCGACGAAGTTCTCTTGTAGGCAGCACCTTCAGTGCACTCTTTCGTCTTCCACCTACAACAAAACAAAATCAATCAACCTTGCTGAAACTGCCTCATAATGATCACTGCCCCTCCAAGTCTATTATTGTAGCAATCTTTGGCAACATCATCTCTGTGGCTGTGTCATTGCTGGCGCGGCAGAAAGACTGCAGAGGAAACACTGTTTTATCAATAACGGAACTTGTTTCCTTTGGGGTGCACGTGTGCATGTGCGCAGGCATCATTTCCACTGGCAGAGTGACTCCCCCGTTCAGAACTTTTCGAGCGTACTTCTGTTTTAGAATGCCAGGGCCAAGAAGCCCATTAGTCTTTTGCTTCCGTTCATGTTCACAGGGAGGAGCTCTTGCCTCTGGTGCAACTCTTTTCTCCTGCATGAAATTTAAGAAAATGAAATGCACAAGGCGCACAGCTGTCTATAAAGCAACAACAAAAAACAAGACTGGTCCTGTGCAGGAATCAGACATGATTATTTTTTTTCTGTACTTGCTGCTGCTGTAACTATTGTGGTTGTTTACCATGGTGATTGTTGCTATTCTTGGTTATGTGCTGCCTGCTGTTAAGGTCTGGGAGATTGGCGAAGTTGGGTATGTTGAGGGCATGCAGACCTACCTGTGGCTGGTTGCTGCAGCGGTGTGTCAGCAGACAGGGAGGTGGCGGCAGGCATGCAGGATGCCCCATGCTTCAGGATGTCCTCGCAGGAGAATGGAGAGTTGTCCAGAGCACTCTCCTGCACAAAGCACAAGCAATACAATCCCATCATCACATCTCCTGCACAAAGCACAAGCAATACAATCTCGCTCACTCTCCTCAACAAAGGGCAACCAAAACCATCTCACTCTGTCTCAGATGACAAGCAGTGCAACATCATTCTACTGTTCCGTGCTCTTTACCCTTGACAGCGCCGTCTAAAGTAAAGAGCATGCAACAACAGAATAAGCTTGGCCGTTACCTTGAGGGTACTGGCCAGCTGTCCACCATAGCGTTGTCTAGGGTAAAAAGCATGCAACAGCAGAATGAGCTTGGCCATTACCTTGAGGGGACTGGCGAGCTGGCCACCACTGGAGGTAAAGTAGCACGGGTCCAGGCCTTTCTCCTCCCTGTCAGCTTCAGTGGTGCTAGCCACAGGCTCCTCAGCAAAACACACAGACTTCCTGCTGCGAGTGCTGCGCCTGCAATCACACAGCCACAGAGATGCCGTTGCCAAAAATTACTACAATGCTAGATTGTGAGGTATATTATGCCCAGCCTATAGTATCAAATTGGTTTTGAAGTGGCATATAAAGCCTGTAATAAACAACACATGGCACATGAGGTTGCCCTGGGCTTGTTCCCTGGTTAACATGGATTCTGTTTCACCAAAGAATCTGTTGTGAAGAGGCAACATTCTTCTTTTACTAATGGGGAATGCACAGATTAAAATAATACGAGTTGCCATGCTGTAGAAAGTTCTGGGCTGCCAAATGAGTGAGCACTTCAGTCAGAACTGTGAAAATATTCCCCATGAAAAACATGGGAGTGGCTGCCTCATTTTCACCACAAGCTAAAAGCGTAGCAATGGAACAAAAGACTGTTGGATTCCAAAAGCGATCCTTAAAATACATAATAGAGCATGTTCATTGATGACAAGAGATATCAGATATCAGAAGCCATCAAAGTGGGCAAAATACAAATATTCAAATGCTGTATCAGATTCAAATCATGGTGCATTCCCCTGGTAACATGGACAAGCTGACAAATAACTCCTTCACAATCACATCTGCAAAACAAGATCAGTGGGGAGTGAAAAGCTGGTGGGGGTTGGGGTGGGGTGGGGGGGCAGCAGGGTTTGGGGGAAGGCTGATTTGTGGATACCAGTGCATGGCAAAAACGAGAGTAAAAGGTGGGCACAAAGCATTTCACTCACTCACACACATGAATGTGCCTACATGCACACATACACACCTGCGTGGAGTTGACCTCCTGGAAAATGATTTCTTCATCTCCTCGGTTCCGCTCTCCCCCACAGACTGCTGGGCGGCAGCAGCAGCATCCACTCTCTTGGAGGGAGACTTGGGGGGACTGGAGGAGCGTGGCACAGGAATTGCGTCTTTCAGCAGGGGGCTGGGAACAGCAGGGGCGTAGCTCTTTCGACCGGGAGTGGAGCCAACGGAGCGGCGCAGCATAACATGGGCAACATTCTCCTTGTTCTCTGCCATCTTAGCGGAGGTGGTGCTGGAGGCAGTGGTGGTGGGGGTTGTCATCATCGTAGTGGCAGCTTGGTCCAGTGAGGTGGCTGGTGTGCGTCCTGACTCTTGCGACTCTCTGCTGCTTTTTTGTCTGACAGGAGTGCCCGCTGAAAAAGGATCAGGGATTAAAATGTCTGGGTTGCTGCTCTTGAAAAACAAGAACGAAGGCAATGTGAATTCTATTTTTGAAGAACTCAACTGCACCATGAGGACAAATGCTGTAATGAAAACTGACTCTCAAATTCAAATCCAAAATACCGCCACTGTGTGGTGTGTAGTGCTCCCTGCTATTAGTATTACATGTGATATGGTGTCGTTTCCTGCCATGTTATTATTACTTAATACTATAACTATGAACTAAAATTTAAAACAGGAGCATTGCCTTAAATTTAATCAGGCCACAGCTGGTTACCATAACAGCTTTGATTACTTGTACCGGAATATTGGAGTGACTCTATGCTCAAGACTGGTTAATGTTTAACACTCACTCAACCACAGCTGGTTACCGTAACACCTTTGTTTAGCTGCACAGTAGCATTGAGGCAATTCCATGCTCACAGCTGGTTACTGTAACACTCACTACCGGTGACTGTAATGCTTTTGGTTACCTGCACAGTTGTACTAGGGTGTCTCCATGCTCACTGCTGGTAATGTAACATTCACTCAACCACAACCAGTTACCATAACACCTTTGGTTACCTGCACAGTAGTACTGGGGTGACTTCATGATCATGACTGGCTGATGTAACATTCAACCACAACCGGTTACTATAACATTTGGTTACCTGCACAGTAGTACTGGGGTGATATGCTCATTACTGGTTAATGTAACATTTACTCAACCACAACCGGTTACTATAACATTTGGTTACCTGCACAGTGGTATTGGGGTGACATCATGCTTACTACTGGTTAATGTAATGTTCACTCAACCCCAACTTGTTACCATAGCGCCTTAGGTTACCTGCACAGTGGTACTGGGGTGACTCCATGCTCACTTTGCCTTACCTGGACAAGGGTACTGGGGTGACTCCATGCTCATTTTGCATTACCTGCACTGCGGTACTAGGGTGACTCCATGCTCACTTTGCCATACCTGGACAGTGGTACTGGGGTGACCTGATGGGGCTGTTGACCTTGAAGAACCCGGCATCAAACACTTTCTCCTCTGGCACATCCTGGCTGGTGCTGCTGCTGCCTTCAGCCTTGCGCTGCTTCATCTGGGCTCTGAACTCGGCAAACTTGGATTTTACTGCAGGCTTTTCCTTCCTGCTTCCTCCGCCTGCCGCTTTCTGAAATGGGTATTGCTACTGTGTAATAATAAAAATAATAATTGGGAATTTAGAGTGCTTTCGGAATCTCAACATGCATTACATCTTAAAGAAAAACATACAATGCACGAATACCCATAACTATACAAATAAATAGTATACAAATGTACAAACATGAAAATTAACAAACATCTTCATAAAAAAACATGTCAAAAAGACATCCCAATTTTTTTTAACTTATATACATTTTATCTGAAACAACGTAAGAGAAGGCAGGCTTGCCAGCACAAAAAAAGTTCATCTACTGTGGTAAAGCAGACAGAGAAAGGATTGTTCAATTTTATTTAGTTTTCAGTTGTTATAAGCTAAAGCCCGTTCTTAATTGGGCGAACTTTTTTTCGCGAACCTAGTTGAAAGTATTCGTCGAAGCTATATTTGGGGTCCAAAAAGCTTCGCTCAACATGTTTTGGGAACATTCGCCCTATTCAACGATCCTTGCATCTGATTGCCTGAGAGCAGAGCTCTCCTGTGGATGAAGAAGAAATAAAAATAAAAATGGATGATGGTGTCGCTAGGTTCTTCACTCGCTTTGGAGGGAATTTGTTTATTTGTTGATTTGTGGGAGGCGCAGCCTTGTCTCAGAGACCCAGAATGAGATAGTAGTTAGTTGAATTACCCTGTGAGGGATGATGAAAGTATATTGACTTGACTTGACTTGAGCCTACATTTTCCATCATGCTGTTTGCTGCGCGTCTGCCACAAGTTTGGGCCGAAACTTGCATCTCATTACAAGCCAGTTGAGAATGAAGTAAAGTTTGGACTGTCCGAACCATATTCGGCGAACTAAAATTTCAATTAAGAAACGAATCATAGTTCGTCGAAGTGTCCAAAGTATGTTTGGGCGAACAAACATTCGCCCAGTTAAGAATGGGCTTAAGCTGTACCAAAATCCTTCATTCAAATCCTTCAGCCAACAGGTAGTGGCTATATACTCAAACTTGTGCAATACCTCTGTAGTGCAACTTTAACCTAAACGGTGATCCCACCACCTTTGGTCTGTATTGTCCCTACAAAGCAGCGTAATAACTAATATTATTAACTATTTCTTGCATGTTCATGAAATTTGATGGGCTGGAGAGGAACAAAGAACTAAACTCCACAACCAACCTTCACTTTCTTGGCGGCCTTGGGTACAGCAGCCACCACAGTGACCTCTGCCTGCCAGTTGTTCTGCTTGAGTCGCTCTAGCTGAGCAAACTTGCTGTAGATCTCTTCTGCCTGCACACAGGCAAATACCAAGTCTTGGAATTAAACTAAGGAATACAAGCATGCTAGTTTGGTAAAGTAAAAGGTGATACAGCAGACTGATTCAGTAAGAGGGATGAGTAACTCGGGTTACAGGAAACATAGTTTTAATGAATGAAATAGAGTATTTGGGCATGTCACTCACGTTAAAGGAAACACAGTCTTGGAATTAGAGTGAAACTTGGGCATGTACTCAGGTCAGAGCCACCCTGTATAACCGCCAATCATCATGGCTGACTTGGCATTAAAACTCAATTACCTATCTGTCCACAAGTAAGCATAAGGGGTGACCTGAATGAAGATCGAGTCTTAGAAAAGCCCACAGGTAAGTGTAAGAAGACGTACGTAACAACGAAACAGTGCTGTAAGCACATCATTTTGGTGGATATTCATAAACTGCGCTATTGTAAAGCTAGTCACTCATTTAGAATCACATGCAACAAGAGAAAAGCGAGTCTCCTTCAGAGTGAAGAACAGGGCTATGTCAAAGCAATTACGGTGATTGCGCTAGACTTTTTTTTAAACTGGTGTGGCTTCTATGACTCTAAGTATAAGGTGTCGAAAGTGGTTCACAGAAAGCGGTCAGATAAACACTGTAACCGGTCAGATACGCGGCTGTCCATACTACTACTAGAGCTCTACTACTAAAGACCCAGCTCCCATTCCTGTTGAGAACACGCACACGACCTCTCTCACTATGCTGCGTGTTTCTGTTTTTAGATCCGGACAAAAAAAAATAACAGCCAGTACATCTGACCAATATTTTAATACTATGTGATGATGATGTGGGGCTTCATGTCCTCGGATGTCGGGTTGACATATTAGGGACAAACTGTAAATACTATGTGCTGATCTTAACCCATTAAATACCAGAAATTACCAGTTAATGCAAAGCCTGGATTAATAACCAAGATCATGTCCCAGAAACCCTTGCCCTGAAAAAACCATCATGGCTGACTGGGTGCTAAAAAACATTTCTCTCTCTATCCATCCCAGAACCCCCCACAGGTAAGTATAATGGTGTCAGTACAAAAAGCAAAAGAATATGAATGTGACCTGAATGAAGATCATGTCCCAGAATCCCTGCAGGTCCTGGCAGGTGGTGCGCGGGTCACCAGACTCGCACTTATCAACGAGGCCAGCAAACTGGTGGAACTTTCCCTTCCTGCCCATCAGCAGGTACACTTGGCACACCGTCGTGCTCATCTGGCTGTCCACTGCAATCACATTCACTCAATCAGAGACAACTTTTTTGATGACTGCAATCAGCAATGCACAGGGATCACAATACATTCCCCTGTAAACAACAGTCAGAATTTTCAGCATCCCTGTTTTTGCCAGTTTATAAAAACGATTATCACCATCACCATGCAGCAATGAAATAATGTGAAACAACTTGGCTTTCGCAGTCGTGCACTATAAATTATAATCCATCGTTTCGTGCTTGACAAAAATAGCAACATTACATTCTGGCCATAAAATATTCCACATGACTTCCTAAAACTGAAACTGGTGAAAAAAGAGTGAGTATACTGCCAGGGGAAGTAAAGTTCAAACGGACAGCGGAAGCCATCTTTTGCCACCTTGAGGGCTCACGTCGTGTTCAGAGGCATTTTCTGTCTGCCTACAATGCCCAACAGAATCTGAGCAACAGAAAGTAACATGTATATGATGTTAAACCATTACCATAAAGAACATGACACATACATTAATAACATAAAAGAACCCCAGAGCATAAAGGGTAATGCGAGTGTTAACACCCACCTTCTTCTGACAGATTGGGTGTGGACTCTCTGACAGCTGTCCACTGCTCAGCCAGCCGGGTCAGCTTCTCCACCTCACTGGACAGCTTCTCTCTGAAGGGGGTTACGTCTCTCCTCTCGCCAGCCAGCTCATCCCCCGAGCTCCCAGCTGTCTCTGCAAACATCAAGCATTCATCTAGACTCATTTAGTCTCACTGGTCCGCTTGCGGAGAGAAAAAAAAATCAAGACCTCTCTGACACCCACTTTTAGTGTTTGTCCAAGTTCCCGGCTGTCTCTGCAAACATCATCATCATGCATTCATCTAGACCATAGTCTCACTGGGCTACTTGCTACTCTGTTTGTCTGAACCAAAAGTGTGTCTCCATATCAACAACAGCTAGTTCCATCTTCACACAACTGTTCCCTAGACTTGATATCATGCTTCAGCTGCTCCCTGGCTGAGCTATTCTTAGCTCCCTAATACTAGCCCCCTGCCCTCTAGTTTGCCACTTGACTGGAGTACCCTTCCTAACACTGTAACAGTGTATTATTGTTTACCCCATTTGGGAGTTTTCTGGAGGCTGGAGCCTACTTTTAAGTGACTGTTTCCTGTAGTGCATATATTTATGTTGTGATGTACAAATGTTTTGTTGAGAAATGTCCATGCACCATTTGTTGAGAAAAGTCTGTGTTGTTGTATAGTTTATACTTTTTGTGTGTGTGCCATGCAATAGTTTGGTTGCTGCATGAAAACTGAAGCTATTGTATTAAGCATCTTTGGTGTCTATGTAATCATCATTTGTTAGTGTCCATCTCTCTCTTACCTTCCTTCTTTTTCAGTCTAGTGAACATGTCTTTTGCCCACAATGGGAACGCAACAATTCTGATTCATAAAACAGTTCAAGCATTTCATTCTCAAACTGTAGTGTAACTGAAGTGGTTAATGCACCCAACCCTTTGACGATTATAGACCTGTTTACACTCACTTATGAGACTACACTTTAAAATAAATACGGGTGATTTGTTTTTTAAAGAAAAGTTAGAGTATTTTCATTTCTTTTCCATTTGATTTTGTTCTCAGTGCAAATAATCTGAAATTAATTTCAACACGGCTCCCAGAAAAAATGGTGAATGCTTGTACTTTGCAGCGGAAACACAAGCCGAGAGAATTCAGTGCCAAGACTACCCAAAGAGCAATGCACAAACCAACACTATGGCAGTGAGAGATCACGAGTCTTACACATGTGCTACCAAAAACGGCCTTATTCTGGACTCGAAAACAAACAGCAAAACATGTCCAAAAATGCAGAAAATTTAGGCATCCAAAATATGCCCAGCTCATATGAGTAAACAGGTCTGTGACTACCTTGTGCATCAGCAGATCCAGTGGATGTGGTCTCTGTCAGGGCGTCATCAGTGGCAGTGTCAGTGGTGGTGCCATCAATCAGTGCCGTGTCACTAGATGGAGTGGCATTGACAGATGTCACATCATCTGTGGCTGTGCCATCACTTGATAGAGCATTGAACACTGACGACAGTTCCACTGGTTCCACAAGAAAGTCTTCATCATCAAACAATGCTGCCGTGGTGTTCAGCCGGAGCTCTGAAAGACAATTGGTTTTCACTTGTTTGCCTTTTCATATTTCACACACAGCACATATCTGAATTCCTGACCCAGTTACCCACTCGCCCCTATAAAACATGGGTTACATTTCCCAAGGAAAGACGGTTATTTCTTTTATTCTTTATGTTTATATTAATTTAAACTAAGAGTGTAACTTCAATCAAAGACACTCAGACTGGAAGCTGTACATGGCTTTTTCTTGACCTTTTTGTGCAGACATTTGCCCTCATGAGTGGTTAGCAAAAAAGAGAGGGAGAGGGAGAAACAGGAGTGTGGGGGTGTCGGGGGGGAGGGAGAGTTATATAATTAGTTTGCATGCAGTCCGCCCACCCACCCACCATCAAATTTGACCCCTGTGCTGCCTTGCAGTTGGTAGCTCTTTATCTGCAAATAAAGTTTGGCACACATGCCTTTCCTTTCCAAAGAACGATTATACTGAACCTAAACAGGTCGCCACATCAGACTGGATTTTGTTTGGCATAACTTGGCAAACTGATTAGTGACAATTTTCAGACAAGATCCCAGAAATGCAATTTGGAATGACCCTACAGGCCCAGTCAGTCATACTGTCAGTCAGTGTATAACAGCATTTTACTTAAAAGTGGCACACTGATTTTTTTTTTTAATGAGAAATAATGGCGGCTGCCTCCATTTCAACTGCATCTCATTATCAAGTTGCACAACAAACAAGAACTGAGTTAGCCAATTATTGTCTGTTGCGCTGAACATTTCAGAAAATGTTGCTGTGTATGCTGTCCCAATCAATTCAAACATTTTGTAAACAGCAAATTCACTAAAAGTTTACACTTTCCCATGTTACCGCACGACATCACTCTTGTGTGTTTGATGCATGTATCCAACATGTTTTACTCATTGGCTATGACACTGACAAAGTTGCACCTCATATTTGGCAGCGCCTTATCTGTGAACCTTTTCACTTTGGAGCTACATTTCAAGCGGTGCAACTCATATGGAGAAGCGCCTTGCAGCATGGAAATTATGATAGTTTTGTACCACTTGCATTTTACCAATATTCCATTTTCCCACCCTGCTTATTTGTCCAAGTTTTCATTCAACATGCACAGGGCTTTGTCCTTTGAGCTCCAAACATATATCTATCAATTCAAAGATATTCAGTGCACAAGAAATGTATTTATTATACATGGTATCATCATTTTATTCATACATATGGAGTGAAACAAAAGCAACATACCTGGTGACATCTTAGACTTGGGTGTGCGACGATTCATCTCAACCATTGGGCTGGTGGAGATGATTTTGATCCTGATAAAGAAACTGTATGTAGTGAGTACGTACAAGATACAACATGCACGTGATTATTAATATTATCAACTTGTCAGTCACCATAAACACTACATGAAAATGTTGAAAACCTCTTTAAATAAATCCCTTCCAGTGACATTTTGCATAAACTAGTTCTAAATCATTGTGTATCAACATTACAAGGAAATCTCAAAGTCAAAAACCTCTTTAAAAAAGTCCCTAAAAATAAGTACACATAACATTTTGTGTAAGATAGTTCTAGATCATTTTGGAAGGCAATGTACCAGAAACATACCAATTTTGTTTCTTTCTAAGCATTTCATTACAAATACAACCTGGAGTTTTGTTCACAATCACAGGTAATACACCATTTATGCGTGCTTCGAACATCCATCAAAGTGGTGTAGAAGTACTAGAAAGAACAATTCACAATGTAAAACACTCATCTGTACAAAAGGACAAAAGAAGTCTGAACTAAGAGTATAGTCAATTGCCACTACAGCAGTAGTAATAAAATTACTACACCATAGAATGTGTTGAACAATACACAAAATCACAATTCACAAAGTAATCAACAAGTGACTTACGCTTCCTCAGGACTCTTGGCTGTTGACAGGGCTACCATCGTGGCAGTACGGCGCCGTCGTTTGGCTGTAGAACGTCTCTGTGAAGAGACGGGTGGTCCCGGCGTCAGAAATGGGCCATCCTTCCCTCGCAGGCTACGCTTGCTACTCTTAGGCGTGGTGGCCTCAGGAGGCACAACCTCACTCTGGACAACTTCTACAAGACCAGCTTTCTCTGCCAAGCCTGCAGGCTTCTCAAGACTCAGCAAAGTACCAGAGGCAATTTCATCATTTTTAGCAGCCTCCTCTTGCTGCTTGGTAACTGAACGGCAGCTTCGTCTTCTTTTTTTGGCACTTGGAGCACCTGCCTGTTCTGTGTTATCTACTGCCTCTGCTGCAGTTTCCGTGGGTACAGACTCCTCAACAGTGTTTGTATTGGGTAACTGAGACCGCCGACTGCGACGTTCCCCTCTACTGGCTCTGCTCCGCCTCTTCTTCTCATCCTGGTTCTCAGTGCCCTCCTGTGTCTCTGGAACCATTTCCATTGGTGCTTCATCCTCCTGGACCACCACCTCATCCTCGGCTACTGAAGACCGGCAACTGCGGCGAGTTTTACGGGGCGTTCTACGTTCCACTTTCTCGCTTCCTGGCTGGCTGGAACTGGAAGCTTCTTCTGCTATTGCCTCTATGGCTGCAGCTCCAGTTGTTGTTTGGGCCACAGACTCTGACTTGGCAATGGTGGATCTGCGGGAACTGCGGCGCCATTTCACCGGGCTCTTCACTTTAGTGTCCTCTTCCTGAGATTCCACTGTACCCGTCTTCTGCCTGGTCACGTGTTTACTTTTTCGCTGACGACAAGACGGTGATGAGCTGCTCTCCCTATCTGACTGATGGTCCTTTTCAGCGACAGCTTCCACCTCCAGCGTTGACTGCCGCCTCGTGCTGCTTCTCTTCTTATTCTGCCTGGGCGCATTAATGTCAGCAGCGTTTCTGGTCTGTTTGAACGCCTCTACTTCCATTCCATGTGTTGCATCATCAGCGCAGCAATTCTCGTCTGTGGGGGTCTCGCTGCTCCCAGTGCCCACTTCCCTGGAGGCAACCTCCATGTCCGAGTCAGAGGCAGGACCTGACTTCACCCCACCACTGGCTGGACTCTCGATGGTTGAGGCTGGTGACACAACATCAGGCAGCGTGTGGCTTCGCTGGGATCTGGAGCGTCGGCGGCTTCCATCGTCAGCATCATAGGGACGTGCCGCAGAGGAAGCAAGAGGTGAAGCACTCCTGTCCTCATCTGAGTCTTTCTGCTCGCTGCTTGTAGAAGCTGGAGGACCATCACGTTTGGGTGTCGAGGTCCTGGAAGTGACAAAACTGAGTATGACAGGGTAAGTTCTTCAGAAGAGTCAGTGGAGCAAAGCAAGGGCTCTCGCTCTCGAAAGCTAAGCATGATCAAGCATGGCCACCACAGGGGCAGGTGAGTATGAGACGCTAGACTTTACACCTGCCCTGGTATTTTCAAGATTTATTGACAGTGGAAACACCAAAATAACCCAGCATGTGCTAAAAAGTGTCAATCATCAAAATGTTGAAGTTGGACACTATATAATATGGAAGATACCTTGCGTCAGTTCACTGCATACCATATTAGAAACCCCAATCCAAGACACTTGGCAGCAAAGAAACAAAATCAAATGAAGGCCATGTGCCTCTTACTTCCTTTCATCTGCCTGCTCGTTTTGACCAGGAACAGTATGCCCCAATTCCACAGACCCGCCAACCCCAAATTCACTTGGTGCTTGCGATTTGTGACATTTGGCAGTATTTTTCAGCACGTGTCAGTATTTTTTCTCCACAGTCTATCCCTTATTTTAATTCAAATAGAAACAAAGTAAAACTAATACTTTCTCTACTGCTCTTGAAATGAAACATGCATCAATTAAAAATTGGCTGCCCAAACCCCAAAGTTGCATAGAGACAAAGAAAAACAAGGTGATTGGCTGAGAGGGTCGACAGCATAAAGACAATCAGCAAACAATCAATGTGGCGCAAAATGTGTGACGCCAAGAGCCTCACTTTGAAATATGACACAGAGCTGAGTCTTTTTACCAAAACACAAATGAAAAACATCAAACAGACCCACGCTTGCCAATTACTCCATAGTAATTTTTATTTGATAAATACTCCATAAATTATCTGTTCCAGCAGAAAATAATTATGCAGCGAAACAGTAACAACTGGCAGGTCTGACTCCAGCAACAGGTTTGCGCTCCTGACAGAAATGAAAGTCTGGTGCCCCTACCTGCCGACCCTCTTGGTGAAGATGGACATGGTGGTGCTGTTGCCGCCGGCACTGGGGAACAGGAAGCTGGCTGCAGAGGCAGGACTCAGGGGTTTGAACACAAAGGATGTCACACTGCTGGGCGCCTCAAACACAAAATCGTTGGGGGCAAAGGAGGGCTCTGCCAGTGGACTGAGATCAGCGCGGTGGGTGGATATCTTGCCAGCACCCTTCGCCGCTGCTGAGGGTTGATGGGTCATCTTTTCTGGAGCTCGGGTTAATTCTGCAGAAGGTGCCAATGGGTTCACACGCAGGTAAACTTGTGCATTTTAAAAACAAAGCAAGAACCACTGCTGAATTTAGTGGAAACATCAGTACTGATTTAAACTCAAACATTGTACAGTGGCTTTGCCTCAGGGGTTTAACGTGTTTGTTTTTTATAGCAGATAATTATGACTATACAAAACTGAAGTAAAACACACCTGCTCTGCACACCCAAACATACGCCAAAACTAAAGCCTATGACCACAAGGAAGTCCATGCACAACATTGCTCCTCAAACGCTGTCATGATGATGCAGATGATGTTTCTCTGACAAGGGAAGATATTGTACTTTCACTGTTTCAATGCAAAGAATGAAACACACACACATTTCAGACTTGGACTAAAGCCACCCACACAGACACTGAGACACAACAATGCCAGTGGTAAAGTTCATAACTACCTTTCTTCACATTCTTGGCACCCACGGCAGCACGCGTTTTAGAGGCTGCAGTTGGTGCCATGTAATTGGACCTTCCTGATCTCTTTGACTTCGGGGATGGCTGCTTGGGCTGGAACAAGAAAATGTACAGCCATCACAGCTGTCAGATGAACAATGTTCAAGCAGTGTATTTCAAATGTAATGGAACAGTTACAAACAAATATGTTTACCTTTTACTAGGCTTCATCCAGAATGAGTGATGAGTGAATGTCTAGGATTTCAGATTTCACTAAGGAATCGCATAATGCTAAAGAAAAATCAAAAAAATCCAGACATATAACTACTTAACATGACTCATGAGGTTCTGTTTTTACATTCATTCACAAAAATGGAGTCTTACTCTTAAGATCAAGTTAAACATGATGCTTTCATTCTCTTCCGCAGGATTCAGTCACTCACCTTGGTTGCCTTTGGAGCTGCAACAGACACTGGCCTAGTATTAGCAGTAGCAGCAGCTGTGCGACTTCTGGTCATCCTGGTGGCAGTTGCTGTTTTTTTCACTGGCTGAAATGCCTCTGCTGTCCTCTTGACACGGACAGTGCTGCTTTTGGTGGCAGGGGGAGCTACTGCTGGTTGTGCCACCTTGGTCTTGGACTGCTTTGATGTCACAACAGGTTTTGGCAGCGGCAGTACCTGAAGTGAAAACAGTAGGTGATTGAAACATAACACGAATCAGCTGTGGTGCTATTTTCAACAGGAATTTCACTTTCAGTTTCACTGTTCTCAGAAAATCAATTTAAAAATTAAATCCCAAAACACAATCCATTGGTTTATTCAGCCAACAATACCTCTTTTGTTGATTTATAAATCATATCAATAATTTCATATTATAATTTACCTTCTCTGCTTTCTTAGAGATGGAGGTGACTGTGGTCCTTTGAAAAAGCTGGTGATCCTCATGTTTCAATGAAACCACCTTAAAACCAGGCTTGGATCTGGCCCTCTCCATGGCTTCAAGCTTGCGCTTGAGCTCCCGCTCTTCCTTCCACTTCTTCAGCCTCTCCAGGCGAGACAACGCCGCTTTCTGGTTTGCTGCAGGACAGAAAGGAGCCACAACATAATGATTTTATTAACCAGAGGTGTGCGATAATATTTAATACACGGACTGTGTGGTAATACCTAAGGAGGTGGTCAAAAAATAATGGGGCATTTTGAACGCCATTTTATGTCACAAATACAATCAAAAATCATTCAAACAGGGTCATATCAAGCGAATAACCACAAAATTTGCAATGAAAAATCAGTTTTACCACATCTGTGTCTTTCAGTCACTGTTTTTAAAGTGTGAGTGTGCTCCTTTCAGTTTCACATTTGATCTAGAACTAGTTTCAAAGTAACTGTGCAGGTTTCCCAAGTGGTGATTGCAAAACAATTGCCTGTACCATGGACTCACTTGTCTACAGACTGTAATCAAATTAATTTTTGTTGCAAATGTTAGCTTCATTCACTAGATATGACCCTGTTTCAGTGTTTGAGTGATTCTGATGTCTCTGACTCTGAGTCTGACCCAAACCGGTGTTTAAAAATGAAATATCCCAGGAATTTCCAACTGTTTCCTTGGATATTACTGATTGTACATCATACTCACTGGCATTTCACACATTCTATAACAGTATTGAGTATAAGGTTCTGGGTTGTTTTCTCTAGTGCTGAGTACTACAGTAGACTGAGTAGTTGCCCGGTAGTCCCACTCCCAGGTTAGACCTGGCCTAACCCTAACACTGTAACAGTAACACTAACAGCCGGCAGCATGACCCGATGGCGATGAGAGATGAACGTAGAAAAACAGATATAACATTATCACATTATCAACAGAATAATCAATATCATGATTGTGTCTATTCCTAAAAGAATACGGTAAAATTCAAGGAGACGGTCAGAAATTCCTGGACTGTTTTAAAAGTTATCTTGGGTCACAAATATCATCACAATCATTAAATGAGGTCCATATCTACCGATTACAGCCGAAATCCGCAACAAAAGGTGATTTTTTTCATATATTTTTGTCTTTGATTGTTTCGAGTCGGCGTCAAAGCTGACGAAGTGCTGCCAATCAAAGACAAAAATATATGAAAATATATGAAAACCTTGTTGAGGATTTTGG
>OY757545.1:15616971-15666971 GCA_963584105.1 Alviniconcha strummeri
TGAGCAATACAGATAGCTAGATAATACATACATCAAAATAAAAATTGTCGGTAATGTAACTTAAGAACTAACAGATGATATCCACACTAAGACACTAGTATTACACGGATATTTATTCGCCAATGACATTTAAATGTACTCAGGAATTTGTCTTGGTGGCGTTCCAGTCATACAGTGCACTGGTCATAACAGACGAAACATTACAATTAGCCTTGCATAAAAGTTACAAATAAATACGGTTTAATTCAACAGTGTGACCGTCTCATTCATGCTATGTAAGCTAACACACACACACACACACACACACACACACACACACACACACGCACGCACGCACACACACACACACACACACACATACACACACACACACACACACACACACACACACACACACACACACACATACACACACACACACGCGCGCGCACTCACACACACGCAGAATATTTATGGCAACGTCAACTTCACTCAACACAAACACCACCAAAAGCGCACGTACACAATAGCATCGCCTATCATACCCCCCGGCATCGCGCGAGCGTGTGTGTGTGTGTGTGTGTGTGTGTGTGTGTGTGTGTGTGTGTGTGTGTGTGTGTGTGTGTGTGCCACAGTGTGTGCCACGGTGTGTGTGTGTGTGTGTGTGTGTGTGTGTGTGTGTGTGAGCGCGCGCGCGCGCGTGTGTGTGTGTTATATGCACAGTGTGTCAGTGTGTGTGTGTGTGTGTGTGTGTGTCAGTGTGTGTGTGTGTGTGTGTGTGAGCGGTGTCAGCGTGAGTGTGTGTGTGTGTGTGTGTGTGTGTGTGTGTGTGTGTGTGTGTGTGTGTGTGTGTGTGTGTGTGTGTGTGTGTGTGTGTGTGTGTGTGTGTGTGTGTGTGTGCCGGCATTTGTGTTGGGGTGACAGGATGATAATACCGGCGAACGCCGAAGACACGACTCACGCTGCACGGCACCCATTGTGCCACCGGTGAACCCAGCCTTTCGTGCCATCGAGGCTGCAGGCTTTGCAGCAGTAAAGTGTGAATGTGTGTGTTTAACCTGTCATTCGTGACGCCACACCGACTCAGAATACGATCCTTTTAAGTAGTCTCCCTGCGTAGAATAATGACTGACTGCTTTCGCGGCTGGGCGATTAGGCTAACTTAAGTACTGGCACTGTGCATACTGAGCAAGTGCATAATGGGGAGCAACTCCAGAAAGCAGCCACAGTTCCTTCCCTTTGCGGAAGTAGGATTATTTACGCTTTCCTGTTTTGTTCACTAAATTTGAACAGTTGTGTTGGAGACTAGTCTACGGTTAAGTTCGCGATGGCGTCAAGAAGCCAATCTTACAAAACGTCGTCCACAATGGACAAACGAGAGAAGAGGTTGATGCGAGTGCATCGCCGTTCGCTCGATCAACGAGAAATGCGCCATGAAGAAGTAAATAAACGCCGACAAATCGACGATATGTCTCCTGTCGTCGAACTTGAATCTCACGAGGGCTCCAAAAATCCTTCCCGCTCCACTACACCAGGTACGGTTCTAATTTACAGTAATCAGAGTCACAGAGGTTTTCTTTTTTTTTTTTTTTTTTTTTTCGTTTTTCTTCTCTGCTGGCTTTTTTTTTTTTGTTTGCTTGCGCTTACATAAGTTACAAGTCTTCAGAACTCACTCTTTGCTGAAGCTGGCTTCCTCTTGAAATTGAAACCAGACTGACAGAATCTGAACGTATTATTTACTATTAATTAAATTAAATTGATTATTATACTATTAACTATAGGAATCCGGCAGTTGATCAGCTGGTAGTGGGACACTGCCACTGGTACTCTGGTAGTTGTGTTTAAACTTTAAATCTTTGATGTTGATCTTCGTATTCTTGCAATCTTGATAAAATCCAAGGAGACGGTCGGAAATTCCTGGACCGTTTTAAAAGTTATTTTGGGTCACAAATATCATCACAATCATTAAATGAGGTCCATATCTGCCGATTACAGCCAAAATCCGCAACAAGGTTTTCATATATTTTTGTCTTTGATTGGCAGCACTTCGTCAGCTTTGACGCCGACTCGAAACAATCAAAGACAAAAATATATGAAAAAAATCACTTTTTGTTGCAGATTTCGGCTGTAATCGGTAGATATGGACCTCATTTAATGATTGTGATGATATTTGTGACCCAAGATAACTTTTAAAACAGTCCAGGAATTTCTGACCGTCTCCTTGAATTTTACCGTATTCTTTTAGGAATAGACACAATCATGATATTGATTATTCTGTTGATAATGTGATAATTTTATATCTGTTTTTCTACGTTCATCTCTCATCGCCATCGGCTCATGCTGCCAGCTGTTACTGTTAGTGTTAGGGTTAGGCCAGGTCTAACCTGGGAGTGGGACTACCGGGCAACTACTCAGTCTACTGTAGTACTCAGCACTAGAGAAAACAACCCAGAACCTTATACTCAATACTGTTATAGAATGTGTGAAATGCCAGTGAGTATGATGTACAATCAGTAATATCCAAGGAAACAGTTGGAAATTCCTGGGATATTTTTTTTTTAAACACCGTTTTGGGTCAGACTCAGAGACATCAGAATCACTCAAACACTGAAACAGGGTCATATCTAGTGAATGAAGCTAACATTTGCAACAAAAATTAATTTGATTACAGTCTGTAGACAAGTGAGTCCATGGTACAGGCAATTGTTTTGCAATCACCACTTGGGAAACCTGCACAGTTACTTTGAAACTAGTTCTAGATCAAATGTGAAACTGAAAGGAGCACACTCACACTTTAAAAACAGTGACTGAAAGACACAGATGTGGTAAAACTGATTTTTCATTGCAAATTTTGTGGTTATTCGCTTAATATGACCCTGTTTGAATGATTTTTGATTGTATTTGTGACATAAAATGGCGTTCAAAATGCCCCATTATTTTTTGACCACCTCCTTAGGTATTACCACACAGTCCGTGTATTAAATATTATCGCACACCTCTGGCTAATAAAATCATTATGTTGTGGCTCCTTTCTGTCCTGCAGCAAACCAGAAAGCGGCGTTGTCTCGCCTGGAGAGGCTGAAGAAGTGGAAGGAAGAGCGGGAGCTCAAGCGCAAGCTTGAAGCCATGGAGAGGGCCAGATCCAAGCCTGGTTTTAAGGTGGTTTCATTGAAACATGAGGATCACCAGCTTTTTCAAAGGACCACAGTCACCTCCATCTCTAAGAAAGCAGAGAAGGTAAATTATAATATGAAATTATTGATATGATTTATAAATCAACAAAAGAGGTATTGTTGGCTGAATAAACCAATGGATTGTGTTTTGGGATTTAATTTTTAAATTGATGTTCTGAGAACAGTGAAACTGAAAGTGAAATTCCTGTTGAAAATAGCACCACAGCTGATTCGTGTTATGTTTCAATCACCTACTGTTTTCACTTCAGGTACTGCCGCTGCCGAAACCTGTTGTGACATCAAAGCAGTCCAAGACCAAGGTGGCACAACCAGCGGTAGCTCCCCCTGCCACCAAAAGCAGCACTGTCAGTGTCAAGAGGACAGCAGAGGCATTTCAGCCAGTGAAAAAAACAGCAACTGCCACCAGGATGACCAGAAGTCGCACAGCTGCTGCTACTGCTAATACTAGGCCAGTGTCTGTTGCAGCTCCAAAGGCAACCAAGGTGAGTGACTGAATCCTGCGGAAGAGAATGAAAGCATCATGTTTAACTTGATCTTAAGAGTAAGACTCCATTTTTGTGAATGAATGTAAAAACAGAACCTCATGAGTCATGTTAAGTAGTTATATGTCTGGATTTTTTAATTTTTTCTTTAGCATTATGCGATTCCTTAGTGAAATCTGAAATCCTAGACATTCACTCATCACTCACTCTGGATGAAGCCTAGTAAAAGGTAAACATATTTGTTTGTAACTGTTCCATTACATTTGAAATACACTGCTTGAACATTGTTCATCTGACAGCTGTGATGGCTGTACATTTTCTTGTTCCAGCCCAAGCAGCCATCCCCAAAGTCAAAGAGATCAGGAAGGTCCAATTACATGGCACCAACTGCAGCCTCTAAAACGCGTGCTGCCGTGGGTGCCAAGAATGTGAAGAAAGGTAGTTATGAACTTTACCATTGGCATTGTTGTGTCTCAGTGTCTGTGTGGGTGGCTTTAGTCCAAGTCTGAAATGTGTGTGTGTTTCATTCTTTGCATTGAAACAGTGAAAGTACAATATCTTCCCTTGTCAGAGAAACATCATCTGCATCATCATGACAGCGTTTGAGGAGCAATGTTGTGCATGGACTTCCTTGTGGTCATAGGCTTTAGTTTTGGCGTATGTTTGTGTGTGCAGAGCAGGTGTGTTTTACTTCAGTTTTGTATAGTCATAATTATCTGCTATAAAAAACAAACACGTTAAACCCCTGAGGCAAAGCCACTGTACAATGTTTGAGTTTAAATCAGTACTGATGTTTCCACTAAATTCAGCAGTAGTTCTTGCTTTGTTTTTAAAATGCACAAGTTTACCTGCGTGTGAACCCATTGGCACCTTCTGCAGAATTAACCCGAGCTCCAGAAAAGATGACCCATCAACCCTCAGCAGCGGCGAAGGGTGCTGGCAAGATATCCACCCACCGCGCTGATCTCAGTCCACTGGCAGAGCCCTCCTTTGCCCCCAACGATTTTGTGTTTGAGGCGCCCAGCAGTGTGACATCCTTTGTGTTCAAACCCCTGAGTCCTGCCTCTGCAGCCAGCTTCCTGTTCCCCAGCGCCGGCGGCAACAGCACCACCATGTCCATCTTCACCAAGAGGGTCGGCAGGTAGGGGCACCAGACTTTCATTTCTGTCAGGAGCGCAAACCTGTTGCTGGAGTCAGACCTGCCAGTTGTTACTGTTTCGCTGCATAATTATTTTCTGCTGGAACAGATAATTTATGGAGTATTTATCAAATAAAAATTACTATGGAGTAATTGGCAAGCGTGGGTCTGTTTGATGTTTTTCATTTGTGTTTTGGTAAAAAGACTCAGCTCTGTGTCATATTTCAAAGTGAGGCTCTTGGCGTCACACATTTTGCGCCACATTGATTGTTTGCTGATTGTCTTTATGCTGTCGACCCTCTCAGCCAATCACCTTGTTTTTCTTTGTCTCTATGCAACTTTGGGGTTTGGGCAGCCAATTTTTAATTGATGCATGTTTCATTTCAAGAGCAGTAGAGAAAGTATTAGTTTTACTTTGTTTCTATTTGAATTAAAATAAGGGATAGACTGTGGAGAAAAAATACTGACACGTGCTGAAAAATACTGCCAAATGTCACAAATCGCAAGCACCAAGTGAATTTGGGGTTGGCGGGTCTGTGGAATTGGGGCATACTGTTCCTGGTCAAAACGAGCAGGCAGATGAAAGGAAGTAAGAGGCACATGGCCTTCATTTGATTTTGTTTCTTTGCTGCCAAGTGTCTTGGATTGGGGTTTCTAATATGGTATGCAGTGAACTGACGCAAGGTATCTTCCATATTATATAGTGTCCAACTTCAACATTTTGATGATTGACACTTTTTAGCACATGCTGGGTTATTTTGGTGTTTCCACTGTCAATAAATCTTGAAAATACCAGGGCAGGTGTAAAGTCTAGCGTCTCATACTCACCTGCCCCTGTGGTGGCCATGCTTGATCATGCTTAGCTTTCGAGAGCGAGAGCCCTTGCTTTGCTCCACTGACTCTTCTGAAGAACTTACCCTGTCATACTCAGTTTTGTCACTTCCAGGACCTCGACACCCAAACGTGATGGTCCTCCAGCTTCTACAAGCAGCGAGCAGAAAGACTCAGATGAGGACAGGAGTGCTTCACCTCTTGCTTCCTCTGCGGCACGTCCCTATGATGCTGACGATGGAAGCCGCCGACGCTCCAGATCCCAGCGAAGCCACACGCTGCCTGATGTTGTGTCACCAGCCTCAACCATCGAGAGTCCAGCCAGTGGTGGGGTGAAGTCAGGTCCTGCCTCTGACTCGGACATGGAGGTTGCCTCCAGGGAAGTGGGCACTGGGAGCAGCGAGACCCCCACAGACGAGAATTGCTGCGCTGATGATGCAACACATGGAATGGAAGTAGAGGCGTTCAAACAGACCAGAAACGCTGCTGACATTAATGCGCCCAGGCAGAATAAGAAGAGAAGCAGCACGAGGCGGCAGTCAACGCTGGAGGTGGAAGCTGTCGCTGAAAAGGACCGTCAGTCAGATGGGGAGAGCAGCTCATCACCGTCTTGTCGTCAGCGAAAAGGTAAACACGTGACCAGGCAGAAGACGGGTACAGTGGAATCTCAGGAAGAGGACACTAAAGTGAAGAGCCCGGTGAAACGGCGCTGCAGTTCCCGCAGATCCACCATTGCCAAGTCAGAGTCTGTGGCCCAACCAACAACTGGAGCTGCAGCCATAGAGGCAATAGCAGAAGAAGCTTCCAGTTCCAGCCAGCCAGGAAGCGAGAAAGTGGAACGTAGAACGCCCCGTAAAGCTCGCCGCAGTTGCCGGTCTTCAGTAGCCGAGGATGAGGTGGTGGTCCAGGAGGATGAAGCACCAATGGAAATGGTTCCAGAGACACAGGAGGGCACTGAGAACCAGGATGAGAAGAAGAGGCGGAGCAGAGCCAGCAGAGGGGAACGTCGCAGTCGGCGGTCTCAGTTACCCAATACAAACACTGTTGAGGAGTCTGTACCCACGGAAACTGCAGCAGAGGCAGTAGATAACACAGAACAGGCAGGTGCTCCAAGTGCCAAAAAAAGAAGACGAAGCTGCCGTTCAGTTACCAAGCAGCAAGAGGAGGCTGCTAAAAATGATGAAATTGCCTCTGGTACTTTGCTGAGTCTTGAGAAGCCTGCAGGCTTGGCAGAGAAAGCTGGTCTTGTAGAAGTTGTCCAGAGTGAGGTTGTGCCTCCTGAGGCCACCACGCCTAAGAGTAGCAAGCGTAGCCTGCGAGGGAAGGATGGCCCATTTCTGACGCCGGGACCACCCGTCTCTTCACAGAGACGTTCTACAGCCAAACGACGGCGCCGTACTGCCACGATGGTAGCCCTGTCAACAGCCAAGAGTCCTGAGGAAGCGTAAGTCACTTGTTGATTACTTTGTGAATTGTGATTTTGTGTATTGTTCAACACATTCTATGGTGTAGTAATTTTATTACTACTGCCGTAGTGGCAATTGACTATACTCTTAGTTCAGACTTCTTTTGTCCTTTTGTACAGATGAGTGTTTTACATTGTGAATTGTTCTTTCTAGTACTTCTACACCACTTTGATGGATGTTCGAAGCACGCATAAATGGTGTATTACCTGTGATTGTGAACAAAACTCCAGGTTGTATTTGTAATGAAATGCTTAGAAAGAAACAAAATTGGTATGTTTCTGGTACATTGCCTTCCAAAATGATCTAGAACTATCTTACACAAAATGTTATGCGTACTTATTTTTAGGGACTTTTTTAAAGAGGTTTTTGACTTTGAGATTTCCTTGTAATGTTGATACACAATGATTTAGAACTAGTTTATGCAAAATGTCACTGGGAGGGATTTATTTAAAGAGGTTTTCAACATTTTCATGTAGTGTTTATGGTGACTGACAAGTTGATAATATTAATAATCATGTGCATGTTGTATCTTGTACGTACTCACTACATACAGTTTCTTTATCAGGATCAAAATCATCTCCACCAGCCCAATGGTTGAGATGAATCGTCGCACACCCAAGTCTAAGATGTCACCAGGTATGTTGCTTTTGTTTCACTCCATATGTATGAATAAAATGATGATACCATGTATAATAAATACATTTCTTGTGCACTGAATATCTTTGAATTGACAGATATATGTTTGGAGCTCAAAGGACAAAGCCCTGTGCATGTTGAATGAAAACTTGGACAAATAAGCAGGGTGGGAAAATGGAATATTGGTAAAATGCAAGTGGTACAAAACTATCATAATTTCCATGCTGCAAGGCGCTTCTCCATATGAGTTGCACCGCTTGAAATGTAGCTCCAAAGTGAAAAGGTTCACAGATAAGGCGCTGCCAAATATGAGGTGCAACTTTGTCAGTGTCATAGCCAATGAGTAAAACATGTTGGATACATGCATCAAACACACAAGAGTGATGTCGTGCGGTAACATGGGAAAGTGTAAACTTTTAGTGAATTTGCTGTTTACAAAATGTTTGAACTGATTGGGACAGCATACACAGCAACATTTTCTGAAATGTTCAGCGCAACAGACAATAATTGGCTAACTCAGTTCTCGTTTGTTGTGCAACTTGATAATGAGATGCAGTTGAAATGGAGGCAGCCGCCATTATTTCTCATTTATAAAAAAAAAAATCAGTGTGCCACTTTTAAGTAAAATGCTGTTATACACTGACTGACAGTATGACTCACTGGGCCTGTAGGGTCATTCCAAATTGCATTTCTGGGATCCTGTTGTCTGAAAATTGTCACTAATCAGTTTGCCAAGTTATGCCAAACCAAATCCAGTCTGATGTGGCAACCTGTTTAGGTTCAGTATAATCGTTCTTTGGAAAGGAAAGGCATGTGTGCCAAACTTTATTTGCAGATAAAGAGCTACCAACTGCAAGGCAGCACAGGGGTCAAATTTGATGGTGGGTGGGTGGGCGGACTGCATGCAAACTAATTATATAACTCTCCCTCCCCCCCGACACCCCCACACTCCTGTTTCTCCCTCTCCCTCTCTTTTTTGCTAACCACTCATGAGGGCAAATGTCTGCACAAAAAGGTCAAGAAAAAGCCATGTACAGCTTCCAGTCTGAGTGTCTTTGATTGAAGTTACACTCTTAGTTTAAATTAATATAAACATAAAGAATAAAAGAAATAACCGTCTTTCCTTGGGAAATGTAACCCATGTTTTATAGGGGCGAGTGGGTAACTGGGTCAGGAATTCAGATATGTGCTGTGTGTGAAATATGAAAAGGCAAACAAGTGAAAACCAATTGTCTTTCAGAGCTCCGGCTGAACACCACGGCAGCATTGTTTGATGATGAAGACTTTCTTGTGGAACCAGTGGAACTGTCGTCAGTGTTCAATGCTCTATCAAGTGATGGCACAGCCACAGATGATGTGACATCTGTCGATGCCACTCCATCTAGTGACATGGCACTGATTGATGGCACCACCACTGACAATGCCACTGCCACTGATGACGCCCTGACAGAGACCACATCCACTGGATCTGCTGATGCACAAGGTAGTCACAGACCTGTTTACTCGTATGAGCTGGGCATATTTTAGATGCCTAAATTTTCTGCATTTTTGGACATGTTTTGCTGTTTGTTTTCGAGTCCAGAATAAGGCCGTTTTTGGTAGCACATGTGTAAGACTCGTGATCTCTCACTGCCATAGTGTTGGTTTGTGCATTGCTCTTTGGGTAGTCTTGGCACTGAATTCTCTCGGCTTGTGTTTCCGCTGCAAAGTACAAGCATTCACCATTTTTTCTGGGAGCCGTGTTGAAATTAATTTCAGATTATTTGCACTGAGAACAAAATCAAATGGAAAAGAAATGAAAATACTCTAACTTTTCTTTAAAAAACAAATCACCCCTATTTATTTTAAAGTGTAGTCTCATAAGTGAGTGTAAACAGGTCTATATCGTCAAAGGGTTGGGTGCATTAACCACTTCAGTTACACTACAGTTTGAGAATGAAATGCTTGAACTGTTTTATGAATCAAAATTGTTGCGTTCCCATTGTGGGCAAAAGACGTTCACTAGACTGAAAAAGAAGGAAGGTAAGAAAGAGATGGACACTAACAAATGATGATTACATAGACACCAAAGATGCTTAATACAATAGCTTCAGTTTTCATGCAGCAACCAAACTATTGCATGGCACACACACAAAAAGTATAAACTATACAACAACACAGACTTTTCTCAACAAATGGTGCATGGACATTTCTCAACAAAACATTTGTACATCACAACATAAATATATGCACTACAGGAAACAGTCACTTAAAACTAGGCTCCAGCCTCCAGAAAACTCCCAAATGGTGTAAACAATAATACACTGTTACAGTGTTAGGAAGGGTACTCCAGTCAAGTGGCAAACTAGAGGGCAGGGGGCTAGTATTAGGGAGCTAAGAATAGCTCAGCCAGGGAGCAGCTGAAGCATGATATCAAGTCTAGGGAACAGTTGTGTGAAGATGGAACTAGCTGTTGTTGATATGGAGACACACTTTTGGTTCAGACAAACAGAGTAGCAAGTAGCCCAGTGAGACTATGGTCTAGATGAATGCCTGATGATGATGTTTGCAGAGACAGCCGGGAACTTGGACAAACACTAAAAGCGGGTGTCACAGAGGTCTTGATTTTTTTTCTTGCAAGCAGACCAGTGAGACTAAATGAGTCTAGATGAATGCTTGATGTTTGCAGAGACAGCTGGGAGCTCGGGGGATGAGCTGGCTGGCGAGAGGAGAGACGTAACCCCCTTCAGAGAGAAGCTGTCCAGTGAGGTGGAGAAGCTGACCCGGCTGGCTGAGCAATGGACAGCTGTCAGAGAGTCCACACCCAATCTGTCAGAAGAAGGTGGGTGTTAACACTCGCATTACCCTTTATGCTCTGGGGTTCTTTTATGTTATTAATGTATGTGTCATGTTCTTTATGGTAATGGTTTAACATCATATACATGTTACTTTCTGTTGCTCAGATTCTGTTGGGCATTGTAGGCAGACAGAAAATGCCTCTGAACACGACGTGAGCCCTCAAGGTGGCAAAAGATGGCTTCCGCTGTCCGTTTGAACTTTACTTCCCCTGGCAGTATACTCACTCTTTTTTCACCAGTTTCAGTTTTAGGAAGTCATGTGGAATATTTTATGGCCAGAATGTAATGTTGCTATTTTTGTCAAGCACGAAACGATGGATTATAATTTATAGTGCACGACTGCGAAAGCCAAGTTGTTTCACATTATTTCATTGCTGCATGGTGATGGTGATAATCGTTTTTATGAACTGGCAAAAACAGGGATGCTGAAAATTCTGACTGTTGTTTACAGGGGAGTGTATTGTGATCCCTGTGCATTGCTGATTGCAGTCATCAAAAAAGTTGTCTCTGATTGAGTGAATGTGATTGCAGTGGACAGCCAGATGAGCACGACGGTGTGCCAAGTGTACCTGCTGATGGGCAGGAAGGGAAAGTTCCACCAGTTTGCTGGCCTTGTTGATAAGTGCGAGTCTGGTGACCCGCGCACCACCTGCCAGGACCTGCAGGGATTCTGGGACATGATCTTCATTCAGGTCACATTCATATTCTTTTGCTTTTTGTACTGACACCATTATACTTACCTGTGGGGGGTTCTGGGATGGATAGAGAGAGAAATGTTTTTTAGCACCCAGTCAACCATGATGTTTTTTTCAGGGCAAGGGTTTCTGGGACATGATCTTGGTTATTAATCCAGGCTTTGCATTAACTGGTAATTTCTGGTATTTAATGGGTTAAGATCAGCACATAGTATTTACAGTTTGTCCCTAATATGTCAACCCGACATCCGAGGACATGAAGCCCCACATCATCATCACATAGTATTAAAATATTGGTCAGATGTACTGGCTGTTATTTTTTTTTGTCCGGATCTAAAAACAGAAACACGCAGCATAGTGAGAGAGGTCGTGTGCGTGTTCTTGACAGGAATGGGAGCTGGGTCTTTAGTAGTAGAGCTCTAGTAGTAGTATGGACAGCCGCGTATCTGACCGGTTACAGTGTTTATCTGACCGCTTTCTGTGAACCACTTTCGACACCTTATACTTAGAGTCATAGAAGCCACACCAGTTTAAAAAAAAGTCTAGCGCAATCACCGTAATTGCTTTGACATAGCCCTGTTCTTCGCTCTCAAGGAGACTCGCTTTTCTCTTGTTGCATGTGATTCTAAATGAGTGACTAGCTTTACAATAGCGCAGTTTATGAAGATCCACCAAAATGATGTGCTTACAGCACTGTTTTGTTGTTAGTATGTTACGTACGTCTTCTTACACTTACCTGTGGGCTTTTCTAAGACTTGATCTTCATTCAGGTCACCCCTTATGCTTACTTGTGGACAGATAAGTAATTGAGTTTTAATGCCAAGTCAGCCATGATGATTGACGGTTATACAGGGTGGCTCTGACCTGAGTACATGCCCAACTTTCACTCTAATTCCAAGACTGTGTTTCCTTTAACGTGAGTGACATGCCCAAATACTCTATTTCATTCATTAAAACTATGTTTCCTGTAACCCGAGTTACTCATCCCTCTTACTGAATCAGTCTGCTGTATCACCTTTTACTTTACCAAACTAGCATGCTTGTATTCCTTAGTTTAATTCCAAGACTTGGTGTTTGCCTGTGTGCAGGCAGAAGAGATCTACAGCAAGTTTGCTCAGCTAGAGCGACTCAAGCAGAACAACTGGCAGGCAGAGGTCACTGTGGTGGCTGCTGTACCCAAGGCCGCCAAGAAAGTGAAGGTTGGTTGTGGAGTTTAGTTCTTTGTTCCTCTCCAGCCCATCAAATTTCATGAACATGCAAGAAATAGTTAATAATATTAGTTATTACGCTGCTTTGTAGGGACAATACAGACCAAAGGTGGTGGGATCACCGTTTAGGTTAAAGTTGCACTACAGAGGTATTGCACAAGTTTGAGTATATAGCCACTACCTGTTGGCTGAAGGATTTGAATGAAGGATTTTGGTACAGCTTAAGCCCGTTCTTAACTGGGCGAATGTTTGTTCGCCCGAACATACTTTGGACACTTCGACGAACTATGATTCGTTTCTTAATTGAACTTTTAGTTCGCCGAATATGGTTCGGACAGTCCAAACTTTACTTCATTCTCAACTGGCTTGTAATGAGATGCAAGTTTCGGCCCGAACTTGTGGCAGACGCGCAGCAAACAGCATGATGGAAAATGTAGGCTCAAGTCAAGTCAAGTCAATATACTTTCATCATCCCTCACAGGGTAATTCAACTAACTACTATCTCATTCTGGGTCTCTGAGACAAGGCTGCGCCTCCCACAAATCAACAAATAAACAAATTCCCTCCAAAGCGAGTGAAGAACCTAGCGACACCATCATCCATTTTTATTTTTATTTCTTCTTCATCCACAGGAGAGCTCTGCTCTCAGCCAATCAGATGCAATGATCGTTGAATAGGGCGAATGTTCCCAAAACATGTTGAGCGAAGCTTTTTGGACCCCGAATATAGCTTCGACGAATACTTCCAACTAGGTTCGCGAAAAAAAAGTTCGCCCAATTAAGAACGGGCTTTAGCTTATAACAATTGAAAACTAAATAAAATTGAACAATCCTTTCTCTGTCTGCTTTACCACAGTAGATGAACTTTTTTTGTGCTGGCCAGCCTGCCTTCTCTTACGCTGTTTCAGATAAAATGTATATATGTTAAAAAAAATTGGGATGTCTTTTTGCCATGTTTTTTATGAAGATGTTTGTTAGTTTTCATGTTTGTACATTTGTATACTATTTATTTGTATAGTTATGGGTATTCGTGCATTGTATGTTTTTCTTTAAGATGTAATGCATGTTGAGATTCCGAAAGCACTCTAAATTCCCAATTATTATTTTTATTATTACACAGTAGCAATACCCATTTCAGAAAGCGGCAGGCGGAGGAAGCAGGAAGGAAAAGCCTGCAGTAAAATCCAAGTTTGCCGAGTTCAGAGCACAGATGAAGCAGCGCAAGGCTGAAGGCAGCAGCAGCACCAGCCAGGACCTGCCAGAGGAGAAAGTGTTTGATGCCGGGTTCTTCAAGGTCAACAGCCCCATCAGGTCACCCCAGTACCACTGTCCAGGTATGGCAAAGTGAGCATGGAGTCACCGTAGTACCGCAGTGCAGGTAATGCAAAATGAGCATGGAGTCACCCCAGGACCCTTGTCCAGGTAAGGCAAAGTGAGCATGGAGTCACCCCAGTACCACTGTCCAGGTATGGCAAAGTGAGCATGGAGTCACCATAGTACCGCAGTGCGGGTAATGCAAAATGAGCATGGAGTCACCCCAGGACCCTTGTCCAGGTAAGGCAAAGTGAGCATGGAGTCACCCCAGTACCACTGTGCAGGTAACCTAAGGTGCTATGGTAACAAGCTGTGGTTGAGTGAACATTACATTAACCAGTAGTAAGCATGATGTCACCCCAATACCACTGTGCAGGTAACCAAAGGTTATAGTAACCGGTTGTGGTTGAGTAAATGTTACATTAACCAGTAGTGAGCATATCACCCCAGTACTACTGTGCAGGTAACCAAATGTTATAGTAACCGGTTGTGGTTGAATGTTACATCAGCCAGTCATGATCATGAAGTCACCCCAGTACTACTGTGCAGGTAACCAAAGGTGTTATGGTAACTGGTTGTGGTTGAGTGAATGTTACGTTACCAGCAGTGAGCATGGAGACACCCTAGTACAACTGTGCAGGTAACCAAAGGCATTACAGTCACCGGTAGTGAGTGTTACAGTAACCAGCTGTGAGCATGGAATTGCCTCAATGCTACTGTGCAGCTAACCAAAGGTGTTATGGTAACCAGCTGTGGTTGAGTGAGTGTTAAACATTAACCAGTCTTGAGCATAGAGTCACTCCAATATTCCGGTGCAAGTAATCAAAGCTGTTATGGTAACCAGCTGTGGCCTGATTAAATTTAAGGCAATGCTCCTGTTTTAAATTTTTGTTCCTAGTTATAGTATTAAGTAATAATAACATGGCAGGAAACGACACCATATCACATGTAATACTAATAGCAGGGAGCACTACACACCACACAGTGGCGGTATTTTGGATTTGAATTTGAGAGTCAGTTTTCATTACAGCACTTGTCCTCATGGTGCAGTTGAGTTCTTCAAAAATAGAATTCACATTGCCTTCATTCTTGTTTTTCAAGAGCAGCAACCCAGACATTTTAATCCCTGATCCTTTTTCAGCGGGCACGCCTGTCAGACAAAAAAGCGGCAGAGAGTCGCAAGAGTCAGGACGCACACCAGCCACCTCACTGGACCAAGCTGCCACTACGATGATGACAACCCCCACCACCACTGCCTCCAGCACCACCTCCGCTAAGATGGCAGAGAACAAGGAGAATGTTGCCCAGGTTATGCTGCGCCGCTCCGTTGGCTCCACTCCCGGTCGAAAGAGCTACGCCCCTGCTGTTCCCAGCCCACTGCTGAAAGACGCAATTCCTGTGCCACACTCCTCCAGTCCCCCCAAGTCTCCCTCCAAGAGAGTGGATGCTGCTGCTGCCGCCCAGCAGTCTGTGGGGGAGAGCGGAACCGAGGAGATGAAGAAATCATTTTCCAAGAGGTCAACTCCACGCAGGTGTGTATGTGTGCATGTAGGCACATTCATGTGTGTGAGTGAGTGAAATGCTTTGTGCCAACCTTTTACTCTCGTTTTTGCCATGCACTGGTATCCACAAATCAGCCTTCCCCCAAACCCTGCTGCCCCCCCACCCCACCCCAACCCCCACCAGCTTTTCACTCCCCACTGATCTTGTTTTGCAGATGTGAAGGAGTTATTTTGTCAGCTTGTCCATGTTACCAGGGGAATGCACCATGATTTGAATCTGATACAGCATTTGAATATTTGTATTTTGCCCACTTTGATGGCTTCTGATATCTGATATCTCTTGTCATCAATGAACATGCTCTATTATGTATTTTAAGGATCGCTTTTGGAATCCAACAGTCTTTTGTTCCATTGCTACGCTTTTAGCTTGTGGTGAAAATGAGGCAGCCACTCCCATGTTTTTCATGGGGAATATTTTCACAGTTCTGACTGAAGTGCTCACTCATTTGGCAGCCCAGAACTTTCTACAGCATGGCAACTCGTATTATTTTAATCTGTGCATTCCCCATTAGTAAAAGAAGAATGTTGCCTCTTCACAACAGATTCTTTGGTGAAACAGAATCCATGTTAACCAGGGAACAAGCCCAGGGCAACCTCATGTGCCATGTGTTGTTTATTACAGGCTTTATATGCCACTTCAAAACCAATTTGATACTATAGGCTGGGCATAATATACCTCACAATCTAGCATTGTAGTAATTTTTGGCAACGGCATCTCTGTGGCTGTGTGATTGCAGGCGCAGCACTCGCAGCAGGAAGTCTGTGTGTTTTGCTGAGGAGCCTGTGGCTAGCACCACTGAAGCTGACAGGGAGGAGAAAGGCCTGGACCCGTGCTACTTTACCTCCAGTGGTGGCCAGCTCGCCAGTCCCCTCAAGGTAATGGCCAAGCTCATTCTGCTGTTGCATGCTTTTTACCCTAGACAACGCTATGGTGGACAGCTGGCCAGTACCCTCAAGGTAACGGCCAAGCTTATTCTGTTGTTGCATGCTCTTTACTTTAGACGGCGCTGTCAAGGGTAAAGAGCACGGAACAGTAGAATGATGTTGCACTGCTTGTCATCTGAGACAGAGTGAGATGGTTTTGGTTGCCCTTTGTTGAGGAGAGTGAGCGAGATTGTATTGCTTGTGCTTTGTGCAGGAGATGTGATGATGGGATTGTATTGCTTGTGCTTTGTGCAGGAGAGTGCTCTGGACAACTCTCCATTCTCCTGCGAGGACATCCTGAAGCATGGGGCATCCTGCATGCCTGCCGCCACCTCCCTGTCTGCTGACACACCGCTGCAGCAACCAGCCACAGGTAGGTCTGCATGCCCTCAACATACCCAACTTCGCCAATCTCCCAGACCTTAACAGCAGGCAGCACATAACCAAGAATAGCAACAATCACCATGGTAAACAACTACAATAGTTACAGCAGCAGCAAGACATTCCTGCACAGAACCAGTCTTGTTTTTTGTTGTTGCTTTATAGACAGCTGTGAGCCTTGTGCATTTCATTTTCTTAAATTTCATGCAGGAGAAAAGAGTTGCACCAGAGGCAAGAGCTCCTCCCTGTGAACATAAATGGAAGCAAAAGACTAATGGGCTTCTTGGCCCTGGCATTCTAAAACAGAAGTACGCTCGAAAAGTTCTGAACGGGGGAGTCACTCTGCCAGTGGAAATGATGCCTGCGCACATGCACACGTGCACCCCAAAGGAAACAAGTTCCGTTATTGATAAAACAGTGTTTCCTCTGCAGTCTTTCTGCCGCGCCAGCAATGACACAGCCACAGAGATGATGTTGCCAAAGATTGCTACAATAATAGACTTGGAGGTGCAGTGATCATTATGAGGCAGTTTCAGCAAGGTTGATTGATTTTGTTTTGTTGTAGGTGGAAGACGAAAGAGTGCACTGAAGGTGCTGCCTACAAGAGAACTTCGTCGCTCTCGACGCAGTGTGACTTTCTCTCTCTCTCCCAGCCAACATTCGAGCGGCAGTCTGGCACTGCCTTCTACACCCTACAACAGAAATTCCCTGGGTAAACACAACACTACTCACTCCACAGTTTTGTCTTCCTAGTAGTAGCGCTTGCTGGTGTTCCTTTTTCCTTTTTAGTAGTAGTACTCACTGGTGTTCAACATTCCCTTCCTAGCATTGGTGCTCGCCAATGTTTCCCTTTCCCTCCCTAGTATTAGTGCTCACCAGTGTTCCCTTTTCCCTCTCTAGCAGTAGTGCTTGCCAGTGTACACCTTGCAAATGACCTCACCTGTAACAGGAGAGCTTGTCTTCTCTGTCAGTTGCAGGGAAGCGTGTGGATCATCACAGTCTGACCACTCCTGGTAGCAGCAGTCACTTGGCCCTGGAAGAGTTGCAGGATCTCCAAAGCACGCCGCAGCTGAGGCGCTCTGCTGTACGTATTTACAGTGGACATTGCTGACGCAGGTTTCACCACTTTAAGACAGCTGGGCCAACAGGAGGGCTAGTACTATAGTAGAAAGTATTGATTCAATTTTGTACTGGCTTGGGAAAGACTTAAAGGGCCCCTGAACGCTGATTTTAAGTCGTAAATATCACTTACTTTGTACTATATAAATAAAGTTTAACATACACGCTGTTCGTTTGATAGATTGACATTTTCCTGAAGTATGTAAAAATATTGATTTGAATGAAAACAAACACGACACTTTGTCTGCAGCTGAAAATCCCGTTTCGTCACGTGACCTCCGTGACGTCACAACAAGACAACTGACCGGCATGGCTCAGTAACGACTTGAACAAAATTGAATCAAAAGCGGTCTGGCAAATCTGTTTTAAAGCATGCTGAGCGAGTGTGCTGCAGTTGGTTGCTGTGAAAAGTTGACAAAGGAGTTTTCTTTCCATGCTTTTCCTTTAAAAAGTTTTTTTTTTTAATGAAGCCAGAAAACAACAGTGGCAAATGGCAATGAATCGATGGGACCTAGCCACAAAGAAGTGGGAACCAAAACACCACGATGTGCTCTGCTCAAAGCATTTTTTTTTTAAATAAAAAAATGCTTCACAGATCGCACCCTGCTGAGCATTCAGTTTGGGCTCAAATACATGTCCACAGGGTAACCGACTTGGAAAGATTTCCAGTTTGAATCTCCAAGGATGAAACTCTGACGCCATTGCTAATAGTTGGGCCTTTGTTTATTTCCCCCTTGTCATTCCATCTTTCTCGAGCCTTGTTAGGTGCGTGGCGTTACGGTCTTTTTCATTGTGTTTACTCTAGCTTTCACAACAGGCTAGACCTCATCAGGGAGCCTGCCTTTTATTGGGTGTTTTATTTTATTTTCCCAAATTATCCGTGTCTGTTTCATCATACGTAAAGATGAAAAAGTTTTGTTCGTTTTAGTTCAATAGACTAGCGATTTTGTGGCCTCCCTGGGTTATGGTTTGGGGTTGGGTCGGTCCTTGCCATTGACTGTTTTTTCTCTTTCAGCTCCTTTTGTTTCTCGGGTTATAGCGTTCATTTACGATGTACGAGTGAGTGGGGTAGTCTCGTGAGCGTCTGCTGCTCCGTAATGTTGTTGTCACTGCTAAGTGGGTTGTATCGTGTACTCGGATTATGTGTATCCAGCCTTTGTCACGTTGCTCGCTGACATTTCCTGCCTCCTCTTTCTTGTCAGAAAGTGTTTGTTTGTTGTTGTCGTTGTTTTGTTTTCCCTCTCTTCTCTTCCACCATACGTCTTTTGTTTTTATCTCTGGCTTATTGGCCAATTCGTAACCGCTGTTAGCTTGCCTGATTAGGGCAGCCATTTTGAATTTCTCTTTTCGTCTGCATTTGTTTACATCCCGATGCTATGTCATTGGTAGTCCTGATTACCGATTTGCTTTATCAGTCTGCAGGCATTGTGTTTCTAGATGGAGGCCGGGTTAGTGAGGAGTTAGTTATGGTTAGTTTGGCTTTCCATCTGTTTGTCGTTGGCACAGTTATTTTTGCTTCTGTGCTCTTATGTCAAGTTAAGTCAAGTCAAGAACTTCTTTATTCCTTCACAGGAAAATGTGCCACACATAAAGCCACAAAGACAGAGTACATATGTAAGAGATTAACACTTAAGAAGTACGCAACAACACGTAGTATTGCACACATCACAATATACAATAAACGCAAAGCATAACCACCTCTATTCTCATGACACTTCTTGAAGTTCTTCGTCACTTGAAACTCCCCCAGTCGATGCCAAAATTGATATCTGCAACTGGCTCGTACTGGAATGGCCATATTCCAGTTGCCATTTCCAACTTTTCAGGCAAATTTATCCGGAGTTTTGTGCACTAAAACTGTAGAAGCAACAATGCCAATGGCAGTCGAGTCTTATCGTGATGTCACGATTAGCCTTTGACTTTACGACTCCAAGTAAACTCTCGGCCGAAACACGTTCGATCACGCGGCTGCAGCGGTTATTTCTCTTGCCCATTCTGCTGTGACATATTGGTCTTGTTTTGCGATTCATAAGCATTTAAGATACTTGAAAAATATGAAATGATTACTGAGGTATGGGATATATACCTGTATTTACTGTGTGAAAATATTTAGTCGGTGGAATATACCAAAGAGGAGATCTAAAGCTAAAATCGGTCAAAATCAGTGTTCAGGTGCCATTTAAGGCATGTAAGCGAACCAGGTGGCAGTATGGGACTGGGGTGAGGATTATTTATGTGCTCTGTGCTGAATAAATCTCAAGATGTGTGCTTGCATTGAAGTGTCTCTGGAGTTCTCTGAAGAGAATATAGCATTCTCAAAGCTGCAACCTGAATAGGGTGCCATTGCAATAACGTTGTTTCCTGTTAGCAGAATTTCAACTAGATAAGTGCAGGGTTCTTAAAAAATCACTGTCGGTGTTAGTGTCATGATTGGTTGTATACATTTTTTAAGACTGCATTTGCCGTACACAAGTTCTAAAAAGTATTTGTGGCCCTTATATGATCCGTGCTGTGTTATAGTCACATGTGACTTGTGTTGTTGCACTTCTGTATGGACACGCATTGTGTTGGCAGTGACTGTAATGATATGACTGATTTGTGTTGTTGCAGTGCCATACGGACACACTTTGTGTTGGAGTGACTGTAATGACTGATCTGTGTTGTTGTAGTTCTGTATGGACATGCTTTGTGTTGGAGTGACTGTAATGACTGATTTGTGTTGTTGTTCTGTATGGACACGCTTTGTGCTGGAGTGACTGTAATGACTGATTTGTGTTGCTGCAGTTCTCTATGGACACGCTTTGTGCTGGAGTGACTGTAATGACTGATTTGTGTTGCTGTTCTCTATGGACACGCTTTGTGCTGGAGTGACTGTAATGACTGATTTGTGTTGCTGCAGTTCTGTATGGACACGCTTTTGTTGGATTGACTGTAATGACTGATTTGTGTTGTTGCAGTTCTCTATGGACACGCTTTGTGTTGGAGTGACTGTAATGACTGATTTGTGTTGCTGCAGTTCTGTATGGACACGCTTTGTGTTGCAGTCACTGTGGTGACATGTGATGGCACTGACAGCACTGCTGTGTGTGATTGCAGAGACCCAGCCTGCTGTACACCCCTCCCCAGGAATTGGGGAACAAGCCCAAGACCCCTGTCAAAGACATCCCTGTCGCCAAGCTCATCTCCTTCAGTCCTTGAACTTGGATTGCTCAGCTCCCAGTTGTTTTACAGTACTTGAGCGGTGCCGGCGTCCTTCCAGTACAAGCATGAGCCAAATGCAGTATGGCAGCCGGTGTAGTCGTTTGAACAGTCCTTCACATTGTGTCATTGTTGGGTGTGGAAACTGTCTGCACATGTGATTCTTTGCTCCTTTTTAAATTTTAATTGCTTTCTGCACAGACTGTATTTTTCAAGCCAGCCTAAAAGCTTACTGGCTGATTGTTTTGCCTGTGCTGATTCAAATTGTTTCAGCTAAAAGTAAAAGCATTGTTAAAATGTGGGATTTGGCTCTTCATGATCATCTTCCATGAAAAAATTGGGTGGGGTGGGGTGATTTTATGAACATTTCTTGAACTAATGATGATTGTCAATTTGTAAAGCGCTTCAAACATCTAAAGCAAAACCTTACTGGGTACATACTGAGGCAGTGTTTTCGCCAAATGATGCACAAAACGCCCACCACAACCACACCAAAATTAAAAGAAACAGAGAGTGGTTGGATGAGGATGCAATCACTAAGTTGAAGACAGGTGATGCAATGTGCTTCCTGTTACATGTAGAATAACAATTGTCATGGACAGGTGTGAGCTTATTCTCATCCAGTCTGCCAGGTTCATAAGCAGTTTTGAAAATCTGGACAAAAAGAGTCCATGTGGAAAAAAAGGAAAAAAAGTTTTTTTTTGCCAGTCTGCAAAAAGGCTAGATAAAACCAGGCTAACAGCTGCACCTCCACAAATCTTACAATGGGAAGAAGATTGCATGGGCCAGCTAAAAGTGAATGGAAAATACAATGGGTAACTGTGATTGATGGCTTCTTTTCCTGACGTTTCTCCTTTGACAGCTGCATGTCCACACTGGGGGTTTCAAGCTGCAGCTTCAGAAGGCAATTGTTGCAGCAAAATCCTATGGTAAAGCACTTTAGTCAGCCATCACAACAGCTTGATTGCATGCTTTTAACTCTCTTTTTATCGATAATGTTCATTTAACATGTATTTATTTTGTGAAAAATAAATATAAAAACCCCTTGAAGTAGAGAAACCAAAAACTTTCATTTTCTGTTTGTCTTTTAATGTGTCCTCTGTACTTACTGTCTTGGTATACATGTGCCGGTATTGAAACAACCATGCTGAGAAATGATGTTTATGTTATCTTGGTCTACACATTCAAAAATATGTGGGAATCCAGGTAAAACAGTGTCAACAACTGTTAGTTTCACGGTGTGATGTCAGAATGATTCACATTTGATTTAGTATGCTGAGGTGCTTTATGGATTTGGTTGTTGATGTGTTTTTCTGTTATTCTGGTGACTTGTTCAGTTTTAAACAATAGAAGTGCATGTTCTATTTTCTTTGGTTCATTTTCTGGCGACTTGTCTGTTTTAAACAATGTAAATACATGTTCACTTTTCCTCCTCAAAAAGTAAGAATGGATTTCTGGGGGGGGGGGGGGGGGGGAACAACTTTGTTTTAATTTGACCAGTGTGCAGCAGTGCCAGTGGGTCAAGACATAACATGCTGGAACTTCAGAAACGTCTGCACTGCAACCCAGTGCAAATGCACCTCACTGTTTTGTGGGCAGATTATTACAGTATCTGGTGATTCTTGACGCTTTCTGAACTGAAAGTGCTGATAACCAACCCACATGGCTAAGGTTATTCACAGCGTGCAGAAACATCTGGAATGCTTTTTAATTATTATTTTTATAACACTTCACAGTGCAAACAGTCACTTGCATGGCAGAGACATTGTTCTTGGAGAAGGCAGCACATGTAAGAGAATTTCTCAAGTGAACTGAAGGTTAACATGTAAAAAAAATATGTATTCTCCTCCACCACTGTCCGTCTCATGTGTGAAACAGATAATGTGTGTACATTGCTTGTAGATATATATATTTGATGCATTACATTTATAGACAGCTTGATTGTTCCCCCCCCCCCCCCCCCCCCCCCCCATTCTAGGAGACTTTCTGGTGGCTTGACTTATATATATATATACACACATGTAATAATGGGAATCGGAATCAAACAATGAAAAGACCCCCATACATTAAATACACTGCTGTATTGTATTCTTTAATGACAACCCTCCTCCATTCTGCATCACTTCGTCCTGCCCTCAAAACAATATGTTTTGTGCATTTCTTGACATTATTTGCTGTTGGTAACAAAAGGCATGCATTTTTTATTTCCATTTTACAAAAGCGTTGTCACTGTTATTGCAATATGAACCAGGTCACATTTGCACAGCCATTGTATGTATTCTCCTCCACCACTGTCCATCTCATCCGTGAATTTGACCAGGCTTGAACAGTATTCCTGTAAAATACTTGCAGCTGTGTCATTTGTGGCCTATATCAGGCACAGGTTTATGTAATGATCAGTGTAAAAATCCTTGGTGTTTGCACCGGCTTGTGATAAATGTCAAACTTTGCTCAAGCTTATAGGGAATAATTCACACGTAGGATAACAATTCACACGTAGGATAATACTGGCATTTTTTTGGATGTTGCATGGTTCAGACTGAATGATTAAAGCTTCTGTCAGAGTGAGACCGTAAGGCCATTCTTAATATAGCTTTGCCAGCTTTGCAATGTATGATCAGTTGAAGGTGTCTGGTTCATATGTAAAAACAGAGGTCCATACACGCCCAAGTCATCTCCACGTGATTAGCTGCAAAGCACGTCCCTTTTGTTTTTATTTTTGCGACTGTGATCATATGGGTCCAACAGCATCTTCTGATGCTCCAACTTAATCTTTTTAATCGTATCCTCAGTGGTGGCAGTTTCTACTTCCGTTGTCCACAGGCTGAGATGCCTCAATGGCCGATGACCCAGCCACAGCTGATAAATTGACTAGCCAAGCAATGGTCAGGTTTTGGCCACATCGCCCAAACTGACCATCCAATCAGCAGTCAGCTTCCTCAACATTGCTGAGACTTTACTTAACATGACTTGCTAAGTACTTCAGAGGAAAAACAAGACTTCCTGGAGTCATTGAAGCTACTTTGCCAAGTGACTGCTGTATATTTAGAACTGGTTTTACATGTATACTTACCAGTTTTGGGTACCTTGAACCATTTTCATGGTCGTAGAAGGTGTTTTTTTTCTCCCATTTTGAATGTGAGACATCTATTTGCTCCTTTTGCTTTGGTAAGAGGTGAGACACATGCCTGATATTGAGTATGTGTGTGGATGTGTTGTCTTCATGGCCAGAACATGCGACTCATTAAAGGGCACAGAAATACACGTTACCTATCATGCAATCAGAATAAACATGTTTCTGAATAATCGGCCTGTTTTGCAGTGTTTGAATTTGCACCTGTGTAAATGTGAGGAAGTACTGTCAAGCTGCCCGTCTTTTTCTTTTCCACAGCCTACAGATCTAACTGTAACTTGTTTACTAGGTGAAGTGTTGAGAAGTGATTCTGAATGCTTTACAAAGGATAAAGATTTTATTTTTATTTTACCACACAGTTTATCATACACGAGATTTGCAGTCAATTTCATTCTGATTATCTTACACACACACACACACACACACACAAAAAAAAACCAATGCAACACTGACAAAAAATCCAGTCTCTTAAACACAGATGCTCTAAAATAACAAGCGGACATTTTCAGTGAATACCATCAGTTATTTGGATATTTTGTTTAGTACGTAAACAAAATGCAGATAGTTAAAACTATGCAAACCAAGCTTAATTCACCTCCAGATGCCTGTTTTATGTCTGTAAAGTTGCAGAGCTCAACCACTCATAGTGGTTTACTACTTACAATGTACACACACACACACACACACATATACCAGTACTTGCGCAGGGTATAAAAAGAATGAAAATCCAAATATTTTGAAAACCATTTTATGTTCAGATTAGTTCTTTCAGAAACCCACAATTTGTTCAACATGCATCATCGTATAGACACTTCAGCCATACAACCAACAGCAACAAACCAATCTTATGACATCACATTCTCAGTATAAGTAATGCAAACTTTATGCCTAATTATCACAGTTTCATACAACAAATATTAATAATGAATGTAATTATGATCAATGCTGTTGATGGAGGTTCTTACTTTTTAGCACTGTGGATCTGGCAAATCAATAACAACAAAGATATCTACCAAAGAATTGATGTGATTACAACATTGAACATGTAAAAAAGTGACAAAATAGAAAATCCTGGATGTTTGGAAATTCTCATGGAAGTCCCAGAAGCAAAGCCCAAGCTCTGGTTTACAACATCCATCCTCCAGCCACAGCCATAACTGATATTGCCACAGCTCTCTAAAAACTCTCAGCTGAGTTTTTCATTGGTGCTGCAACCACATGTCTCAAAGTATATACATCGGGCTGCATTTCTCTTATAATTGCTCCCAAGGCCTATTCCAGCACAAACAAAACAAAAAGTGCTCAAACTGAGCAGGAACTCATTTTCAACCCTGGGCAGATACGCACGATGTTTATATGCATGCTAACTTTGATGCTATGTTGTTTTGTGAGTCTTTTTACAAGTTTAATGGAGGGCACCGTGAGACTTATAGGGGTGATTTTAACAGCGTGAAACATGGGTGATTTCAACAGCGTGAGACTTACAGGGGTGATTTCAACAGCGTGAGACTTACAGGGGTGATTTCAATAGATGTGTAGAGACCAGGAGTGCCCCTTCACTGATGTAACCAGTTATGGCTGAATTTGGAGGAAGGGTGCTGGAAAGCCAGAATTAGTGCATGTGCAGGAGACCATAAACTTCAAGGGTGCACACCCCTTCATTTTGAGTTCAGAGGGCAAAGCCAATAAACAGCTTTTAAGACTTTAAACTGCACAGAAAATTTACAGCCAACTCTTGGCACTTGTGCACAAACAAGATGCCAACAGCAAAATGCACATGGTCCTACAAAGCAATGCAATTTAATCACAAAGATGTGTGCATGATTCTGTAGAATAGGCCAAAACTGGACTTTCTTTACCAACCCATGTCAAATAGGCATTTCTGGAATTCTGGGGAACCAGAACATTTGTTTTCCACACCCAGTCAACAATGACAGTTGTATCAGGGCAATGGGCACACTTTTTTTTTGCAATTGGAAGCTGAAATGAACAAGCCTTAGTTAGCAAAATATAAATAATAGAAAGAAAAAAAAAGATGGGTGGAGGGGTGTGTGTGTGCAGGTTTTCTTACTTAATACTGGCACAAATGAACTGACTGAAACTTTTGACTGGCCCTACAAGTGCAAATCATGTGATGCGCATGAATTAACTGAACTTTTGGCTCGGCCTATGCTGTATAAGACATACTGAATTGATGCAAAATACTTAAATGGCTCTACCATAAAGTATTTAAAAAAAGAATATATTCACCACTGTTTGTTTACTCCATGTTGAGAGTCAGCCTGCCTGAACCATGCATCCTTGGGGCAGGTAAGAATACAGACACCACACTTTAAACACTGCTGTTAGACTCCGTACTATGCCCTGTTTAATGATGACTTTCTTTTGTAGAAGTTTTTAAACAGATATTACCAAGTGTCAGTGTAAAATGTACGATGTAAAATTTTTGTATCTTGGCCACAGCTACACACATTGTTCACATTTCTGCTATTCATAAATATAAATTACTGTTTCAACCCAAACTAGAACAAAATGCCCATAAGCCAAATTGGCTGTAAGAATGGTGGCACGGCCAACTGCCTCTGCTACTAAGCATCACAGAGCTATATAGTTGTTTAAATACTGTATGCAACCATTGGTTACGAGCATTGAAAATGTTAACGTTACATGGTGCTGGCATGAATTCACTTGCATGAGCATGAGAACAAACATGATTAGGAGAGATAAAATCAAAACGTAGCTCACCACGAAGCATCCCATGTCAAAATCCCACTTGTTTCATGACAACTGCTCCATCGCAACTGCCTCCATTTAATTATGTACATGACACAACCACCATCAATTCAATTTAGTATGAAAATAAAGATGCTGTGTAGCATTCTCTTGCCAATCAAGGGTTGTGTACCCCTCAGCCCACACACATGTGAGAAAACAGAAAACAATCAGAACAGCAAAACACACATAATATGCATACATACAATGTGAGAAACAGATCACACACACACACACTGTCTGCCTCTCTCTCAGTCTTGGTCTTACCCGCAGATCTAATCTAGTCTGACAAACAAACAAACCTAAACAGGAAAAAGGATTAAAAAAACAAATATATCTTGCACACCACAGTAAATGTAATGAGTAAAATGTGCTCAGACATCCATCCCATTTTTCGTTCGGTTTACGCTTGGCAGCATCGCACGCTACAACAGCAGGCACAAGCAATGTAAGCTGTTAGCAAGAATTAAAAAATCACATGCAGGCACTTTCCCTTTCCATCTTCTTTAACCTGTCTCTGTTGTCGCATGTTTTCCTGATTAACAGCCCTTGCTGTTAGTCACTATGACAACGGAGGGACAGAAGTGTTGAGAGTTCTCATCCTCAGGTCACTATGACATTGAGCATTAACTTACACACAGCAAGACATCACACTCTTCGTTGTGTGTGGAGCCCATGGTTAGACTGTGAACATCAACATCAACCACAAGAGCAGCTCAAATGAATCCCAGTATTACAGCTACTAGCAACGACTGTGCAGTTAATACACTGCCCACCAAAAGACACACCACATCCAAACATAATTTCACTTGCACTTCCACACAGTGACCTTGGTCTCATTTGGACCCCCCCCCCCCCCCCCACACACACAAAGGATGACATGTCACAGTCAGTAGTACTGATGTCTTGTATGCAAAACACAATTCATTGCAACCCTCATCACAGCACTGAATGGGAATCCTATTACTTTCAGTCAACAACTAAACGTCACAATGCTTACTTTTATCCTGCCTACATAAAGGAGATTGCCCATTGTGCACATTTTCATGTGACACCAGTGGACAGATGCAGATGAGCGCACTGAGGTCAAAGGCAAGGGTAATCAAACTCACCTGTCATGTCCCCCCCTACCCCCCCCCCCCCCAAGCTGCTGGTCAAACATCTACTTCAAGCTATGAATGCAACAGTTGCTGCTGCCAACACCACATTCAGCAATGATCTTAAGAATTATGTGCTTTGGGGCATTTCAGCTCTTGGCTTTTGTGTAAAAGTGGTAGTACACAGGAAGAAAATAAGTAGTCTATAAATAATCCTGTAACAAACTCATGTCTTTTAGGCTATCCACACACACGAAAAGGTGGGGGGTGGAGGGGTGATGGATGGGAGTTGTAAGTTTACTGAAGCTAATGAGAAATGCCGGTAAAGGGAGTAAGGAAAAAAGAAGCAAAGACTAAATCCACACATGTTTAACACTGCAACTATGACTATGACAACTTTTAAATAATAATAATTACTACCAATGTTAATATTAATAATAATGTATTCAGTTAGTGCCAACTTTTGATTGGAGCACACCCCATTACAAAACAAAACAAGAAAACAGTAAAGCAAACCAATAACAACAAACAAAAACAAGTCTGAACAAAAAACAAAACACCTGTGTTGAGTGCCTTTAGAATATGAATTTAACTCCATTTTGTGTTCTTTTTATCCATAACATTATGCCAGAAGTGATTAAACCAACTTGGAAAGTTAAGACAGCCAGTCACAGGCACTTTTACATTCAGGACAACATGTACTGTCTAAGGACACATCAAAAATAAAAGATAAAACAAAGTTTAAAGGAACGTTTCTGCAACTGATGTCTTTCCAAATGAATGACTCTTCAAAGGATCTAGCCTCTTTCTTTTCACAACTGAAAATTGTTTTACTGCTGTATCCCTTCATAACATTGTCAAAGGTGGGCTTCAGATAGTACATACGGTGGCCTATACATCACATTTGGGAAGACAACAGTAAACTGGAAGACATACACAGCGATATGTACAAACTGCTCTGACGTGGAGAACTGAGTCAGGCAGAAGTGAAAGAATGCACACTAACACAGAGCAATATGTTATTAGGCTTATCAGGGAGCATTCAAAGTCACAATAGAGACAGATCAATAAGGCAATTACACCACCTGGCACCACAACATCTGACACAGCACAACTGCTGCTCATACAGTTGGTATTAAGGATAGTTAATGATAGCACTGTTCACCATTAACACAATTTTGTGCACAAACTATCTTAGTATCTATGATGGACAGGAGGTGTATGTGTGTGTATGTGTGCATGCATGCATGTGTCCATGTGTGTGAGCATGTATGTGTATACATGCAAATATGAAAATGTGTGTGTGTGCATTTGAGCTTGTACGTGTGTATACTACATGTGTGTGTGTGTGTGTGTGTGTGTGTGTGTGTGTGTGTGTGTGTGTGTGTGTGTGTGTGTGTGTGTGCGTGCATGCATAAATGTGGGAGTTTGTGTGTGTGCACACATGCTTGCAGGCATGCACAACATGTGTGCATCTGTGTGATTATCAAAATAAATTAGGCTGAGGAGGGGGATGGATAAACACAAATCTTGACCTTCAGTGAAAACACTATGTGAAATACATCTACAGGATACAACAATAATACTTTAACATGGTTTCACCCTCAAGGTGACATCTTTGGAATTCAGTGTCAACAGAATTCTAATGCTCTTCTCTTTCAGCCTAGTCATGTGACCAGTAAGTAGGTGTTTTACACCCAGTGTCATGTGACCAGGCACAGGATAAATATATATATATGTTCATTTCTACACTGTGCACATTATAGATATAAAATGTTTTACACTTATATTAAGCACAGTTAGCTAGTTAGTAATTGGATTTTAACATCCTATCAACCGTACAGTCAGCTCAGGACAAACTGTGCACAGTGTAGAACTGAATATATATATACACAATGGAACCATATGAAGCAGAGTTAACAATACCTGTTGTTGCCTTCTCCTGCATTCCTGACCTTTCTCAGAACAAATTTATGTTAAGAGACAGAAATAGTGGCCCAAGCCGCATTATGTTAACCCGCTTGGCCCCAGACTGGCCGCTGCCCCTTCTCTAGGAAATCCCATGAAAAATGAAGTAACTGTGTTAAACGATCCCGGTATACAACTTTTAAAATCAATAAAAACATAAAGCACAAGTTTCAGCTTATTTTGCAATTGTCACAATTTGCAAATACATTGTTCTTGTACATATCCAAAAGGGTCTTGTTTGCTTTTTGTCACTTAAAAATGAAAGCATATGAAAAATCAGAAATGTCCTCATCAGGTTTTGTTATGGTGCTGACATGGTAACTGATCAGGCACAGTTTTCAATTCAAATCTCCAAGGATGAAGCTATCTGGATTTCTTAGGGTGCCCACATGGTAAGAGACTGAGCAAAATGTGCAGTTCCGATATCCAGGAAGGGGCAGTTTGGGATAGTGCAGTAAGAAAAAAGCAGTGATGGGCGGTTTGGGATAGTGTAGTAAGAAAAAATGGGTGGTGATGGGTGGTTTGGGACAGTGCAGTAAGAAAAAAAATGGGCAGCGATGGGCAGTTTGGGACTGTGCAGTAAGAAAAAATGGGCAGTGATGGGTGGTTTGGGATTGTGCAGTAAGAAAAAATGGGCAGTTTGGGATAGTGCAGTAAGAAAAAAATGGGCGGTGATGGCCAGTTTGGGATTGTGCAGTAAGAAAAAAATGGGCGGTGATGGGTGGTATGGGATTGTGCAGTAAGAAAAAATGGGCGGTGATGGGTGGTTTTTGGGTTAAAAAAATGGCCAGTGATGGGCGGTTTGGGATAGTGCAGTAAGAAAAAAATGGGTGGTTTGGGATAGCACAGTAAGAAAAAAATGGGTGGCGATGGGCAGTTTAGGACTGTGCAGTAGGAATGGGTGTTGATGGGTGGTCTGGGGTAGCGCAGTAGCAGGGTCTGAAAAGAAGAAAAGGGGCAGTGACAGGTGGTCCAGAGGCAGTTGGGTTAAAGGGGTGGCACTGGTGTGTGTGTATATATATACATATACATACATTCCATGCTCATAACAAGCGATACTCTACTGTTCATTACCTACTTTCTTCCCACTGTGACAGGTCACCTCATACTACAACCAACAAGATCCGAAGAAAAAACAAAGCCCCAAAAAGGTGGAGGAACTCAAAAGAATCTCAGGCCTGTTTCTTCATCTCTTGTGCTTGCTCTTCAGCGTATCCATTTCCGGGGCAAGTTTCTTGAGATAGTCGTAGTGATTATAAATAGTGGCCAGCAGGCCTGCCCCATTCTTGGGGTCGTCGCTGGGGTAGTAGGTGATGTAGTTGCCTTCCAGTGTGGTCATCTTGCCGTCCACGGCCTTGAGGATGGCGTGGCCAGCACAGATGTCCCACTTCTTGATGAGGGTGACGTGGACGTAGGCCTCCACATTGCCCTTGATCACCTCCAGCGTCTTGTAGCCTGCAGATACAGCGGCAGCAATAATTACTCTTTTTTTCTTTCTGTTAATGGCTTCTTTTCTCTCCCTCTGATGCTTCGTTGCTACAGAGTTTGGGCTGAATTACTGGAGCTGATGGAATGCAAATCTTTCTTGTTGTTTGGTTTGAATTTTCTGATTTGTTTTTTGTCTGGGTATTAAAATAGTGTGGGGTTAAAATAATAAAAACCTGTTATTTATCTTTCTGATTTGTTATTGTTGTCTTATATTATTAGTTACAGCATGCATTGCTGAATTTATCCAATTAATTCAATAAGCTGTACTGTGTGTGTGACCCACCAGAAGCTGCACTGTACAAACTGTATGACTGAAAGTGTATTGCAGAAGACAAAAGCATATTTGAATGAATGCTCCATGACCATATCCTTGGCACCCCCCATAGCTGCGTTCCCCCCCCCCCCCCCCCCCCCCCCCACAAAAACAACAACAACCATACACAGGGAAAAACCCACAACCAACAACAAACAACCGATGACTCATTATCCCTTGATATTTAACGCCCAGTCAACTGTGATGGTCAAATCAGGCATGAAACACAAGTCATCAATTAAATCACAAGTAAAACTAAAACTGTAAAAGTGCGACTCACTGCTCACATTATGTGTCCATTTACAGTTGAAGAGGATTTTTTTTTTTTTAAGTTGCAGGAACTGAGAGAAAGAAAGGCACTATCACTGGCCGTAGGCAAAGCATGTGAAGCTACATTCTAACCTACTGTAAGCTTAAAATTAATACAATATAAAAAATGTTTGATGGCTCTAGATTTTGGATTTCTGCAGTCTGTTGACACAGTCACAGTAACAGAGTAAGAATTTTTTTGGAGAAAAAAAAAAATGAGACTGTCAACAGTGTTTATAACAAGCCTAACAGACTGCTGACAGTGTTGTTAATAATAAAAATAATAATAAATGCAATAATAAAAAAATATAAAAAAAATAAGAAAAGAGGATATTCATGACTATCCCAGGCATTAACTTCTTTAAAAAATAATAATAGGGAACTTATAGAGTGCTTTCAGAATCTCAAAGTGCTTTACAACTTAAAGAAAAACATACAAAGCACAAACACCCATAATTATACAAATCAATGTTATACAAGTGTAATAAACAGCTTCATACAAAACATGACAAAAACACACGCACACAATGGAAAGAGATGTTCAAAACCCAAGTATTCTCAAGTATTCTCCAGGAATACTCAAACCCTGACAATGTGCACTAGATACTGGTAAGCCCAGTCTGTGGGCACTGCATACTCACCTGCCCCTCCGGCAGGGACCACTTCCGTGTTGTCCCCAAATGACTTCTTGGCCACAGCTTCCACGGGCCCAGCATGCGAGCGAGACACAATGATCTTCCGCTGGTTGGGGTCGGGCTGCATGTCTGCTGCCTTCTTCAGGTTGGGGGAGTGGCCGTAGCCTGCCCAGGCCCACACTGAAACAGTTCAAAGAAACGGTGTGTCAATGCATACTGATTCTGTTCTGTTCATTCATGAGGCTGGCTCACTCTAGTTTTGTTCTTTTCGGAATGGAACCCCAACACACGTAATGCCAACAAAGAAGGGAGGTATTCAGCCAAAGTCTTTAAAAGCAAGATGTCTACAGTCTAGTCCTCAGTTCAGTTCAGGATGGTGTGTATAAGCTCACACTGAAACAGTTGAAAGGGATGGTGTCAATGCATACTGAATCTGTTCTGTTCATTCATGATGTTGGCTCTGTTTTTGCTTTTATTGGAATGGAACCTCAACAGACATAATGCCAACAAAGAAGGGAGGCAATCTTTAAAAGCAAGATAGATAGCAAGATGTCTAGTCCTCAGTTCAGTTCAAGATGGCATCTATGAGCTCACCCCATCTCTCAGAAGTTTCCCCAGCATTGCCTTTGCATGGTTCTAATGTTCATCTGATTGATGATGGCCCTCTCTTGCCAAGAAAGATAATCTATTGTCCAGCACTACCCCTCTAGTCCTCCCTGGACAACATGACTGTCTAGTCCAGAGAACACTTTCAAAATCTTCTGGATCACAAATAGCCTCTCCAAAAGTTTTCTGGCTATCACACCTATCTCTTCTAGTGAATACAAATGTAATCTCTTCTTGATCACCTGTCTGTTGCATCTGACAGCATCTTCAACCTGACACTGACAGGCCTGCCTCTTTTACACATTTAATAACTGCTTAATGTTCACATTCCATCTAAAGGCCCATTGTGCCCAAGAATGAAATCATTTCTTCTTTGTTAAGTCTAAATATCAACAGCCACTGTCCCACTCTGATGGAGTCTGATGAGTTAACTGGGTTATGGTTTCTTCAAGAGCCACTGTCTTAGTTGTTGAACTCTATCATTTCACCAGATGCACTGAGGACCATTAAAAGTGTTTAACTGGGTTATGGTTCCTTCAGGAGCCACTGTCTTAGTTGTTGAACTCTATCATTTCACCACATGCACTGAGGACGCTATGGTTCCTTCAAGAGCCACTGTCTTAGTTGTTGAACTCTATCATTTTACCACAAGCACTGAGGACCACTAAAAGTGTTTTGCACTGACACCATAATGTGTTGTGCTAGACACCATGCAAACCAGCGTGACATCTACAAGGCAGCGAAAGTGATTCATGGAAAATGGTCAGAAAAATACTGTAACTGGTCAGATACACTGCCACCCATACTGCTAGAGCTAGCTCTACTAGCAAACACCCTGTTCCCTCCCCCTGTCTAGAACACACACACACACACACATTTTCTCTGACACGTTAAAAAAACACATAAAACTTTTCAAGAACCAGTCATGCAAAATAAAAACCAGTACATTTGACTTATTGCTGATTTTGTTTCTGGTATATATATATATATGCTAATCTTAACTGGTAAAAACTCTGAAACAGAGCGAGGCCCAAAGTGCTCATGCAGAATCAACACACAAGGGAGTTAATTAGCGCTCAAAAGACGGCACACAGGCACAACAACAAAGACCTCGGTTGCCTCCGGTAACTCTCACCTGGCATGCATGTAAATACAAGGTACATAAACTCCACCAGAGATACATCCTCATATACCTCTGGTGGAGTTTATGTACCTTGTACTGACATGCATGCCAGGTGAGAGTTACTGTAGGCAACTGTGGTCTTTGTTGTTGTGCCTGTGTGACATCTTTTGAGCGCTAATTAACTCCCTCGAGTGTGGATTATTAACTGGTAAAATACTGGAAATTATGGGGTAACATAAACCCTGTCAGTGTGTGATGCCCTGTGGTGGTGGTTGGGGGGCGGGGGGAGGGAACAATGTCTGCACGAATTTATGAGTCATATGACTGAATCTCATGGACAGGTACATGTATGTCTGTGGCAGTGATTCCAGCTGATACTCGCTGTCATTAACTTGGTGTTTTAAGTCCATTCAACCAGTAACATCATCAGGGTGATGATACTCACAGGCCCGCACTGCATGTGCATAGCCAGCTGAATACACGAGTCCCGTTATAAGCTAAGTATAAAAAGATGCAAGGTAGTTATTGAGTTAATCTCATGACAGGTGGTAGTGTGCCTACCTCTTCCAAGAATGCCATACCATTACCAACCTTTTTTTGCAGGCTAATGTTCTCAGCATCAACAAAAATGGACTAGAATCCATACATGTGTATTATCTCAAGCCTATATAATAGTCTTTGGGTATATATCTACTTTTCGTTTTCTATTACGTTCACTCATTCCCTGTTTATATGACTTATGGAATGTTGAATGTACCAATGCCACATGTCCTCCAGTGCCACATGTATTTTTGTAACAAAGACATATTAAAAAATGTCAAAAAGAAAAAGAAAAAAAGAATGGCATACCTGTTTCTCCTGTAAAAGGCTTGTGAATGACACCAATGGTAGGCTCTCCATTGACAACAACGCAAACCATGGTGGTGACATATTGGTACAGGCCCTCTGCAAGCGCAAAGTAAACAAATATATTGTGCCTTTGTACTGGTAGCCATACACTACCATACAATAAAATAAGTAACCCACACAATAATACTAGACGAGACCCTCTACAGATGTATAGTCAAAACCACACCAGTCACAGTGTATCAGTACAGCACAGGCATCCAGTAAAACACATAATCTGCTGGTACACATACATATACACATGTGACACAAACTGACACATTATACTGGTACAGATACACAGCAAAACACAATGCACTGGAAATGGAATCTATAGATCCTCTGACAGGAAGTAGAAGAAAAGTTTACATGTCTATAGATCATGGATACACACACACTGGTACAGGCCCTATGCGGGTGTAAAGTAAAACATAAAAATGACAATGTATTGATCTGCAAAGCTGTACATTACCAGCAAAACAGACAATGTACTGATACAAGTGACAGTGATACCTGCAGACACACAGCAAGACATACAACATAGTGGCAGGCTGGTACTGGAACATGTCACTGTGAAACATAGTGTACTTTAGTATTTCTACAGGTCTTCATCTTGCTTTGTGCGCTGCTTCCACGTGGTACCATGCAAAATTTAACAGACAAAAATCCATTATTAATATTAGTGACACTGCCAAAACTTACAAAATGTATATGGCCATCAAATTATGGAAGTCAAGAAAGCAGTCTCAGCTGGCACAATATTACAACTACTACTTACTAGTAGTAGTATCACATATTTTTTGATAAACATAATTACTAATATTTCCGCACTAGTTGAAATCAGAGTGACAGAGGGTGGTGGCTGGCACATGATATAAAATTAAAAAGACAGTGCTCAAGCTTCACTGCTTCCAGATCAAATGATATGATCTGAATGACAAGGGTACACAATGTTCACCTGCTATTACTGCTATTAGTATTAGTGTTAAAAGTATTATTGAACTTGTTCCTTGTCCAGTACCTGTGTATTCCTGGGTGGCATCCAGTGGGTCAATCCAGATGGCAATCTTGCTCTTGGGGATCTGCTGGTCGCTGGACACCACATTCATTACCTCCTCCAAGTGTTTGTTCGTGTCTGCGATTTGATTAAAGTCTACAGGCTTGTTTTCGTGTTCTTCAGAAATCACCTGAAACCAAACCCAATTGTCATTCAAATCTGATCCACCAAATCAACTCTCTCAGAATCTGCCATTAAACAAACACACAAATTAAAATTATAAAATACCTTTAAAACTGTGCAGGATAAGTGTTCAGTTATCATACGGTAGAAGTCCTGGAAACAGCTTTCAAAAACTGTACTGTACTGCCATTGTCTTTACATGCTATAATGTATATGTACCCATTACATAAATCATAATTATAATATCACTTTTCAGTGCAGCACTTTACACAGAAACAATTTGATAAAATATGAAGTTAAACTAATGTATAACTGCATTAGTGTGATCAATACACTTTGCAGAGATGTTTTGACAAGACAAATCAGTGATTATTGATTATTATTTTTTGTACTACTGTTAGAGCAAACTGGATCAATGCTGCTTGTGAGTGTGACACCTGGTGTCAACAGGGATTGCCTTACCGGCTCTAGCGATCAATCACTACTGAATCACGACTGACCGCGAGGAAAAATACAGCAATTTTTTTTTTTTTTTTTAAACGAACAAACAAACACGAATCTTACAGTTATTCCTTGATACGTTTTCAAGAATCCGTTCATAATTGCTCTGTGACTTTCCAAATCGCCTTGAGTCAGCATTTCCTTCGCCCCCTCCTTCGTTTTTCCCTTTTCCTGGGCTTCAAGAGTCTGGGCTTCTGCGATCTCCTTCACTTTTCTTCCTCCTCTTTGGGCAAGATCCACACTGACCGACAAAAGTTCTCTCATGCTTATTCTTTCATTACTTGCGAACCCTGGAATACCAAACAGGTAAAAAAAGATACAAATAGCAAGAACAACAGCAACAATGAGTCCCACTGGGTTAAGACGAACGTTTGCAGGCGCCATGCTGGCAAGAATGAGTGAAGTTAGTTATTATGATCAGTTTCGTAAGAACGGGTGGCTTTAAATTGTTGTCTCAAATAGGCCAAAGGGCCCTATAAAACGAATTCATATCTTTAAAGCTATTGCACTAATAGAAATAGACTAAAACCTGTTTTGTTATTATTTTAATAATCAAAGTAGTGCGAAACTAACAGTAAACAAACTTTCAATCAAGATGGCCTCTATGGAAGTGAGTCCTCGCATTTTTGATGTCATTTGTACATTTTGGGGGCTAAATTTTGTAATTAATTGCGATTTGACTAGCCAAAAGACTGAATGTAACATATATATCATATTCTACCTATATCAGTCAAATCTGTTTTGCATATTTATGGTTAAACGTATGCTGCCTTTTTGTTGTTTTTAGCAGCACTGACAAAACTTACTTTAATCTTCTTCCGTATAGTGTCCAGCTTCAGCGCTTTGAAGACTCTGACACATTTAGTGCACGCTGGGTTATTTTGATGTTCCCATAATCCATCGAACGCTGACAAAAGTGACATGGACTACAGGATCTTTAACGTGCGTATGTGACTACGGGATCTGTAACGTGCGTATGTGATAGGTTCGCTTGCGCTATGCGTATACACACTGGAGACCTCGGTTTATACTATTATAGTCTCATCCGAAGGACTTTTGAAGAGTCTGCACAGAGTTTGACTCCGGAGAAATGGCAAGACGGTCACAAAGCCTAGCAACGTAGCATGTAATGGTCACTCATCCATTTGGTGACCACGCTCACTCGTGCTTAACTTTGGCTTTCAAGAGTGAGCACTCTTGCTGTGCCCCACCAACTCTCACTCTCAGTCTTAGTGCATCATATTGAAATCTAATTCAACACCTTGCTGTGGTTTTCAAAAGAAAGAAAGACATCTTTGCTGATGACTGGCGCCTGTACAGGAAAATCGGCTCACAAAAAGATAACCAAATTCTCCAGTCAGATCTAAATCAAATGAACTAGAATGATGGGCAGATACATGGATGATGGAGTATGCACTTAAATACTAAAACATGTTATATCCTCAGTATCCACAGCAAGTTCTCACACTACTACTCTCTGAACAACCACATCCTACAACAGGTTGACTGCAGTCCCTACCTGGGAGTGGGAGTTATACTAACCCATGACCTGAGATGGATGACCCACATCAACAACATCAAAAGGAAGGCCAGCTCCACCCTAGGCTTCTTGTGCAAAAACCTTCAGTTTTGCCCACCTAACTGTAGGAAAACAGCCTTCAACTCCCTTGTCCGCTTTGCCTTGGAATACAGTGCTGTAGTCTGGGATCCCTACCAGCAAAATGACATTGACATACTATAAGTACAAAACATCCAGAGACATGCAGCTCAATTCATCAACCAGAATTACAAAGAATGCTGAGAGACCTTGGACGAAACAGCAATGACTGACCTTCTTCTTCAAGATAGTCAGAGGGCTGTCCCATGCAGTTCTTGTAAATGAGTTTTTGACACCTGTAAGTTCCAAAAGACTGATAAAACCCAGAAATCCAACGGACTTCAAGACAACGAATATAGTGATAGACCACGCAAAAAACAACTCACAGAGTTATAGAGTAGATCCAACAAAAACTGCTGTCTGCTATTCTATTTTCCCCAAGACTACCATCGACTGGAACAACTTAGAACAAGAGAAAGTTAGTAGCAAGACAGTCAAAAATTTTAAGACACAGATCTCTTCTGCCCCTAAAACATTGAGTGCTCTCCCCTTGTCTGCTGATGCTATACTCAAGATTGGGTCCTGTCGGCATATCGCACTTATAGTACGCATCAAGATCAAGATCAAGAAAGACCTACACTGTTCAAGACCCAAACAATAGCAAGCTGATCAGCTGCCTAGAGTCTGTGCAGTGAAGTCTGTGCAGAGTCTGTGATCATGATGGACAGAGCAGAGGCACCACAGGACATCCAGCATTAATGATATGCAGATGACACAAGTCTGGCCATCTCTTCAAGTTCAACACAGACACAGGAAAGCAAGACTGATGAACTTCTGTAAACTCCACCATGGCTTCATAACCAGTGACACCAAGAAAAGACCAGTCTTCTATCCCAATGTCACAAGAGCCGATTATTCCAATTCCTTCATAGTCAGTGCTCTCCTGCCATACATACTACAGGAAATTCTCCTTTTTTCCCCCCAACATGGTGAAGGACTGGAATGGCCTCACTGAGCTCCTGCACCCACCCTTTAGTCTTTCCGACCACATCTGCTGAAGTCATTACCTAGTCTCAGAGAAGGCCCCTGCCCCATGAGCAAGTAGTGTCAATGGCCTCACTGAGCTAGTATTGTGCTGGTAGGGGTTCCCCCCTGATAACTGCTATGGTAACAATAACAACAGTAACAATAATAAGAATATACTTTGTTCATCCCAGGCTTTATTCATCCCTGCAGGAAATTAAAGCTGTCGTTCGATCACACAATGAAAAACATCTCTCAATAATTCTGTCATGAAACACACGCACATACACACTCTTAGACATATACCCCCTTTCTCTCAATAACCAGATTGGTCTCATCTGAGACTTGAAATGCTGACAGTAGGACACTCAAAATGGATTGTGTTTAAGGGGTGGGTTGGGGAGTGGGGAGGGGGTGTAACCCCTAATACTAACAGTGGCAAAATCTTCAATATGATGCAGGAGGTCACTCATTATAGTAGCTATTCCAGTGATAATTAATAGTATACTGAGATTAATTATCTGCTGGTGGTGGATCATACAATCATTCTTTTTACCTTTCACATAGTTATTTCTAGTCTTAAAAAGAATCTAAAACTTCTTCCCCAACATTGTTCATTACACATGGACAAAGTGCTGTATTAAAGCAAATCTGCTTGGGTTTTTGTTTCATCCAGAAACTGTGCCTGCAAAGGAAATGTGCTCTAAAAGAAGGGGCAGTGTCATGTTGTGAAGTTATACATGTACATTTTAGCTGCTGTGTAACAACCAAACAGTGCTATAAAAAGATCACTTCAGGGGATATAATACATTCAAAATGTGCTGTGTAAAGTGACAGTCATACAGTGAGTGCTTGAAAATAATGAATAGCACTATGTTTATGTATAAAAGCAGTCAGACAAATCTGTTATGTCAGCCAGTTCAAAATGTGCTGTGTACAGTGACAGTCACTCAGTGAGTGCTTGCAAACAGTAACTAGCACAATATTTCTGTATAAAAATAATCAGTTTAATCTGTTATGTCTGCCGGTTCAAAATGTGCTGGGTAGAGTGACATTAAAACAGTGAGTGCTCAGAAACAGTGAACAGCACTATGTTTATACATGTACAAAAACAATTAGTTTAGTTAACCCCTTCACTGTCACAATGCTACTTGAAAACAACTGATAAAAGTGTGAAATGTCAAATTTATCCTTCAGCCATATTTGTTTTCTTTCTGCATCAGCAGTTGAAAGGCTTTTCATCAAAATGCACATTATTGAAGGTAGATTGTTATAGGATTGGAAACTGTACTGTTTGCAGGTGCATCCTTGTTATAGGATTGGAAAGTATACTGTTTGCAGGCATGTCTGTGCATCTTTCAGCCTGGAAATTTTACAGGTTTGGGCAGTGAAGGGGTTAATCTGCTATGCCTGCCAGCACTGACTCTGTTTCTTGTGTTCTGCATTCAGAAGCGGCTGCAGAAAGAACTGCAGGCCATGACGAAGGATCCCCCACCTGGCGTTCAGGTTGACCAGGAGAGCTGCAGCCGCATGCTTAACGAGTCAGTACCTGATGCAGTTTCTCATCTCTGTGTTGACAGTTTATGGTGAAGTTTTGCTCAGGGAGATGGTAGCCAGGGAGATAGTATTACACAGATAGTTTCGTTGACAGTTTATGGTGAAGTTTTGCTCAGGGAGATGGTAGCCAGGGAGATAGTATCACACAGATAGTTTCGTTGACAGTTTATGGTGAAGTTTTGCTCAGGGAGATGGTAGCCAGGGAGATAGTATTACACAGATAGTTTCGTTGACAGTTTATGGTGAAGTTTTGCTCAGGGAGATGGTAGCCAGGGAGATAGTATTACGCACATAGTTTCTCTGTCTGGTGGAGTTTGTGCAGCAGCTGGTACTCTGGTTATGTTTCATGAATGAGCTGTCTGCACGGTACATTGGTTTTGCTGAGTTCCTGCAGTTTTTATTACTTTGTCATGTGCAGTGACTTTAGGGAATACTCAGTATAGTTTGGTGAGTCTATTACTCTAGGCATCTTTTTATGGTGTATTATTTTGTAGTGGTGCTCGCTGAATCAGTCAGTGAGTCAGCACTGAGGTGGCGGGGTATAGTGGGCATGGGGGTATGTGTGTATAGGGGTAGGGTTTAATGGCATCTCTGCCTTGGCTGCACAGCAAAAACATGGAGTCGTATGCGTGTGCGTGTGTGAGTGAGCAAGTGAGTGAGCGCGCATGCGTGCATGCGTGAGTGAGTATGTGTATATGTGTGTGTGTGTGTGTGAGAGAGTGTGTGTGTATGTGAGTGAGAGTGTGTGTGTGTGTGTGTGTGAGTGTGTGTGTGTGTGTGTGATGTGTGTGTGTGTGTGCACGCGTGTGCATATGTGTGTGTGTGTGTGTGCGTGCGTGTGTGTGTGTGTGCATGTTCATGCACGCACATGTAGCATATATATATATATGGATCATTCTCCTGAAAACTGGTCAGAATTGTGACATAGAGGGTAAAAATTCAAAGTGTGAATTTTTTAATGCTGTTATTTGGAAACGAAAGCTTGACATGTCTTGTGTACATAAATATAACAAATAAATTGACAGGGTGACAGGATCTTGGTTAATTGTGCATTATGTTATGTCATAGGTCAGCGTCTCGCGTGTTACAGAAGGCACCAGAAATGCATGAATAGAGTCGGCTCAGTGGCCAGTTTGACTCTTGCCTTTATTTTATTATACAATATTTCCTAATTAATAAAGGAATATCTGCCACTTCTGACATTTTTTTTTTCCTGCCTCTTTATCGATTTTGGTTTAAAATATCTTTTTCGAAGTACAAACATGCATGAAATAGATTACACATTTGTTTTTTGCTTAGTTTTTTTTTTCTTTTTTTTTCCCCAAAGTAATTGGGGGGGGGGGGGGGGGGGGGGGGGTGCATTGCACTAACTTGGTCTGAACTTTATATATAAAAATACAGGTCAGAGGGATATTTGTTTCTTGCTTTCTAAAGTTAATAACCAATTGCACTTAATTATAATCTGTCTCACATGTTATGTAGACATCATCACAAGTACAAAAGGATATATACTTGAACCATTGACCAAAAAACTTAATAAACAAGTATATTCATTACAAAAGCAATGTTCTTTCCACATTTTCTTGATTGGAACCGGTATTGACCCCTGCTTTAGATATCAGGATAGCCAAGAGTGGCAGCAATCTAGTCCACAGTCACCCAAGCCATATTCTCTGTCTTACACCCTGTGTAAAAAGCAAGAAAATCTTTTCACTGTGTCTTACCCTGTCTTGTGATGATGTACCATCAAACTAATTTGGATAGCAAAAGTTTCAGTATTTCTGAAGATCTAGTAGAAACGATTGTGGCTCTGACCTTGAACGTAGCAAAATGATATTTCTGAATGATACTCTGGCTGATGATGATGCATCACCATACTAAGTTTGACAGATCAGAGATATTGTCCAGGCAAACATTCACTGAAGTTCAGAACCTTCCCTTGACCTTGAATACAGCAAAGCAACCTTTTCACAAGACACTCCAGCTTATGAACATGTATTGTCAAACTAAATTGGTCGCCCCCAAAAATAAGCAGTTCAGAACATGTAATAGAAATAGTCATATTTGATTGTATGAACTGAAATTCAGTTACTGTGACCTTGACATTGAAGATAGATACCCATTTTTCGCATATGATGCTCTGGCTTATAATGATGTCTCGCCATACTGGGTTTGGTTACAAATGGTAAAGCGATGCATAAGATATCATCCAAACTAACATTAACTGAAACTTTTAACCTTGGCTGTGGCATTGACCTTGAACACAGCAGTCCAACATTTTCACTGGACACTTCTTTGCTTATGATAATCTACACTCAAATTGAGTTTGGTTGCAAAAGACTCACTGGTTTAGAACTAATAAAAGATATAGTAGAAACTGTCATATTTTGATCATATAAGCCCACACTGTGACCTTGACCTTAAAGATAGAATCCCATTTTTTCGCATGACATTCCAGCTCATGGTGGTGAACCACAATACCAGGTTTGGTTACAAAAGATTGCAAACAAACACTCAGCCGAGTGGGAACAAATATGTGTCACGAGCATTACATCCCTCACCCCTGAAGACACCACAGTGCTTTCCCTTTTCTAGTAAAATAATACCCCACACTCAGCGCAAAAGAGGTCAAACGTTGCTGCCGCAAGTCAGCTGTTGTGGACTGGTACGTTAGGGTAGGTCGAAAGTCAATGGTACAAGCAGAAATAATTATTTTGTGTGCTCGGACGTTACACCATTGTAAGACACTACGTCAACCACCCCAGAAAAAATGACTGTAATTTATTTTATATCTACCCTTTTGTCATCAGACAAGCATTAAAAATAAGGTGAAATGTGGTTATCTACTAAGCTGATGAAAAAAGACAGTTTTATGGTTTCCGTTGTGAACAAGTCACAATATCATGGTACACACTCAGAAGACACCATTGGTAACATGCGAGACACTGATTATCTTTCCTTTGTTTGGAGCTGTTAATAGTGAGCAACACACAATAAATACCATTTGTATATATATATATGTAAGAACTGGCTTCCTTCTTTCTCGTGAAACCAGTTTTTATTCAATCATGAACGATTCCAAGGAAATACCTGCGATCAGCTAACCTTCCCAAAGCCATGTCACAAATGGCGGCCATGAAATGTCACAATTTTTACCAAAAGAGACTCACAGTGCAAGAAATAATGATGCATTTACCTGTTGTGGCATTTCCCTTATTTCTCCAAACACATTACATCAGAAATATAGTAGTAGTATTCATGTTTTAGTTTAATTTTTATTTCATTGGGAAAAGGCACCCTCTTTGGTCCAGTTTTCAGGAGAATGACCCATATATATAGTATATATTTAAGTAAAGATGATTCCTGAGTTAAAACTTGGTTAACCTGTTAAAAACTAGCTTTTACCATGCATAAAACTGTACTGGTAATGTATTTCTTCAAACAGTCATTGCGCATTTTTTTTGCAGGTGGATCGTGGACTTAGAGGGAGCCACTGGCACACTGTATGAGGGAGAGAAATTCCAGCTGCAGTTCAAGTTTGGAGCAAAATACCCCTTTGATTCCCCTCAGGTAAGTATCTGCTGACTCTGTTGTTCTGGATATCCCCTTGATTCCCCTCAGGTAAGCATCTCTGTTGACTCTGTTGTTCTTGATATCCCTTTGATTCCCCTCAGGTAAGCATAATCTCTGTTGACTGTTGTTTTTGATATCCCCTTGATTCCCCTCAGGTAAGCATCTCTGTTGACTTTTGTTCTTGATATCCCCTTGATTCCGCTCAGGTAAGCATCTCTGTTGACTCTGTTGTTCTGGTTACCTGTTTGAGTCCCCTCAGGTAAGCATGATCTCTGTTGACTCTGTTGTTCTTGATATCCCTTTGATTCGAGGTAAGTATCCCTGTTGACTCTGTTGTTCTGGATACCTGTTTGAGTCCCCTCAGGTAAGTATCTCTGTTGACTGTTGTTTTGGATATCCCTTTGAGTCCCCTCAGGTAAGTATCTCTGTTGACTCTTGTTCTAAATACCTGTTTGATTCTCCTCTGGTAAATAACCCTGTTGACTCTGTTGTTCTGGATACCTGTTTGAGTCCCCTCAGGTAAGTATCTCTGTTGACTCTGTTGTTCTTGATATCCCTTTGATTCCCCTCAGGTAAGCATCTCTGTTGACTCTGTTGTTCTGGATACCTGTTTGATTCCCCTCAGGTAAGCATGATCTCTGTTGACTCTGTTGTTCTTGAGATCCCTTTGATTCCCCTCAGGTAGAATTGTTTGATTCTCCTCAGGTAAATACCCCTGTTGACTCTGTTGTTCTGGATACCTGTTTGAGTCCCCTCAGGTAAGTATCTCTGTTGACTGTTGTTCTGGATACCTGTTTGATTCCTCTCAGGTAAATACCCCTGTTGACTCTGTTGTTCTGGATACCTGTTTGAGTCCCCTCAGGTAAGTATCTCTGTTGACTGTTGTTCTGGATACCTGTTTGATTCTCCTCAGTTAAGTATCTCTATTGACTGTTGTTTTGGATATCCCTTTGAGTCCCCTCAGGTAAGTATCTCTGTTGACTCTGTTATTCTTCATATCCCTTTGATTCCCCTCAGGTAAATACCCCTGTTGACTGTTGTTCTAGATACCTGTTTGATTCCTCTCAGGTATACTTGTTGACCCTGTTGTTTCGGATGCCTGTTTAATTCCCCTCAGGTAAGTATCCCTGTTGACTGTTGTTCCAGATATCCCTTTGATTCCCTTCAGGTAAGTATCCCTGTTGACTCTGTTGTCCTGAATACTCCTTTGATTCTCCTCAGGTAAATGCCCCTGTTGACAGTTAAATGTGTGTGTGTGTGTGTGTGTGTGTGTGTGTGGCATGCACATGATGAACTGTTTTTTTCCCTCTTCAGGTGACATTTCTGGGCCCTAACATCCCGATCCACCCCCACGTGTACAGCAACGGCCATATATGTCTCTCCATCCTGACAGAGGACTGGTCACCAGCTCTGTCTGTGCAGTCTGTCTGTCTCAGCATTGTCAGCATGCTGTCTAGTTGTACAGAGAAGGTCAGTATGAAGATGGTGATGATGATGATGATGATGATGATGATGATAGTGCTGATAGAGGCCCAGTCGTCAGCTCTGTCTGGGCAGTTTATGTCTCAGCGTCATCAGCATGCTGTCCAGTTGAACAGAGAAGGTCAGTATGGTGATGGTGATGGTGATGATAGTGCTGACAGAGGCCCGATCATCAGCTCACTCTATGGAGTCGATCTGTACAGTTGAGCAGAGAAGATCAGTATGAAGATGGTGATGGTGATGGTGATGATAGTGCTGACAGAGGCCCAATCATCAGCTCACTCTATGGAGTCGATCTGTACAGTTGAGCAGAGAAGATCAGTATGAAGATGGTGATGGTGATGGTGATGATAGTGCTGACAGAGGCCCGATCATCAGCTCACTCTATGGAGTCGATCTGTACAGTTGAACAGAGAAGATCAGTATGAAGATGGTGATGGTGATGATGATGATGATAGCACTGATAGAGGCCTGATCATCAGCTCACTCTGTGGAGTCGATCTGTACAGTTGAACAGAGAAGGTCAGTATGAAGATGGTGATGGTGATGATAATGATGATAGTGATGATGATAATAGCACTGATAGAGGCCCGATCATCAGCTCACTCTGTGGAGTCTGCCTATCTCAGCATTGTCTGCATACTGTCCAGCTGAACAGAAAAGGTTAGTATGATGATGGTGATGATGATGATATGGGCCTGGTCATCAGCCTCTCTGTGGAGTCTATCTCAGGTTGTACAGAGAAGGTTACTGTGATGCTGCTGCTGGAAAGGTTAGTATGATGATGGTGATGATGTTTATAACACTAATACAGGCCTGGTCATCAGTCTCTATCTGTGGAGTGTGTCTACCTCAGCATTGTCTGCATGCTGACTGGTTGTACAGAGGTTACTGTCATGCTGCTGCTGCTGATAGCACTGATAGAGGCCTGGGCATCAGTCTCTAGGGAGTCTGTCTACTAGAGCATTGTCAGCAGGCAGCCCAGATGTAAAGAGAAGATGAGCATGATGATGGTGATGACAGCGATGCTGGTGGTGATGATGGAGATGGTGATACAGATGATGATGGTGATAATAACCACAGTGTCCGTTCTGACAGAGGGTGATGATGATGGTGATGATAACCGCAGTGTCTATTGTGACAGAGGGTGATGATGATGGTGATAATAACCTCAGTGTCCATTGTGACAGAGGGTGATGATGATGGTGATAATAACTGCAGTGTCCATTGTGACAGAGGACTGGCCACCAAATCTCTCTGTGCAGTCTGTCTTAGCATTGTCAGTTTGTGCAGTCCACTTGTACCTGTAGCCAATGTGAGCACAATGACGATGGTGATGAAGAAGGTGACAGTGATGAAAACACTGTCCATTCTGATGATGGACTGATCATCTGTCTCAGCTTTGTTTGGTTTAGTGTTGCTTTATGTCCACAGAGGCGAGTTGGCCTATTAGGGACGGGGACAGAGTGGGAAGGGGACGAGCAGCTTTGTTAGCATACACAGTCCAGTTATACAGACACGGTGAAGATGATGGCGATGGTGATTGTGGTGATATTGCTCATTCTAATGGAAGATTGCCCACCAGCTCTCTACATGATCAGCATGCTGTCCAGCTGTTGTAGAGATGGTCAGCATGATGATGGCAGTGATGATGTGATGGATGACTGGTCACTGGCACTCATTGTGCAGTTTGATGTGCCAGTCTGCAGTGTGTGTGTGTGTGTGTGTGTGTGTGTGTGTGTGTGTGTGTGTGTGTGTGTGTGTGTGTGTGTGTGTGTATTGCATGTGTTTGTTATTCCATATAATACTTTATTTAAATTGTTTTGGTAGGACTGGGCTCTACATGTGTATAGAATATGATTTCTAGGTTAATATGTATCATGTCAGTGCTCAGGGCGTTGATGAGCACATGATAAATGTATATTATTATTGTGTGTATGTGTGTGTTTGCATGGGCATGTGCGTGTGTGTGTGTATGCATCTGTGCACGCATGTTGAGTAATTAAGTACATGCTTGGCATGTTCAGTTTGTTCATCAGAGTATTAGGTAATGAATATTAGAGTCTGTCACAAACATTGCTGTTTCAGAAACGGCCCCCAGACAATGCCATCTATGTCAAAACTTGCAGCAAGAACCCCAAGAAAACGAGATGGTGGTATCATGGTAAGACACATCTTCTCCAGTGCTATTTTCAAATGTTCTGTTGCCTCAGAATGCTGCCTGTTTCTCTGATCACAAGTCTTGTCATTTTTTTTCATTTTTTTTTTAAATAATCAAAGCGGCACCCATTTGGGTTTATGAATGATGTGTAAATTTACTTTGCTTAGTATACAACAAACTTTCATATTTACAAGCAGTGGTCATTGTGCTTAGGAAGGAGATAACAAAGTAAGCACATGTGCAGGCATCCACCCACCCACCCATGCATGTACATGCATGGACACATGCCTACAATCATGCAAGTGTGCACGCGCACACACACACACACACACACACACACACACACACACACACACCACCACCACCACCACCAGTAATGACAACAACAGCAACAAGCAACAACAACCCACCTTGATCACCAACATGTTCAAGCACGGGAAATGACTAGTCTATGGAAATGTTGATTTCTGGAATGAAATGTCCTTTACAGTTACTGGAAATTGCATCTTCATTTTTTCTTTTTTTCCCCTCAAACCCTTGGGAGGTGCAGCATCCATTGCTCCATACTGAGAGTTTACAAACATGTCTGTTGCAGATGACACAGTATGATTGGGGGTGAGGTGCAGCATCCATTGCTCCATACTGAGAGTTTACAAACATGTCTGTTGCAGATGACACAGTATGATTGGGGGTGAGGTGCAGCATCCATTGCTCCATACTGAGAGTTTACAAACATGTCTGTTGCAGATGACACAGTATGATTGGGGGTGAGGTGCAGCATCCATTGCTCCATACTGAGAGTTTACAAACATGTCTGTTGCAGATGACACAGTATGATTGGGGGTGAGGCGTAACATCCATTGCTCCATGCCGTCTGCAAGTTGTGAGGCTGTTGTTAGAAACATGGATTACTTCCCTTTGATTGCTGCACTGATTCGGAACTTTGGTCAGGCTGTGTTTGCATCAGAATCAAATTGTAGCTGTCTTGCGCAAAGCCCAGAGACCAGTTGTCTTTCTTTTCTCCGCCTGCCCACCCCCTCTCCTTCCACCCCACTCCACCCACAACCCATTTTTTTTCTTTTTTCTTTTTTTAAATCTTGAGGACTGTTGATGTATGTGTTGGTGAATTCCTGCAGTAGGTTGCTTTTTGGTCAATTTCTAAATATTTAAAAAAAAAACTATTTTTGTTTTATTTTCAGTATTTCATTGTTCTCAATCTTCCTGTGGCAAGGTGTGAGATGAGTGAGGGTGTAAGGTTTGGAGAGAGACTGTTCGTTTAGGTGCTTTTGGATGGAGCAGAGTGCTTGGTGTCTTGGATGATTTGATTGGGTGCTTTGTGAAATTGTTGTGATTTCCCTATTTTTTTATGATTTGCTCTTTGACTGGAAATTATCATTTAAAATGATACGCTGCCTATATCTCTGTCTACCAACCCATCTAGTATGTATCTGTTTTTTATTTTATTTTATTTTTTTATGTATGTGTGTTCATATGTCTGTATGTATATATATATATGTATGGATGTATACCTGTATGTGTGTATCGGTCTGAATGTCTCTACCACTGGGAAAGAAAGATTTTATGAAACTGTTTAAAAAAACAGACAAACCCAAACAAACAGACAAACAACCAAA
>OY757545.1:15671971-15686971 GCA_963584105.1 Alviniconcha strummeri
TGTGCAACTTTGTAAATGTAAGTGAAGCTGCACATGTTTGAGAAACACGAGAGGTTGTACTGTGTGTTAACGGGAACTCTTGTATGATTTTGCATTTTAGCCACCAGCCAGCCATTTTGCCGACTCCCCTGTTTGAGAAAATAATATTAGTGGTAGTAACTTACACTTATAAAGCACCCTGACACACAGGAGCCCGTAGCGCTTTTATAATTATTAACAACGTTTACAATTACAAAATATACAGCTGTAACAGACGCATTGAGTTAAGCAAGTTATCCAGATATAACCTGTTCATTACACGCACGCACGCGCGCACACACACACACGTTCGCACACACGCAAACGCGCGGGCGCGCGCGCGCGCGCACACACACACACACACACACACACACATGCTGCAGGGAATGCACGTGCACCACAGCCTGCCTGTTTCAGTGGGGATGGTCCCGAGTAGCTCCTTTGTCCAGAAAACAGGTTTCCCAGGGTAAAACCAATTCCAGGATATTTTCTTGACCCCACCCCCCCTTTCCACACACACACACACACCGCCCCCACCACCACGCCCTTGTCCCCTCGCCCTGCCCCCACCCCCGGCCTCTACTTTGTTCAGGTCTGCCATGTTCATGGGCGTTTTGTTTCGTTTTTGTTTCGCAGCTTGCCTAATTCTTTTTAGCAGCCAGCCGGGTCGGTAGGAATGTTAGTGAGTGAAGGTGTTCTCCCGTGTGTACATAGAGGTTCTGCTTCATTTGACTCCACGACACACTATCAAAAAGGAAGCAGTGTAAAATAATAATAATAATAAAAAAAGAGTGCAAGAAAAAAAGAAAAAAAAAAAAAAAAAAAAAAAAGAAGAAGAAGAAAAAACGTTTGAGAAGAAAAATCGTCAGGTTTTAGCAGAAAGGCGGAAAAAAAGAGACAGACAGACGAAGGAAAAGCAACATTTGCTTAACGTGGAGCGTGGTTGAGAAAGACTGAAGGAAGTACCGTAGGATCATTTGTTGTGGATTGAGATAGGCGCAGAGGATCTAGGTAGAGGTTTTTGGATGAGGTAGTTGAAGAAACGGTGGTTTTCTGGATGAGGTGGTTGAAGAAACGGTGGTTTTCTGGATGAGGTAGTTGAAGAAACGGTGGTTTTCTGGATGAGGTGGTTGAAGAAACGATGGTTTTCTGGATGAGGTGGTTGAAGAAACAGTAGTTTTCTGGATGAGGTGGTTGAAGAAACAGTAGTTTTCTGAATGAGGTGGATGAAGAAACAGTGTTTTTCTGGATGAGGTGGTTGAAGAAACAGTGGTTTTCTGGATGAGGTCTCTGAGGAAACTCTTTTTTTTTTTGGGGGGGGGGGGGGGGGGGGAGCATGTAGCTGGTGTGTGGCGAACTTCAGTGAAACGTTAAGACGACAAAAATACCTGATGCTGGAATAAGACAACTGTGATTGGTCTTTTTTTCCTCTCCGTTTCATTTTATATATATTTTTTATCTCTCTGCTCAAACTGACCTCTACGGACATTGGTTAGGCAGAATTAACCGTGGACGGCGACATTGCTCTGCCATGTGTGTGTGTGTGTGTGTGTGTGTGTGTGTGTGTGTGTGTGTGTGTGTGTGTGTGTGTGTGTGTGTGTGTTTCAGTTTCATCTGCTCATCTCAGCTGGAACACAGGTCTGCCTTGTTAAGGCAGATATACTCGTTGTTGTTATCGAAGTCAACAGGACCATGATTCAAATACCTGAAACAACAAACTTTGCTATGTTTTTGTTGTTTTTCCAACAGCAGTTTTCACTACAAAGCCTGCCCCTACTGATCCAGGTGCTGTGTTTCTCTCAGCCCTGCTCACAAGATCCCACAGGCATTCATGAGGGTAAAAAAGTGATTTTCAGTAGCACAGTGTACTGCCAGACTCGCATTACACTACGAGAAAACTGTAATTTTCAGTAGCACAGTGTACTGCCAGACTCGCATTACACTACGAGAAAACTGTAATTTTCAGTAGCACAGTGTACTGCCAGACTCGCATTACACTACGAGAAAACTGTAATTTTCAGTAGCACAGTGTACTGCCACAGTGGCATAACCCCCTTCCCCCAACTCCCCCCCCCCACCCCCCTCCACCCCACATTTACGTGGCGTTGAGACATATGGTCAATGCGCAGGTTAGATTAAGTGTGCTGCTTTTGTGCAGGTTTGACTGAATGGCGCATTTGATCTCTCTTTCTCTCTCTCTGTCTCTCTCTCTCTTCTTTCCTTGATCTTACCGATTTTGTTTGCTGTTATTATTCTTAAGAAAAAAAAAAGAGAGAAAAAAAAAAAACACACACACACACGAGGAAATGGGCTGCGTGCACAGCGGCATCTGCTGTGTACCAAAGTAGTCCCAGCACATGAACAACTATATAAGTGAGGGAGGAAGGCAGAGAGAGATGAGGGAGAGAGAGAGTACTGTGGTTGTTAGCAGCTGGTGGTGGCTTCTAATACTGTCTGAATACGGTTGCGAGTTTTGTTACATATATAATTACATATTCAATACACAATAAATGTGGGTCTTATTTGTTGATCCCGCCTCTGTTAACAGGTGTGTTCCAGTTCATTGGAAGAAAAAGTAAAAATATAGATAAAAAATCGGGTTGTACAAATAAAAAACAAAGGAAAAACAAAAACAAAAAGCAGATATGGGAAATAATGTCAGACCGTCTATGCCGTTGGCTTTTCCCCCGCTACATTTTATTCTTCCGAATAATTAAGGTGTTTGTGCTTTGAGATATTATCTCTCTCTCTCTCTCTCTCGCTCTCTCGTTTCTTTGTTGTATATTACCGTCTGTTCGCTCTGTACTCCGATTTTAACCAAGATACCCGTTCACGAGAGATTATTGTTTTCATTATATGTTTACCTTTAATATATATATATATTTACTTAAGTTCAGACCCGGCATGTTTAAATTTTTGTTGTATTTCATGAATACGACTAACACCTACGAGTAAAACTATCAGGGCTTAAACAGCACGCTACTGTTCAAATTACCCGTACATAAAAATTTATGAACTTGCAATATCGGTCTTGTAAGCGCGGTACCAAGTGTACAGCACCAGGCCGTTTAGTTAACATTCATTTGGGTTTGCTTTCTCGTCTGCATCAGTGGGGAAGATGTGAATGCTTGTGAAAGTTGCGTCAGCGTGTGAGGTGTGTAGATACCGTCATACACAACTGCATGATTATTTGACCACAGTCGTTGTACATACACTTGTACAGAATAAAAACCAATTGGACAGTTCTTCGTTTCTGTTCATTTTTATAAGGCGTGTGCGTGTTTGTTCATAGGCGCAGGCACGCACTCGTGTGTGTGTGTGTGTGTGTGTGTGTGTGTGTGTGTGTGTGTGTGTGTGTGTAACATCAGTCTAATGCCATGTGTGCTCAGCGTTATCTGTCGTTTATCAGGTGACAGTATAAGACTGACAAATGCTATTCAAGAATCACGCACACACACGCACGCACGCACGCACACACACACACACACATACACACACACTGCAGACAGACCAGAGAAGCACACGTGTTGTACCCAAAAGGCGTAACAAACTTTTTTTATTGTTATTAGTAACCATAATTCAACAATGCTTGGAAAGTCTGGTATCACAAGAAAACCCACCCCACAACCTAACACGTGGCAGTACTACTAACGGCAAGGGCATCACTCGCTACCTCCTTCACACAGGCGCTTGACGACGGGGTTGATTTTTTAAATTGTTATCTGACGCTCTCTGTCTTCTTCACTAACAGAAGTATCAGGTGCATATATAAAGAATAAAGAAGAAGAAGGAAATGTTAGTGTCAGGTTCCTGCGCTCATTCACTTCTCCAAGAACTGCCTTTAACTCGGCTATACCAGCTTCATTTAGGTAGCCTTGTCTTGAAATCGATTGGAACTACAGGCACTCGACGCCGGATACTTATTTATGTCGCCGACTCTATTTTTTAAACAATCGTCGATGTTACGTACGGCTTTAAGGAATATTCAACTGGTGTCAAGCGGCTGTAGTTATTTCGGGCCTTCGTCATCATTTTGCATCACATTTACTGTTCATGGAATAGCACACTACAGCTAGTTTTAACAACTGCTTCGTAAGGAACGAAGGACAAAGAAGGTTCGTGTGGTGTTGCATCCAGAATCACCTTACACTGTTGATAATTGACATGGACAAAAATCTGTCCATTTTATGGACAAGAAACAGTGTGTGTCTTAAAAAAAAAAAAAAATCAAAAAAAATCTTCAGAACAGCCGAACAATGACTTACTTTGTTAAAGTTTTAAACAACGTCAGCCCTTAAACGCCTACACGATCCAAGGTTTCATTCATTTGGTCTTGTGGTTGAAAACTGTATCACGTAGTCTACCACTGTTACAACTTGTTTCTTGTTGTAAAGTGTGTTTGAGTTTGTGGCAAGGAACTTCGGAATCGAGGCGACATGGGGTTGGGGTGGGGGTTGCGGTTGGGGTGCGGATGAGGGTGGAGGTCAGCTGTAGCAGAGCTACTGTAGCTTTCATTTTAAATTTCCTACAGGGGCAAAATAGGTTTCAAACTTATTTCCGCCATGTGCGCATGAAACACCTCCTGAGACTGCAAACTTTTCACGTTTGAAAATAACCAGCATCAAATATCCTTTCAAACGACAGGCAGACCCATGTACGACAGCCAGTAGTTTTCACACATAACTATTTTAAAGGTATCTCGACAGATTGCAGCATTTGTCGTTGGGTTCATCTCTAGGCCCGACTACATATGGTTTTGGGGGAAGCTTAAGAAAAAGAAAAGAAAAACAATAACGTCAAACCGTTCTCATTTTCTTCCTCGCCTGTGTCCAACAGCTTGGCTAACACCATGCCCACGATGACGACGTGGTCAACGTCATGCCACGGTGACGATGGTGTGGCAAACGTCATGCCAGTGTCGATGACGTAGGCAAACGCCACGCACAGTGACGATGACGTGACCAAAACCATGCCACATTGACGAAGACGCGGCCAACGTCTTGCTATAGTGACGAAGCTAACACAATGCCATAGTGACGATAACAAATCTAACACCATGCCATAATGGCTATGACGAAGCTAGCGCCATGCCATAGTGACGACGGCGTGACTAACACCATGCCATAGTGACGACAACGCGTGAAACGCGCGCCACGTGACGATGACGCCAAGGAGCAGGCATACGGAGAAGCGAGGTCGTGTCTCACGCAACCGATATCGTCTCGCGTCTCGCACAACCAAGGTCATGTCATACAGCCGAGGTCGCGTCGCACACAACCGAGGTCGTGTGTCACACAACCGAAGGCATGTCCCACACAACCAAGGTCACGTCTCACACAACCGAGATCGTGTCCCACACAACGAAGGTTATGTCCCACAACCGCGGTCACGTCTCACACAACTGAGGTCGTACGCTGTCTTTCAAAATGGACTGAAAGCCCGAGCGTTCAGTGTGGTAGGTGAAACCACAGGAAAGGGGGGTGGGGGGTATCCATGCTGAGCAAAACGTCGTGCGCCGACAAGACGCAGTAAAAAACAAAAAAACAAAAAACAAAAAACAAACCCAGAAAGAGTGGGGTGGGGTGGGTGGGGGGTTAGTGGGGGTGGGGCGTGGGGAAAGAAAACGGAAGCTGGCTTGCATACAAGAGTGTGTCCGTCCACACACGATTTAGACATCATCAGACATCGTCACACGTGCAGCTCCAGCTGCCCTAGTCTGTGTGACCAGGGATTAAGCAACTTGGTGTTTTACACTCAGTCAGTGACCAGGGAGAGACCGTACGAGCGCACTGTGTCGGGGCGACAGTGTCCACTTTCAGCCCCGTTGGTTCGTGGTCTTCAAAGGGTATGAGTGTGTGTGTGTGTGTGTGTGTGTGTGTGTGTGTGTGTGTGTGTGTGTGTGTGTGTGTGAGAGAGAGAGAGAGAGAGAGAGAGAGAGAGAGAGAGAGAGAGAGAGAGAGAGAGAGAGTGTGTGTGTGTGTGTGTGTGTGTGTGTGTGTGTGTGTGTGTGTGTGTGTGTGTGTGGACAGGATGAACTTGAAGTATGCACTACGTTGGCAAATCCATATGTCAGTTCATTCCGTACTATGCCAGTGCACAAGCACACGCGCACACGCATCCTCAAACCATTTGAGAACAGCGAACCGACGGGGCTAAAAGTGGACATTGCCGTTGGGGCGTCTTCGTTCAAACACCTGACGCGTCAAACTCTAAGCCGTTTCCTCCCATGTAACTATCCTGCAGTCCCCGTCAGCGGTCGAGCGGTGCCCAGCATGGATGGATTGCCTCCCGTCCTGTGGGTGAATGTTAATACTGCTAGCACATCAAACCGGTGGTATACACAGTGTTCAGGGGCATGTCGCCACAGTGATCAAGCACACTATCATCAACCTGAAAACGAAGGTAGGAAAGAACCAAAGCGAAGGTGATAATTCACAAACAATCCGCTCCAGAAATTCAATAAAACATGCTGATACAGTCTTGAGTTACACTGACGTATGTAATGAACATGATATGTACGCTATCATGTTCATTAAATATGTGTATGGATATATAGAATGGATAAATATCCATTCTCTTGACGACTGAAACAAAAAAACTTTGTAATTTAAACGAATTGTCAGCATTAGTTTACACTAAAAAAGATTCTGCTTTTTGTACACGTGTGTGGTATATATACGGTCTTCAAATTCAAAAGCCGTAAAAAAAAAAAAAAAAAAAAAAAAAATACACAGTTATGTTTATTTAGCAATGCCTTTCCTATCTCACTCAAAAAAAGAAAAAAAAGAAGGGTCCACATTATTTCTTCACAAAATAACGGAATAAGAACATAACCTTTATTGAGCACCGATTGCATCAAAACGTGGGTACTGTAGTAATAAAAACCACCACTATCTATCATACTGTGATAACAACTAGCTTGCATGAAGTGACGTGACATGGTGCATGGTTGTATGGTGTACACAGAACGCGCCGAGATGGCAGCAGTTTCACGTGGCACCAGCCATGTAACAACCAAACAGCACTGTAACTACACCACTTCGGTGAATATTCAAGAACGCGCTACAAAACAACTAATCACTTCTTCAGAATGAAATGCGACAAGAGCGCAGTGAGTGCTCGAGGGCGGAGTATAAAAGTGATCAACAACTAACTAACTCAAGTACTATCTACTGCGCAGTTACACTGTCAAGGAATATCCTGTTCACTGTGGATCCAGGAGGGGTACGTGGTGTAGAATTTTATAGCTAATGGTCCAATAACTCGACACTGTGTCGGAGTTTAGGAGCTGCGTGAAAGTGGCGGTGGACGTCCTGGGCCCCCAGTCGCTAATAGTGCGTACGGTTTCTGCGGACGTAAATAAACACTGAACGAACTCGGCACTGCTGTAATCCAGTGAAAGCAGCTAGCGTGTGTTTGATCATTGGCTGAGATAAGACAAAGACCTGTTTTTCCTGCTTTATTTTTTACATTTATTTTTTAGTTCCTCCGGTACCACACGACGTTAAGACTTCTCTTACGGAAAAGCGGGGGTAGGATCTTTAACACACATAATCACAAGCGCGTACTGTGCACGAACCCATGAAGGCGAGACGGGCGATGACAAGTCTGCACACCTGTTTTTTATTTTATTTTTTATTTGTTGACTCGGAATAACTAGAAATATCCCTCGACATGCTTCGACCGGGTCTCGAACTTCCGCTAGCTACTTCCGCTGGACAAAAACAATACACTACTCTCGACCGCCGAGCCACGACTCCAACCTTGGCATGTCCCCAGAGAGTGCGGCTGGCAAGTGTCGATCAGGGTCCATATGTATGAAGTACAAATAAAGTTAAAGGCAGATAGCCCACAATCCCGATTAGCTAAAGAGTCCACAAGTCCGGTCCTCATACCAGGCATACAGAGAAATGAGGCTCTAATTTTGACCGCGTTTAGACCGGCCGGACAGTCCTATCTGCGCTGCACACATGCCGAATTTTTCATTGGCGTTACCGTTTAGAAAATAAACGCGATTAACGTTAAGGAGGCTATTTGCTCTTGAATGGTTCAATGTTGCTTTACGTCCACAGACACCGTAGGGACTGCTAGGCCCAGCATGGCCACCTCCACTTTCACACAGCTCCTGAGCTCCGATTTCCTCGTCATACATTATGGGCGCAGTTATATGTGCATGGATTCACTGCAGGTTCCGTGCCTCACCTCGGAAGAGCTCCCTCCGGCATTCACTCTTGGATTCAAGCAAGCACACTACGCAGACAGCTCTGGGTGTCTCTAGATGCCGCCTCAACCCATGAATGATGCTGGCAATACCAAAAACTCGCTGCTTCGTTAGCGTGCATTTCTCTTTGGTTATACGGCATTGGGGCATTTCCAAAGTTCGGTCACTGGCTCTGGACCTTAAAACAGCGACGTTTTCGTTGGGTATGGTCGTTTGTATCACCGTCTTATTAGCCCTGGTGTAACCCCATTTGGCTGATGAGGCTCAAATCCCCAACTAATTATCACCGTCTTATTAATTTTTGTTTCTCTACTTTTTCTTTCTGTTTACATTTCAGGGTAGTACTGGAAGTATTGTGTTGTATTTGACGGTGTAGGCAACATGCCCCTGAAGAGTTAAGTGCATGGAGCTCACGTGACAAGTCGTGCCTCGCTCACTGAGAGTGGTTTTAAAGTCATGTACTCGCTTTATGATTTTCTGACATAATTATTTTTCACTTGGTACATCTTCTATTACAGTCGCACTTGAGAATAAGCGGCAAAACGGAAGAAAAAGAGAAAAGATAAATCAGGCAGCTAGAACAGACTAAATTGCACATGTAAATTCTACTTTGAATTGCCTCAAACTTTATTCACATGATCACGTCGCGTGAAACCCTGAGAATACGTACTAGTTGTAATCAAGGGAACAACAAAGGCAGAAACCATTACGTCTTCAAAAGCAAAAGGGGAAAGGGGAGGGTGGGGAGACGGAGGGGAAGAGAGGAGAAAAAAACTAAAAGATACAGACCAAGACAGACATGGAGACAGTGTAACTGTTCTGTAGACGTTGTGCAACGCTGAAACCTCATACAAAAATGAAGATGATTATAGAACATTTTGGAATCAAAGTGCAGGTTTGGCCTAGTAAACTTGAAGACGTTCGTACCATTATACTATTTAACAGCATATCAGAAATAAAATGGCCAGACTAAAGACTATGAAGCGTGAAAGGCTATATCACCAACCACGTAGACTGCTTCAATTAAGACTAGAACAGTGTACATAATTATTATAAAAAACAAACAAACAAACAAACAAACATCAATTCTCAACGAACACACGGAGCTAACATTCCTTCAAACATTGTGTACAGGTCAAGGGGTCATAAAACGGCATACGTATGTAGGAATAATAGGAATAACCGTAACAACGATATTCACCCATGTTGGGCGAAGTCATCAAAGGTGATTAATTATTGAAAATGGCAAGGAAAACGTTCAGCAACAACACGCTGTATCAATGGCCCGTAGAGAAGAGGAAAAGGTGCAGGAGTGTGCAAACAAAAGTGCTTGTCCTCAAGGAACCTATCGAACCATCCTGCTTCTCAACACATGTAGTCTCCGCCGCCAAGTCTCGCAGGTGAGAAGTTGGACGATGCTTCGTTACACCTGCTTCATCACGCCACGTTGTCTCTGAAGAGGATCGGGTAGGGACCGAGATTCGAAAGCTGTGCAGAGATGTCACCAGTCTTTGCTGTGAAGTGTCGAGGGCCAAAAAGCCAGTTTAACAGGCAGTGACCTCAGGGACAGCAAGTGGATGAGGCTGTAGTCCGAAGGACGAGCAGCACGTGCAGGTAGTCTAATTGCCTTACGGAATATTTCTTCCTGCTTTCTAATTTTCTCCGTCGCAAACACTGAAACGTGCAGGCTAACACATTCTGGGTGCAAAAAATGAAAAAAAAAAAAAAAATGTTCAGTTGCGATCACTGCTCACAAAGTACCATAAAGTAAAACTGGACTCATAATTATCAACTAGAAAGAAAAAAGAAAAATGAAAACCACACACACACACACACACACACACACACACACACACACACACACACACACACACACACATATCCGGGATTAGTATCCAAGGTCCGTCAAGTCCGACCCTTCACCATGGTGTTCATAGAGACACAATAGTTGCCTTTTCTTGCATTTAATAATTCGTTGTAGATATTAGCGGTATCTCTATTGTTGCTACCTCCTTTTGTGTTTTGTATCAGACCTTCTTTTGTGGTATGTATCAGATCTTTTGCGGTATGTATCCTTTTGATTACATGATTATTCTTGACTTCTTTCTCGGTCCATGTTAAGAGCCACAAAGTTAAGCAACTTCAAGAAGGAAGGGGTGCAATACATTTGTAAATATCGTTGACATTTTCTGTTTGTATGCATACCTGTCGAAGAGCCTGCTGACTGCAAGCCGATACTTCAGGCTGTCTAGCAATTGCATGCTGAACTAAGGCTTTGTCATCCGGTGGCATGAGTTTAATGACTCTTGAACCTAAACTGCTTCACTCGTACGTAATGCTGGCAAAACTCGGTCGTTTTTGCAACCATCAAGCACATGTCTCACGTGCGCTCCACGTGGTTTACAGTACATGTGAAACCGCATTTTGAAAGCTACTATCCCCAGTAACCAGTGAATAAGCCTTCCACCTGTGGAGGTTTTTGTGGAATTAGTTTACTGAAGTTTGAACATCTGGGCTTAACTGTTGGAAAGGGTTGCTCAACTTTTGAGCATGACTATATATATATCTGGCAGGCGGGTCTCACAGTTAAGCACGGAACCCTCTTTCGATCGAATGAAACTGATACAGTTGAGCTGACACTATTGAACAAGGCGACCCAGTCTCTGTTTAATTTTAACCCGTGCGCTCGACAGATTAACGGTAATTTCATCGCCAACGTCCACCGTTATACCTCCGACAATGGTCCCACCACAGACTGTGCGAGATTTTATACAAATTCCGGCCGTACATCCGAAAACTGCCGATGCGTTCCGAGAGACACCGAAGACGTTGATGGATCAATGAAAACTCATGATTCGTTTGCGGAAATACGCAGACATGATCACATTTACCAACCATGTAGACTAAAATGTGTCACTGTGTGCATGTGTGTTGCATACCATCCATGTGGGTGTGCGTCTCTCTCTCTCTCTCTATATATATAGATATGTGTGTGTGTGTGTGTGTGTGTGTGTGTGTGTGTGTGTGTGTGTGTGTGTGTGTGTGTGTACCCGCGCACATGCGCGCGCTCGCGTGTGCTACTGTTTTACACCAAAATCGGTAGGGCGCTGTTGGGCAAGTAAGGTTTCATAACCACGTCGCTCTTTTGACTCGTGCGACACTGAAACAGTTGCTTCCCTTCCCCCTTCCGTCACTGGTCAGTGTGGTCCGTTCAAAAGCCTTTTCCTACTGAACTATAATCAAAGCTAGCTTTCGGTCTTTCCCCATTACATTTTTTCCTGCTGCATACCATTCAGTCTTTTCCTGTTAAACGGTATCTTGTTCGGCCTTTTCCTGTTAAACGGTGTACCGCTAAGCCATTTTCAGTTAAACTGTACATCGTTCAGCCATTTTCTGTTAAACGGTGTGCCGCTAAGCCATTTTCAGTTAAACTGTATATCGCTCAGCCTTCTCCTGTTAATAATTTTGATTAAAAGGGGAATACTGAGTTTCACTTGATTAAAATGGGAATACTAACTGAGCTTCGCTTGATTAAAAGGGAAATACTAACTGAGCTTCACTTGATTAAAAGGGGAATACTGAGTGGCGTGTCTTCCGATATTCTTTTTGCACCGTTTCTTTAAAGGCCCGCAACGAACCGCGCTTATAATGCATATATATGTATAGCGGGAGAGACTGCTCTGATGACGACGGAATGCTCCTCGTCTTCAGCCCTCTGATGACCGGAAGTGGAGGGCTTTGGTGGTGTGACATGCGCGGTGCATGCAAACCTAAAGACCGAGTTTGAACATTATACAATTCTAATACCACCCCACCCCCCACAAAAAGAGAATTAATATTTAAAAAAAACACAACAAAAACAACAACCCCCCCCGCCCCATAATCCTGAACTCGGGTACTGTTCTCAGGTACCGACCCATTATCACTTCTGACTGATAGACAAGTAGGCCTCAAGTGTCTTGCTCTTCCTGTGTCCATTTCCGGTAATAGCCAATCATAATATCGTGACCCCCCCCCCCTCTCCTCCCTTACCCCCTCCCGCTGACAGAATGATAGTTTTCGCACTTATCCGCTTCGACTTGGAAGCTACCTGGAACCGAGTGAAATTGTGCTGCAGCAGCATGCGCGTACGGGCTGGCATCGTCCCTTGTCCTTTGGAAGTAGCCGCGACGGGAAGGCGACGGAAGCGAGCAGCTCTTCACTTTGTGCATGTCCCAACACAGGCAGCAGTTTTGCGGCATGCTCTGGGAATGACGGAGCTGGTCTGGAAGCAGGATGGCAGTCACTGAGTCCGTCGGTCCGTCCGCACACGAGTTGTAAAGACGAAGGAGAATCAAGTACAAAAGATGGAGAGGAAAAAGAAAAGAAAAAGATTAGAAAAGAACGGGATATATTTATACGCCGTGCACGTACAGGTTATCAAAGAAAAGGTGGTATCGTTTTCTCCCTCTTTCTCAACTGCCATTCAGGCCTATAGCGCTTGTATCTTCCTCTCTCTCTCTCTCTCTCTCTCTCTCTCTCTCTCTCTCTCTCTCTCTCTCTCTCTGTCTGTCTGTCTGTCTCTCTCTCTCTCTCTCTCTCTCTCTCTCTCTCTCTCTCACACACACACACACACACACACACACACACACACACACACCACACACACACACAAAAAGGGGACGAAAAACAGAAAGAAAATACAGACCACATCAGTCACCCTGCACAGTTCGACGTCGTATCCAATCCTAGCAATACGCACTCATTTCTACCCAGCAAAAAACAAAACAAAAAAAACACCCAACTAAACAAACAAACAAAAACAAAAACAAAAAACAAAAAAGAAGAAGTCATTTTTGGTTGTTCCAGGCACGCGTTTGCACGTGAACAAGACTGAAACCCACACTCAAGTATAGACATACCCCCACGCACACGCAAGCTCACACTATCAAATGCATTCTACAGAATCTGCGTTTGCGCAGACTAGGTGCATAATTATAGAAAAGAAATGTGACTACACATCAACTCAGCTTTAGCTTGAGTTTAACACTGAGTGCACACACACGGAAAAGGGGCGCGGGGGGAAGAGAGAGAAGAGAGGGAAAAAAAAAAAAAAAAAAAAAGGGGGGGGGGGGGGGGGGGGTTCGGGGTAAGGGAGAGTAAAAAGAAGAAAAGAACAGCGCTTTTGCTAGATTCGTTAAATGTTCAACACGGCACAAAACGATAACATTAAACTTTTGAATCGCCTTGGCAACGGTAAGAAATCACGTTTACTTGAGTCTTCGAAACGGTAGGAAGAAAAGAATCACAGCACGGTAGATACAAACACCAACAAAGAAAACTGGCAATTTGAAAAAACAAAACAAAAAACAAATTCATCCAAAAAGTCACTCAAAAAGTCAATCTAACAAGCAATCAGACCAGCAATCAATCACGTCTTAACGATCAAGTGTCGATTTGCAGCGTAGAGGGGGAAAGGGGGGAAGGGGAAATTACGCACACAGTTAGTTTTGCATAAATCATCACACTAAGAGTTGTCCTTTCAAAAAAAAAAACAGGAGTCCAACCCGGCGATTGTCCGGTTGCTTATAAAGTAATTACAAGTGACAGAGAGAGAGAGAGAGAGAGAGAGAGAGAGAGAGAGAGAGAGAGAGAGAGAGAGAGAGAGAGAGAGAGAGAGAGAGAGAGAGTGAAAAAAAAAAAGGTGTAAAAAAGAACGCTTTCCAGCCTCTTAGGCGGGAATGAAGAGATTTGTTTTCGCTGCTTATGCGATCAGTGTCAAGATTGTCATTCACTCCAACACCAGCGATGCACACGTCTGAGTAATTAATCAATTAATTAATCGTGATTCATCGATGGCGGTCTGGCGTCAGGAGACAGAAGCCAACCTGGCACCAACTGCCGCCAACGCCCACCTCTCAGTCGCACAGAAACGGTGAAGTAGAAATGTGGTTGCATTGATTGTAACGAGAAAGTCTGGAAGCCATAGAAACCAAATCCACGAGCCCCTGGCCAATCAGCCTGTGGCCAACTAGATGCCAATACGTTTTCTACCAACCAGATGCCAACACGTTTTCTACCAACCAGATGCCAACACGTTCTCTACCAACCAGATGCTTACACATTCTTTGCCAACCAGATGCCAGCACGTTCTCAAACAACCAGATGCCAACACGGTCTCTACCAACTAGAATGTCAGCACGTTCTTTGATAACCGGATGCCATCACGTTCTTTGCCAAACAGATGCCGACACGTCATCCAGTCAGATGCTGACGTGTTATCAACAAATCAGATGTCAACATCTTGTCGGGCGATCAACTCCACCCTGTTTTCAGCGGGCCAATCAGCTGCCGACACGTCCTCAGCCAATCAGATGCCGCCACGTTCTCAGCCAGTCAGATGCCGATGCCTTGTTGTTCACCCGCATGCATATGCAAACAAGGGCAGGTCAAGGTCGGCTGACGTCCACGTGCTACGTAGGCTTGAAGAATAAAAACCTGAAACAAAGAAGGTGTACTGTTGTAATAATTATTAGTTTTCCTCCCACTCTGTTCACTACAATCTGTTTGCTTTTTGACTGGCGTAAAAACAAAAACAAAAACAAAAACATGTGTGAATGTGCTTAGTGGTAAATAGTAGTATTTGGCACAATTGTTCCATTGGGGTAATAAAGTTGTACTGTTGTATGGGTGTGATACACTGATAGTGATGACGAATGAATGAACCAGTACCAAGATACATCCCCATGATTAACTGCATTCTACTATGCAATAATAAAGTT
>OY757545.1:15691971-15721268 GCA_963584105.1 Alviniconcha strummeri
AACAAGGAATCAGACTTTAATCTGGCATGATGCTTTCCCCCCTTGAATTAAAGAAAGTGCTAAAATAAGAATATATTCCTTAATGAACTGAAAAAGCAGGCATTCTTCAGTATTTAAACTACTATCAATAGTTCGTAATCGAAATCATGCTGTATCAGCTTTACCACTGTAATTTTGAAGTTATCTACACTTAAATTTGCCACCGAAAACGACCACTAACGACTCAGACTGAGTGGTGGCACAAACTTTGCTGAGCACAAAGCAAAGTAAGGGCGACCAATCGACAAGCATTGTGGCGTGACGTATTACGCAGGGAGAGTGGACGAAGAGCAACAGGAAGCATGTCGTCACCAGTTTGTGAAGTGCACACACGCCATGACGTCACGACGCCAAGTGTCGAGGGACTGCGGTAGCCAAGCAATTGGCAGGGTTGGTTGGTTGGTTGGTTGGTAGCTTTCACGGAGGTTTGACGTTCAAGGGGTGGGCTGCTGGCGGAGGAAGGTCAGGGGGGGTCAGAATAGGAGACGGGGGGAGACGGGCGGAGGCGGGGGTAAGGGTGGCATGGCGGTCTGCGGCACGGACTGGTGTGACCAACATGGAAGCCAATCTGTCGACTAAAACGAGGCCAGCAACTGGGAACAAGACGCGTAACCACAGGAAAAGAGGACAATCCCTGCTACGCAAAATGCTAAGCTAACAAGACTGACAGGGGGAATCGGCTGGGACCAGGATGCAATTCGCTATCGTCAACTCGACCACAGACGCTACCGTCATGCTCGAGTTGTTCTAAACCCAACTCAGAGAAAGACAGTGGAGACGAGCTGTGTCAGTTTGTGACCTCGTGAGATGCACCCAAGCAGATTCCTCCAACCCACTTTTTCTCGTTAGCATAGAACTATCCACAACATGGATTGTTCTCCTTTCCTGTGCACGCACCTGCGGAGGAGGAAGAAAGGCAGGTGGACAATTAACAGATACAATATGAAGAATGAGGAAGGAGGTGGCGGGGAGGGGGCGACCCTCTGCGCACGGAACCATCAAATCGAGGGGGTGAGGCACATTCCTGATCTTTGGCTACACTTTGTGCACGTAAACAGAAGCTTTGTTCACTCACACACTAGCATAAGAACACTTTAGCTGACTACGTTTCACTTTGCATTCCTCACAGCAAAAGGGCTCACGTTCTGGATGTGAGAGCACACAACAGGCGTAATTATGACACAGTGTAAAATAACTGTATTTACCCACAATTACAGTACAATGTCATGCTGGTAATATTCTCAGCAGCTTTTAAATGAACGGCATTACAAAGGAACACGAGCTTGTGTTACCTGAATTTAAACGAGTAATTTATTCTCGAAACAGCTAGGTCTCGGGACCACTTCCGAGAATCTTGGTAAGGCAGATACATAAATTATCTGACACGCTACTGTTGTACACCCGTGGTAGGTGCGTATTTGACTTCTGTTGCACACCGTGATGGTAGCTGCATAGCTGACATTCTATTATAATACACAGTAGCGGTAGGTGCATTTTTGACACTCCACTGTTGCTCAACTTAAACGATAGGTGCATATTTGACTCTTCCGTTGCACACCGTAATGGCAGGTGCATATCTGACACTCTGCTGTTGTACACAGCTAAGGGTAGGAGCATATTTGACTCTTCTGTAGCACACCGTAATAGAGCAGGTGCACGTTTGACACTACCGTTTTTCAAAGTAACAGTAAGAGCATATGTGACTCTTCTGTAGCACACCGTAATAGAGCAGGTGCACGTTTGACACTACCGTTTTGCAAAGTAACAGTAAGAGCATATGTGACTCTTCTGTAGCACACCGTAATAGAGCAGGTGCACGTTTGACACTACCGTTTTTCAAAGTAACAGTAAGAGCATATGTGACTCTTCTGTAGCACACCGTAATAGAGCAGGTGCACGTTTGACACTACCGTTTTTCAAAGTAACAGTAAGAGCATATGTGACTCTTCTGTAGCACACCGTAATAGAGCAGGTGCACGTTTGACACTACCGTTTTGCAAAGTAACAGTAAGAGCATATGTGACTCTTCTGTAGCACACAGTAACAGAGCAGCTGCACGTTTGACACTACCGTTTTACACAGTAATGGTAGGAACATATTTGACTCTTCTGTTTCACACCGTAATAGGAGGTGCACATTTGACACTGTACTGTTTTACACTGTAACGGTAGGTGCATATTTGATATAATACTGTTTTACATTGTAACGGTAGTTAATATCTGACGCTCTGCTATTGTACATCAGAATGGTATGTGCATAATAGTATTGTCGTACACAATAACTGGAGGCGCATATTTGATACTCTATTGTTGTCACAGTAATATGAGAAGCATGTATGATATTCTGCTACTGCACACCGAAATAACAGGTGCATATTTGACACTACAGTTGTACACCGTAATGGTAGGTGAACAGCTGACATTCTACTGTTGTACTTCGCAATGGTAGGTATATGTTGACATTCTACTGTTGTACACTGTAAAAGGTATGTGAACAGCTGACATTCTACTGTTGTAGTTCGCAATGGTAGGTATATGTTGACATTCTACTGTTGTACACTGTAAAAGGTAGGTGAATAGTCCACACTCTACTGTTCTACATCGTAATGGTAGGTGCATATTGACACTCTACTGTTGTACATCGTAAAGGTAGGTGCATACTGACACCCTACTGTTGTACTTCGCAATGGTAGGTATATGTTGACACTCTACTGTTATACACCGTAAAAGGTAGGTGAATAGTTGACACTCTACTGTTCTACATCGTAATGGTAGTGCATACTGACACTCTACTGTTGTACATCGTAAAGGTAGGTGCATACTGACACCCTACTGTTGTACATCGCAATGGTAGGTGCATACTGACACTCTAATGCTCTCAGCATGTCACAATGATCACTGTAAGTGCAGTCGGGCAGAAAGCTTTGAAGCCTGCTACAAATGACAGCTGCTTCATATGCAGATTGCTACCATACTATTTACAATGACAGTGCTTAAATACGTTTGGCCTGCAATTATATGAGCAAGACGGTCGAAACTTTGAAAATGCTGGTTACTGGGTCTTTTTGCCTAAAGGATCCACGACACACTAAGGCAAATGACATCCAGCTTTTTTGTTTGTTTATTTGGTTGTTTGGTTAGTTAGGAAGATGCTTGTTGGGCGTTAGGATCAATTCCAGCCCTGCTAAAATATGGGACTGCCGCTGTGCTAAACCTCAGCTGATGGGTATATAATGCCACGTTGAAAAACACCCCGGCCACCTCGCCTCGACATACTGAGGTAACGCGGGTTTTGTATCAACCATTACAAACCGACCTCTCAACAAACCTGTGTTTCTTGCCTGCTGTCCAGATCGAATCATATGAGTTGACAACATCCATGGACCATGACGTCAGAACAAAGCTTGGGTCTACCGTGCACCTACTATATCATTATATACAGCAAAGCTTTTTGGATACATTGACACTGACCGGGAGGCGACAGACCCAGCGTGACGTCATGAAGAATGACGTCACGAGAACCAAGAGGGGAGGGGAGGAGACCGGAAGTGGCGTGAAGCGCTTGGACAACATACACCTTCATAGGGCGAGACAGCTCATGGATAGCGACTGGTGCAACTATGGCTTTTACGAACACTGTTTTCCAACCTTCCATCATTTTTTGTTTGTTTGTTCTCTCTCTTTCTTGTCGTTTATTTTCATTTTCCATTTCAAATTTGTTACAAGGAAAACTAATATGACCTGCACGGCCTAAACCAACGATAATCATATAACAATGAAACAAAAAGTTGAGTAAAAATGAGAAGAAAAAAAAGAAGAAAAAAAGGGACAGAAAAAAATCAAAAAATCATACAACGGAGGAACAGTTATGAAGGTGACTTACAGTAAGCTGAATTCTCCTCAGATTCTCAGTAATGTATTTCTTATAATTTATTTTATACTTTACAATGAGAGCTCAAGAAGAGCGCACTAACGTTTAAAAAACTGTGAGGTTTGAAAATTGCTACATTGCTGCAAAATTCTGTACGAAAAGAGTTGTCTTTTCTTTGCCAAATAGGTACCCTTTTGCTTAACATCACCTTGCTGTGAGCTAACGTGAAATAAACCTCGAGTGGTCGATTTGATATGTCCCGTACACTGCAACTGTACCATTTAAAAAGCGACGCAGCGTACCTTCTTTCTGATCAAACTAAAAGACTGGACTGGCAGACCGTTACTTAGTCGTAAGTTTGTTTATGCGTTTTACTCTTGTGTGTTCTGTTTGAGCAAGCAGTATGCTAAAACAACAACAACACCAACAACAACAACAAAAAAACAAAAATCCCACAACAATCAACAATGCACAAACAACAAACAAAACACAAAACAGGGACTAAAACACACAAAACAACCCCACCCACCCCTGCACAAAACAAACAAAAACTGTGGTCCGATCTTCATGTCGTGCAATTTACAGTTTGTCCCTAATATGTCAGCCCGACATCCGAGGACATTAAGCCTCACATCATCATCATCATCATCATCATCGTCACGTTGTGCAAAGTCACTGTTAAACTAAACTGATCTAATACGGTATTCTGATTCAGTACTTGATACAATTTCACATTTGAAGCTTTTTGTTTGTTTTGTTTTTAAATGTGCAAGTCCATTCTGATTTTTCCCATCTACCATGTGCTCCAAGTCAATCACTGTGCAAATCTCACAGGCGAGATTTTGGGCGAGATCCTGGTTGGTTTAGACTAGATGCATCGCGTTTTCTGATCGGATATCATGGCATGGTCAATACTGGGCAGGAGCATGTGGAAACATGTAATCTGTTCAAGCATGCGATCACTCGCTAGGTCACACTGAATAACTGGCCGGTTTGGATATCGTTTTGAATGGCCCGCTGGAATCCTGTTTTACACTTTTGCTTTGTACGCTATCACAGAAATACCTTCTTGTTTATTTCTCATCAAATCGTTACAGGGAAAGATAAAGGCCTTCAGTTGGTAAAGCTGAACGAAACACAGAACAAACATGAGAAGAATCTCATAAAGCCAAAATGGCGTCAGCACAGCGTTTACCTCGAATCATAAATCGGCTGTATTACTCGTCTGAGTGAGAAAAACATTAACTCCTGAAAGTCACATGAGAACTCGTCAGCACTTTGCTTCCAAGCGTAGAACTAAAGCAAAGCTGATTTGATCTCGGTTTTTAGAAGCCGACTTTAGAAGCTGACTTCTTACACATCTACTTTCTCCCTGCAGCTTGTAGAGTCGAGTCACGACGAAGGGAGACAATCAATGCTGTGCATCGTTCCATGCTAACGTAGTCATGAAGGCTATGCTCCACTTTCGATCACGGTCATGTGACTGCACGATGTACGATCAGTTGCTATGGGAAACCAACGAAGCGACTGATCGTCTGATGTAGGTTTCAAATTTGCTTTTGTCACGAATGTTGACGTTACAGCTTTTGTTTTTTCGTTCAGTTTCTGACAGAGCAATAATAGTTACATCACTGTCTGTCGTTTCCCATAGCAACTGATCGCACATCACAATGTAGTCATATGACCGTGATCGGAAGTGAAGCATAGCCTTAATAGCAGAACGGGTAAGTCGGCTTCGAAGTATCTCAAGTGTCCACACACTGACCAGCGTGTTCACAGTCCCATCACGGACTTTTGACCAGAGCGATTCGAGCTCGGCCATTGTGTCTATGTCTAATCGCATGGACATTGAGAAGCAGCCATGCCGTCCTCTCCCTTCTGCTAAAGAGGGTTCCGGGCTGTCAATCATCAGAGCAGCTTCAGCCAATCAGAACGTCGCAATTAACAATCGCGCGAAAAACTAAAGAGTGACGGCCACTTTTGCCTCATAAGGTTAAAAACAAACAAACAAAAACACCAACAGCAACACCAACAAATAGACACAGACACACACGAAGAGAGCGAGTGACTGGTGGATTCGGTGAAAATAAACCTTCAGCACAAGTAATGGCCCACGTACTCTAACGAGAGAGAGATACGAGTTGCAATTACATGAGGCAAATTACATTCATTTGAACGCTGGAATCCGACTCAAATCACCGTGCATTCCACCAGTCAACAAACACACTACCACATGGGGATCAGACCGAAAGCTTGTGAGGAGGGAGGCAAAGCTTACAGCTCAGCGCGGAACCCTCACTTCTCATTGACTCCGCAAAGCACGGACCGTCTAGACCGTCTCTATGGGTGCAGCAAAGTTCGGGGGAATGTACACCACAAAGCAATGCCTTTCGATGCGTGAGCGGATAATGCATATATAGATACCATGAACAGGAGGACTGCTGATGAGGACACGACTGGTCTGCTTTGGACCAGACTGCATGCTCACACTACTCAACGAGCAGAGTGGTTACCAAAAGCAAGGCTTGTCGCCCCAACCATCGAAATGTAGCCCCCAAAATGTGCACTTTGTTTTTACATTAAATGCAAATTTTCTTGAAGTTGACTTTTCTGTTTCGACCCTTTCTTCATAACAGGGATACTTTCCGTTTGATTATGAGTTTCTTCATTTTTCCATATGCGGGGCTTATTTGAAATGTTCTTTTTGTTCTGATCAGATCTTTGTCACCAAAATTCGGATGGCAGTTTTTTTGTTTTGTTTTTTAAATACCCATTTGTGAGCCTACCTTTTGGCGCGGGAGGGGTGGGCAGTGGGGCGGGCGGGGAGGATATGGGTGCTGATCTAACTACAACTGAAAAACAACAAAACGGTACAACATGCACCAACCGAAGAACACAATGAAGAACAGGGGTTCTATATGTATACATACAACAAATAACAAAGGACAACCGAATAAAATGTCAACCAGGGAAACTCTCTAAAACAGAATATAACTTAACAAAATAAACTTTGAATTGGTTATCAAAACGATCAACTATACCTAAATCAAACCGTCTGTGGACTACAAAATAGAGAGAACAGTTCTTTAGAGGTTTAGAAATATCTGCCGATAACATCTGACACATTTTGTTTTAACAGAATCTACACTGGGGAATAATTTTTATGAATGATTTAGAAAACAAAGAAGATCGCTCGAAGAAAAACTCAGGTCGAATAATCTGTAGCTTTTGTATATATGTTTATATTTCATTTTGATGAGATGCGAGGATAATTATTACCGTACAGACCATGCACACACACACACAAAAAGAAACTTCTAGTGTCATAATTTACTGTGTAATGCTTGTAGTATGTATTTACTTATGTGCTAGGATGGTTTAGAACTGATTCATTAACACCCTGTCCTAATATGTACAGTGCACACAGCAGTCTAGGTAACCACTGGAAAACGCTTTAGAAAAGTTATGTATTATTATTACTTTTATGTGTTCCAAAGTATTCCAAAGCTAAGAAAATCCATATATCTCAAAACGAAACAAAAGGAGAGTGAACTCATAAGGACTTGATTTTCTACGGCGTATTTTTCAGCAAGCACATTGAGATGCTTACAGGACTATTTGTAAGCTTTGGCAACATAGCTCTGGATATAAGCTTTCTAGCTAGCGGGGGAATTTTTCTCTCTCTTATAACGGCGTGTTATTAAAATAAAAAGTACGCGCGCGTGCAGGTCACACCAGCCAGTGCACGTGCCATGATCGCACACAAGCGCCCCCTGGTGTCTACAACGTCCACTCACCTCATGCTTACGTCATGTCACGTGATCAATTGAGCAGAAACTTTTCATCTGGAAGAGAATGTCAGTCGCTAATATGAGAGAAACATGCACATTTCTATTGGAACAAAACAGAAACTAAACCAGTTTTGAAATGTAAATAAAAACAAGTTTAGACGGATTCAACTCGAGGAATAAGTGTTAAGTATGGAACCAATCACAATCCATCCAGAAACTAAAAAATGCATAAGGCAAATGAAACATCTCCATGCAAAGTAAACCAGAAACAACAGAATTGTAACGAGCTAACTAAAAGAGAGAGGCATAGTAACAACGATTTATAATTAAACAGAATTCATCTTAAACACAGCTGCTAAAACGATGCATTTTTGTAACCGTAAGTATCCATACACTAACAAGGATTTATGAAACACACACACACACACACACACACACACACACACACACACACACACACACACACACACACACACACACACACATAGAGTAAATATATGGATACGTTACAGCCAAATAGAAACGGTTCTAAACTGGATGGCCCCAGGGTATATTGGACTCTGCCACAGGAGATAATTATGAGAACTATACCATCTATTACATAGGAGATATGAGGACTATTCCATCTATTACATAGGAGAAATGAGGAACATACCATATCTAGATAGTACTAGATCTATAGACACGACAGTTGTTAGTGCGATAACAACACAGGAAGACAAGCATATTAAGAAAGAACAGAAAAGAGTTCAAAGAAACAAAGTGAGCAAATCTAGTATGACGATTATCCGCTATTTTGGGAGGAGAAAAATCAACAACAGCAGATACGTTCCACAAGCCAAACACACTTCGTTCCTAGATTTTTCTGCTTCGTAGCCACACATAGTTGTTTTTTGTTTTTGTTTCTTTCCCCCGCACTAACTGTATACACAAAGCAAAGAGCTTGACTGCAAAGTCTACGATTAAAGAACGTAGCGCCCTTCAAGAATTATCTCTGATTATTATTATCACCAGCTTTTCACTCAGCCAATTTAACAGACGCTCGACACAGCGTTTATATCTCAGTCAAGTACTCTTGCCTGCTGATCAAGTGCATAACATGCATAGAAATATATCAAGAGTTTTTATCTGTCGATTTAGTGCCCATACCAAAAATTATAAGCCTTTACCTGTCGACCATAAGCGTGTATATGTCATATACGTGTGCCTATCTATCAGCCAAAGACGACTACCTATTAGTCATATTCGGTCATCTATAAAAAAAATATAAAAAATAAAAAAGAAGAAGAAGAAGAAGAAGAGAGAAGACACCCAGCAGAGTACTTAAGCCTATCAATGAAGAGCGTTCATTTATCACTCAGGTTTGCTTACCTATCGATCATTTGTGCTTAGCTCTCCATAAAATGAGATTACCTATCAATCGATCTTGTGTACTTACCTATTGATCATTTGCGCCTACCTATGGATCAGGCGCCCTTGCTTGTCGATTACGTGCATTTACTAGCAATTAACTAAGCTTAGGTCTAATAATCAATCAAGTGTGAACGTATACCGATACCAGTATTGGTACCAATACCAATCATGTCCGCTCGTTTATCTATGAAGCGCGCTTAGCTATTATCCAAGTCGTTAAAGTTTGCCAAACGGAGAACGCTTAGTACCTAAATTTCTACGAAAAATAATCAGATGCCCAGAATTAATGTGTGGAACATTTTCACACAGATTAGATACGTGTTAAGTTTTGTCATGCATCAAATTACGCCACGGGGTGCTCAATGGATTTTAACGTCCAATCAAACTCACAGGGTCATCCCAGCACGAACCAAAACCGACATTAGTCAACACACATTAAAACGTTCAATCAACCACACAGGTCATCCCAGCACCAACAAAAACCGACGTTAGTTAACACACATTGAATACTCTCCTCGTGTCTAAAACTGTACCAAAGTCAGGTCAACCAAACCAAGTCCAAACACAAATACAACATGGGAAATCCCACAACAGGTTACGAAGGTTACACTCCCATATCAGTTTCGTTAGTTAGCAATACCTCAAAAACGGACAGTCGCATATAACAATGGGTCTGACTTCGTGGGTACGCCGTATTTGATGATATTTTGTTTGTTTGCTGAAATAGACAAAGAAAAAAGCACTCTATTTTTCTTTATCAATTTAAAGTTTTCTCACATGAGTGATATTAAAGCATTCTATTCAAATGTGTTTAACAGTACCAACCACTCTATTCATTTTCTATAGCTGATTGCTTCGCACCGAATTTAGGTTAGCTCTCGGTTGGGCAATTCATAGTGTTTGATATTGGCACACTTATAAAAAAAAACGTGCTAGAACATCAAACCGCAGGACTGGAAATGGTAACAAAGCTTGCAGCCTATGGGCCCCACACAAATTGCAAAATTCCACCTTGCTATAACACAGTATACAGACCCTGCACAAAAGCACTTCCTATCCAACTGCTATCACATTCGAAAATATAATGTTCAAATTCTGAAGGTACTGGTGAATGGAACAATTAAAAAAAAAGTAAAAAAAAAAAAGTATGGAGAATGCAGCAAACGGCAGAACCCGGAAAAGAAACGCCCGACGTAGTGTTCCATCTAGCTCTGTGGTTGGGACTTGAAGGGGGAGGAGGTGGTAGTGGGTGTGTGGGATGTGTGGGCGTATCCGAACGCGCGAAAGGCGATATGGTAGAATGTCACTGGGTCGATATAAGGCGCAACACACATACCGGAATTAAATATGGATAGGAAATATCCTCTAATTGATGTATGCGCAACAACTATTCACGAGCCATTCTATATGGGCAACAAATACCCCCGAGCCGGTAAAATGGGGTTATAGCTAATAACAGAGAAAACAGATACTCAGTCAACGGTGTGGGTTGTTTAGGACAATTGATATGATCTGTTTATCCCTGTATCCTGGTAACTGATGAATGGGTAACAATGACTAAGTTGATATTTCACACCCAGCCAGCCAAAAATGTCAATATAAATTTCAGGTCAAACTACTTTTCATAAATTCACAACTGAGTGTGATTCACTGTTCACGGAACACGTCGTTTTCGGTTCGAAGAGGATCAACAACAACAAAAAAGAAAAAAAGAAGAAGAAGCAGTTGAATGAACCAGGAAGGTAGAGATGAGAAAGGCAGGACACAAAATCCCCTGCTGATAACAATTAAAAAATATTTAAAAATCCCAAATCTCCCTGTATACGGGCAAATAAATATCCCAGCGTATGAAGATAACTATATCTGAGCTGACACATACTTCGGTAACAAGTATACCTGACCTGATATTTGGGTCACAAATATCCTAGACGATTCGTCCTGAGATGACCCTGTTTTAACAAGACGTTAAAATCCAATTTCTGGCTCACCCTCTGATGATGTCTGAGTAAACTTTATTCCTGAGCTGATGAATGGGCAGTAAAATATCCTCGAGTTGAAATAGTTATGGATACCAAAATTAATATCCCTGTGATAACTACATGGTTAATAACTCTGAGCTGAGGCGTAACAAACAAACGTCCCCCAACATATAAGTAACAAATCAAAATCCCCGAGATGAATACACGGGCAAAAAAAAAAAAAAAATATATCCCCGAGCTGACGTCACAAAAACACCCTCGGTTGAAAACATAAGTAACAAATTAAAATGAATGAAATGGTGCAAGGGTAAAATATTAACATGTTAAAATAACGTATTCACTTCGCGCTTTACAGCGTAGCTCTCACACCCTTGGTGCGGGGCGAGGAGGACACGGGGTGGCAGGGGGACCAGGGAAGGTTCCGGGTGCATAAAAAGGGGGCCTCACCTGACTTGGTGCTGGCGATGAGGTGGTAGTTGGCCAGCTTGCGGCCCGTGGAAGGGCTGGAGTGGAGGCGACTGGCCAGCGACACGGCCTTGCGGAACTTTAACTTGGGCTTGCCGAACCCGTGCTGCCCTGCCAGATTGTCTGTGGAGGAGTAGTTCCTCTCCTTCACCTGCGCCACCCGCGCGTGTTTCTCCACCGACAGCGACTTGTGGCGCTTGAAGCTGGAGCGGCGAGAGCCAGCGGCCTGGCCAGGGGAGGCCAGGCAGTCGCTGTGTGCCGACAGTTGGCGTTGCAGGGGGCGGTGGGCTGGCGCCGACGAGTTCAACGACTGCGACTGCTGCATGGGCCGGTACTGCTGGTGGTGGTGGTGGGGGTGGTGGTGGTGGGAGTGGTGGGAGTGGGAGTGCGAGTGCGGGTGCGGGTGTGGGGAGGTCGGGGCGGGGGAGGGCTGGGAGACGTCGCGCTGCCACGTCGTGGTCAGCCCCGTGTCCAGCATCTGCACGATCTGGTTGGCCGGCGAGTACCTACCTTGACCCTGACCCTGACCTTGACCCAGCCCGGGGTGTGCGAGTCCCTGCTCGTGCGCGGGCATCTCGTGGTGGCGGGCCAGCCCGTCCCCCACGCCATCCGCGGGCAAGTCCGAGAAGAGCTGGTCGTCCGAGCCCACAGTGTCCTGGCTCCGGCCGGTCGCTGAGGCCGTGACGAGAAGCACCGCGTCGGCGGGGTCCCCGAGAGGGTTGACGTAGAGGTTGTGCCGAGCCTTGTCCGAGGGTGTGTGGGCTGTGGTGGAGGGGGAGCTGTGGGGGTGGGTCTGGCACGATGTGTACGTGTCAGAGCTGGACGCCGTGCTGCTCTGGCGGGGCAGCTGCTTCAGCTCGATGCAGCTCTTGTCCACGCTGCTCGACCGCTCGTCGCTGCCGCCCCCGGAGCTGGAGCCGACACTCCGCCAGCCGCACCCTTGCCGGCCCTGAAACATAGCCCTGGACATCACGGCTTTACCACAGGTCAGTACCACGGTTTAACCGTAGGTCGCTATCGCAGCCTAGCCATGCGCAAGTAACACAGCTTATACTGATATTAACCTCCTGCCGGTACCGCAGCATAACCATATTATACACCAAAACCACAGCTCTAGCATTCATACAGAACAACCTGAATTGCCACACGGAATAGTGTTAGTGCACACGCCAGTGCTGTACCTCAAGCACGCACGTCAGCTAGACAACACGCGTGTATCACAGTTCTGAGCCACAGCAAAGACCTGCCTCATAGAACTCTACCACACGCCAGTATCACAGCTCTACCACACAGCACAGGCATGCCACACGGAACAGCTCTACCACATGCTAGTATAACAGCTCTACCGCACAGAACAGCATTGCACACACAACAGCTTCAACACATGCCAGTATCACAGCTCTGTCACACAGCACAGACTTGTCACACAGAACATCTTTCAGCATCACAGCTCTGTCACACAGCATAGACTTGTCACACAGAACAGCTTTCAGCATCACAACTCTGTCACACAGCACAGACTTGTCACATAGAACAGGTTTACCACACGCTGTATCACAAATGTACCACACTGAACAGATTTTCCACACAGAACAGCTTTCCCACACGTCAGTACTGCAGCTCTACCACACAGCACAGACTTGCCTCTTAGCTTTACACACGCCACTATCACAGCTGTGCCACACAAAGCAGACTTGTTACACAGAACAGCTTTACCACACGCCTGTATCACAGCTGTACCGTAAGTCAGAAGAGATTTGCCATACAGAACAGTTTTACACACGCCAGTATCGTGGCCTTGTCGCACATCACAGCTTTAACAAATTATATCATAGGTTAACCAAAGATTACATTATTACACACACGCCAGAATCTCAGCCTAATAGCAACGTATAGCACAATACTAACATGACTACCACAGTTCTACTGCTGTACCACATAAGATCATACTTTACCGCATCACATGTTTACCACAAGAATGACAGCACTATATACTAGCACACGCCAATAACACAGCTTTAGCACAAACCAAAAGCACAGCCTTACTACACATTACAGCTTTACCAAACGTCAAAAACACATCTTCACTACACGCTACAACGTTACCACAGCTCAGCAGCATTTCTTTACCACACATTCTCTCTCTCTCTCTCTCTCTCTCTCTCTCTCACACACACACACACACACACACACACACACACACACACACACATGTACGCACAGACACACACATGTACGCACACACACACACACACACGCACACACGCACGCACTCTCACACACACACGCACTCACGCTCACGCACACACACACACACAGCACGCACGCACGCACACACACACTTATACACACACTATTATCACAGCTTACCAACATGCCATCATGTCAAATCTTCGTTATCAGCTTCACTGTCCGCCGCAGTTTTACAACACACTTATTTCCAACTTTACAACACCACACGTAAATTTCACAGCTTCAACACACGTCGATCTCAGCTACAACACCAGCCGATTTGTACCACTTGCTAGTACAACAACCTAAGGACACTCCAACAGACAACTGTAACGAGAATTCAACACGTTTAACCACGTCAGTGTAGCTTTAGCACGAGCCAATTCAACATTTTTACCACACGTCCACTTCACAGATTCATCAAGCGGCAGTCACAGCCTTACCACAGGTCAGAATAACATATCTACCACGCAACGTCACATCTTTGCCACACGTTAATCTCAATGCTTTGTACAACACAAACACACCGCAGCTGTACCACGCGTGAACGAAAGTAACACACAGAGGATTTTCTTCTTCTGCTTTTTGGTTGTGGCAGCTGACTTCACCACCCTGAAGGCTTATGATGAAACTGAGAGGGGCTGCGAGTGGCAGGGAGCTGAAGCGAAATATTCTGATGCAGACGTTTAATCTGGACAGAAATACGCCCTGGTTCGTAGCCCCAGCACTCAACGTCTGCCGACACCTAAGGACACTCCATTCTGCCAAGCTGCTGTGGGAGAATCATGATTTCTGTCTGTCTGTCGTTTTACTGACGGATGTTCGGGTGGGACTGGCATGCGCTTCACACGGGGTTAGCTTCACCACAGTCTGTGCTGTGTGCTGACCTTGGCGAGCCCACGATGAATTATGAAGAGTTCAGTCTTCCCTCTGGATTCTGAGAATCAGGTCAACACTGGACGTTTTTGAGCGTGTATAATACCCATTCGGCTGATTCTTGTTGCACGTGCTTCAGTATGCTGACATGCAATGTGCAGGGGTCTCAGACATGCTTCACATTCTAGAAGAGATATAGCCCGGGATAATTCATACGCTGTTTGTATGATACTCGTGCTGGTGACCTTACAAGCGTATAAAGCGAGTAAAGGCTCGTATCTTCTTATTCGAAGTCCTTCCTGATGAAGCCCGCAGTTCTCCTGGACACGTTGGAGGCATCAAGTGTGGACGTGTGGTCTCCATTCCCTGGTTATTAGTGATGGTGACTCCCAGGCATTTCACCAGGGTCTGTACTTGTAGTCGACGACCATGAAGATGGTACTATATGCACACGGTTTCCCAGAGTCGGCGTGTTAAACACAGTGCAGAACACCTACAGGCTAGTCTAGACGGGTGATGGTGGTGACGTTTTCCAGCACTTTTCGCTGGCGTATATATATGTCTGGTTGTACATGAAGTTGAGCTTCAGCACTGGGCAAATGTACTTAGGGAAAATGGTGTCATGTAAAACAACAACAACTAACTAACAAAACAAAAACAACAACAACAACAACAACACACGTCTGGATGTAAATAATGACAGTCCAGTGGTTAAGCTGTTGATGCGTTAACAGAAATAGGCTTGGGTCCAGGACGAAGCCCTGTGGTAGGCCGGAGTATACGGAAGCAATGTCAGACCAGGCCTCACTGATGACAACAGACTGCATCCTGTCAGTGAGGAAACTCAATCCAGGCATTCACCTCTCCTGAAATCCCAGAGTAGCGCAGGTTCAAACCCAAACCAATCACCGAAGAGACCCATCAACTCAATGTAAATTCAACCAAAGCCAGCCAATCACCACAGCAGTATATGTGCTCGAATGGCGGGCCCACGGGTTCAGGCCAACACATCCATTAACCCACATCGGCCTAATCCAACCCACATCAACCCGTCCCAACCTACATTAACCTAATCCAACCCATACGAACCCCACCTACGTCGACATTCCAAACCAACTCACGCCATCCAAACCTACATCGGCCCTAATCGGCCTAATCTAATCCACGTTAACCCACCCAAACTCACATTAACCTAATCCAATTTTCATCATCAAAAGCTACCAACATCAGCTTAATCCGGCTCACATCAACCCTATCCAGCCCACATTAACCTAATCCAACCCACATCAATTCAAACCAACCCAACCTATATCGACACATCCCAACCCACATTAACCTAACCCAACCCAAATTACCCCAGGTCAACCGACATCAGCCTAATCCAGCCCACATCAACCCATACAACCAACATTAGCATTATCTAACCCGCATCAACCCATTCCAACCCACACAAGCCTGATCCAACTCACATCAACCCATCCCAACCCACAGTAACCTAATCTAACCCACCTTATTGCAACCCAACCCACGTCAGCCTAATCCAACCCAAATCAGCCTACTCCAACCCACACCAACCCGACCTACATCGACCCATCCCAATTAACATTAACTTAATCCAACCCATATAATCCTAAGCCAACCCAGTATCAGCCTAATCCAACCCACATCAACCCATCCCAACCTACATTAACCTAATCGAACCCTTTCTACATCGACCCGTCCCAACCCACCTTAACCTAATCCGGCCCACGTCATTCCAATCTACCCATGTCAGCCTAATCCAACCCACATCAACCCAACCCAACCCCAGATAAACCTAATCCAATTCAGCGGACACAGACCGTACAGCCGTGAAACCGAACTCACTTCTAGGAAGAAAAAGCAGCTTGTAATTAATGAATGGAGAATGTTCCACTATTATCACAAGAGGGAAGCTAAAAGCCAAAGAATACAACTGGCGGTTTAATGGCGTTATGGCTTTACTCGCCTCTAAAAGCTGTTCCACATTCCCTCTAACGTGTTTACCGCATTTCGTCTCCAGGTGGAGTCGTTTGGCCCCATCAGGATTCACTGCCTCTTATACAAAACGTACGCACGAGCGCGCGCGCGCGCGCACACACACACACACACACACCGAAACACACGGAGACACAGACAGACACACTTATACAAACACACGCTCCCGACCCTCCATCCCTAACCTAACCCCCCCCCCCCCCCCCCAGCGTCACCTCCCTCCTCGTTCCCAAGTAAGGTGAGTTCAGTGTTGGCGCAGAGACTGGCACAAGTCCTGAAATACTGCATGCTCAACAAGACAGCACGACTAGACTGAACTCCTTGACTCTGCCGACTAAAGCCTTGATTCTTTGCCGACTAAAGCTTTTGTTAAACATCTGGACGCTTATTAGCAGCTTTTGTGTGGCCACTTAAGGGCACGTTTTGTGGGGGTGTCATTATATGTATTGTAATACTTGTAACAACAACAAAACGAAAACAAAACTCCAGTCTACTCAGTTTGTGCGATTTTGTTTTTTCTTTCTCGAAAGCATTTTTGTTTCCAGTAATGCGAATTCCATGTCCGCTTTTCATGTGCCTGTGCAGCAGGGACTCGGTGCTAGACAGGCAAAAAAGAGAGAGGGAAGAAGCAACGAGGGAAGAGAGAGAGAGAGAGGGTGGGATACACACACACACACACACACACACACACACACACACACACACACACACACACACACAAGCACGCACGCACGCGCGTGCACACATACACACACACACCGAAATCCCAAATTGAAAAATGCAGCGAACTGGCACAAACCCGTCGCTAACCGATTTCCTGATAACAACAAAATAACAACCGTATAAAAAAAAAAATGGAGAGAGAGAGAGAGAGAGAGAGAGAGAGAGAGAGAGAGAGAGAGAGAGAGAGAGAGAGAGAGAGAGAGAGAGAGAGAGAGAGAGAGAGAGAGAGAACGAAGGACGAAGTACTGATGAGGCAAACAGACTATGGAGCAAATTGCCAACTGGAACGTGGCGTCTCGACACGGAGCTGACATGCCCCAAACCCCAATCACTCCTGCAGGAAAAAACCCAGTCGATTCTGTAGCACTCTCTGTATCAAGGAGGCAGTACATATGCGAGAGAGAGAGAGAGAGAGAGAGAGAGAGGGGGGGGGAGGGGGGGAGAGAGAGAAAGAGAGAGGGAGAGAGAGAGAGGGCGGGAGGGAGGGAGGAGAGAGAGAGAGAGAGAGAGAGAGAGAGAGAGAGAGAGAGAGAGAGAGAGAGAGAGAGAGAGAGAGAGAGAGAGCAAGAAGAAGAAGAAGATAAAAGCAATCCTGACAACAGGATTTCTGACAAGGAGAGAGGAGTGTGCCAGGGAACTCCAGCTTCATCGATCGCTGCTAGCCCTCCTAGCTTCCCCTTCGCTCCAAGGACGGGATTTTTTCCCCAGCCAATATATTTTTTTTTTTTTGGAGCAGAATGTGAAACTGTTTCGCAAGGCAACAAGCAGAATCCTTCCAATCGCGGGCCTCACCCCACCCCCCTCCTCTTCGATTCCCATCTTGTCTGCATGCTTCTCTGCGTGGAGCCTAATGGTGCCTGCGTTCTTAAAGGGGCAGTCCTTCGATTTTGCACTGAAAACAATCAATGGCAAAAACAGAAAAGCACTCAAACAAAACACTCTAGTGTGTTTGTTCATGACGATTAACAAGGGGAGGGGGAAAAAGAAAAGAAGAAAGACAAGAAAAAAATAACGATCCTTCCCCCCCCCCCCCCAAAAGAGATGGGGCTGCTGCTGGCACCCTGCAAATTGCAAACTTACACAATACATGGGTACAGCTGTTTCTTCAGAAGTTTACAACAAGAACAACGCAAAATAATAACAAGATTTTCTGCGCAACCAGTCTCTGCGAACTGTACAAACAAAACTAGCTGTTTGCCCTGAGAGTACTATCGGTGAATTTCGTTCTTTCTAGAGCATTCACCTTTTCACTGCACAGGGTAGCTCCCCAGTTAACACCGCTCCTGAGACCAGCTAATTCCAAAGGTGAAAGTGGTCACGGCATGCCCCTTTAAACCCCCTCCCCCCCCCCCCCCGGGCCACTTTTCTCTTCTCCCTGCCCCCCCCCCCCCCCGACCCAGTTCCAGCACCCCCCTCCCCCCCTCACCCACCGCTCTTCGATTCGGGTCCATTCTGGGCTGCTAGGCTTGGAAATGACTGTCATACACACGACGAACGTGGGGAGAACGTAATGGAAAGTGTCTAGTAATAAAGCAAATGTTGTTTTTCTTAGCCCCGGACCCTAACCCCCAAACGTGGTCGTGGGTCGATACAACTGCCCATACTGGGTAAGAAAGGGGAGTGGGAGAAACTAAACCGGGAGGAAAGAGGAGGGCGGGGGGGGGGGGGGGGGGGGGGCGTGAGCATGGAGAATTGAACACAACTATCTGGGAGGGGATGTGTTCAGCATGATCCAGTCCTTCCCCCGATCGAAAGACCCGCTGCTCTCGCCTGCCTGACTGTCACGGAATCCAGACAATCATGAAGAAACTGAATGGTTGCATACGCTAATTTCTCAATGCCGCCTCAGAGCGCATGCAGGTCTCCACTTTCACCCTCCCTCCCCATTCAATAAACAAAGACACGGATATTTATTAATAACAAACCCAAGCACTCACTATGTTTTCCGGAGAAGAATTTATGAGTCTGAATTTCGATCCAGTTTTAAAATTTCTGGACAATTATAGAATTTGACAGATTAAAGAACACACACACACACACACACACACACACACACACACACACACACACACACACACACACACACACACACACACACACTCTCACTGTTTTCTCGCTATCTGAAAAATAAAAACAAAACAAAAACACCATACACTATAACACAATATACCTCACTGAGGTGTTTTCTTGAACCTTTTATGTGTCTGGGTCTTGCTTTAGACCGCTAGGCACGTACGATCAGAACAGGCGTAGCTAGCTCAAAACTCTGAAACAAGAATGATTGCTAGCGGTCTAAAGCAAGACCCAGACACATAAAAGGTTCAATAGAACACTTTTCACCCTTTAACTGTCGTTTCGTAGAGGGGATTACTCCGAAAATTCGTATGTTGTGTTTTGCACTAATAAATAGCGTTCTTTTGAGCCTTTTTTTTTTTTTTTTTTTTTTTTTTATATCTGGCAGCTACCTCAGTATAGCCTACTGCCACCCCGCATACATCTTCCGCATTGGTACGGTAAGTATTGAACATCCGTGGGATAACGGTTGACATTTCGACAAATATACTCCTAAATGTCATAGTTTGCAACGTTTTCTTCACCACTGAGACCGACATCGAACTCTTCTTCTTCGTCTTCGTATATATATATATATAAATTTAAAAAATCTTTACTGGTTCACCAACTTTTTTCGTGACAAGACGCTCTGAGGCTTCACGTCGTTCGGTTCAATAAAAAACCGGACAGACTAGCCCAATGGAGGTTTGTGTGAAGCTGGATTGTGTGTTGACAGTTCGTGAGGCCCTGGAAAACCCGGACACCGCCCAAGGCAGAAATCGGGAAAGGCTCAGTGGAAATGGCTCAGTGATTGATACGTGCTAAGGGAGAAGGATGAGGGTTGGAATTAATTCATCCATTCTTGGTATACGTGTGTAACACCCACTTTGTGGCGATGGTCATACGAATATAAAAAAACTAAAACTAAAAACAACGATGGTGTTGATGATGATGATGATATCACCGGAAGTCATTTTCTACAGCGCGATATCTCACAGACGATGGTGAACACACCGCGCTTTGCAAGATCAACAAAAATGCATACACAACAGCTCAAAATTAACATTCTAAACATATTTATTGTGCTCTCCCCCCCCCCCCCCCCCCACACACGCACGCATGCACGCACGCAAGCACGCACGCACACACACACACACACACACACACACATACAGAGGCGCGCAAAGAAGGAATGTAACGGGGAAGGATGGGAAAGGTGGGGGGGGGGGGGGGGGGGGGGAGAAAACTTAATTCACTTGTTATGGTCTTGTTTCTAGATGTGTGTTTTTGACGCAGATCTGAAGGCATAGGAAGACTGAATGTGACGGAAGTCAGAAGGGAGGGAATTGCATTGCTCTCTTTTCTTTCAGGGCGAAACACGAGACCACAAATAAAAAAATGTATAAGTCCAAATCACTAATAGTTAAGCAGAATGTAGAACTTAAATCCTTGTGAGTTGCTGACACATGCACGGCTATATCCTGACATATTCCAGGCTGTGTTGTGTTGGGTAACGGAGTTGTGAGCTACGGGTGCTGGGTTATGGAGTGGTGAGTTAGGGGTACTGGCTTATGGAGTGGTGAGACAGGGGTGCTGGGTTATGGGGTGGTGAGATAGGGGTGCTGGCTTATGGAGTGGTAAGTTAGGGGTGCTGTGTTGTGGAGTGATGAGTTACGGGTGCTGGGTTATGGAGTGGTGAGTTAGGGGTGCTGAATTATGGTGTGGTGAGTTAGGGGTGCTGTGTTGTGGAGTGGTGAGTTAGGGGTACTGGCTTATGGAGTGGTGAGATAGGGGTGCTGGGTTATGGAGTTGCGAGTTAGGGGTGCTGGCTTATTGAGTGGTAAGTTAGGGGTGCTGTGTTGTGGAGTAATGAATTAGGGGTGCTGAATTACGGTGTGGTGAGTTATGGATGCTGTGTTGTGGAGTGGTGAGTTAGGGGTGCTGTGTTGTGGAGTGGTGAGTTAGGGGTGCTGGCTTATGGAGTGTTGAGTTAGGGGTGCTGAGTTATAGACGGGTGAGTTAGGGGTGCTGTGTTGTGGAGTGGTGAGTTAGGGGTGCTGGGTTATGGAGTAGTGAGTTAGGGGTGCTGAGTTATGGAGTGGTGAGTTAGGGGTGCTGTGTTGTGGAGTGGTGAGTTAGGGGTGCTGTGTTGTGGAGTGGTGAGTTAGGGGTGCTGTGTTGTGGAGTGGTGAGTTAGGGGTGCTGTCTTATGGAGTGGTGAGTTGGGGGTGCTGTGTTGTGGAGGGGTGCTGTTGTGGGGTGGTGAGTTAGGGGTGCTAGCTTATGGAGTGATGAGCTATGGGTGCTGGCTTATGGAGGGGTGAGATAGGGGCTCTGGGTAATGGACTGGTGAGTCAGGGGTGCTGGGTGATGGGGTGGTGAGTAAGAGGTGATGAGTTATGGAGTGGTGAGTTAGGGGTATTGGGTAATGGTGTGGTTAGCCAGGCGTACTGGGTTATGGGCGGATGAGTCAGGGTGCTGGGTTATGAAGGGGTGAGCTAACGGTGCCGGCTTATGGACGGGTGAGTTAGGGGTGCTGAGTAATGGAGTGGTGAGCAAGGGGTACTGGGCAATGGAGTGGTGAGCTAGCGGTATTGGGTAATGGGATGGTGAGTCAGGAATGCTTGGTAATGGAGTGGTGAGGTAGGGGTGCCGGGTTCTGGGGTTCTGGGTAATGTAGTCGTCATCTTGGGGTGCCGGCTTATTTGTGTGGTGACCATGGGGTGCTGACTTTGGGGATGGCGTGTCTGGGGTGCTGGGTTATGGAGTGGTGAGCTGGATGTGCTGAATAATGGACTGATGAGTAAGGGATGCTGGATAATGGAGTGGTGAGTAAGGGGTACTGGGCAATGGAGTGATGAGCTAGGGGTGCTGGGTTATGAAGTGATTAACTAGGGGTGCTGGCTTACAGAGTGGTGCACTCGGGGTGCTGGGTTATAATGTATTGAGCTAGGGGTGTTGGGTTACGGTGTGGTTAGCTAGCGGTTCCGGGTGATGGAGTGGTGGGCTGGAGATCACGCTGGTTTGTGATGCAATCACTGGTGTCCAGAAGTGTTGGTCTAGAGGTGCTTGGTCACAAGAACTGGCCACAAGGCGAATTTTACAAAGACGCCAAAGCGCAGTCGAGTATTGCTGTAAAACACAGTTACGCTTTTTCTTCCGGAGCTCGAAGAGCAGTATTTGCCAAGAGGTAGCATTTTCAGACGTCCGCTCTATGTAACATTTTTTTTTGGAACGGCACTGCTCACCACTGTGCTCATAACATGAAGTTGATCACGATCTTGTACGTTCAGAATGATACTGATACGTTTAGAATGGCCTTGGTCGTGGCCAGGACGGCTGGTACACGCCGACTGCTCCCATTTAGCTTGGGTATAGCTCCCCAGCAGACCTGACTGGGGCGTGAGAAGAAGCAGGCAACCGGAGAACTTGGCAGGCACAGCGGATTAAAGGACAATCGGGCCCGGGCCGTGCCCGTGCGCTCCTCACGAGCAGGATGTCAGCACCAGTCTCCAGTATCTCGGGTCAGCACGGCCAGGACAATCCTGTACGTTTGTGCAGCAAAGGATTCTGGTTGGAAATCACTTAAGCTTCCCTTGATTCTAGAGTCCGAAGGGCGAGCTGAAGGCGATGAAGCAGGACTTAGTACGTCGTACGCCGGCCTCTCCGCCGTGGCTGCTCAAACCGATCCAGCGGTCAGACACACCAGTCCTTTTTTTTTAGCGCTCACGTTTCGTAATGGAACGTGCGGGTTGTAGAAGGCTTCCGCTCTACTGCCTCAATAACACGAGGCTAACTCAGGCTAACTCGGGCAGACACTGACGTCAAAGGCTTTCCTTCCTCTGCTAGGATGCGATCCTTCCGGAAGAAAAGGGGCCGAGGCAGCAACTCACTTGCAGATTAACCCACAGTGGTGGATGGGCGGAACGCACTCTTTATTGCAAGTCCCTTCACTGGCCTTCACAGGTGGGAGAGTTCTTGTTCTTCTCCAAATGTTGCTTTACGTCCACAGAGACAATAAGAACTATTGGCGACGAGGAGCCCAGAGCCCAGGACGACCACCTCGACTCTCACACAGCTCCTGGGCTCTGATAAAGGGAGTTTCTTTTCATGGTGCTTTGCGTCCACAGAAACCGTATGGCTTATTAGGGACGGGAATAAAGGGAGTTCAACCATGACTGTCTGTAATTATAGCCAGCCCCGACAGGACAACCGGTTCATTGGAGAGAGACGGTCGAGTAAGCACTAGACAGTTTACTAAGCCGCGGTGAATGGTTATGTCTCTGCTCGAAGACCAGGCAGGCAGAGATTCTGCTGGAAGAGCGGAGAGACAAGACGTGGAATCAGCATCAGATTTAAAGACGAACCGAGAGACAAGATGTGGGCCTCGGCTCGGGTGGCCGAACAGACAGACGACGAAGATGAACACCGCACGAAGGGATGGAGAACGGGTGAGTCAGAGCAACGTACTTGTGAAAGAGCAAGGGAACTTAAAGCGTTAGCCAATGAGCTCTACAAAGGAACAAGGGAATACAGAAGGTCACTCAGTGAGATGTACAAAGGAACAAGGAAACTAAAAGGCTGAGCCGATGAGATGTACAAAAGATTACAAACGAACAACGGAACTAAAAGGTTTAGTCAGCAAGATGTAAAGAGAAACAAGAGAACGAGCAGGACAAGTAAACTAAGAGGATTAATTGGCGAGATGTGCAAAGGAACAAAAGAACTCAGAGGATTAGTCGGTGAGACAGATGTACAGAGGAAGAAAGAGCTTAGTCGATGAGATGTACAAAATAACACGGGAACTATGAGGGTCAATCAATGATGATGTACAAAGGAAAAAAAGAACTAAAAGGCTTAGCCGATGAGATGTGCACGGAAACTAACAATCTGAGATGTACAAAGGAACAAGGGAACTAAAAGGTTTAGTTGGTGAGATGTACAATGGAACAAGAGAACGAACAGGCCAAGAGCACTAAGAACGTTAGTCAGTGAGATGTACAAAGGAACTAAGAGGATTAGTCGGGGACATGTACAAAGGAACATGGGAACTAAGAGCGTTAATCAACGAACTGCACAAAGGAACAAGGGAATTAAGAGAACACGGGAACTAAGAGAATTTGGCAGCGAGATGTACAAAAGGACAGGGAGAACGAAGAACGTCAGTCAGTGAGATGTACGAGGCACAGAAAGAAAAAAACAGAAAAAAACACACTAAGAGGGTTAGTCAGTGAGACGTAGGCTGCAAGAGAAAGGGGGAACTCAGATGACTAGTCAATGAGACACACTGCAAGAACAAAAAGAGCTGGGAGGATTTAGTCAGTGGGATACGCAATAATAAACCCAAGGGTCAGCCGGTGAGGCTACAAAGGAACGAAGGAACTATGCACACTACACACACCTCAGCCACCACCACCCCCACCCTCCCCTCCCGGGGGGACCGGTCCCCATTCTGCCGTGGACCGACTCGTGAAGCCAGCCCGCTGCTTCTCATTACAGACCAGTGGCTCTTCTTCCCTCATCCTTGTCACTGGTCTCGTATCCCAACCCCGTCCTCCTCCGCCCCATTCCCACTCCATCCGGAGTGCAACCCCCCCCCCCCTCCCCCCCGCCTTTCCTGAGACAGTCCCCTTTCCATCGATTTTTCTCGACTGACAAAAAAGAAAGAAGTGGTGGAGAGATTTGGCGAAAGGTCGCGTTCACTTGTGTGTCTAATTCTGTCTGAAAAGCACGTCGTGGACCGAAGTGGGACCGAAAGCGTGCACCCTCATGTCTTTGGAGAAGTGTCTGCGTACAGGCAGCCAAATGGAAGAGGACGAAGCGTGTGTGTGTGTGTGTGTGTGTGTGTGTGTGTGTGTGTGTGTGTGTGTGTGTGTGTGTGTGTGTGTGTGTGTGTGTGCATACGCGTCACTGTGTGTGCATGTGCTTCAGCGTTTGCGCGCGCGGGCGCGCGTGTGTGTGTGTATGTGTGCGTGTGCGCGTATGCGCGCGCGCGTGTGTGTATGTGTGTACGTGGGACAGGTGTGTGTGTGTGTGTGTGTGTGTGTGTGTGTGTGTGTGTGTGTGTGTGTGTGTGAGGTGTGTGTGTGTGTGTGTGTGTGTGTGTGTGTGTGTGTGTGTGTGTGTGTGTGTGTGTGTGTGTGTGTGTGTGCGTGCGTGTGGTGTATGTGTGTGTGTGTGTGTGTGTGTGTGTGTGTGTGTGTGTGCGCGCGCGCGTGTGAGGTGTGTGTGTGCGCGTGTGAGGTGTGTGCGTGCGTGCGTGCGTGTGTGTGTGTGTGTGATTGAGGAGCGGTGGCTGGGTGGGTGGGTGGGAAGGAAGGAAGGAAGGAAGGGAGGGGTGTGTTTGTGTTGAAGGAACGGGCGATGTCCCTAATGCCGGGCTGAGACCGGAGCCATCCACAGTGTTTCGGGATTACGTTGGGGATCATAGGGCCAGCCTGTGGAGAAACGGTCCGTGGTTAGAAGGGGAGCAGAGTGCGTGAGACGAAATCGTTTTCCTCCAGGCAACATGAGAACCCTTTTCCACGCACCGTGTGTGTGTGTGTGTGTGTGTGTGTGTGTGTGTGTGTATACAGAGAGAGAGAGAGAGAGAGAGAGAGAGAGAGAGAGAGAGAGAGAGAGAGAGAGAGAGAGAGAGAGAGAGAGAGAGAGAGCAAAACAATTGGTCAAGACCCCATGTGAACAGCGTCCCTTACCCCCCGAAAAAATAAAAATAAAATAAAAAAAGAACAAATAACGCAACACACACACACACACACACACACACACACACACACACACACACACACACACACACACACACACACACACTACGCACACGACCAAACTAAAAGCTCACCTGCGGGTGTGAATTGAGCAAGGGGGTGGACGTCATCCGCTTCAGCGACTCCTCATCTGCGTCCAGCAGGTTGTTGGTGCTGCTGTTCTCCCCAGCCCCGCCCCCGGCCCCTCCGTCGCCCACGTGCAGCACGTGCGAGGGACAGCCGTCGCTCTGGCTCAGCCTCAGCATGCAGGCCGGAGGAGAACTGTTCTTGGAGCTGGGGCTGGAGGTTGAGGACGAGGTGTTGCCGCTGTGTACGCAGTCGTTGTGCCGGTGGTACTCCGGGTCCATCAAGGCCCCCCCCCGCCGCTCGCGCCGTCGTGGAGGTGTTGGTGGTGATCCCCGGGCTTGTGGTGCGGGGAGTGCACCTCCATCAGGTCCACGCTACGGGCGAAGGCGTCGCGGAGGTTGATGGAGTGGAAGGAAACGATGCTGCCCGTGCGCTTGGCCTTCTCCAGGGCCTCGCGCCGCTTGAAAGCCTTCTCCCGCCGCATCTGGTCCTTGTAGAACTCGGCAAAGTTGTTGACAATGATGGGGATGGGCAACGCGATAACCAGCACGCCGCATATACAACACACACTACCCACGATCTTGCCTAGCACCGTCTTGGGGTAAATGTCGCCGTATCCCACCGTCGTCATGGTGATGGCCGCCCACCAGAAGGTCTCCGGGATGCTCTTGTACTTGGTCTCCGGCTCGTCCTTCTCGGCGAAGTAGGCCAGGCTGGAGAAGAGCAGGATGGAGATGGCCAAGAACATGAGCAGGAGGCCCAGCTCCTTGTAGCTCCGTTGCAAGGTGTAGCCCAGCGACTGCAGCCCCGTTGAGTGGCGCGCCAGCTTCAGGATCCTCAGGATCCTCATTATCCTAAAGATCTGCACTACCCGCCGCACGTTCTGGAACTGCTCCGTCGTGCTCTTGTTCGTCTCCGTCAGCCCCAGGGAGATGAAGTAGGGCATGATTGCCAGGAGGTCGATGACGTTCAGCGGGCCCTTGAAAAACTTCCACTTGTTGGGCGAGGCCCAGAAGCGCGCGAGGTACTCGAGGGTGAACCAGCCGATGCAAACGGCCTCCACCATGGCCAGTTCTTCATTGTCCCCAGTGTTGGTGGGGTCTGCATGGTCCTGCAGGTTGGGGATGGTGTTGAGCGTCAAGGCGATGGTGGAGAGGACGATGAAGAGAATGGAGATGATAGCAAGTACCTGGAACACAGGCACCACCACGCCACGTCAAGGGGACCTGTATGGTACGTCAGGGAGACCTCGCTACGTCTGGGAGCCCTCGCTACGTCACTGAGGTCGCATCACGTCAGTGAGGGGGCCACGTCTGGGAGAAGACTCCGCGCGATACGTTGCGCTGGCCAGCAAATCATGGGGGTATTGATCTTCTATATAAAACCTACCTTCTCTCTCTCTCTCTCTCTCTCTCTCTCTCTCTCTCTCTCTCTCTCTCTCTCTCTCTCTCTCCCCTCGGATTTTATTGATTCAGTTTTGCTTAAAATATCTCTTGCCAAATATTTGAAATTGCCTCGTTGTGTGCTCTGCAATTTTGTGCCATCCATGTCCCTATGTCTGACGCAATTTACCTTTATTTACATTAACATAGTATTCCTCTTAATATACTTGTTTAATTTTGTTGTTGTATACTATTTTGTTAGGGTCTGCTTTCCATTGCCTTTCTATTTTTTTGTGCGGTCGGCGAGGGGTTGGATTTTCTTTCTTTCTTTTTCTTTCTTTCGGGTTTTGTTTTTGTTGTAGTAGTTGTTGTGTTATTTGCTTTGTTTGTTTGTTCTGGTTGTCTAAACAAATGTGAACGGTTTTCATAACAGCTAATACAGATGTGAACCACTCTACACTCTACATTAAATTTGATCGCCAATCATGATTTGCTTATAATTTTTTCTTTTTTTCGTGAATGCAGTCATAGAAACCTGAGCTACTGGTACCTATGAAAAAAACCGCCTCCTTGCCTTCTACAGTCGTTAAAAAAAAAATTTTAAAAATGGGGGAGGGTGGGGGTAGAGGGAGGTTAAAAATAGATTAACCCCGGAAGTACCCTTTTGAACGTGATGATTCTGAGAGTAGTCTGTAAAGGAAAATACCACCTCCACGGCACACCAGCACAACACAGATGGATAATTGGTGTTTAGCGTCCAGTCAACCATGACGGTAATATCAGGACGATCAACGCGACAGACAATAGGCAAGATCAGTGAGAGCTCTACAGCAACCTTGCAAGAGCCGCACCTTGTGGACACAGGCGAAGCAAGCATATACACGCGTTTTTTTTTTCCGTTTCTCTCCCCCCCCCCCCCTTTTTTTTCTTCTTACTTTTTCTCCTCTTTTTTTTTCTTCGTTTTTCTCTCTCTTTTAATCCATTTTTTCCTCTTGAATTTTTTGCAGGTTTAACAATTTCTCCATAGAACGATTACTACATACAACAATTAATGTATACAACGACTACTGCGTACAACAATTATTGTGTACAACAATTACTGCGTACAACAAGAGCTGCCTCTGCCCAAAGTTGCATTCATTCACCTATGTCCCTTGGTAGTTGTAGAGTAAGGTGTAAAGCCAAAACAAGCAGAAAAAGCATTAACGCTAACAGCGACACTGCCCATCAGAGGTAACTGCCCCATGGTCCTCAGTCTCCTGTACATGTGGATCACACGATTAGAAAGAAGTAGAAGAAGTAGAAGAAGAATGAATTATTTTCTGTATGAGAATTAACTCCCTTTTTTCTTCTTTCTAAACTCCAGCGCCAGTACCGATATCACAGCCTTCTGTTGAGAGAGAGAGAGAGAGAGAGAGAGAGAGAGAGAGAGAGAGAGAGAGAGAGAGAGAGAGAGAGAGAGAGAGAGAGAGAACTCGAAAACTCGAGAGAGAGGTAATTTGTTCTACGTCTTTGAATTTTTTGAATTTTTTTACATACAGGATCAATATCACCTCGATGTTACGTTATTAACATTTGGTCATAGTCTTTGCAGACCGATCACGTGAATGTCGTTTTTAGACGACTTTT
>OY757545.1:15721468-15728968 GCA_963584105.1 Alviniconcha strummeri
GTATTTATTAGATTAGTAATTGCTGTTGTTTAGACTTTACATTTGCTTTCATGATTCTAAATGTTTTGTTTGCTTGTGTCTTTTCCAATACAGACACTGTTTCCTGGTTGGTTGGTGTACAAATAAAAGTTATGTTATAGCAACCTCTGACTTGTGGCTCTTCATCCATGCTTCCAACCTGCTTCCCCTCAACTCCCCATCCCCACTCCCCTACATATATAATAGACAAAATAGTAATAATAATAGAAAATGTTTATAATTATTATGTATCTCCCTATTCTCCGACCTACACAAACTCACTGCGCTTTACAACAAACCTTCCCAGTAAGTAAGTAACAGTGTGTTTTCACACCTAGTCAACCATTACGGTTATAACGGGACGAGATAAACCTTCCCAAAGAACCCAACTGACGTAAAATTTCTCATAGCTGAAGATGAAGTTTTTTTTTTTTCTTTTTTTTTTTTTTCTTCTTCTTCTAATTTTAGGTTTAAAAAGAAAAAAGAAAAAGGTTTTTACCGTCGTTACTAAAACAGTACGTGTTACAGTGACATAAACCGACAGCCTAGATATCGGGTCAGTGAAGAGAGGGAAACGTCATCAGAAGTAGAAATAGCGCAACAACAACGAGAATATCCGTCTCATGGAAACTCCAGAAAATGTCAGCTTTCCAAAAGAAACTGTATAGAGCTAGACCGGTATGTGACGTCATCAAATGAGGTTACTGCTGGTATTCTGTGCTGGCAAACACTCTCTCTCTCTCTCTCTCTCTCACACACACACACACACACACACACACACATACACACGCACGCACACACGTCATGAAATGAGTTTATTGCTGGTATTCTGTGCTGGCAAACACTATACTGTCTCATTCACTCACAAACACAAAGAGGGTCCCGTAAGCAGATGCACCTCCATCCCCCCCCCCGCTCCCCCCCCCCCCCACACACACATACACTCCCTCTCACACACACACGCACAAAACAGCGCCAGGAACGGAAGCCGATTTGCACACCGTCCAAGCCGATTTCCACACCGTAGCACCAGCGAATGAAAAGCAACAAAGCGCTAATAACGTTGTCTGGAATCGACCCCCTCCAACCCTCAATCCCTTATGGCCTTCTTGTCCATCAAAGCTCCGCCCCCCACTCCACCCGGCACCAAGCCTCTCGAGGTCGTCTGCCACGGCTCCTGTATTCATGGTGTCGGCAACGTGATCTTCCCGATCGATGAATCCGTTGGTACCGACTGATTCCTTCGAGCAGTTCATCGGTGTGCCAGGTAGGATCAAGTACTTTCAGCTGCCGTCAATACGCTCACGACCAACGCCAGTCACGACCCCACGTGGACTGGACTTCCACGACTGTGGTCAAGACGTTTGACGAAAGGCTGGTGTGTGTGTGTGTGTGTGTGTGTGTGTGTGTGTGTGTGTGTGTGTGTGTGTGTGTGTGGCCAGCACACAGCACAGACTAGGGACTATACAGGGTTAGTTAGTGACTAGATTTTAAGGTCAGTCCCAGCAACTGCAAACGGTAACCTCAGGACGAAGTTGGACGAGGAAACTGACTGGATACGTCAGAAAGTTACCTGAAGTGGGCACAACACAAATGGGTAGATAACTGGTTGCGAACAACCAGTCAACCACAAGGGTTATATTTTTATTACAACAACAAAATGAAAACAACAACAACAACAAAACAAAGAGAAACAAAAAACAAAATCTGATAAATTCAGCACGCGAATGAAGTACTAGGTAAAGGAGACAATCCAGGCAAGGACTGACAACTTTCCTCCCTGCCCTGACAACAACAACAATAACAACAAAGAAGAAGAAGAAAGAATGCAAAACCAGACTTTTCTACACGTCACTGGTACCGTGCCATCAGCGTGTCGTTACTGAGCCAACAGCAAATAAAACCAACAAAGGGGTAATAACTTTGCAGGCAGAGAGAGCGCCAACGAATGTAAGCAGCACGTACACCACCACAAAGACTGCGAGGGCAGAACATCTCCGCATGTGTTATTCAAAAACGACAAACAAAACAACAGCAGCAGCGTTGATGTTACAACCGGAAAGGGCAAATGGTATTCAGTTCGCAGCAGTTCTATTCGAGTAAATGCTTCGAAAGATTTCTTCCCCCCCCCCCCCCCTCCCCGTGCGTCTCTCTGTTTCTCTCTCTCTCCGTTCGACGTTACTAGCATGTGCTTGTCTTGTGTGCTTTATTAAAAAAAAAAAAAAAAACCCAATGGCAATACTGAAGGGCCCAACTCTTTCGAAGTCTGTGATTGCTGTTTGTGTATTATATGCATGCTTTGTTTTCATATTTGTGAAAGGATGGGTCTGTGCCCGTCACTTAAGAAAGGGATTACATATAATTATATGAGAAGAGTTTTGATATAGGCATTTGCTTATGACAGAGTTTGATTGCCTGGGTGACCCTGTGCGTGACCCTGTGCGGTTGACAGAATGTTAAAATCCAGTTAGTAACCTCTCTCTCTGTCTCTCTTACACTCTCTCTCTGTGTGACTGATGCATGCAATCATCTAGAGATACATGAAGTGTATGCGCCTTCCCATCCTTCTACTGTTCTTACAGGAGAGAGAGAGAGAGAGAGAGAGAGAGAGAGAGAGAGAGAGAGAGAGAGAGAGAGAGAGAGAGAGAGAGAGAGAGAGAGAGAGAGAGACAGAGACAGAGACAGAGACAGAGACAGAGACAGAAAGACAGGCAGAGACAGACAGACAGAAAGAGAGTGTGTGTGCATGCAGGAACCGATCCTATCGACGTTACTGGTTCAGCAAGCGGACGGCGACATTACTGAGAGAGTTAGGTCCCCTACACGCACCCCTGTCGCCAAAACAGAAACCCGTTTACTGCGAAGCAGGGGAGCGTAATCTAATGGACTGGTCCGAGAGGTGAAGAGAAATCGAGTTTGCACAAAGGTTAGAAGAAGACACGCACAAAAAGCATGCATAAATAAAGATTACTGCATGAATTCGGAACGACTGAATAAGAAGAAAAACAACACACACACACACACACACACACACACACACACACACACACACACACACACACGTACGCACGCACACACACACACACACACACACGTACGCACACACACGCACGCACACACACACACACACGTACGTACGTACGCACACACACACACACACACACACACACACACACACGTACGTACGTACGTACGCACACACACACACACACACACACACACACACACACACATTGCAAAAGCAAAATGTTTACAGTACATATCATGACCTCCGCATGAGCCACACAGTCAGAGTAAATGAACGAGAAGTGAATGCAATGAAAGACAAGAACGATAGATAATTGGTTTTTAACGCCCATTGAAAACACCAGAAAAGAAACAAAGCCGGGTGAAGAGGAATGGGCATGTGTTGTGTGTGTGTGTGTGTGTGTGTGTCTGGCGGGGGTGGGGGTGGGGGAGGGGGGACAGAGCATAAAACAACAACAAAGAACTCCATACAAAACCCGCTGGAAACTAAATTTACACAGGTTACTGTGTAAATTTAGTTTCCAGCCGGTTTTGTATGGAGATGACAGAGATGAAAGCCTAGCAAGTAACAAAGAAAAGAAGAAAAGACCGAAACGATGGAAGCAAGGAAGGAAAATCGGCAAAGATAACAAAAGACAGCTAGAATGTAATAAAGTAGAGATAGCAATACAGAAGAAGCCAAGAGACAAACGATCATAGATAGGAAGTGAACAAAGAGGGGGGGGGGGAGAGAGAGAGAGAGAGAGAGAGAGAGAGAGAGAGAGAGAGAGAGAGAGAGAGAGAGAGAGAGAGAGAGACAGACAGACAGACAGACAGACAGACAGACAGACAGACAGACAGATACAGAGACACAGAGAGAGCGCGCTAAACTAAGTGGGAGAGAGAAAATTTAAAAAAATGACAAAAATGGGGGGGGGGGGGGGGGGGGGGGAGCAGAGATTTTTTCTTTAGAGAACGGTATTTAGAAAAAGCTACAGAAAATGACCAGAAACGTAGAAACAAAAGGACAGAAAGAAAGCACACTTGCAGAGAACGAAATCAATAGAACACACACGCATTCTTGCTTGGAAGTCGCCACAATCACCTTCTCTGGGAAGAAAAAGACAAAAGACTCGGGAGTGGTGGTATCGAGCTCCAACCAGTTCAAGAATGGAACAAGTAATGGACCACGTGGCAATGAGGTCACAACATGATGGATGTGCATGACGTGCTGGTGTGATTAGTGTGTCGTAGAATATCCACCCACACTCAATTTCTCCTCGTCCGTCAAGCCATCGCTTGCTGAACCAGCCAGTCTCCCTGCTCTCTGGCAGATTTAAATCTGTCACAGCTTGCCGTTAATCCCGTCCGTATGTGTACATTATCTGCGACAGACATCCTCTCTCTCTCTCTCTCTCTCTCTCTCTCTCTCTCTCTCTCTCTCTCTCTCTCTCTCTCTCTCTGTCTCCGTGGGGGTGGGGGTTCTGATAACACTGGATTGTCAACAGAGTGGCCTTAACCTCTTCACTGCTGTATATGCATGCATGCATGCGATATGCCAGGCAGTCAAATGCGAAATTTGAAACCGTATAGCTCCTCTCCACTCCCCTTTTCACCCGTAGCATTTAGAAGGATTAAGACTGAAACACACGAAAGTAGGCATGTTAACCAAAGGGTTTTCGGGCCTGTGTGGTGTGCATTTTTCATGAGCATTTTTCAATCTTTTCGGGCCTGTGTGGTGTGCATTTTTCAATCTTTTTCGCCCGCAACATTTACTGGTGGGAGCAATGAAAAGGTTCATTTCAACATCCACTGGTTCAGAATCAAGGAGAGAATTTTTAAAAGAAGGAAAGAAAGAAAGAAAGAAAAAGGAAAGAGTGGAATGACGTATCTGGAATCTGCTCTTGTGCTCATCGCTAGAATATCGCACGTGCAGACACTGGCTTTGCTGTGCGTAAGTATTGATGAATCGACGGAAGCCAGCATCCAACGCACGTGATGATTAAGGCGGGTCACAGTTCAAAATTAGCTCCAAAAAATGTCACTGAAGTCAGTGATGAGTGTCACTTTGACACGAAGTTTTCAGCAAATCGGTCGCTTTTTCAGTGTTTCTTGCGTCATAGAACGTACTCTTGCTGCTGTTTGTACAAATGCGTGAGTGTCTGCAGTGTGTATGAATTTGCATACAAGTGGGTGTTGCGAGCATTTTACGCCCCTTCCCCCAAACCACCGTCTCATAGTAATGGCGAGTGTTATTACTGTCACATCTGTATCGTTATAATTATAGGCTACGGTTGTTTTTATGCCTCATCTTCTCATTAACATAATTCGTTATTTATCATCTCATTATGGGCAGAGCTTAAAGCACAGCCAATTAATTCGACAGGCCCACAGCTTGACAGGTTTACGCAAACAAGTGTGTTAGAGATCAAAATGTAGTTTAGTGCACAATGCAGCGGGGACCTCAAGCGATGACTTTAAGAGATACCCCTGTGGAGTTTATGTACCTTGTATTTACACACATGCCAGGTGAGAGTTACCGCAGACTCAGGTTTTTGTTGTTGTACTTGTGTTACGTATTTCGAGCGCTAATTAACTCCCTTGTGCGTTGATGACTTTAAGCGATGACTTCAAACGATGACTTCAGGATGGCCTCATAATGCATTAAATGTGCAAATATTTCTATATGTCAGGCACTGTATGGCTGCTTTGCCAATTGCTTTGTTTTGTTTTGCTCTTTGAATTTCAGCTCATCCGGGCGCAGCTGTACTGGAGAACAGAAAATTGCTAGCTCATGACGTAAAAGCCACATGTATCACTCATGGCGGCCGCCTTGGTGATGACGTCAGAGACACAGACTACTAGACAGAAAATGGCGGCGCTCACGGCTGTATAATTTATCGTGACTTTGAAACATCGATTAAAAAAAAGAGAAAAAAAAAAGAGAAAGAAACCGGACCACAAATCTGCTGAAAACTGCCGTGAGTCTGTAAATTGTATTAATAATCATAAGAGCAGCAGCAACAACAACAACAATAATAACAATGCGAGGCAGGGGTTAAAACTGAGGAAGCTTGGAAGTGAATTGGAGGCAGCTTTTTTGTTCGATTGGATTGAAGTTTGGAAGAGTGAAAACATACGTCTTTGGTACAATGTCTTATCATATAATACCGCTGTTAAAAGAGCACATAAAGCTAGGACATACTGGTATTGTCGACCATTCTGTCTAATTTATGGATACCAGATTAAAGATTTATATATATATTTATTTATTTTAATTAAAAAAGGGAATGGACAGAAACATTAGAAGAAGAAAATTATATATAAATGCACACCAGTGCCATATGGCAGCAAGCTGTACCTCTACCAACTACCATCCCGTAGCCTCTCAACAAGAACCATACAAAAAAGCCTAACTCTTAACGAAAATGTTTCAGAATTTTCTGGGAAACAGAAAAATTGACAATTATTTAAAAAATAAATTAAAAAATGTCAAGACAGAAAGAGCAAGAAGACTAGGCAAAAAACAAACAAACAAAACAAACAAATTAAAAACTAAAACAAGACAGGGGATAGGAAAGGGGACTCAAAGGACAGCGGTACCCCACTGCGGGAAACGCAAGTGGAGCAAACCGTTCAAAACTGGCAAAATAAAGGTTTTAATTTCCTTTCAGTTTCTTCTGTGACCTTTGGATTCGGTCAAGGCCATCAGAACCGATGTGAAAGTGCAGAAGCAAACGGCAGTTACGACCGTACAGAGTTTTAAAAATGTCACCCGAACACTATCCGGATCCGGTTGATTGGGCGTTAAAAAAACAACAGAGGTACTGGCACTATCTGAGAATAAACCCAGACCATCAGCAGTGCGTTTTCTAATTTTCCTCCAAACCAATGATTGACGTGAAAAGCGTTTCCTTTAATAAAAGAAAACACGACAAAGTCATAATGCGTTCTAAGACAAGACTCAAACTCACAGATTCTTCCAAGCTCTGGACAGGAAGACAACATAGCTCATCCAAACACATATAAGAGATTTAGCTTTTTATCGCATTTTTCATCGTTTTCACCGTTTATCTGTTAAGTGTCGTTCTGTAGCTTGATAAAGGGGATTACCCAGAAAATATGCAGATTGTGTTTTTGTCCTAATAAATATAATTCTTTTGAACCTTTTATGTGTTTGAATCAAAGTCATAATGAGGGCATTGTGTGCATCCCTGTATTGTGTGCATTGCGCAGAGATTCAAATCTAACCGTCAAAATCATCTTTTAATTTGTTTGACCCGTCCGACGTCGGCAGTGGTCTTGACACACAGTAGCTCAAAGCAATCGAAACGGCCATTAAAAAGTTCAGTGCCGGCACTTGTGCAAGTTTTGATGGATCTGTCTTCAGTGGCCTCCGAGAAAAGCACAACGCCGAAGCTTTGTCACGGTCGGCTGCACACCGGGAAACACGTACATCGATTGTTTCCCTTAAAA
>OY757545.1:15733968-15758968 GCA_963584105.1 Alviniconcha strummeri
AAAATATGATGACCACTAACGTTCTAATAGACAATCTAAAAGAAGAAGCAGACGAAGACAACAACACCCCAAACCAAATTTAAGTGGTCTTAAAAGGAACAGAATGGTCTTTGGCGAAGGGTCCATTTCCAAGCGAATACAAAAAATCGTCAGGTTAAAACTATTCTTAGAGGTTCGGTCGGTTGGTCTTATAGAGGGATGGTGTTTGGTGAGCTGGTGGTCCATGGGCACAGGGAAAAACAAAGAATGAAAAAGTGGTCTTAACAGCCGCTTCTTAAAAGACGGATGGTCATAAAAAAGGATGAGGTATGGGAAGAGCGGATGTCTTTAAAACACGTTTGGTCTTTGGTATGGGATTCATTTACAATGGAATTCTCCCTCCTGTTCCCTCAAAACAAAACAAAACAAAAAAACAAAAAACAAAAACAAAAATAGGGGGAGAAAAAAATGGGGGTGAGGGTGGGGGGTGGGGGGTGGGTTGGGGGAAACCAGATACATATGACACACAGAAACTGGTCTTAAAACAGGGGTAGTCTAGCGCTAAAGTGAGCGGTCTTTCGTCAGGCGTTGCACTGTATAGCACTGCGGCAGTCAAATTCAGCCTCGCTTTCGGCAGTCTGTTATAGACGACCGGAAGCTTCCGTTTCGTCCTACCTGGAGGACTGCTGACACTACGGGGCAAAGAAACCACACAGCAATGCCATCTGTTGACAAAACCGAGGCAACATCGACACGCCAGACCTATTTGCAGAGAGAAATAACCTCGCCGGCGTGTAATCAATTCCACCAGTAGACAAAAAGCCCGCACGATCACCTTTTCCTTCCCCCTCTAATATCTGACATTCACCTACCGCTCAGTGTACGTGTGTAGTCAATAACACGCATCCGTGTAACGCGGAGGAGAATTGATCACAGCTTGTGATGGTGGGAAATAAACTTGCCATGCATCATCAACGCGCTGTGCCATTGATGGGGTAATCTAACATCACGAAGGCTCAGCAGCATTTGCGTAAATCCGATAACTATCACAAAGAAAGAGGGAGAGAAAGGAGGAGGAGGACGACGAGAGAGAGAGAGAGGGGGGAGGGGGGGGGGAGAGAGAGAGAGAGAGAGAGAGAGAGAGAGAGAGAGAGAGAGAGAGAGAGAGAGAGAGAGAGCTAGCTGGTGCTTTGAGCCCAGTCAACCACATAGGTTTATATCAGAGAGAGAGAGACGCGCACACACAGAGGGAGAGAGAGAAGGGGGGGGGAGGGGGGGGGGGTAAAATATATAGATCACGATTCTCCGACTGATTACAGGACAGACCATTTGTTGCCGTCAATTCAGTGTTTCTCAATTAGTGCATATTTTCGCACACGTCGTGTCATGTGGTTTTTGTTAGGCAAGAAGTAAACTCCTGACACCCGGGCGCCATCCTGACATTGTTCTGGCAGCCAGCAGCAACGTCTGAGGTCACACTGTTCCCAATGCAACGGGCACAGTGACAGCCGCTATCAGCGATCATCCCTCAAGGCAACAAGAAAGTTCAAACCTGGCACCAGTCGACAGGCGGCCATCTCTCACGGGGAAGCTTTTATCCGTCTCGGCATGCCATCAGCGAACAACGCTCGGTGAAGACTGTCACCAGCAACCGTCTCAAAGGACAACAGTGACGTTGAAACCCTTCATTAATAACAGTCTAATGGGACAGCAAGGACGCTGAAACCCGACCCCAATAACTGTCTAATGGGACAACAAGGACGTCGAAACCCGACCTCAATAACTGTCTAATGGGACAACAAGGACGTTGAAACCCGTCCTCAATAACTGTCTAATGGGACAACAAGGACGTTGAAACCCATCACCAATAACCGTCTGATGGGACAAATAATCGTATGTTGAAACCCGTCATTAGTAACTGCCTCACTGGACAACAATGACGTTGAAACCCTTCATTAATAACCGTCTTATGGCACAAGAGGACGTTGAAACCCGTCACCAATAACCGTCTCATGGGACAAATATCATGTTGAAACCCGTCACCAATAACTGTATCATGGAACAACAATGACGTAGAAACCCGTCACCAATAACTGTTTCATTGGACAAGAAATAAGTTCAAACCCGTCCCCAGTTACTGTCTCAATGGACAACAAAGGCGTTACAAGTCGTCACCAGTAACCGTATCAGCAGACAACAAGGACGTTGAATAACGTCACCAGTAACCGTCTCAATAGACAACGAGGACGTTGAAACCCGTCACTACTAACCGTCTGACCGGTCAACAATGAAGATGAAACCTGTCACAAGAATCTTCTCACTGGACAACAATAATAATCGTTGAAACACGTCACCAGTAACCGTCTCGTAGGACAAAAATGATACCTGTGGCAGCTCCCGCAATTGACAACACCGGGCGCTAGCGACCACCTAGTGGAACAACAAAAGCAATTAAATAAACTGACCGCCAGTTTGTTTTACACTGAAAACAGAGGTCCGCGTAAATTTGGCAAAGTGGTCACTGGTAAACTAGACATCTGTGTATATATAATATGTAAGCATGTTGCAGGTTAAGCAGCCAAGTCATGAGCAGTAAAGGTCCCCACACAGTTCGGCCAGCTGCATACTGGTACAGTAAACCACATCGAAACTTTTGTTGTTGTTTTTTGACAGGTATACCGGAAGCAGAAGGCCCAAAGTTACACAAATCACACACACACACACACACACACACACACACACACACACACACACACACACACACACACACACACACACATTATCCTCCTTTGGCGAATTTGCTCATAGCACAAATACCCAAAACAGTTTCTGTGCTGTTTTGCAGCTGCGTATATATGCATTCTTAAGCTTCTGCTATTTCTGTGTTGTTGCCGCTGGTGGTGGTGGGGATAGTGGTAGTGGTGTGTGTGTGTGTGTGTGTGTGTGTGTGTGTGTGTGTGTGTGTGTGTGTGTGTGTGTGTGTGTGTGTGTGTGTGTGCGCGCGCGCGCGCGCGCGCGCCTCTATATATATTCCATCCACTGCGCAGTTTTCACAAAACTGATTATAGGAAGTCTCTAAATGTCAAGTCGAAAATGACGGCTTCAGAGAAGCTTTAGGAAGGTCAGTAGATTTGTTTGCCTCCTGTATGCACGTTTTGGAGTTATGTCTCAATGAAGTTACGAATCTGGGTCAGAAAGTATTCGTAAATTATAAAAGCACACAAACGTACGTACTGCCATGTTTTAGCATCATCTCAGTCTAAGAACCACTTGAAGTGTTTGGCATGTGGTGTTATGCATCACCAAGGGAACGAACACATATACTACTACTAGCAAACACTAAGTAAAATGACAAGCCACAAAATAAAATTTAGTCTCAAATCAAAGGCATCTCCAGCAGTTATGTTCGTCTATTTAATAACGTTTTGACAGGATCAAGCTATATAAGACAAGCAACCAACAATGTTAGTTCAGCTAAAAAAAAAAGAAAAAGCAAAAAAAAAAAAAAAAGAAAAAAAAAGCGTATTAAATGTTGAACGTAACTGATTGCTTGATTGAATGTATCAACCAATCAATGCGCCTTCCGTCCTTCACACGCTTCCAATAAAAACGACGCCAACCAGAGTGCTTCCGTTTTCGAGGCGAATACATGCTTCACGATGTCAGGCAAACAGTGTGCTTTCTATACTTGAGGTGCGCGTGACTGTGTCCAGCCAGTGTCAACGTGCTTTTCTCTTCCAGAGGTGACAAAGATGTGCTCAGGCGTTTACACCACAACAACCACTATCTAAAAACGTGGTTCAAATTCCAAACACTACTTCTACGAGGTATAAAGAGCTGGCAAATCTCTCAATACTAAAGGTTTCTACTATACTGTTTGTGCAAAATGGCTCCAAGTGGGATGCGCTACTGGGTCACAGGATAAAGTTATTTAGGTTAAAAAAGAAAAAGCCAATGGATTATCAAGGCATTAAGACAAAAGCTATTGAATTATCAAGGCATTAAGAAGTGTATTATTAAGGCAAAAAGGTTGGTGAGTACATTTAGGATGGCACTGCAGAGTTGAAAAGTAGTAAGTCTTCCATGCATGCAGTTCAAGTGTCATTAATAATCAGCGTGCATTTTGTCAGTAGGGTATCGTGGTGTCAAGAGAACAAACGTAATTCTGGTGCCTAAGAGAAGGTGAAACAAACATTCATCATCACAATCACCATGAAATCATACATGGATAAAAACCATCAAGAAAACAAAACCTTATCTTTGGGGTATGGGGTGTGGGTATCGAAATATATATATATCAGTCTAGAAACGAAAAGATTTCCATTACGATTTAAGACTGCTTCCTTTTCTTCCGATTATGGGAAGACTAGAAGAAGATGATGATGATGAAGAAGAAGAAGAAAAGATAACGAACTAGCGAAGATGACAAAATAAATAAATAAAAAGAAGAATAAAAGGGGAGCATATCAAGCAAATGTTCTTCATCACAGTTGGAGACTGTAACAGTGTAAGTATACACTTTAACCGTTTAAAGAGTTGACATTTCAGATACAGTCAAAACTGGAATCAACAAATCATTGCTTCTTTTTGAAACAAATTTGTGTTAGTTAAGAAAAGAGCATAAGAAAAGAGCAAACGCTCATACGACTCACATACACAAAGAAAAGAAAGTTTCTTCATTTAATCAAACTTGCCCGTGATCTTGAAAACTGCTCAGCTTCAGACAGACGTTATCAGAGTTATAAAATTCTTGCTTAACTGACATAAAAAGAAAAAGAAAAAAAGAATCGAACATGAAATCTTCAGCTGAGTTGGGAAATGGGTCAATAACTTTCCTTAGGTAAACGCTAGGTTCCTTAAAGCACAACGCTCATCTTAATTTTACACATGTAACACATATTCATGGTTTGAACTCGATCGGATAACACAACTTTCAATTTGTTGCTGCAGTGACCTTGAACTTTGACCCAAGTCACCGAAACAGGTATAAAATTGGGTGCAAAACTCAAGTATTATAATCACACACAATTCGAAAGAGCTCAGTATTTGCAAAGTAGGGAAACTAACACACACACACACACACACACACACACACACACACACACACACACACACACACACACACTTTCATGGATACAGGTCAAAGTCACGAAAACCAGTTTGTGCGAGATTCTGCAACAATCAAAGTGTTACCTCTCTGGCGCCAATATGACCTTGAAATAATTAAAAATGAGATCTACTGGCAAATTCCAGAGAGGTTTTCGTGTTTGTGAATTAAAAAAAAGAAAAATTATTAATTTTTTTTTTTTTTTTTTTTTTGGGGGGGGGGGGGGGGGGGGGGACCTCTCCTAAACAGCCTTCAAGGAAAATGCAAAAGTTAAAGCCAAGGACGTGTCAAGAAATAAATATGTCAGTCATTACCTTAGGTTAACTGCAAAGTCAAAAGGATCATTAACTGTGTGTTTAATTGCTCGAATTTATTGGAAGTACTGGAGAGAAGTTTCAGTTTCAAGTGTTGACGCCACTGTGGCCTTGAAATAAGGTCAAGGCCAACGGAACTAGTATGAATGAGTTCATTTCAGTAGGTACTACAGTCAGGTAAACTTTGACATGATCTACCACATTTTTTTTTTTTCTCTCATTTTTTTCCACCACAGGACGGACATCTGATCATTACAGACACTTTTTCCATGCAAGTCAAATCAATAATTATGAATAAATAATAAAACCAGAATACTAAAGATGCAGACTGATCGAAGTTCCCAATAAGGTGCAAAAGATGCTTTGGCATGGCAGCATAAAAAAGGGCCAAAAACTAAACCTAAATAATGCAAGCGATAAATATCAAAAAGCAGAATCAAACGTAAAGAGATGAAAAAAAGAAGAAAAGAAGAAGAAGAAGAAGAAGAAAATGCAAGCAAACAAGGGCAATGAAGCAGAGTAATGCGAGTAAAACACACCTCAAATTAATGAGGTCAAAGGTGGGTAGATGCAAACTTTAGACAAGGGCAATTACTGGGTGTAGAGTACCACTGTTACTGCCCGTCTGACGTAAACATAATGCAAATACAGCATTCCAAGTATTTGCAAACAAACATACATGTATACGCTTAATACAAAAAGAAACAACTGGTTTATTTTTCAAATGGAAGCTCCCAGGACAAACCAAGGGATAAAAAGAAGAATGGAAAGTCAATGAGAAAGAATAAAATGAGAGAGAGAGAGAGAGAGAGAGAGAGAGAGAGAGAGAGAGAGAGAGAGAGAGAGAGAGAGAGAGAGAGAGATGTATATTAAACAATAAATAGGAGAGAGAAAAACAAAAGAAGAAAAAAAAAAGAATAAGAGAGAATAAGAAATAAGATACAAAGGTCTGAACTATTGCCATCTGTTTACACGATCTATGCAGGTTCAGCAGTGTATGGGCATATCCTGAACTTTAAGAACAAGAGATCAGATGTAAGTTAATTGTTCATTATACAAATATATACACTGAAGAAAATCAGTCACTGAATGTACGGAGCCAAAGATACTGTCTTTTAACTAAATGGAAAATGAGATCCCTCTGTAAACAATACAAAACACCTACATTCATTCAGTATCCAGAACAAAGAAAACAAGAGAAAGAAAAGAGAGCTTCTGACTCACCCGGGCTGCCATAGAGGTGGTGGGCTTCTCCAGTAAATCCCACAATTTCTGGCGGTACTTGCTGCAGCGGCCAGAGCCGAAGTCGTCCTCATCCCGCTGCCGTATACTCTCCGCCTCCTTGCGGATCTCCTCGTACACGTGCTCCTTCTTCTGGTGGTACTTGTGCTGGCAGCAGGACTCCAGGTACAGCTCATCAATGCCCCAGTACTCGAGGTCCTCGCTGAAGGACAAGACACACATCTCCTCCACCAGATGCAGCTTGCCCGTGCGGTAGAAGTTGAGGATGGAGGCAAAGGAGCGCGGGTGGCGGTCGAAGAAGTACTCGTTGTCGGCCAGGGAGTAGTCGTCGCAGAGGTCCAGCAGCGTGTCGTGGGAGCAGCACTCCCGCAGCTTGCCCAGGCGCGTGTGGGGCATGCGCTCAAGCGTCCTCCACAGCACCTCGTGCTTCACGCCGCCCACGTTCAGGATGACGCGCTTCCGCCCGTAGCGGGACCGCTCTATGGCGTACGTGGAGGGCGGGACCCAGCCAGGCTGCACCTCGTCCCCGCAGTCCCGCGGGTAGTAGCCGCTCCCGTGGAGCCGCCCCGCCACCCGCAGAGCTCCCTCCCGCTCCCTGTCCGCGCCGTCCAGGTCGTCGTTGTCGCTGTGGTCGCCGGGCATGACGATGGGGAGGAGGTCGTGGGGGTGGCGGAGGGGAGAGCGGTCGAGGTGGGTCTGGGAGGGCGGGTCCGGGGGTATGGTGGCCACCACGGGGTCAGGCGCGATCGTCACCTCCAACTTGTGGCCAGGCTCGCCCGCCGCGCGCTGCTTCCGGAACGACGACTGGCTCACCCCCTCGCCCGTCCCCGGCGCCGAGAGCTGGTGGTGTAGTTGGTGGTTGTGCTGGGAGGGGGAGAAGGGGGCGGGGGCGGGCAGCGAGGCGGAAGCCTCCCCGGCGGAGGTGGCCGAGTCTTTCTTGCGGTGGTGGCGGTCGCCGTGCCCGCCGTGCCCGTCGCGCTGCTGGTGCCCGTGCCCAAGCCCGTGCCCGTGGTGATGGCGGAAGCTGTGCGAAGATCCATGGGCACTCAGACCGGCCCCGTGGCCCTCGCTGCCGCCTTGGCTCGATCCCGAGCTGGGGAGGAACATAGTGAGGCAAAGATCAGTAATTTTACATGGCGGCTGAAGAAAGGAGCGGGGAGGGAGGAGGAGGCGGAGGGGTGAGGAGGAGGAGGGACAGGAGCAGGAGGAGGAGGAGGAGGAGGAGGAGGAGGAAGGTGTAGGTCAAGCAACGATTCAGGGAGAGGCCACAGCGTGCACCGACACGGCGGTGAAAGCAGCACACAAGAACCGGTGAACGCGGAGCGTCGTGAGGAGCGTGGAGAAGACAGCAGGTGAGCAGAGCAGGAAGCACAGGCAGAGGCACCCGAGGACTCTTTATCTGTACACGCTCACGTCTGCTTTAAACGTCTTTTCTTCACGACGGCCACATCGGACACACAGAGAAGCTGTCGAAAAGCGCAGACTGGAGGAGCACTGATCATAGTGGAGGACAGACTGCAGAAGCACAGACGGAGGACAGACTGGTGACAAGAGTGCTCGCGGACAAAAGCAATTCCTCAGCCGTCAAACTAAGGCGGAAAAGCACAGCACAGAAGAGTGATAGTTTCAGTGAGGACTTTAGGCAAGCAAGTGGGGGTGGGGGTGGGGGTGAGGGTGGGGGGTGGCAGAGGTCACACTGTGCACACAAACAAGCTGGTGAAGGGCGTGGCGGGTAGAACAGTCACTGGGCGCACTGGCTCTAGGTACCAGAGACACGGCGGTTAAGTCCGCCCACAGCAGGACAAGGATGGTTAGGAGACACCACGAGACATGATCTATCGTCACAGTTTACGGAACAAGTCACCGTTAAGGGGCATCACAGGGTGCCCATACACAGCCACCCACACCAGCCGCAGATCACGGCCACAGCAGACGCAAGCAATCTTTAACTGTCTGTTCAAAAAACGTGAGAAGCACCCTTGCAGTCATTATTTTTCGATTACTTGCAGCCAGTCCTAAGCAAAAACCACCACCTAGAGGACGGAGAAGTCTTCGGGGATGTATCAGCCAGACACAGACCGCACAAAGCCAAGACAAAAAGAGGGAGGTGATAGAGCACAGTGTACACAGAAGCCAGACCAAGGGTGACATCAATCATTGCCCCGGAAGCGCACCAGGAACACAGTATCGGCCGCTGGGGAAACTCAACGTTACGGGAAGTCACATAAAACATTCCGCACAAAGGCCCGGGTGGTGGGGGCAGCGTAGTCAGAGCACAAGGGTACTTACTTCTCAGTCACCGGCCAAAGTTAAACCTGTGCTCAGTCAGAAGCGTAACATTAACTTGTCAGTGAGGACCTCAGGTAGGACGCTTGAGGTTTGCACTTGTCGTTGGTGTTCAAGGGAAGAAGCACAACAGGATTTCGGAAGAGTCTATTAGGGACACATGGCCCATCGTTTTATAGTTTATGAGTCAGTGATCACAGAAATGGGTAATAATGTGTTCTTGCTTCATAAAAGACCGTCTCCGGCGGGAAAAGCTCACTCTCTGACAGCATCGTATCTGGCTGGTGAGATGGTACACCCGCAAGGAGAAAGGCAGAGTTAAATCTGGATGAGAGTCCATACGAGCATTTCACTATATCCACCAAGCGCCCCTCCTCCAACACAAGCGGAGTAAAACAATTTGTTTAAATACAAGTCTTGCCCAAGGCAAGTTGTTGAATAAATTGGCCTGGTGTTTACAGCGCCAGCGAGACCGAATGGCAAAAAAAGCTACTGTTCGGGAAAGGGGGTTCATCTCTGGCACGAAACAGGCTAACAGGTGTTCGCATATGGCGAAACACTGGTGCGTCAACACTCACATGGTAATCTTACGTACGTTCAGGGCATTTTACGTTCACGTGTTGACATGCGAGGTTCAGGGCACACAGCCAATGTTTCACGTCTGGAGTGCACAACAGCCATGGGAACATCAAGCGTTCACAGTAACTGAGGTCAATCTTTATAACCAATTTAAGTCAAGTCACATTTAGCATTCGCACTAGCTCTGGTCACAAGTAACAATCACTTTAGCTCAGGTCACATACAGCGCTCACAACGATAGCTCAGGTGACACACAGCGTTCACAATATATTGCTCATGGCACATTCAGCTGTCACATTAGCCCAGGTCACATACAGCGCTCACATGAACTCGGGGCGTATCTAGCATTCACAGTGAGTGATTCTGGGACCATGACAGAGCTGGTTTAGGGCACACCGACAGACTACAGACACAGCAACGACATTTCTGTTTTTTTGGCTTTGGTCCACCCACAGAGGCACGAGGAAACAAAAGGTATAGGGAAACAGCAGCAGGCAGAAAGGTCACGTGATACAGGTGGACAGGTCACGTGGCATCAGAAGCATGGCTGGCAGTGGCGGGGCTGGACACAGAAAAGACACTGGCACAGGTAAGACAGGAGCTCACAAACCTTTGACGCAGAGTAGGTCGCTAGACATTGTGGCAGAGTGAACACAGACTGTTAATTAAACATTTGCGAAGACACGATACAGTTTAACGAAAGGTGACCACAGGAAGAGTTAGATTCATTCAGGTAGGGCAGACAGGCAAGCCGCCACAAGACGCACTTTGCTGGTACGTGGTGGTATAACATTCATTTGAGCAAAACAGAGCGTGACACGTACGTTAAGAGCAGAGCAAAAGGACGAAGCGGCAGTTACAATACCGGGCACAACCATCACAACCATCACATGCACACCAACGAAGTGCTACTCCATCAACGGCATGACGTTAACAATGTCTAATGATGCAACACATTCCTGTGAATGGCACGAGTGCAATGTCTATACTTCTATAACACAGATGTGATGGTGCACTTTTCTTACAAAACCTAACAACATTTCCAGGTCAATTGCTATAACAATGCGACGATACACTTCTCTAACAACGCTATCAACGTTACCAGGTCAATAACAGCGTAATTAGACACAGTAATAACACCGCAATTATTTTCCAGAAGTCATTTTTATGATGTCAACGCCCAAGGCTACAACACTGTTATAAATCATATAATTACAACACTGTCAGTATGATGGAGTGGGTGTTATTAGCTATAACAACAATTATTAGGAAATAAATGTAGCAGGCAGTATGTGCTTCACAAAACTATCAATGGTTTTCGGAGAAATGTGAACGCTTTAGGGAATTTTCCACATAAAAGCAACAACAAAACAATTATTATTACCAGTTCATTATTCACCCTTTCGCATTGAAATCCGTTCTTCATCATATAGTACTGCGATTTTTCTTGTTTGGACAAGGCATACATAGGAGGGGCGTGACCTCGGAGGTCCGGACACACAAACTGAATTTAATTTGTTTTTGTTTTTTTAAATGACCGCTCCTTTTCGGTCGGGACCGGACATACTGCGCACATATTCGGCAAAAGAAATCCCGACAGCGTCATACGAAAACGATGAAAATGCGGCTGAACTTGGCTATCCGATCGCTGTTAAATAATCCAGTTTGAAAACCAAGTTCCACCACGAATCATCATCGTTATCAAGCGAACTAAACGTTTGTTTGCCCATTTGCCGACAGTTCTACCGACAATCATTGGCATACAGTAATTTTGAACAGCCTGAGTGGAGTCGATTCTTCCTAACAGTCGAAACACACCAATATCTAAACGGATTCACGCGTAGATTTTTTATTTTTTATTTTTTATTTTTTATCGTTTGACTGTTATTTTGTCGCCTGGAAAAAGGCCTTACCCTTAAAATTCGCACGTTTTGCATTGTCACATAAAAATTAGCATTCCTTTCAACCTTTTGTGATTTTGGAGGTGCTCAGTGTTAATTTTTCGTGTGTTTTAATTTGTTTTCAGACCGCTGGCAGTCACTTCTGTTTCAGATCAACCTCAGCCAGGTTTCCTAATGTAAACAGAAAACTCTGGGGTTTGATTCTATAAGGCCGGACATAAAATTGATACACTGTCATTCTTTTTTTCTTTTTTTCTTTTCGAACTCTTTATGAAACGCTTAAGAAAGGAAACGAGGAAACGAGATTTTCCAAGAGGAATGGGCGAGAGGCGGGGTCGTGGGGGGTTGCGGGTCGAGTATCATCGGTATAACGGACGGATGATTTTGTTTATTCAGATCGTTCAACAACAAAAAAAGTCACTTTATTTTGAACACTGACCGCGCGCTGTACAGAATGCGACGTAATAATCTTTGATTCACACGATGAACGTATGCTGAACAACAAAATCAACTAGGACGTAGACAGCCCTTCACCCAGGCGTCTCAAACCGCAAAATGCAGAGTTTACATTATACCTTACAAATGCAGATTTCAGTCTCTACACCTACCGACTACAGACTTCAATTTCTACAGGCTACCTACCGAATGCCGATCCCCCCCCCCCCCCCCCCCCCCCACCCACCCAACGTGTGTCACATATGGGGAGACGAAGAGTTCACAGTGGGGTTAACTCAGCCAAAAGCACAGAATATGCAAGCCATATTACCAGCCCTCGTTCAGTTCTGAGTGTTTCGCATCGCATTCCAATGTCATATCATCAGAAGCAAAAAGGGAACAACAACGTCTCGGTGAGTCAGCGATCGAACACGGAAATAGCATCATTATGACACCACCTCTCATACAGTCTGAGAAAGGACTGTCGGGCTTCTGTTTATACACACGCAGCCAACTCGTTGAGAGTGATACAGGGTTCACCGTCTTAATCGTTGATGTAGAACTGCACGCACAGGCGCGCGCGCGCGCGCGCACACACACACACACACACACACACACACACACACACACACACACACACACACACACGCACGTTTGTCAGACAACAATCCTTATATCAGAACAGTTCAGTACCTTACAAGGTATTTAACTCTCAGTCAACCGTGCACGTCATATAAACCAACAGAGGTAAACGAAATTCATCAAATCAAAAGTAGAAACTGGTTCACACCTCAAGTCACGTGCTGCTTGAGGAGGACTATGGGGAAAATGAAGCTGAATGAACATAGAAGGCAGAGGAATCAGACAGGCACAATTCTTGCATTTGCACAGCACATGAAGCAACATTCTGACCAACTTCACAAGACGGGACCTTTCTTTCCTAACATTGTGTTCTCAGCAGAGGGGACCTTCATTTCTGCATCCGTGATTTTTCACCGCGAGATCCTGAACACAGTGAAGGATCACTGAAGTAAAAGTGGCTTTGGCATATTTTGTTCAGAACGCTCGTATTGTTGGCTCTACAGTCTAGCTCAGCTTGGCCGTCACTCACGATGCACTGTCTTTAGCACGTTCGCAACGGCTAGTATAGCTAGCTGGCTGCACAACCATCAGCAAGATGGATCACCTGACGCGTGAATGACCCACACAGTCCTGTTTGCTGAAATCAAATGAACACCTTTGTTTTAATCTGAACCTGATTTCACTATTCCGTTGATTAACCTGTCGAAGAGCAGATGCTCAGTGCTATTCATTGTCGAGATATTCCTCTTTTTCATTTCTATACACTTTCAGATTCACATTCTTGTTCCAAAGTTGTTTGTCCTTTTACGTTAAATGGATGACTTTGAAATGGCACTCGCTATCGACGCAAAGTGACATTTCAGAATGTACGACGGCTCAATTAAAATGGCCCAAGAGTCAAAATACACCTGTCGTCACTATCAAAACTCGCAGAAGGTTCCGGACACGTCTGTCCATACACTGATTAGTCTGGAACTCTCTCCATCCTTCCTTAGTCCATACGCTGATCAGTCTGTAACTCTCTCCGTCCTTCCTTAGTCCACACACTGATCACTCTGAACTCTCTCCGTCCTTCTTCTGTTGCTAAGACTGACTCCAACAGTCAACGATTGGACACGTCATTTGCCAGCACAGACCCCCTCCCTCCCTCCCTCTTTTCTCTGCTGTCAAGATTGCAAAATGTAATATAGAGACTCGACACCGCATTTCTCAATCCATATCGCCATCCACTGCCCACCACCCAGCCCACTGGCCCTCCCACCATTCTTCCAAACACTGTCAAGACTATCGCACTGTGGCTATCAAGACCCCTAGAACACTGTGTATATTACCATTCAGCACCCACTCCATTTTCCAGCCGAGAACCCCCTTTCGCCTGCCATCAAACCCACAAAAAACAATCTACGAGTCGACACATCATTTTCCGGTGCCCGGATCTTCTCTCTTCCTCCCGGAATACTCTTCACTAGCAAATCTGCGATTCGACACTTCAGGCCTGTGTCTCCACTCATTCACCATGACAAGGTCTGGAGTCGCCACCGTGGCCAAGTCTGGCATCTAAATTGTCCCTGGGTTTCAAAGCGACCCAGTATATAATAGTCTCTGTTATTCTGCACTGCTGTGAGCCGGTTTGGCCTAGCGGTAAGGCGTTAGGCTGGTAAGCCGAGGGACCTCGGTTTCGAATCCGCTTCGGCTCTCCTTTCTCCTTAAAAGTTGTGGTCTGAGGACATTGTCTTGTGACTGTCCCTCACAATTAATGAAAAATAAAAATGGCTCTCATCGCTGCCCCTATTAATGCAAGAATCATTCTGGTGATGACAGTGTAGCAATAGGTATATAATCTCCCTCTTCCCCCACCTCCATACCCCCTTCACCCCCTGCACTGCTGAAAACCTGCTGCCGCAACCTGGCCAGGAGGCCAAGGCTTCACTGGAGGCAGGGGTGGTTGGCAGGAAGGGAGTGAGATGTGACAAGCTGAATAATTGCGCGCTGCATGTTTTTCTTTAAGTTAAAAGCGCTTTGAATCTCCGAAAGCGCTCCACAAATTTCCTGTTATTATTATCGTAACAGCAACATGCCCCTCACAACACACCAGAAAGAAGAAGAAGAAGAAGAAACGTGTATTCTTTAGACCCTTGCCAACCACATAACTTATATATACACTATCCAGTCGACCCCGTGTACGAGGGATGTTCAATAAGTTCTATAAGCAGCACTTACGGGGGACACAGTGCCAGAGCCCTTAGGATGCTCGAGCTTACTTCGAGAGCGTCATTTTCACCATACCCCGACAACGTGATCAGATGTCAGGGACAGACGGGTTAAGAGGATGACAAACTGCATAAGCGCAGAGGAGGGATTCACAAGAAACCGGACTAGTCAACTAGCCGGTCAGCAATCTTCTAAGAAAGCTTCGGCTATGAACGTAGTGACGCCCCTCACCCACCATCCACCCCACCTTCTTCCCGTATTTTCGAGAAGGCAGATTCTCTCGGCCAAACGGAAAGAATGTTGGTGTTTATAGCGTCTGCGTCTCAGTACACAGAAATATGGGAGACAGATGTCGCTGGGAATGCCCGGGAGGGGGTGGGGTGGGGGGTAGGGGGTGCAGGCGGATCAATACAGTTACCACCTGTATCCTCCAACACCAGAGGGGCCCTGGAGTAGGTAGGTAAATACTCCAGCAGCCAGCATGTGTCGATTGGATTAGCTGACGCGATCGAATCAGCTCTCTAGCACCTGCAACTTGACTTTACGCAAGTTTCTTTTTTCTTTTTTTTTTCTTCAGCATGTTATGTATGCTCTTTTTTTGGGGTGTGGGGGTGTGGGGGTGGGGGTGGGAGGGGAGAGGTGTGAGGCATGTGTGTGTGTGTGTGTGTGTGTGTGTGTGTGTGTGTGTGTGTGTGTGTGTGTGTGTGAGAGAGAGAGAGAGAGAGAGAGACACACACACACACACACACACACACACACACACACACACACACACACGCACGCACGCACGCACGCACGCACGCACGCATGAACTGCGTACTGTGTATGTGTGTCAGTTAGCAGGCACTGGATCTCATTGTGATTAGACACGCAACAGCTGAAACAGGTCAAATGCATGCACAGCAGTGATCGACACCCCCCCCCCCCCCTCCATCACCTGTACGGCCTTGCAGGCACTGACACTGAACACCGGTGAAGACATTACTCAGCCGCGAGGTTGATGTAGCTGGGGATTTCTCACAGGTCAAGCAGCTGACGCTGGTGCACCTCTATAATCATCTTTACACTTTAATATTTTTTTAATTGTAAGTTGGATTCCGTACGTGTTACAGATACACATTGAAAACCCACGCTTGTTTATGTGTATTCATTTGCGCGTGCGATTCGGCCCGGTAGCCGCGCTCTTGCTGCTGGCTTTCTACAGGGTTGAAACATGTGGTGGGGTGTCGTGGACATGCATGATAAATTTTGCTCCCAATCTTCTGAGAACCGAGGGTTCAACTGAAGTTCAGTTCAGGTCAAGACGAGGATGTACCTCTGGTGGAGTTTATATAATATCACATTATACCTTGTATTTACTCACGTGCCAGGTGAGTTTCCTTGGGCGACTCAGGTCTTTGTTGTTGTGTTTGTGTGACGTCTTTCGAGTGTTAATTACACTCCCTTGTGTGCTGACTTAGGTCAAGACGGTTTATATATATATATATACACGCTCGGAAAACCTCATATGTATATCTCTGCCTTGGTCTGAAGGGCTGTGTCACAACAAATTGACACCATGAGCATATATACATCAAGACTACATTAAAACGTTGTTATGGGTTGCAGAGTTATGTGGGGACTATTTTTTTTCAGCGATGATAAACTCTTGACATAACAGCGCCCACCCTCCAACAAACCACGGTCACACACGATAGCCTCTCACCGCTTGAAATGCATTTGTAAACGAACAATTACATATACCGGTGATCCCCTGACTGATCAGTTCGGGAACGCTACAACAACAACAACGACAAGAAATGGCTCCAACCCGCCTCTGAAGTGTTCCCAGTGTTACCTTTGAAACAGTTCCAATATTTATCTGACTGACAATGACCTCTTTTCCATCCTTTCAAGAAAGGTCGTCGAGCGCTTCCTGTTTTTATGACCCTCTACGCCTCCAGTCTTCAACTCAACTGATGTTGCCAGATTTATTTTAGCTTTATATCTTATTCATTCCTGTCTCGTCAACGTGCCAGGGGTTGAAAACCAAACGCTCCATTCATACATGCCTCCCTGTCCCTGGCTTGAATAATGAAACCGAAAATGCGAGACGAAGACGAAGTTAACACGTGTAACCAAACAAAAGCAAACATGGCCCTGACCAGTCGAAACCCACGATGAAGTAGTTTTCCCTTTCCACTGTACAAGTCAGCACTGTAAGACTCAAAACGGCAAAAAGCCAGTAACAACACGTGTCCCACGCAAGACGGGTCGCTTTAAAGAGTCCGTACGGCGGTTTACTAGCGTCAAAACAAACAAACAAAGATACAAAAACAAAAAAGTAAGTAAGTAAGTTAAGCATGGTGCATAACGTCCACAGAAACCGTAAGGCTTATTAGGGACGGGGAGAGGGGGGGGGTATGGAGGTGGGGGAAGAGGGAGATTACCTATCGCTACACTGTCACCACCAGAATGACTTCTGCATTAAGATGGGCAGCGATAAGAGCCATTTTATGTATCATTAATAATGTGATGGACAAAGTCACAAGACAGCGTCCACAAACCACAACTTTTGAAGAGAAAGGAGAGCCGAAGCGAAATCGAACCGAGGTCCTTCTGTTTCAGTACCAGCCTGACGCCTTACCGCTAGGCCAAACCGGCTCCCTCTCTCTCTCTCTCTCTCTCTCTCACACACACACACACACACACACACACACACACACACACACACACACACACACACACACACACACACACACACACACACACACGTTGCCAGGATATAATTATATTCTTGCAGCTTCATGGCCCCCGGCCAATACTGACTGTGTGGTGTTCAACCGCGGTGTGTGGGCTTTGTTGAGAGTTCTGCAAAGTGGCGGGAAACTGGGAAAGTGAGTCATCTTCCAACACCCGGACTTCTCAGCGGCGATTGGTCCTGCGGCGTGGTAGAGCACCGCGGACGCAGAAATACAGGTTCCTCAGTCCTGATGAGAATCAAGATAATAAGGGTTTTCTCGTCACTTTTAGCTTCAGTTTGGACTTACTGAAGCATGCAGAGTAGGTCAAAATAGAACGCTGCACGCTTCACGTACAGTATCGTGAGTTCTGCCTCTCCAGTTTGTGTCTAACCAGTTCACTTAACCTGGACCTTGCTTTTTTTTCCCCCGTTCTTTTTTCTTTTTCTTCTTTTCTTACAGTCCCCTTCCAACATTAGTTACGCACGTCACTAGGACTTCATTTGTGGTTTGATTAACATCCCTTGCGAAAGTGATGTCACTACGGTCGCAGGAACACAACAACAACAACCAAAAGCAAACTGTAATCGACTTTTAATTAAGTTGTTTTTGCTAGGTTACTTAAGGTCAGGTTGAGTACGGGTACTGAGTACGGGTACCTAAAGAACTGCCCGCTTCAATATTTAACCTTCTACTGACTGCTCGCACAGATGGATAGGCTCAAAATGTCAAAGACTAACTTCTCAACTATTTGAACCATGATTCTGTCAAAGTACGAACTATCCTGGGCAGGCGGGTAGATTTACAGCTTGGGCTTATGTTTGCGTAGGTGGTTGTTGTGGTGGTGGGGAGTGGGTGGGTGGTGGTGGTGGTGGCGGGGGAAGGGGGGGGGGTAGATAATGGAAAGCGTTTCCAGACGAGTTGTGAAAAGAAAGGGAACATTTCCGCCTGCCGATCAGGTCACAGGTTGGAGGCTGGGTGTAACAGGCTAGTGACACTGTTCACGAGTCTAGCTCAGTGACTAGGCCCTCTTCCTGTGTCGGTTGAGTCGAGGCGGAGATGCTATGTGGTGCGTGGGATCAAGCAGGGACGGGTTAGGATGGGAGTAAATTGGAGGTGTTTTTGGGCCGCGAGTACAAGAAGGTCTGACCAGTGAGCTCGTTGTTGATAAGTTAAAAAAAATCATTATAATTGTTACAGTTTAGTAGTATCACGATTATCAGTAGGGAGTAGCAATTCATACGAGGTAGGCTACGGAGAGTTAGTTTTTGATGTCTAACAACAATAATGACACGAGTTCGTACGTGCAAGACTTATCTTGATGTCGGTCGCATTTTTTACTGGTTTACGTATGAATAAAAAATATATAAAATATATAAAAACTCGAAGAAAAAAAAACCAATGAAACAACTTTGACTGCTACAGTTCTAAAACAAGATCTAGTTTGCACACGTTTTGTATTGTCCCATTAAAATTAGGTTTCTATTTAATCGTCTGCATGTTTGGGTCTTATCTATGAATGACTTTATACCCCCAATATTCTTTGTTATTGTAACAATATCCTTGTCAGTTTAGGACTGGCACAAACGTGTGAGTGAATGTGCTTGGCACCACTATGACACATTCATCGTGCAATAACCTTGTCACTTGGCGTTTATTATTAATGTGGTATTTAGCTATGCTCAGGGGCAGACTGAAACTCCTGATGCAGTTTAACCTTGGCCGTGGGCCTCCCCCCCCCCCCCCCCCCCCATGTCAGTGATATATATATATATTTCATTCCATTCTTCGGAGTGAAGTGCAATAAAAAGAGAAGATAAAGAAGAGAGAGAGAGAGAGAGAGAGAGAGAGAGAGAGAGAGAGAGAGAGAGAGAGAGAGAGAGAGAGAGAGAAAAGAAGAAGAAAAGAAGCACGGTTCAACCTGTCCGGCGTGTGGGACTGACATGCAGGGAACGTCCAAGACAAACAAACATGGAACAAGGTTTCATGCACAGGGTGGAGGTCACCGCATGGTCATCGGAGGAGCTGTGAACTTTCAGACAAAAAGACGCTGGGATATCACGGTTTCACGAACAGTTAGGGCTATGGTCGTCAGAAAGAGACTAAGCTTTGAACTTTCTGACGAAAAGAAGTTGGAATTCATTGGTTTCACGCATAGGGTTAGGGTCATCAGAAAAAGAGCTTTGAACTTTCAGATGAAAAGAAGCTGGAATTTGGTTTCACGCACGTATGTTTCTGGTCAACAAAGGAGCTTTGAACTTTGATATGAAAAGAAGCTAGCTGGAAGTTGGTTTCACGCGCATGGGGTTATGGTCATTAGAGACAGTGACGGCTGATTAGAACATTCAGACGAAAAGCAATCAAGAAAGAACATTTATCATGTCCCAGCTTGCCGGCACTGAGGTACTAGCGGAGAGTGACAAGGGAAGGTGGCGGGTGATAGATGGGTCAGTACTCCGGATGGGAACTGAGGCTGCTGCATTCGGAAGGAACACAAGAAAACGGTCAAAGACGTACCCGGCCTGGGAACTGCAGCACTCCCTTCTCTCGCCGCTCGGGACCGTGGAAACGACTGATACCGCCACCAAAACACAAACGGCACACCGCGTCGGCAAAACTCAGTCCAGACAGCCTTCAGACCAAAAACAAGCTAGTATAGAATGTTACAAATGCACCTGTCTGCTCTCCTCGTCTCCCCAAGCAACAAACCGACGGCTAAAACGCCGCCACTGGGTGTCCCGGTGTAGGTATAAGCCTCCCCTGGTCGGTACGAGGTACCTACACACACTCGCTGCCGGGTTTGGAGTGAAGGAAGGAAGACGGTTCGCTGCACGGCACGAAACCCCTACCCGACACAAAGAGGGGGAAGTTCAAACGCGTTGGATATATAATAGTATCGTCGTCAGCGCTCGCGCTTAGCACACGTAAAGCACGTGCGCCAGGCGAGGCGAAAGCTCATTACCCCTCCCCTTCCTTCTTCCCCTGTGCCGGTGCAAGCAGGGAGGCAGGTAGAAATGAGGCGGGATGGGAAAGCGAGAGATAAGGTGAGTATGATGCTGCCGTGTACTGGCGCATCGTCAGCTACGCCACGAGAAACACTGCGCGCACGTGTCTATCACCGCACCGGTGAATCACTGTATAGCGCGGAACTGGGCTTCAAAACAGAACACCTACAACGAAAGTGCGCGTCATAGTTCAGGAGCTGTGTGAGAGTCGAGGTGGCCGTCCTGGTCTGTCCGTCCTAACGAGCCTTCTCGTTTCCGTGGACGTAAATATTTATTGAACCATGCTACGGCATTGGTCTCAGCTTGTCCCTAATATGTCAGCCGACATCCGAGGACATTAAGCATCACGAAAGTACACCGGCCGTGGCGGCACTGATGCAGCCGATCGAGAAACTGGCATTATTATCATCGGTCAATCCGGCTTCCAATTTTCAAGTACATATCTACATTTCAGGCTTTCCCGTTACACGAATCTCAGGCCCAGGATTTACGATGGTTTCAAACGTTTTAAACCGGGTTGCAACGTGACCATCACATGAGCTCTTCGGCGTTCCCTGACTGAACAGATTTTATTATAAGCTTTTTTTATTTTTTTATTTTTTATACTGCCATAAACTTCACTGAAACTAAATGATAGCTGCTTAAACACGTTTATTGCAGTCAAACAATACTGCCAGTGCAGGCACCAAAATGATCAGTTGCACACCTGTGTATGCATACGACCAAATATCATGTGCAGACACTATTGCTTTTCCAAAGGTTTGACCCTACAAAGGTTTGACGGCAGTCTTTCTTAATACTAGACATCATTGCGGTGAAAGCTGTTATGAACAAAATTATGGCCTAAGTGTGTCCAAAACGAGTAACACTGAAGAAGGTATCTCCGGACAGTGTATACGTGGTGTCCCTGTGCCGTTTGCTGGTTAAAGTATAGGGCCTATAGTTATGTATGAAGGGCGAATAGCCCCCCGTAGTCACTTGTATCTTCTAAACGGTGACGATACTGAAAACATCGGCCTGCATGAAGCGCAAATAAGATTATTCAGCCTGCCTAATCGTGTTAAAAGTTCAGTATGGACTAATTTTAACTTAAAAAACAAAACAAAAACAATTACGTCTAATAATCTATAACTGTAAATGCGATTATGCCGGCCGAATAGTCATAGTCTATAACTTTAAACGCGATTAGGCCGGCCAAATAGTCACAGTCTATAATTTAAACGTGATTAGGCAGGCCAAACAGTCATATTTGCGCTTCACGCATGCCGATGTTTTCAGTGTCGTCACCACTTAGAAATTTTAGGCATTTTCTTGAATAATTTGTGGTCTTTAGTGGTACCTGGGGCAGCGGCGTTCCGTACAGTTGTTGTTTTCTCCTCAGTAGTAGCCTCTATGGGTAACGGTAGCATCAGAGCCTCCATTTTTATGCATCCGCATAAGCGCCTCATAAAACTGGAGGCTCTGATGCTGTCGTAGCCGACAATAGCTACTATTGGGGAGAAAACAACACCTGTACTGATCGACGCCGTCCCACGTACCACTGAAGACCACAAATTATTCAACAAAATTTGAATTTACGCATCAAGACACATCACATTCAACGCAGACGGCGGAGAGGAGACAGGAAAATCTTGAATAGTACGGGTCATTGTGTCACTGACATAATTCATCGCAATGACCTTTGATTCAATTCTGAACTTGAAACGGTCACGTGGTGTTCAATCAGTTTCGAGTTTTGTACGTTACGCGCGTTGCATTGTTGTAAAACAAATGACATTCCCGATCTAAAAATAAACACAAGCCAGTATCTATTTCTGAGGCAACTGGCGATCCGCGCACGTGGAAAGAAAGCGGTCGGGCTTGTGCACTCTTTAGCAAATCTGGATTTGGCGCTATCTGCCTTTATTTGTTCATCATACATGTGGGCCCAGCTACGCAGAGTTCAGGAGGTGTGTGAAAGTCGAGGTGGCCGCCGCCCAGGGCTCCCCGTCCTAATGAGACTTATGGTGTCTGTGGACGTAAAGCAACATTGAACCATGCACACGCACTGGTCACAGTTTGTCCCTAATATGTTAACCCGACATCCGAAGACATTAAGCTCTACATCATCATAATGGGCCCAGCTGTTTTGCAGGGAATTATCTTGCGCTGTACGGAGAATCAGCGATGCGATCGTGTCAAGCGTGCGATATATACCAGTCCGGGCAGAAACAACACAGGAGGGGGTCGTCTCATTAGAACGGCCCAGAACTGACAGCGACCATGCCGCCGACACTGGTGTAAAACTATCACCTGTAGAAACTAACGAGGGTCACATTTTTTTTTTTTTTTTTTTTTAAACAAAAATGCAGTTCCGCTTGTAGCAGAATTAAGTACTAAAGGCACAGCCACAAGCAGATACGTATACAGCCTACATTTAATTTGTCACCGTTTAACTGTTCTTTAAGTGTTGTTTTGTCGCTTGACAAAGCGGCCTCTGAAGATTCGCATGTTTTGTGGTGTCACATTAAACAAGGGGTGGAATGCTTCGCACGGGCATTGACTGTTCCCTATCCCTGCTGTAATGGTTGACTGGGCGTAAAACACCAGGTTACTTACTTACTAACCTTACCCCTGCGAGACATAATTATAGTTAACGGCGACGATAAAGTTGCGGTGAACTCGTCACGTCGTTGCCAGATTGCAATGTCACGGCGGAAGAATTCTCTTTGACCACCCACCCACCCACACAACACACGCACGCATGGATGCACACACACACACACACACACACACACACACACACACACACACACACACACACACACACACACACACACACACACACACACACACCCGTAGGTATCAGTAATTGAAACAAGCCGAGCCAACTAGCTCACCCGACTCGCACTCTGAACGGTAAACGACAACTTTCATAGTTTGTTTTAAGCTCTCCTGTGACATTGAAAGCGGCCCGGCGACGATCACTGATGCGATAAATTAAAGGTCATCATTTTGCAAAGATATAATTCAAGGTTTCGACTGAATAGCATCCGAGAAAATGCCAACATTAAGTGTTTAAGTGTCTTCTTTTTCCGGACGTAGAATCGCGTTCATTATCTCCCGTGAGCATATACTGTAGAATTGCTTGGAGCAAGCAATACGCTTGTGTTTTGTCCGCATGCAATGTATTAAGTATGTAGTTCTCAACTCGACTGGCTCTGTTACGGAAACGCGATTTTCAATTCCAACCATCTGATGCGACTACATCTGTGACCTTTACGATGGGACAGCATTAGAGCCAAACTATAGACTCACGCAGAGAGAGAGAGAGAGAGAGAGAGAGAGAGAGAGAGAGAGAGAGAGAGAGAGAGAGAGAGAGAGACAGAGAGACAGACAGACAGACAGACAGACAGACAGAGATACAGAGAGAGACAGAGACAGACAGACAGAGACAGAGACAGAGACAGAGCAGGTGCTGAACTGCACAGTTCTAGTCTCTGTCTTTTCAAATTGTTCAGTGGTTGAGACCCGTAGCGCCCGTGCAAACGTGTGTATTATTAGACCATTCAGCTGGACCACATGAAGGGGAGTTCTAGCTGGCTCTCTCTTGGGCTTCCCTCTGTCAGTGTGTGTGTGTGTGTGTGTGTGTGTGTGTGTGTGTGTGTGTGTGTGTGTGTGTGTGTGTGTGTGTGTGTGTTTGGGCGCGCGTGCGTGCGTGCGCGGGTGTGTGTGTGTGTGTGTGTGTGTGTGTGTGTGTGTGTGTGTGTGTGTGTGTGTGTGTGTGTGTGTGTGCGCGCGCGCGCGCGAGTGCGTGCGTGACGGCGTTCGTGTGTACGTGCATTTTGCTCTTCTCTTGTACCGATTTCAGCTGGTCAGAGTAAAAACGTTATCAGTACAAATTTGAATCCATTTCACTGATAACCCAGATGGGATTTGTCCAGGTAGAAATCGAAATTGCGGTCTGCACTGGCAAAATTATAAACCCTTCCGGCAGAGATTGAAATTCTCATCTCTCCTGGGAGGAATCCCAGTTTGGATTTCTACCGACAGGATTTGAAATCTACCGGATTTTGATTTGTACCCTGACATATACATGGGTACTGGTCGTGTGACTGAGTTGCCTGTTACAAGTGCAAATTGTTGATAGGCCTATTATGTACCTGGGTATTGATCGCGTGACTGGGTTGCCTGTTACGGGTGTAAATTGTTGATAGGCATATGTATACCTGGGTATCGATCGCGTGACTGGGTTGCCTGTTACGGGTGTGGATTGTTGATAGGCCTATGTATACCTGGGTATTGATCGTGTGACTCGGTTGCCTGTTGCGGGTGTAATATGTTGATAGGCCAGTGCACACCTGGGTATTGATCGCGTGCGTGTGTTCCCTGCTATGGGTGTAAGCTGTTGACAAGCCTGCGTTTCCTGGGTATTGGTCGTGTTACTCGGTTGCCTGTTACGGGTGTAGACCCATGTACTCCTGGGTACTGGCCGTATGATTGGTTGCTTCTTACGGGTGTAAATTGTTGATAGGCCTATATATACCTGGGTATTGATTGCCTGGGTTGCCTTTTACGGGCGTGAATTGTTGATAGGCCCATGTACACCGGCGCATGTCTTGGTTGCCTGTTAAAGGTGTAAACTGTTGACAGGTCTATG
>OY757545.1:15763968-15766452 GCA_963584105.1 Alviniconcha strummeri
AAACCGATTAAATATTATGATAGTATTGTTGACAGTCGGTCAGTGGGGTTTTCATGGCAAATTGACCACAGAATGAGATGGACATCGAAGCAATGGGGCTTTCAGGGGAAAGTGGTCCAGAGACGCGTAACGGAGATGGCAATAGGGAGGCATTGGGTTTTTCTGGGGATAGTGGTCCAGAGACACATAACGGAGATGGACAGCGAGGCAATGGGTTTTTCTGGGGATAGTGGTCCAGAGACACATAACGGAGATGGACAGCGAGGCAATGGGTTTTTCTGAGGATAGTGGCTCAGAGACGCATAACGGAGATGAATAGCGAGGCAATGGGTTTTTCTGAGGATAATAGCTCAGAGACGCATAACGTAGATGAATAGCGAGGCAATGGGTTTTTCAAGGGGATAGTAGCTCACAGACGCGTAATGGAGAAGGACAGCGAAGCAATGTTTTTTTTGGGGGGGAAAGTGGTCAGAAACACATAACGGAGATGGACAGCGAGGCAATGGGTTTTTCGTTGAAAACGGGCCCGGAGACAAGTAGCCGTGATGGACAGCGAGGCAATTGACTTCTGAAGGGAAACTGCCCCAGAGATCCACAGGGAGGGAAAAGTCCAGAAACACCAACGGAGATGGACAGCAAAGCAAAGAGCTTCTGAGGAGTGTGCGTCTGGTCCAGAAAGCATCAGCGACAGACAGCGAGGATACGGGCTTGCGAAGGCCAGCTGGTCGAGAAAAACGCAGCGGAGGTGGCAATGGGGCACGTCTAGAAAGAGCCTACATAGAGAAAGAAATCAAACAGCAGGGTGATGGGTTTCTCAATGGGTTTCAAGAAGCTTGTCTACAAAATGTCTACAAAACGGAATTAGGTGACTCCATGGGCCAAAGGAACGTGGTACAGAAAGGTTCGCTGAATAAGTTTGTTTAAATTGAAGTGTAGCAACGGGCTTTTCTATGGGACTGAGGCAATACTATGGTCTGGAAATGCCCGCCAAATACAGCTGTTTATAATAAAGTGTAGCAAAGGCCTTTCCCCTTGGGGCCGAGGGAGCATGGTTTAGATAAGCCTGTTGAACAAATGTGTTCAAATCAAAGTGTTGCCAAAGGCTTCTCTTTGTTGTCGAGGGAAGATGGTCCAGAAAGACTCGATGAATAACTAAGTCCAAAGACAAATGCTTGCGGGAAAATATTAGAAGAGTGTAAGGCTTTACCCTGCTAAGTCATTCCCCGAGTATGACTAATTAGCAGGATCATCCTGACAGACATCGCTGTGACTTATCACACATGACACGTAAACTGTGGCTAACACGCTCAATATAAACTGTGGTTTAAGCTGTAGCCAGTACGTATGACACTAAAACTGTGGCTAATACGCACGACACATAAACGGTGGCTAATACATTTGACACGTATACTGTGGCTAATACGCACGACACATAAACGATGGCTAATACGTATGATACGTAAACTGTGGATAATAGGCACGACACATAATTAAACGGTAGCTAACACGTATCACACGTAAACTGTAGATAGCAGGTACAACACATAAATTCTGGCAAATACGCACGACACGTAAACTGTGGCTAATATGCATGACAGGTAAACTGTGGACAATACGTATGACACGTAAACTATGGCTGACACACATATGGCACGTAAACTGTGGTTAATATGTATGACACATAAACTGTGGCCAACACGCATGGCACATAAACATAATACACACGACACATAAACTGTGGCTAATACGCATGATACATAAATTGCACCTTAGTATACTGAAAATCATAAGGAAATAATTTCACTAGTATGTCTAAGTAGCCTCAAGCACGTAAGCCTTTTTCAGAGTCAATAATGAGCGTAATTAGAAGTTCATTTCTTACTATGGAGAAGGAGAACGAGTAATGTAATGTTTCAGCATCACTGTCATGCCTATGACAGGTAAGTCAAAGTCAGAGTTAGTATGGATAAGGTGTACACCACGTAGCTACACATTAGTTTCGCTACTGAGCATAGTACATCAGTCAAACTAGATTTACTGAATACGGATCACGTAAACAGTTAACAAGCCACAAGTGTTCACTATGACTATTTAGCGTAATGCATCAACCAGACCATGACATATAATAAAAAATAAGGAACTACGCTACAGTCTGATACGGACGGCTTTCGCGGCCTTGATAAACTTTCTGTTTGATAAGCACTTAAGTCACAGCTATTCGTGTTTTAGACGACATAAATACCTGCTGGTTCTGAAACACAGGCTTACAACCAGCAGACCATGACAGCAAGGACAACAACGTCCAAATAACTAGCAAAGTGCTCCTGGGACAGTCAGCCCGCGGAGCAGCAGTTGCTCACTGTTGCTGCAGCCATAATTATGCTGATGGCTTAAGCAAAGTTTACTTCCGTTCAGGTAAATGGACAAACATACTCAGTACATGAGCATTAAACAAGCTAAGCTTATAGCAAACGCTCACGAATA
>OY757545.1:15766652-15777280 GCA_963584105.1 Alviniconcha strummeri
AAACACATCAAATTGTGTCAAGGTCACCAGAACCAGTTTGAAAGTGCAATTCTCGTCAGGTTATTATCAAGAAACATCTGGAAGATCTCACTTCGTCAACATCCGCCCCAATATTCAAGGCGTTCGAAAAGGCAGAAACCGCATCCACCACCTCCCTTAATACCAACGCTTGAGGTACTTAAGGCATTATGTAAATGAACCGTCCATAATAATATAATCATTCAAATTTGAACTCGATAAGAACTTGGCAAGAACGACATGGGCCGAGATTCGGTCATTTAGCGCGCTGAGCTGGTGATCCAGCGAAAGCAGCTATCGTGGGTTAGACTCCCGGTCAAGACAGGGCGAAAGACCTTTTTTAAAGTTCTTCCGCGTCAACACGTGGGCTGACTCGTCAGTACCTGTCTTTGTGTTCGTGTGCACAGTACGCACTACGATCGCTGCGCACGTTAAAGATCCCATGCCCACCACGCGATATGAGAAGGCCTAACATAATTTAAGCGTTAACCCTGAAAGATGTAAAGCCTAAAAGGTAAAAATTAAGTATAAAACAGACTTGCCACGAGTTGCTGGCACTCAACAGAGGTTATAGTCCTGCAAAGTTTGAAAAACTGTTTCAGGAGAGAGAGAGAGAGAGAGAGAGAGAGAGAGAGAGAGAGAGAGAGAGAGAGAGAGAGAGAGAGAGAGAGAGAGAGAGGGGGGGGGGGGACTTTTCGTTTGGCTGTGTCACAAAACGCGTCAGTCATCTCCTTCAACTCTCTCTCTCTCTCTCTCTCTCTCTCTCTCTCTCTCTCTCTCTCTCTCTCTCTCTCTCTCTCTCTCTCTCTCTCTCTCTCACACACACACACACACACACACACACACACACACACACACACACACACACACACACACACACACACACACACTTGTGTGACAGAGGTTATGGGAATGATGTCGAAACCTGATATATAAGGGCTTACTCAAAATGTATTCGATCTGAACTCGGTTAAGCTGTCCGTTCAGAAAAAGTGGTATTACGGCAAAGTAACCTTAACCACATTTACGATGGCAAGGAAAATCTCTTAACCACATTTACGATGGCCAGGAAAATCCCTTCATCAGTGTTGATGATGTGACACACGCACATACCCACAAACAGTCGTACACACAATTTTCTGTGGTGGGGTACTGTGGACGCAGAAAGCAAGGTCCCCATGCAGAAAGCTCAGAGCTGTCAATGGTTCTCTCTGTTGAAAATTAAGATCTGTTAATGGTTTTCTTTGCTGAGAACTCAGACATTTTAAAAGTTCTCTCTACTGAGAATTCAGAGCTGTCAAAGTTTCTGTCCGCTGAGAAGTCAGAACTGTCATAATGTTTCTCTGCTGAGAATCCAGAATTGACGAGTGTTCTCTCTGCTCAAAATCCACAGAAGTCAAACGTTCTCTCTGCCAAGAATTCAGAGCTGTCAAGGTCCTCTCTGCTGAGAATTCAGAGGTGTCAAGGTTCTCTCTGCTGAGCATTCAGAGGTGTCAAGGTTCTCTTTGCTGAGAATTCAGAGCTGTCAAGGTTCTGTCTGCTGAGAATTCAGAGCTTTTAAGGTTCTGTCTTTATTTTAAAAGTTTGCAGAAATTTCAGACCTGTCATGTTTCTCTTCTGACAATCCAGAGTTGTCAAACGCTCTCTCTGCTGAACATCAACAGCTATCAAAAGTTCTCTCTGCTGAAACTTCAGGGTTGTCAAAGGTTCCGGATCCGTCAGCTAAGAATCCAGAGATGTCAAAGTTGCCTCTGCTAAGACTTCAGAGCTGTCAATTGAAGGTGCTCTCTACTGAGAATTCAGAACTACCAAAGACTTCCACAGCTAAGGATAGAACAGGCCAGAATACATTTAAAAACAACAACAACAACAACAAAACAAAAAACAAAACAAAAAACAACAACAACAACAAACAAACAACAAACAACAACTGCAGACTGGTCCACCTCCAAGAATTCTACCATCCAGTTTTTTCCTTGTCAGTTCATTCAGCTTCATCTTGTGTTTTCCACTTTAAACACAAGGAAGTGTGAGTTATGCACATCTCAGTCATATCTTTACTCGCGATTTAGAGATGTGTTTTGGAAGGTCAAAGATTACGGTATTTCGCTTTTACATTGTAAATGGCCTTAGGCTCATTGTAGGTGGTGCCGCCACTGTATGTAGGCATGTCCATTATGCTGCTGCTGCTGCTGTTGCTGATGATAATGATTTCTACACGCTTGACGGGACGCTAAATATCAAATACGAAAGAAACTCATCAAACCGTCACCTCTTCAGGTATGAAATGCTCTTGGCGGGGTAAAACAGCACAAACGGAACTGCGAGTCCTGGTTCCAAGATGGTTACTTTGATCGAAATACTGAAACGCGTTCTTCCGTAATAAAAAGAAGAAAGAAAAAAAAAGAAGAAGAAAGAAAGCAGGTTGGGGTTGAGTTAGCGAAATATTTTGTCGATCGACCTGAAAACTGTGCCCTACATTTAGACTTACTGAAACCAGAGTTCTTGTTTCTGTTCAGATAAGTTCAGTCACAACACAAAGCTATCCATAAATAACGCAGAACTGTCTGAAACCAAGCTGTCTGCCAGCGCTCAGGGGAAGAAAAGAAAGACGTTCATTCTCAGCCGTTTGCGAGATCATGTGTGAGCTGTGAACCCCTCCCCCCCCCCCCCCCACCCCCAGTCAGAAGCCACAAACCCACGAACAGTTGAGAATGACTTAAATGGGACCAAACAATGCAAAACGTGAACTTCCGGCGAGTATGCCTTGTTTGGAAGCAACGAACGAACACAGTTACTTAATTGACACAAATGTCAACTGATTCCTCGCTAGTGCGGATAAAAATAACTTTTCCCGGCAGCTGGGCGTGTATTACTCTATGGAAGATATGTTAATTACTGCAGTTGGTTCTGGAATAAGAGAAAGAAAGCTGATCATGGGCGTGTGGGTGGTATGCCATTTCAACCTTGATATTTTTTCTAAAGCGCAGTGTTCCTTGATAACTTTACACATACAAGATTAATCGACCCCGGTCACAGGCCACTGATGCGTGAGCCCATCTTTCGGTACGGAAAAGCGCGGGAAAGGACAGGGAAAATGAAAACTCACCAAGAGAAGACAGGACACGTATCACACATAACAACTGTAATTAATTGTCTATATTTTAACATGGACTGACCTTCCTCTTCCTCTTCGAAAGAAAGCCTCTCTGGACTCATTCAAATCTAACCTTTAGACATTTTCCCCCACAACAATAGAGCTGTCATGTTTTTCGCTTTGTGCTTCTATCTTCTTCCCCCGCAAATCGCTGCTTATTGTCTGTTTAAAGTTGGTTTTAAAGTGTGTGTGTGTGTGTGTGTGTGTGTGTGTGTGTGTGTGTGTGTGTGTGTGTGTGTGTGTGTGTGTGTGTGTGTGTGTGTGTGTGTAGTGTAGTGTAGTGTATACATGCTCGTGTGAGCGGATGCCTGTGTGTGCATACATGAGATTAGAACACAGTCTCCGGACAGGAGTTTCCGCCATACAAATACTTTCTTCTTCTTCTTCTTCTTCTTCTTCTCTCTCTCTCTCTCTCTCTCTCTCTCTCTCTCTCTCTCTCTCTCTCTCTCTCTCTCTCTCTCTCTCTCTGTGTCTTCTTTGATAGTAAGCCGATTCCTATCGCACAAAGTTTTGGTCGACAATGTGGTCCGTGTCCTGTCACTTTTGATGAGTACATTTTTCTTTTCCTTTTCCGCTGTCTTTCTGACCAGCAGTCATTCTTTTTTGCTTTCTTGGTACAGACTGTTTTGTGCGTGTGGACAATATCTTGGAGTCATTATTCATATTGTAATAAAAATCTTTAAGAAAGAACAAACAAAAACGAAACAAAATTGAAGTGATTTTATTCATCATCTTTAGGAGTAGGTGTGGTTCATTCCACCAAGGTTATGGTGTGTGTGTGTGTGTGTGTGTGTGTGTGTGTGTGTGTGTGTGTGTGTGTGTGTGTGTGTGTGTGTGTGTGTGTGTGTGTGTGTGTGTGTGACTGTGTGCGTGCGTGTGCGAGCACGCACGTGTGTGTTGGAATATACGTTTATCTCTCTAGACTACTTCTTTACACACACACACACACACACACACACACACACACACACACACACACACACACACACAGATGCTTAATTACTCACAGCACGTCCGCTTCAAATATTCCACAGCAGCTGAAAATGGAACAAAGAGTAAGGGAAATCCCAACTGCCCTGCATGGCAAACACTTAGTTCCTTAAACAATGCATACATCAGCACAATAACCAAAGGACGACTGATGCAACACGCTGGCAGCGGAATTCCACTCGGGAAAGCGACCCGAACATCCCACGAGAAAAAGTCACCAGGGGGAGTGAATGAGAAAAACACTCCTCTACATCCACACGCTAACCAGGCATGGACACAATGTTTGTAGAGAGAAACATTGTGTAACTTCTGTGTGTTGTCTCCCCCCCCCCCCCCCCCCCACCTTTCATAATGTAAGGCAGCTATAGTTTTTAAGTACTTGCGATGAAGAACCCTCCGAAACAACAACAACAACAACAACAACAGCAACAACAACAACAACAACCATTATTATTAAGGATTTAGAGGTAATGGTATCTCTCTCCAACAGAGCGGAATTTCCGTATCTCTCTCCAACAGAGCGGAATTTCCGTATCTCCCATTTCCATCGTTAACAGGGTCAAATAATTATACGATATACATTATGACATAAAAAAAAAAAAGAAGAAGAAGAAGAAGAAGAAGAAGAAGCTAAATCTCTCTCACAGTTAATGCAGGGGATTCATTAACTGATTCGACCGGTGAACTGACATCTTTTAATTTCCTCTCTTCACTGTTACTCACCCCAACCCACCCCCTCTCCCCGCACTAAACAAATCAAGAAGGCATGAACTCATATCTGCATTAGACCTACATACCTCCCTTCAGTGGTAGTTTGAAGAAGTTATTAAAACCCTTCCATGATAACTTAAATCACTGGTTGAACCATGTATGATAGCTCTAAGGTGTCACTGAGCCCCTGCAATTATAATTTAAAGACACCACGAACCCCGCAAATTAGCATTGGATTTATTTATTTTTGCTTTCATAACTATCTTCATTGTACAGATTGTGGGTTTTCCACACCCAGCGTACTGCAGTACAACAACACAGTAAAAGACACCGAATGATGTAAATGACTACTATGGCAACAAGTGCTGGGTAAATCAGTCAAGATTCACCATGGGGTTTCCAGCTATAGGTGTCATTTAACACCCCCCCCCCCCCCCCCTCAAAAAAACAAAACAAAACAACAACAACAACAACAACAACAACAAAACCCACTAAAGTCATCTACAGGGAATGACATCAAAGAACAGCTCAGGGTCCCATGTAACCAATGACTTCAGATGACCACTGTAATGCCACCCACAACCAACATCCTAAGGTGACCACTGTTGGGTCACACGTCCAATGACGGAAGAGGACCACCTTAGGGTGACCCACAATCAATAACATAAAGGGACCACAGCAATTTAAGTCACTCACACCCAATGGCGTAAGGAGACCACTGCAAGGTAATTACACACAACCAAGGTCGTGTTTGGGTACAGGACTTGCCTACAGTGACGCAAAAGGAACACAGTAGTAACGTCACTTATAATCAGTGACGTAAAGAACCACTGCTGACATTCAGTGACGCAAATAACCATCACAACACCCGCAGGACTGTGACCCATATACACTGACTGAAAGCAATTTAGAATGACTACTACACTCTAACCACGAAAGGAAAAGAAGAAGAAGAAGAAGAAGAAGAAGAAGAAGAAGAAGAAGAAGAAGAAGAAGAAAAGGACCTCTTTGACGTTACCCAAACTGACACGACTTACTCATTGGCCACGGCACAGGTGCCTACTTGCAGCATTAAGAAGAAGGGTGGTGCCTCCAGGGACTACTGGTGTCATTGTGCTGAGACCTGGCGCTTCCTTTCCTCCAGCTGGCATTCCCTTCCCCACGGTGCACAGCCAGCATCCTGAGCACCCAGCATCCAGCGATTCCGGCTCTTTTCTCAAGACAAAAGTCAGGCGGTCCTAGGTCTGCACGGGTTAACGAAACACACGGCAACCCTCGATTACAGACAGCCACGCTCTGTCGCTTGACAGCTTCGGTTACTTACTATGCAGTTTGTATTTCGTCGAGTTGCATAATAAAGTGTTCCCTAAACGTGTCCCCATCCAATGGTTGTGCCTCTTCAAGACGACAACATCAGAAGAATCTGCTTCCTAACGAGCCGTTTGACTTCCGGTTATCATGCTGGTTTAGGTTCAGAGCACAAATCCACCACAATGTTTGAGCCAATGGATCTGATTTACTTCACGCCGACCGAAACCAAGTGTCTTCGTTTGGAGTTCTGAAGTGGTGGTTTGTGCTGCTTGCAATTCACCATCACAGTCCTCGTTGCGTGTGAAGATGGTAAGGCTGTACACGCCCCGAGACGCACTCCATGTTGTACACTGCTCACCACCATACAGCCACGCTCCTAGCATCGCCAAGAAGCGGAAGAGCCGAGCAAAGTCATTGCCGCAAACAATCGATACACGCACACTAAAAATCCCCAGTCGCCGTAGGTTTCACTGCTCCAGTCTCGCGATGCTTTCACCGGCAGTGAACGCTTTCCACGACAGTTCTGTAGAAGAGCTGTCCCTGACGACAAAAACAAAAGCAAAACGAAAACGGCATCAGAGCGCCCGAACGCGACAAGGTTTTACAAAGATGTCGAGCCGTGCCCAGAGCCACCGGCACAATCTGTTGATGTCTAAGCCAAGCGTAATGTTCGATCAACGCGAAAGCATTATACCTCGCTGAGCATGACGAGATAGCGGGTTGTGACAGCACTGTAGCTCGGACGACATTACAGAACAGAGGCTGTGCAAAACTAGGTGAACGCCGGGAAACAAGGAGGATCGTTTTGCACCACACAGCCACCGTAGGCTCGTCCCCGGCCGCAGCGGAGGGACTGCAAAACGACAGTCAGTCAGGGAAGTGAGCGAGGTGACGGTGAAACGTCTGTGTCGTCAGAAAACGAGACGAAAACGTTGGTTGATAAAGCCCGGTTGTCGTGGTGTGTGGGAAGGAAGCAGCTGGCGTCAGGTTGGACAGAAGGGGGTGGTGGTGGTGGTGGTGTGAGGGAGGTGGGGGCCGTGAAGGAGAGGTGCATGTATATCCGGAGAGGTTGTCGCAGTCGTAGAGCGCAGCTGAGCATTTCTCGACCGCTGTGAACGGTGGAAGCCTGGCCGGAATTAATGCAGCAGTGACGAGGAGGCCACGCCGATGATCACCACAGCAGCATTCGCTCAAAGGTCTCTCTCCCAGCACGTGCAGCACCGCAGACCGTCACCAGACGGAACAAACCGAAACTGAATGCGCTGAGAATGAATGACAGAGCTCAATCAATGCCAGAGAGCTCAGCTGTCCAACATGCGTCTTTTCTGCCAACGCCTTTGTTGAAGAACGGAAGATACACGCTCCTGATAACCGTCGGTCAATGAGACGAAGTCCTGCGAGTGTGCGGGGGGAAAAGAAAGATGGGGCTCTGATAGAAAGGTCACTCAGTCACCGCAAGTCAGCAAGGCACTGAGCTGCCGTTGCGGCTGCAACCTTTTCCTTTTCTTTTTTCCCCTCTTTTTTATGTTTATTTTTTTATCCCGCCATAGCTTTGTCAGGGAGATGTCGGATCAGGCTCCGATTACAAAATAAACCGAAGTGACTGATCGGAATGCCCCCGGTTGTCACGTGCGTGATGAGAAATAATGTCGCCGGGCCGTAATGAGCGGCGTCAGTCAAACTAACGCCACGCGCCACGCACTGCACGACAATGCTCGGCACTGCACGGACACTGCACACGCTGGACACGCGCACGCAGAAAGGCACCTGCACGACCCGGCGAGGGCGCAACAGGTTCAGTTAACGATTTTTATTATTTTTTATTTTTTTTACTGGTGAAAGAAAGACGGTATAAAGCAACAAACACTAACTGACGTTAAAAACCGTACGCGTCCAGGCGCCGCCACAAACCGAAAACCTAAACGAACGAGAACCCCCTCAACCCGCCCAAATCGGGCTTGGAGCTGGGGATAGAGGAAGGACCGAGGAGGTCACGCCGGAGCCGGAAACAGAGCCAGAGCCGGGGGGCAGTGGCAGCACTGAGCCTGAAGCTGCCGAGCTGGAAGCTGCTCTCAGCGAAGGACCCCGAAAGCTCAAGGTACTTGAAGCTGACACCCTGATCAACACGCCGCGCCACCTTCAGGAAACACTCGTCGCAGCGACGCGGATGGCTTGCTAATTCCTCCAAGTCGAGGCCAAATGGTCAGATTTGTGAAATGGCAATGACACTTAACGAAATAACGGGCCACCGTTGGGCCGCGGGGCGTCGTTGGGCCGTGGTGGGGGTGGCCGCTCAGTGCCGGTCGATGCTGCCACCTCGGACGGGACGGGGTGGGACAGGGTGGGACGGGGATGGGACGGGGATGGCACGGGACGAGGCAAGAAGCCGAAGGCAGGCGCCGGAGTTGGGTGTAAGGCTACGCCAGCACGGTCGCTCCTCAGTCCACTACATCCACGACAACACTCCTCTGTCTCTCCTCCTGCCTTTCTTCCAGCGCCCAGCACGGCACGGCACAACACGACACACGACAGCGGCACCGCTGTTGACAGTCACACACGCACGCACTCGCTCACGCACGCACGAACGCGCACACGCATACACGCAGTGCAGGGTGGTGCGGCAACTAGTCGGGCAAGAGGCCGCGCGCGAGCTGGCTTCCACGGTGTGTCCAGCTTGTTGTCCAAGACCGCCAGACTCCGCGCACACACATGTCAACAGACACTTGACACCAGCCGAGAATCTAGCGCAGGAAGCCAACACAACGCCAGTCTCCACACACACACGGCTATCCGCAGAGGCTTCTCTTTTTGTTCGTTCTGTTATTTAAGATACCCCCTCCCCCCAGCAACCCCTCCCCCCTTTTCTTCTTTCTTTCTTTTTTTTTTTTTTTTTTTTTAGCCGCGAGGGCGTGTAAGACCGATGTTTATCTAAACGTCATGGTCTCCTTGGCACGAAACTTCCCCTAGATACAACGGTAGTATTGCAGAGATTTAACGTCCCCAACCGAAGTGATGTTCTTGTATCCATGCCCTAATTTACAGCTGATTGCAACGGAATTCGGAAATAAATTTGGCCTGATATCCGTTCTGCAGAACCATGAGTCTGTGTGTGTGTGTGTGTGTGTGTGTGTGTGTGTGTGTGTGTGTGTGTGTGTGTGTGTGTGTGTGTGTGTGTGTGAGAGAGAGAGAGAGAGAGAGAGAGAGAGAGAGAGAGAGAGAGAGAGAGAGAGAGAGAGAGACAGAGACAGAGACAGAGACAGAGACAGAGAGACAGAGAGAGTATGTGCCCGCGCACGCGTGCGTGCCTGCGTACATGACCGTGTGCGGGTGCATGCGTTCGCGTGTGCACAAATGCGTGTGTATGATGTGCAATGTAGGTCTTGCCTGTTCGGCTTCATGTGATTTTCGGCTTCATGTGATTTGAACTGCTTGTAGTCATTGTAACAGCCGTATTCAATTTCATATGTTACACCATAATGTAGTTTGTATTTGAATTTCCGTAGAGCGTGCCGAGCTCTGTTATTATGTAAGAGGTTCGCGTTACAGAAATATTTCATTCTCATTATTTTTTTTAATGAGGTGGAGGGGGGGGGGGGGGGGCACAGTGAAGCTGGACCGATTGCGTGACACACCGATGACAGCTAACCACGGAACCACTGGCGCTCGACCCGCACCAAAATCCACGTCTCGGTGACCCACTTTCGCCCCCTTCCCTACTCCGTTTCTTCTCTTCTGCACGCACAAATGTCTGAATATAAAACAAATAAAAGGTTCTGGAACAGAAGCGTCCACAAAACGTGCCTCGAAAAGAAAAGAGGGACGAGAAAAAAAAAAAAAAAAATGAAAAGAAAAAAATGTTTAAAAAAATGCAGGCAATGATAATATTCCAGTCCTCTTTCTGCAACAAGTATCGATTTCATTTAAAAGCCTGTTCAAGACATTCTGTTCACGCGTATGCTCAGCCTGTCTGTTCTCAGCCAGTTCAGCATGTAGGCTACAACAACTGAGCCACTACGTCTAGCTATAAAAGCACCCACAGCATTTCGCGACTGATGGGGGCGGGGATAGCTCAGTGGTTAGAGCACCGGACTCGTGATTGAAAGGTCGCGGGTTCGAATCCCTGCTGGAACGGCGGGAGAATTTTCTTCTCCAGGGTCGACTTTCTGTGCTGACTCTTATTTCGGTATCCGTTCCACCCCCGTGTTACCACAGTAGCACGTAAAAAATCCCGGTCATTCTGCCAAAAAGTGCAGGTGGCAGGTTACAGCTAAACACGCATACACCATACGTATGTGGATTTTATTGAACCGTGCTTCGGCATTGGTCACAACTTGTCCCTAATATGTCAAATGGCATCTGAGGACATTAAGCATCAACTCATCATCATCGCGACTGATTCAGAGTTCAGGAGCTGTGCGAAGTCGAGGTGGCTATCGTGGGC
>OY757545.1:15777480-15787480 GCA_963584105.1 Alviniconcha strummeri
GTCCTGCAACTCGCCGAAGAGGGAGGAGGTGCAAGTGGTTGAGTTTGGTGGGTTGGGGGGGGGGGGGGGGGATGGCATGGGTGGATTCTGTTTCCTGACATCGGCAGAAAATATTAAGTTATATACGCTGCCAGTTAAACTGTCAACGGTTAATGTTCACGTGCTCGTCGGCAATATTCCGCTGCAGAGGCCTGCGCTGAGTATGTCACAGAATGTAGCCTACACAATAACAATACACAAAAGTACACTACTCCTGCTACTGCTCCTGCTGCTACTACTGCTGCTGCTACTGCTACTACTACTACTACTACTACTGCTGCTGCTTGCTACTGCTGCTGCTACTTACTGCTACTGCTGCTACTACTACTGCTTCTGCTGCTGGTACTGCTACTACTACTATTGATAATAAATAAATAATAATAAACAACTCTTTGCCCCATCCGAAAACTGTGAAGTCGAGTTCCGCTTATCAAGATGAGTTGATGCTTAATGTCCTCAGATGTCATTTGACATATTAGGGACAAGTTGTGACCAATGCCGAAGCACGGTTCAATAAAAGCCACATACGTAAGGTTATGCGTGTTTAGCTGTAACCTGCCACCTGCACTTTTGGCAGAATGACCGGGATTTTTTACGTGCTACTGTGGTAACACGGGGGTGGAACGGATACCGAAATAAGAGTCAGCACAGAAAGTCGACCCTGGAGAAGAAAATTCTCCCGCCGTTCCAGCAGGGATTCGAACCCGCGACCTTTCAATCACGAGTCCGGCGCTCTAACCACTGAGCTATCCCCCCCCCCCCCCCCCCCCCCCTATCAAGATGATGATGAGTTGATGCTTAATGTCCTCAGATGTCATGTGACATATTAGGGACAAGTTGTGACCAATGCCGAAGCACGGTTCAATAAAACCACATACGTAAGGTGTATGCGTGTTTAGCTGTAACCTGCCACCTGCACTTTTGGCAGAATGACCGGGATTTTTTACGTGCTACTGTGGTAACACGGGGGTGGAACGGATACCGAAATAAGAGTCAGCACAGAAAGTCGACCCTGGAGAAGAAAATTCTCCCGCCGTTCCAGCAGGGATTCGAACCCGCGACCTTTCAATCACGAGTCCGGCGCTCTAACCACTGAGCTATCCCCCCCCCCCCCAGCTTATCAAGGCAAACAGACAACGATTTATAGCGTGCCGAAGACGAACAAAGGGAGAGAATAATGACTCCAGAGGGAAGCCGAGGGACTCAAACTAATGCCCGGTCAATTTGGGCAGGGACGGGGAAGCTGTTCATCATCAGATCGGAGGGTCAGTTTTAAGTTGGATCGAGACAGCATTTATTGCGGCTCAGGACTTCAGACGGGCCGAGCTTTCCGCGAGCTCATGACCGAAATAAGATTCGACGCGTCACAAAATGTTCACGTTTTTGTTGAAGAACGAACATTCTGACTGACGCATTGCGAAATGTAGAAGTAGAAACTTCATGATGTAGTGGTTCTATGCTTCGGACCGCTTCGACTCGAATGCGGGTCGAAAGGTCGTGGGTTCGAATTCCGTTGGAGTCGTGCGGGACTTGTCAAACTTGACCGGTTCACATAAATTATACTCAAAGGGAAGCCTGTGATTAAATATCCGAGTTTTGCGTACAGCGCGGATATGTCTTTAAGCATGTCGCTCTAATCAGTTGCCAAACACCGCATGGTAACATCGAGCGTGGTGTGTGCCTTGTCAAGCATTCTCAATCCGAAATGGACCTCCATAACATCATCATGTAGTTCATCAGTTCTCATCCACATCCTCTTTCGCCACTGCGTAATAAATTCATTGTCTCAGCTTCCGGAGGACTTCATGCCAAACCTGCTTGGCGAGCTGAATCTCTGAGTTTCCTGCCTTCTTCCTCGCCCTGGGGCAGTTCCGACCGCACTCTTCCGCGTCAGACAGTCCGCGTAGGAGGGCTAGAGTAGCCGGAGGGACATGGTGGCGGTCTGCTCACTGGAGGGAAAGGCTCACTCAGTCTGGCTCCGCGACTTAGGGATAAGCCATGTCGTCAGTAAAGGCCATGGGCGGTGGTGCACTGCGTATGCTGAATCAGAACAAGGCCTCACAGCCTGAACACCACCAAAGTAACGCGGCAGCAGCATGGACGGCGGTGTCTCCTTCCGAAGGTAGCCTAAACCAACGATCATGCAGACATCTCTTCCTGTGTGTACCTCTGGCAGCGGGGCTGCGATGCGGAACGGGTCACGCATGTGGCTGGAGGAGGGAATCTTGGATCAAGCGGCGTGTGAGTACTTTCCCTGAATTCGACACAGACGACTGAAGACACAAAAAGAGACAGAATGTAGTAGTGGTGGTGCGTGTAGTAGTAGTATTAGTAGTAGGTCCTTTGCGGGAAATTTGTGTCGCTTACCTGGGTAAGGCCCAGCAGCCGCAAGAGCAGCGCTACCCATTCCTATCAGTGTGCATGTAATATTTTTGTGTGTCCAAACAATGACGTGGCTGCCTATGTTTGAGATTTTTAACCTGCGCTCAGATGTTGATGCATGTGATTGCACGCGAGGGCTGAACGGACACCGTAAGAGTCTGGGAGAAATCCCTTGCCGCCCTGGAGACTCGAACCCGCGTCAGAATTACGACTGGCCTTCCAGATGGACGTTCTACCAACTGAGCTATTATTTTCTATACTTAATGAAATGACCTTTCAAAACAATAAAGGACGAAGAAGTTAAAAAGAAAGGGGAAAACAAAATGGAACTGTGGACTTGTACATAGTAATAATAACAAAAGTATTTTTAAAGCGCAAAATCGTGGCCATAGATGCTATTCTAAGCGCATACACACACACACACACACACACACACACACACACACACACACACACACACACACACACACACACACACACACACACACACACATCCGCACACACAAGCATTCTGACTATACAAAGCAAAAAACGCCCGGGAGACTTGGAATGGATAAAGACGCACGTTCCGTGGCAAGTCTACAATTTTGGGAAAAGAAATGTTCTTAGATTAGATTTGAATGAGTCCAGAGAGGGTTTCTGTCGGAGAGGAAAGCGGAGGTCATTCCATGCTGATGGACGGAACACAGAAAAGGCGCGGGAACCAACAGTGGAGAGTCTGGTGCGAGGAATCTGGAGGCTGAGAGTATCAGATGCGGAGCGGAGAGTACGGGAGGGCGTGTAAAGTTGAAGACAGTCACAGAGATAAGACTGATATTGATACATACTGAAGACAGGTGGACAGGTGAGCAGCAGTTGCAGCTTACGTCGATCAAAAACGGTATGTCTCCAGCATGCCCCCCACCCACCCCCACTCCCTCTCCACATGTCCTGTAACTCCCCCTCCAACTCCCGAAAAAAAAAAAAAAAAAAAAAAAAAAACGCGTGCTGAGGAAAATTAATCCCCCTTGACATTTTACTTTGTTTAATTACTTGATTTCGTCAGCGAGTTACTACGGTGGAGCAGAAGCGGCGACAGGGAGAAAAAAACGCATTAATGGAGAGAGGAAAACTCCCCACCTGCTTCGTTAGCGACGTGTTTGATGTGGACCCCGTCGTGACGGAACTGGAAGGGGAAGTCACTTTAAACTCCGTTATCAAAGCGGCTGGAGTCATCTCGCCTGGCTTTAATCTTCTGAAGCTTTGCGAATAACAGCTAGTTTACGAAGAAACCACATTCACTGACAATTCTTGATTTCTGTTTTATTATTATTATTATTTTACCGTTGTTGAGACTGGTGTTGTTGTTGTTGTTGTTGTGAATGTTATTGATAGAATTATATCACTGTTATTTTGTTGTTATCTTGAGCCAGAAACTGAAGAGGTAAATTAATATTTCTCACAAAACGTCTCCCTGGGTGGCAACAGAGTGACGAAATAAACCACTCCTAGTCTGACCCTGCCATTGCAGCAACAGAGCAGAACATTACCTCAGTACAAGTCATTGCATGCCCCCCAACCACCTTTGGTCAATGCATTTGTATCCTGGGGTGCGAGAAACGAACGAGAGAGAGAGAGAGAGAGAGAGAGAGAGAGAGAGAGAGAGAGAGAGAGAGAGAGAGAGAGAGAGAGAGAGAGAGAGAGAAGGGGAGGGGGCGGCAAGGTGAAGGGGTGTGCAGAGGGGGGAGGAGGTGGGGGAGGCGAGGGAGAATCAGACTGAAGGAAAGGGAGAATGAAGGAAAGTTGGCATTGGGGGCCGCGGACGCAGAAACGGACCAACGCACGCCCGCTCAGGCCCAATCCGAAAATCAACGTATTATGGGCCTTTAAATGGAAGTTTTAGCCAAGAAGCGTCAATATTACTGACGCTGTAGTGCTCATGGGGGTTTTCTTTGCCGATGGCAACATGTGTTTTACTCTTTTACCCCCATCTCACCCCACCGCCACCATTTTCTTTAACCATCGTGATTTGTCCGCATAACTCAAATCAAGGCATTATGTGCAAGAATAAACAAAATAAAGGATCAGAAAGGAAAGAAAAAGAATAAGAGGAACATTAAGTGAGGAAAAAATTACTAACCATCCCCATCTACCCACCTCCGCTCCCACGCAATTATACACATACATACCACATCCTCCTCACCCCTCCCTCTCTCAGCATAGAGAAAGACAGAGAGACAGGTAGGTAGACAGGCAAACAGACAGGCATACAGACAGACAGACAGATAGATAGGTAGATAGATAGCCAGATAGACAGACATGTGCAAACCAGCAACACACAAAAAACAACAACAGTTGTGTTAATCAGTACAGCAGCCAGTTCTTTAAAACAACAACAAAGCCCCCCCCCCCCCCCACCCCCCACCCCCATCCCCACCACCACCACCCCTCCAAAGAAGAAGAAGAAAAAAAGAAGAAAAAAAAGCAACAACAAAAAAGCAGCAGCAGCAGCAGCAGCTGCAACAACAACAACAACAACAATACAGCATGTTTTTTGTGTTTTTTTGGGGGGTGGGGGTGGGGGGATGGTGGGGTGTGGGGGTGGGGGGTGGGGGTAGAAAGAAAAGAAAGAGGGAAAACGAGCAATCCGAGCTGGCCACCCGTGGGTCTATACAGTTAGCGTAATCTACCTGTTCAGCAGCTGGATAGCAGACGACTCCTCCAGCGACTGGTAACCCAAGGAGCGGAAGGAAACCGGCACTCGTCGCTTCATCTTTCACGTTCGGCTGCAGCCGTTGTCGGCGCTGCGTCGCCGTCGTCCAATCGATCTCATGCCCGAGTTCCACTGCAGGCCGACAGCACGTTCTTTCCTCGGACAACGACACAGCACCGCCCCAGCACAGAGGTCGCACAGTATACCTAGGGATAATTACAGCTGGATCCTTACAACCACCCCTCTGTCCTCGGCACAACTGCCTTGGAGCGGTGTAGGTGCAGATGATGCGCAGTGGTGATGATCGATCCCAAGTTACGTCCAAGATATTGCGCAGGCTTCGGGCTCCGTAATGAACTCCCTGTGCCCTAGCCGTCTGCGTGCATCGCTGGAGAGATAATAGATGTTGCTCTGAGGGTCTGAGGTCTTGCGCTCGACATTTGTGGACAAAATTGATTAAGTGGCCCAAAGTCTTGAAACGTGGCGCTGTCAGTCAGACATCAACAGTACTGTGGCTCGATTCTTTCTCCTTCCCGGCTATCCGGAAGTCAGGAAGCGGGGTCAAAGGTTGGCGATCAGGCCGAGCAGGAATCAAAATGAAGACGATGGATCCAACTGAGGAATATATTTCATACAACCGAGACACTTGTACACCAGGTGGGTGTCCTTAAACCAGGCAGGTGTCTCTCAACACGGCAGGTGTGTTTAAATCAGAGGATACACAAAATGAGGCAGATGCCTCTGACTGACGCTGGTTCCCCACATTCGGCCGATTTCTATATAATTGAGGCAGGTGTTTCTAAATGAGACGGGCGTCTATCCGGCTAGGTCAGTTGCTTCAGCTATCGCGCCTTGTCAACCACGAAGGTCAGACCAGGAAGAAACAAATCTCTTCAAATCACAGCCCACAAAGTCAGGAAGCCATGTTACAGTCAGGAACAGCTCTGTTCAGATCAGGACCTGACATCATGAATCAGGATTTTTAAAGACAGAATACTGGGGGGAGAGAGAGAGAGAGAGAGGGAGGGGGGGAGGGAGAGAGAGAGAGAGAGAGAGAGAGAGAGAGAGAGAGAGAGAGAGAGAGAGAGAAGAGAGAGAGAGAGAGAGAGGACAAACAGAGACAGAGAGACAGAGACAGAGACAGAGAAACAGAAACAGAGACAGAAACAGAGACACAAAGAGAGGCAGAGAGAGACAGAGACAGACAGACAAAGAGAGGCAGAGACAGTGACAGAGACAGAGACAAAGACAGAGATAATATGTGTTGGCACGAGTGTGTGTGTGTGTGTGTGTGTGTGTGTGTGTGTGTGTGTGTGTGTGTGTGTGTGTGTGTGTGTGTGTGTGTGTGTGTGTGTGTGTTTTAGAGCCAGGTCTCAGAGCCACGACAAGAGCTGTCTCTGTCACAATATGCACTTCTGAGGAAACGTCCGACAGGCACGTGTCACGTGAACGGTGATGCCAACTCACGGAGCTGCACTGACTGCAAGGCGACGTCTTGGTTGAATCAAAATCCATTTCAAACTCGCGCACATCCTGTTTCTTCCGGTCACCTCCCCCCGACACCTATGGCACAGCTGTCTTCTCTTCGTATTCCACTGACTCTCACTTTGACGTGCTGCCCATGCAAGCGACAGTTCCAGCTCCATCAGTCAAGCCACAGCCAGTGCTCCACGAATAAAGAGACAGCCAGGCCTCGTCAGTCAAGTGAAAGCTAGTCCCGGCTCCATCAGTAAAGATACTATATATACGCCAGGCACTATCAACAAAGAGACTCTTCAGGCCCCGTTAATCAATAGACAGCCAAGGCCAGTGCAGACAATGCAGACCTCATTAGTTATATAAACAAATACTGGAAACCAAAACAAAAAACCTAGAACCCGTCAATTAATCAGCAGCCCAGGCCTCACAACTGAAACTAGGGCACTCCGGGCCCCATGCACCGAGGGACACTCCTGGCGCTATCGATCAAATGAAAGTCCTGGCCTCACCAATCAAGACTGAACAGTCCAGGCAACAGGATCAAATGCAGTATGGGCCCCATCGATCAAGAGACAGTCCAAGCCCATCAGTCAAGAGACAGTCCAGGCCCATCAGTCAAAAAGGGCCCAGGCCCACCCATCAAGAGTCACTCTGGGCCAGTCCATCAAAGGAATACTCCAGGTTCTATCCGTTAAGGGCCATCCCAGGTCCCACCCATCAGTGGATACTCCTGGTCCCATCCATCAAGTTACAGTCCAGGTCCCACCCATCAGTGGACACTCCAGGTCCCACCCATCAGTGGACACCCCAGGCACCACCCATCAGTGGACACCCCAGGTCCTATCAAATCAGAGGACACCCCGGGTCCTACCCATCAGTGGACACTCCGGGTCCCACCCGTCAGTGGACACTCCTGGTCCCATCCACCAAGAAACACTCTGGTCCTACCCGTCAGTGGACACTCCTGGACCTACCCACCAAGGGATACCCCAGGCCCCATACACCAGCAGACACTCCGGGCAAATCCATCAACGGACTCTCCGGGTCCCATCCATTAAGAGACACTCCAGGCCCCATCGATCAAAGAACACTCCAATACCTCCTCGATCAAAGAACACTCCAATGCCCCATCGATCAAAGAATACTCCAGACCCCATTGATCAAAGAACACTTCAGACCCCATCGATCAAAGAACACTCCAGACCCCATTGATCAAAGAACACTCCAATGACCCATCGATCAAAGAAGAACACCCCAGACCCCATCGATCAAAGAACACTCCAATGATGTATCCATCAAAGAACACTCCAATGCCATATCGACCAAAGAACACTCCAATGCTTTATCGATCAAAGAACACTCCAGTGACCCACCGATCAAAGAATACTCCAATACCCCATCGATCAAAGGACCCGCCAAACTCTATCAATCGAAAAAGTCCCGGCTTCACCAGTCAAAAGACAATCGGACGTCATAAATAACTTCCTCACAATCATGATGACAGTATCGGCTCCATCAACAAAGAGAATATTTTAAACGAGGGACGATCCCGGCTTCATTAATCGAGACAGTCCATGCCCCATTTATCATGAGACACACCAGGCCCCGTCGATCAAAAGACGGTCAAGGTTTCATCAGCTAAAAGACACGTTAGGCGTCATCAACCAAAAAGGCAAACCAGGTTCAAAGAAAATTATCGAAAAAAGCAAACAAAAACAATCCAGGCCACGTCAGTCAAGAGACAGTCCAGGCCCCAGCAACTGACGCCCACAAGTGAGGCCGGCATCAGCTCCTGCACCCAGTCCACCCAGTCCCCGTATTTTTGAGTACCCTAATCCCCACCCCATCTCATTCAAGTAACAGTGGAACCGTGGCTGCGATTCCAAAGAAAATGAGGAAAAAATGCGTGTCACGTGAATATTCAGCCAGCCCGGTTTACGTTCAGCCAACAACCATCGATTTTCAGTCCACAAAACGTTCAATAATTTCGTCTGCCGTTCCGGGGACAGTCAACTTAAAGACGAAGCATAGACGCTCCATAATCGTCATCTTGTAATGTGTGGGATTAAAGTTACAAAATAAACTGTAGAAAGCTGATGCAGCCGCAAGCGACGCAATCGTCACTCAGAAATGTGTTGTGAAGTCACAAACAAATCATATACACCAACAGAATCGTCAACTACAAAGGTATTGTGAAGTCATAAACAACTACAGACACCGACAAAATCGTCATCTAGACAAATTAATGTGTTTTGAAATCAAAAACAATACACATTAACACAATCGTCACTCAGAAATGTGTTGTGAAGTCACAAACAAACCATATACACCGACAGAATCGTCAACTACAAATGTATTGTGATGTCATAAACAACTCAAGAGAGAGACACCGACAAAATCGTCATCTAGAAATGTGTTTTGAAATCACAAACTATACACACCAACACAATCGTCGCCCAGAAATGTGTTGTGAATTCACAATCAAACTATACACGTCGACAAAATCGTCATCTCCTCCTCCTTCTCCTCTTCTTCTTCTTCTTCTTCTTCTTCTTCTTCTTCTTCTTCTTCTTCTTCTTCGTCGTCGTCGTCGTCGTCGTCCAGTCTGCAAGATGAACGTAGATGTCTTCTCCTGTTCCTCATTGCTGCCGTAGAGTGTGATATGTAACTGGATTGCCGTTGGCCACACAATTGTTCTTGCTGCGAAATCGTCATCTAAAACTGTGTTGTGAAGTCACAATCAAACTATAAACACCGACAAAATCGTCACTTAGAAATATGTTGCGAAGTCACGATCAGACTATAGTATATACATCGACAAACTGGTCACATAGAAATACGTCGTGGAGTAACAGACACACCATATATATATACCGGTGTAATCGTTATCCCGTTATCCAGCAGTTCATGTTGTTGTACATACTGAGCCGTTTCTCACTGAAAATGTCCGATTTTCATCAGTGTGTGTAATTAAACCCTCGATCAGTTCAATATGCCATTGCGCGTTATTTCCTGTTTAATTAGACCCAGACTGAGAGGGCAAAACTGTAAACTCTACAAGGATTTAACTGATCAGATTTTAAAAGGAAAAGAAGGACGGGGGACGAGCATCATCACCACAAAAGAAGAAGAAGAAGAAGAAGAAGAAGAAGAAAAATCAGAATAAATGAAACAAGCGAAGTCACGCGAAGAAAATTATCCAAGTCGGAAGGTTTGATTTTCATCCTTTCTTTTCTCTTTGGCTATTTCTGAGTGAATCGCTTTGCATTTTTTTTTTTTTTTTTTTTTTTTTATTTATTATACGCGGGGGAACTTTATTTGGTTCAACAGGGAAACGAAGCTATAATTATCAATTATTTGTGATCTCATTCTTTCTATTGACGAAAATTTCTCTATTTTTGGACAAAA
>OY757545.1:15799505-15812356 GCA_963584105.1 Alviniconcha strummeri
AATTCGATAGGTGGCGTGAAGTTCTCGGAGGAACGCTCGAGATACAGAAACGCGCAGAAACGTGGTGTCGGAGACGGCTGAGGTCAGGTATTCGGTTTCTGGTTTACCTTCGTCGTCAAAACAGTCCTTCCTCACTTTCAATGGCGGTTTGGTGCACCATATTTACGTGATCTCCTCCCTAGTCGTTGCGTTCTTAATGACGTTGCTGGTTTCCTCTTCTTCCGCCCTTTGTCGTCGTCGTTGATGGTGTTTTATTATTGTTGTTGTTGCTGTTGCTGCTGCTGCTGGGCTGCCGCCGGTCTTCTTCTCCAGCTTTTTTTTTTTTTTTTTTTTTTTTTTGGAAGGGGGGGGGGGGAGGGGGGTACGTTTTTTCAATTGAGCTTTATTAAATAACTGATTTACAGTCCTACACACAATTCGCCATTCATGCGTTTCTTCCTTCTCCGCCTCCGTCCTTCTTATCTTGCATGCCGACCCTGTTTCAAGGCACATCAAGTTTCAACCCAGCCATTCAGTAAGTACAGCATGCAACCAGGTGTCGGGGACTCAAAGCTAAGCAAGGAAAGCAAAATGTCTGTTCTACTGATAGAAGCGAAAAGCCAGCAGAAAGCATTACAATATATGCAATCACCCAGTGATGGCAGCTAGAGCACCGCCAGAGATCGCACGGCCCATACTCTGAATAGTTTCATCAGAACAGCCAGGTTGCCTGGGAGATCCAATGAAATGATAGTAATTAATAGGCGTATGCCAGTTATCATGATGTGCCGGTGATAATGGCAGTTCTCGCACGTCTTCCGAGGCATAACTAAAATCAGGTAAGCACAGGAATAGCGTGGGGCAACAATTAGTAGTAGTAGTAATAATAACAATGTAACCGAGTGTATTGTATACATGTTCCGGGCCATGACCTTATAACCTTTTCTTTCCGGTCCTTTTCCTTTTTGATTGGGTGGGGGTTTTATGGCCCAATTATCTAAGGTGTTAAAAGTTGTGTGCTGGGCCGGCAGCGTCAGGGTTCCAGGCGAGATCAAAAGATCTAGAGATCTTAGAGGAGGGAGGTGGAGCTGGACCCTCAACTATGCCCAGAAGAGATCATGAGTAGGGAGGTGGTGCTGGGCTGAGCAAGTTGGACGTCTTTTGCTTCTGGTTGTCCAAGTTGTTCGTCAACAGCTGTGCAACGGACATTGTCTTAGTGACTGTCCAGCACAGCAGTTGAAAGAGCAATTGCGCAGTGCACAAGTCGCTGGGCAATGGCGAGGGGACACCGCCTTAACACTTCCATTGTTCTGGCGGCGCTCCACGGTCTCTCCGGTCTTTTTCGGGCGGTTTCCGCGGTCGAGCCTTTCACTCTCTCTTCACTTCCCACTCTGTCCCCGTCCCTAATAGGCCATCTCGCCTCCGTGGACGTTAAGCAACATGAAATCAAAACCGGCAGCGTCCCTTTCCCCCCAGTGTCCCTGCAGAGGCAGGTTGTTTGTTTAACTGTTGCGGCCGGTGTTCATGTGTTTTCATCAGGGTAGAGCCTGTAAGTAGTTATTTTTCTATGGCTTGTTGTTCTGTTGTTTCTTATTGATGTAAATAATGTATGTTTATAATGTTACCATGTTCACAACGTGCCTTGATTTTGGTTCTTGAACGTGGGTAATTTCGGCGTTAGATTGCCGCCTGGTTGCAGCCGCTATGGCGTCAGACTACCTTGGTTGTGCGTTCGAATGTTAAGCCTTTATGCCACAGGATGACCGGTATTTCCAAAATGTATGTAGCTAGTATGTTATGCTGCCATGGTTGGATGTTCAGTTTGAGTGATGCTTTGCCGATGCAAAGTTATCCCTCTAAAGTATGGATACTTTGTCAGCGTGGCCGTGCAGATCTCTGTGCGGCATAACTTATATGTTTACTTTCCTACCGATCTATGTTTCTACATGAAATCGGTGGTATATCATGGCTAACACTTTGAAGATGTTGACTTCATAGTTGTCGAATGTTACGTTTACTAGTTGAATATGGTTTAGTACATAGGGGTGATTGTATAAACTGTGAGACATGTTATTTCTGTTTTGATCCGGCTTTTGTATGGCGCGCAGACATTCACTCTACTTAGCTTGTAAACCCTTTGACGTTGTTCACAGCCGGATATGCTCTGCTAGTCAGTAACAGTAACATGCTGTTACGCTTTGAGTAACGAGGCTGGAGCCGGTCAGTTTACGACTGACTTCCTCCCGCTTACGGCATGGTCCCAAATGCCACCCGTGTCATTATCCATCTCGTTGTGTGCTTAAGTGGAACTGCTGTAACGATTATCTCACTCTTCCTGTTTAGTTAAGAATGAGCTTGGTAATTCGCATTCTTCACTGTTACTTTATTGTATACTTCATTATACTGGGAGTTCATCAGTTAGTTGACTGGCCGTCTCTTGTATACTCACCGTGACTCTGTGAGGTACAGGTTTCAAGTCAGTGTAAGTCAAGCACACGATTTATGTGCTTGATTATTAATCATTTTGTCATGTATTATAGTAACCAACAGGTAAACTACATGGTTACTGTATTTATTAGATTAGTAATTGCTGTTGTTTAGACTTTACATTTGCTTTCATGTTCTAAATGTTTTGTTTGCTTGTGTCTTTTCTAAAACAGACACTGTTTCCTGGTTGGCTGGTGTACAAATAAAAGTTATGTTATAGTAACCTCTGACTTGTGGCTCTTCATCCATGCTTCCAACCTGCTTTCCCTCAACTCCCCTACAACAATAATAATAATAATGTACATTTATCGTACGCTCATCAGCGCCCTGAGCGCTCACATGATACATATTAACTTAAATACAATATTCTATACACATATAGAGCACAGTCCTACCAAAACAATTTACACAAAGTATCATCTGGAAAACACACACACACACACACACACACACACACACACACACACACACAACCGCAAATACCTCTACTTAATACTGCGTCACTGAGCATGAAACTCTTTAAAGCCACTGAAGCACGATCGATGTCGACCCTAAGTTCGACGGTGGATGATGTAGCTTGGTGACTTCATCTGGTTCAGATTCGAAACTATAAATAATTATGCTTAAGCAGTCCGCATGATCGTCGCGCCAGAGCTGAGCTAAGACGAGACAATAATGCTTGGCGCTGCACTAGCGATGGAGTTCCTACGACAGCAGCAACAGTTCTACAGAGTAGGTACGGTATGGTACGGCTCAATGAAATAAGACGTTTAATCGAACGCCGGAAGAGCCACTAGAGACCGACGTTTCGCCGTACCGCAACACGAACCAACTCTGAAGACCGTGCGATCACCGACATGATTGACTGCATGGGCTTTGCCTTTCACCCTGACACAAATATGTCGGATTCTTCTTGGGATCGCGTTTAGCCTGATGCATTAGCACGGCTCAGTGTGTTTCCATAGCAACTGATCAGCTTCCGCTCAACCTTACCGGTAAAACCGATTGTGTATCAGCAGCTTAACCGGGCATTCGTCGTGTAGGGTATATTTAGCCAGTTTGCGCCAGGCATATCAGGTGCTCGTGTTTAAAGAACATTCCTGAAACTATAAATATTGTGCAGCGAACACATGGTAGAAAAGAATTCACTTGAAGTGCATAATTATATCTATAATAAAGAAGAGTGGACATTTCTAAAGCGCCTACCCCGAGGCAGAAGCGCTGAACAAACACATATAAAGTACATTGAGAAAGAGAATGTTACCCGCCACTTAACAAACAACTAGCACATAATGTAGCCTACACATCACATCATAAGGTTACGTACGTCCAAAACGGGTTTAAAGTCAGTGAATCAAGTGTATCTAAATTAGGCCAATACAACTCAGGCTAGAGTCAAATGAAATCATGCCCTTTACAGATTTTAGAACACTTTTGTTCTTTCTATATTGGGTCGCTGTAACCATAATAATGCATAAATTTTACTGTCCACCCCTGTGGGTCAGCTATGGGATACAGCAGTAGCATGGACACAACAGTGCATCCAGCAGTCAAGTTTAAATACTTTTTTTTTTTTTTTATCCTCCTGCATCGAGGAATAAAACGAGTTTTGGGCCCTGCGTGTTAAAAAGACCCCCCAACCTCACTCCACCCCCATCCCCCAAAAGAAGGAGGGGGGGGGGGGGGGGGGAGGAAGAAGAAAGAAAGAAAGAGCAGAAGAGACTATAAATGAAAGTGAATTACTAATTTGATTTAGAATACACCCCACACCCCACCCCCACCCCCACCCCCCACCTTGATTTTATTTCGAATTTACAAATGCATTTTGTGAGTTACGAGTAGTGGAATCGCATAAACAAATTATGACGAGTCTATCTTGCCTGCCACATCTCGCGGCCTCTTTGATATCTGGCACGAGTGGCGCGTGCTGATATCAGCTAAGTTGATGGAGACATGAAGTAGGCCGCGGTGGGCGTAAAGCCGATGATCACACTGTCACACCTGACGGCGTTTGGTACAAACATCCAACCCCACGAATCGCCACTCATAAAAAATAGTTGGATAAATTCAAAACACAATCAACGGAACACTGCTGAGCTGCATGTAAATCGTTTACTTCGTTCTCTTCAGAGACACTCGCGTTAAATAAATCGAACGAGCAGCAAAGGTGGAACAGTCATCTGATAAGCCTCAACCCCTTACCACTATCTCATGTTGCCTGCTCTCTCTCTCTCTCTCTCTCTCTCTCTCTCTCTCTCTCTCTCTCTCTCTCTCTCTCTCTCTCTGTGCGCTGGTGTGTGAATTGCTATCTCACTGTTTCTCTCTGTAGTGTCTCTACCACCCTACCGCTGCAATATACACATCGATCGACATACAAATCAATGTCTGTCCTACAAGAAAGTCATTTATAACAGACAACAGTGAAATAAGAAAATGGGGTTCCAGACAATAGCGGTGGTGGTGCTGTGTGTGTGTGTGTGTGTGTGCGTGCGTGCGCGCGCGCGCGCGCGCGTGTGTGTGTGTGTGTGTGTGTGTGTGTGTGTGTGTGTGTGTGTGTGTGTGTGTGTGTGTGTGTGTGTGTGCGTGCGTGCACGCGTACGTAAATGCGTGCGTGCGTGCGTGCATATGTGTGTGTGGTGGGGGGGGGGGGGGGGTGGACAATGGCAGTGCTAGGACACAGAGTGTGTACAGTAAAGTGGGATGTGAGAGGCATGGGTGTGTGTATGTGTGTGTGTGGGGGGGGGGTGCAGACTGGACCCCCCTCCCCAAACAGACTATGAGAGTGAGTACGGGAAAAGGTAAAGTAACGTCTGAGATGACACCACGTCAAACGAAAAGGGAAGGATTTGAGGAAGTTCGATCTGCTGGGCAGTTTATATTATTGCATTACTCGCCATCTCCAGGGAGTATTAGGAGTAGCAAACCGAATTTGCTGTCACTCTTGTCGAGATGCTAAAATTCCTCCATGGACCGCAACTTGTGGGATGGTACGCCCGTGCTAGCCACAATAGCACATCCACTTACACTGGGCTACAGCACTGAGCAGGAAATTGGCGATCAGCAACATGTTTTTCAACAACAAACGAACTGCCTGCTCTTCACAATCGGTACCAGCATGGTCAGAATTAACTAAGCATCGCCAAAACCATGACCAAATAAGACCATGGGAACGGAACTGATGACACTATTCAATTTGGAGAAGAAAAAAAAATCAAAGCCATCGCTTAATTTAGACAAGTCCCATCGATGAACTAAAAACGTGGTGTTTTGACCTATAAGGCCGTCGGTCCATTGATCTGCAAAGGTGTTGTGGACGAGCGGTTAAGGTATTGGGCTCAGGACGGAGAAGTTTTGGATTCCCGTGGTGGTTGAGACGGTAAGCAATGTAACATCACACTATCACCCGTTCATAGTTTCGTTCTGCTGGACTCAGTACCTTAATGTCATTCGGATACGCTACAATGACCAAAGTCCAGCCTGGGAAAGACGTTCGAAGGTTAAACAGCTACAAAACATTGTGGGGGGATGGGGGGTGGGGTGGGGGGCTGTTATGGTAAACACCAGTAGCATTTCCATCAACGTCAGGATGGACATCAATCATCACGTTGCTGTCGACAGTATACAGATACAGATTACAGGGGGTGAAGCATGGTACTGACCAAAAGTATTCGTTCAATATCAAAATTCAAAACTACTCAAATGTACATTTCAAAACAACAACAACAATTAAACTATTTATTTACTTGTTAGTTAATAAGTCCACCAGTTAGTTAATAAGAGGATTTTAACATCCTGCCAACTGCATGGGGTCAAGTGAAGACAAGCCCGGTTGACCATACAGGTTACATCAACCATACAACCTGCCCAGTCAACCATACAGGTTACATAAACTATAGAACCTTCCCGGTCAACCATACAGGTTACATCAACCATAAAACCTGCCCGGTAGACAATACAGGTTACAGCAACCATACAAACTGCCCGGTCGACCATACAGGTTATATCAACTATACAACCTGCCCGGTCGACCATACAGGTAGGTTACATCAACCATACAACCTGCCCGGTCGACCATGCATGTTACATCAACCATAAAACCTGCCCGGTCGACCATACAGGTTACATCAACTATACAACCTTCCCGGTTAACCATACAGGTTACATCAGCCATACAACCTGCCCGGTCGACCATATAGGTTAAATCAACCATACAACCTGCCCGGTCAACCGTACAGGTTACATCAACCATACAACCTGCCCGGTCAACCGTACAGGTTACATCAACCATACAACCTGCCCGGTCAACCATACAGGTTACATCAACCATACAACCTGCCCGGTCGACCATATAGGTTAAATCAACCATACAACCTGCCCGGTCAACCGTACAGGTTACATCAACCATACAACCTGCCCGGTCAACTATACAGGTTATATCAACCATACAACCTGCCCGGTCGACCATATAGGTTAAATCAACCATACAACCTGCCCGGTCAACCATACAGGTTACATCAACCATACAACCTACCCGGTCAACCATACAGGTTACATCAGGGCAAAACAAAGATCAAATACAATGTACAGTCTGATTCGTTGTTTAGGACTGAAAAGTAGAAATAAAAGTCATCCGGAAATTCCGGAAGACTAGCAATGAAACTAAACCTAAGAAGATCTGATGTTGTGTTTTGATCGCCAGCAAGACAGTTTTGCTCAAGAAGAGCTCACCAGTGGCTCAGCGGTGGACATGACCGGAGGAGATTTTTCAGTCCATAACCATCAAAGAAAGACCATTAATATTGTGGCCTTCTTCTCAGGCCTGGCAGAAAATTCGTACTTTATACCACCTTGAGGCTCTGCGTGAAGGGAATAAACAGGCTAATTATCAGCGGCCTACACTTGTATACACACACACACACACACACACACACACACACACACACACACACACACACACACACACACACACACACGCATACACACACACACACACACACACACACACACACACACACACACACACACACACACACACACATATATATATTGACGGAGACTTTATAATTTATGCATACTACTTATCTTAAATGAGCATAAACATGTTTCATAATGAGCATAACTTCGAATTAACACAGTGAAGGGAGAGAGACAGGGAGGGAAGGGGGGGGGAAGAGAAAGAGAGAGAGGCACAGGCAGAGGCGGAGAAATGAGAGACAGAGTGGGGAGGGGAGAGATACGGTGGGTGGATGCTGATAGGATTTAAGAAAACATAAGATGACGGAAGACTGTGAAACGATTTCCAATAAACCGGGAAGTTTTATCGTTATCTGGAAAATTTACGACCGCAGCCTTTAAGTCCTGCCCGACAAAGTTATCTGCCATGAATAAATCCTTCTCACAGGAAGTCCACAAATAAAACTATGCGCCACTTCGTCCTGGTCTTCCCCTCACGCTTGGAAAAACCGGAACTGAATGTCAGCAGAATGCTGGATGATTTATAAAAAGCTTCATTTATGTGCAATATCATCAATAAGTCAAAAAAATAAAAAAATAAAAAATAAAATCGCGCGGCAAGCGTCGGTGTAGAGTGCAATAATGACTCCCGTGGGAAAAATCACTCCGCGGCGGTTTTCCCAAACGCGAAAAACACTCTTTCTCAAAACAAGAACAACACACACACACACACACACACACACACACACACACACACACACACACACACACACACACACACACATACACACGCACACACACACACACACACATACACACGCACGCGCACACACACACACACACACACACACACACACACACACACACACACACACACACACACACACACACACACACACACACATATTCCACGCAGAAACTGCACCACGGAATTGTTCGCTGTCGGAAGTGTTGTCTGTACTGCACCAGAAACAATCAGTGGTTTTTTTTTTTTTTTTCCTGATGTAACACTCCCTGTACTACGCAAGGTCTCATGTAATGCAGAAAACACTCCCATCTGATGCAGAACGTACCATGCAATAATAGATGTTCATCGAATGTCTGTTTTAATGTCTGTGGTGATGACATTCTTGATGGGAATGACCGACTGTGCATTCAAAGAAACATTCGTCTTGCGAACTGCGAAAACCACTAAGAAATGATTTTAGCATGGGAGTCATTCAGGCGGATTATCAGAAATGGCTTATTGTCTGCTGCGTCAGTCACGTACGGTATCAAACACAAGTAAAATAAAAATGGCTTTTAAACCTTCCTCTTCTCACACTATTTTCATCCCAACTAATATCAGTACCCAGTTTTACTAGTCATTGTGTGTGTGTGTGTGTGTGTGTGTGTGTGTGTGTGTGTGTGTGTGTGTGTGTGTGTGTGTGTGTGTGTGTGTGTAGTGCGTATGTTTGTTTTTCCGTATAATACTTTATGTAAATTGTTTTGGTAGGACTGTGCTCTACATGTGCATAGAACATATTTAGGTTGATATGTATCATGCGAGCGGTCAGGGCGTTGATAAGAGCATGATAAATGTACATAATTATAAGTAGTTATTTAAAAAAGAAAAAGGAAATGACTGCCAGCGTTATGGAATAACTGGCATGTGGCTAAGAACATACATGCTAAAAATAAAATATAAAATAAATTTTAAAAAAGTCTTCTTACTTTTACTTGGAACACCATTAAAGAACTGGCACATTTTCGCAACAGCTTCCTTCTAGGTAACGTACAAACGATCACAGTACCGTAACAATGGGCAAAAATGATCAGATTATAAAACGTAGCCTATCTGGATGGACAAAAGAGCCCTGACATTTTATTTGTTTACCTCTTTGAGTCTTTATATCGACTAGATCCTATCAGCCTTATCTTCTTCTTCTTTGACTAGTGGAAAGAATAAAAAGGAAAATTGTTTATATTGTCCCATCCAAAAAACATTCTGCGGCTTTTGCCATTTAGAGCAATGCAATACGCTCAGCTACATTTATTTTTCAGTAAAGTAGAAGCGTGGCTATAAGGTGCCTTAGCAATTAGTCGGAGTGGCTAAGCGGACGTTTAATCGGAAGAGGCTCACAGCAAGGACACAGCCGTAATTGTGTATTGAAAGCTATCATACAGGCGTTTTTGTTGTTGTTTTTCGTCGTTGAATTGTTCTTGTGTTTTGCTGCTGCTGATCTGTGTGTGTGCGTGCGTGCGTGCGTGCGTGCGTGCGTGCGTGCGTGCGCGTGCGTATGTATGTGTATGTGTGTGTGTGCTGTGCTGTTTTTGTTGTTGTTGGGTTGTTGGTTTTGTTTCGTTGTTGCTGTTTGTTTGTTTGTTTTTTTTTTTTGTGTGTGTGTGTGTGTGTGTGTGTGTGTGTGTGTGTGTGTGTGTGTGTGTGTGTGTGTGTGTGTATTTGCGCGCGCGTGCGTGCTAAGCACCCAGGTTCTGCTTTCATATTAACGCAATCCGAGGCTGCATGGACACCACTTTGCCTGGCCATGGTTCAGTTCTACGCGGGAGGTGGATTTTTGAGTGTTGATCGACTTTGCTGAGGCCGCGCTGTACCGAAAAGCAACACAAATTAATGAGAGACAAAGCCATTTCTGCCTTTCCTAATTCACGGTTATGCAGCTATCTACCTACATCTTCCACCACAAAAAAGCATCAGCTTTTCACTAATGCGAGTGAGGCTAGCGGTAAGGAGTTAGATTGGTAAGCAGAGGGACATTGGTTTGATTTACGCTTCGGCTTTCCTAGCTTTCTCTTGAAAAGTTACGGTTTGTGGAGACTGTTTTGTGGTTTTTGCCTATCACAATTGATGAAACGTTAAAATGGCTCTCATCGATGCCCACCTTAACCCCTTCATTGCCATGAAGTCACTTGAAAACGACCCATAAAGTGCGAAATTTGAAAACCTTGTGCCTTTTTGTCTTCTTTTTCGCACTGGCATGTGAAAGGATCTCCATCAAAACTCATAGCACTGAAATTAGGCATTATAGGACCCAAAAATATACTGTTTGCAGTCGCGTTCGTGCACTATTCAGCCTGGACATTTTACAGACTGGGACAGTGAAGGGGTTAATGCACTAAGTGTCATTCTGGTGGTGACAGTGTAGTGCGAGGTATAATAGCTTCCCTCTTCCCCCACCTCCTGGGATCTTGATCCCAGCCAGTACCTCTTCGGGGACAGCTCGGCGTTAAACAAATTTAACCAACCAATAACCCATCATGATTCTTAAAATGAAAATGGCGACTAGAAAAGAAAGAGCATTTATTTGACAAGACATCTGAAGGTTGCGTTTATTGCTGTTGCTGTTGTTTTTCTGACGAAAAGATACAAAGAACATTAACTTGGGCAACAAGAACTCTCGCCCTCTAGGCCCAGATTAATACGATGGATACTGCAGGAAAATTACATTTTTGTACAGGCAAAGCAATGACGTGGAGGATCATGACTCCTCCGTCTGTGAGCTACTGTCCAATAGAAATGCTGTTCCCCTATTTGCCCGAGTTTCTGGTCTGGTCTGGTCTGGTCTGGTCTGGTCAATGATGAAACCTTCTGTCTCAGTAAGTTAGCTAGATACACCACGTACAATATAACTACCTTGTAGACCCAAATAGACAGCGAAAGGCCGGCAAAGCAAACGTATCTCGAGACACGAAAAAACAAAGTGCGCTTTTTTTTCTCTTAGAAAATGGACCGTTAACATTATCTTCGGAGCGCACGAGGATGGCGTTGCAAGGAAACGCTGGTTTCTCGGGAACCCGGTGTCTGGTGATAAGCATAATTAGAGACAAAATACGAACGCTGCATAAAGATGGGGCTTTGTTTAACGGCTTAATCTGTACCATGACCACGGTTGAACGTTAAAAAAAAAAAAAAAAAAAAAGGAAAGGGGAGCACCAATACCCGTCTATATGGAAATGTGCTTACTAGCAATTTTTGCTACCATTTTCCAGTCACAGTGTACTGGGGTGAGCAGTTAGCGCACGCAGCTGTTTCCCCACACTTGCACAGTCTGTTGCACCGAGAATAACAGCACGATCTACTATTCTGGCAGCAACAGTCTGACGACCGAGTTCGAGAATCGCAATAATGGGGATTTAGCATGTGACGAACATTTCAAGATTCAAGATTACTTCATTAGCTCATCAGAGAAATTTAATACGTGGCTAAACATATACCGCATACACATATACATAATTATACCGTATCACAGTAGAAAATAACATATTGCATATTTTATTGCACAGTTGTTGAAAATACACACAATATAAAAAAAGTACATATTGAAAAAAAGGGAAGGGACAAGAGCATATGCAGCGCTTCATTGTATTCACGATACACATACACACGATCGACATGTACATGTAGTTGTGGGTGGCTGAAAATATTCATGAAATATATAGGATTTTCAATGGGAACGTGTTCAAATCTACTAAAAGCAGTTTTGATTGCAAATGTTTCCATTTCAGTGCGTTTTTACCAATAATACGGATTTTGCTTATTTTCACTAGAGTCGAAGGCATATATGAAAATAGCCATAACTCCCAAACAGCAGCATTTGGTTTCGTGAACATTTTATATCTGGAAAGATCGCCCCAAAACCCCAAAACAACAACAGAGAAAGGGGGGCGGTGGTGGGGGGGGGGGGGGAGAGACAGAGAGAGACACAGACAGACAGACAGACAGACAGAGACAAAGAGAGAGAGAGAGAGAGAGAGAGAGAGAGAGAGAGAGAGAGAGAGAGAGAGAGAGTGACTGACTGACTGACTGACTGACTGATTGAACTTTATTACGCAAGGATAAAGGTTTAGACACAAATGCCTTTCGTGCAACCTGTCCTTCATACAATTACAACACAACCATGTCGTACAACAAAACTTAGTAATAATAATAAAACATTGTAATAGTAACTTAGAACGAAAATAATAACATAGTAATAATAAAACACTGACATTATAAGAAAGGAAAAAAGCGAACAACAGGAGGGGGTGCGGGGGGTGGGAGAATACAAAAGAAAAAGATTACAAAACAGGAGCCAGATGGAAATAGCTAATTAAGCTTTCACAATTAGGGATTACATAGTTTAACATATATATATATGTCCCTGAAGTCAGAGAGACAGAGAGAATGGGAGAGGAAGGAGTAAGGTTAGATCAAACTTTAAACAAAAATGCAACATAACACGTTCAATAAAAATCATTTAAGAAAAAAAAAAACTTTAAACAACAATGCAACATAACACCGTCAACAAAAATCTTTTAAGAAATAAATAAATAAACGAGAGAAAAACAAGACAACAACAAGCAAACGCTTTCTAAACGGTGTGAGATCAGAGGGATGCAGCAAAACATTACAGTGTTTTACTGAGAAGAAAGACAAAACGGCGATGGAAGGA
>OY757545.1:15812556-15825056 GCA_963584105.1 Alviniconcha strummeri
CACACACACACACACTCTCTCTCTCTCTCTCTCTCTCTCTCTCTCTCTCTCTCTCTCTCTCTCTCTCTCTCTCTCACACACACACACACACACACTCTCTCTCTCTCTCTCTCTCTGTCTGTCTGTCTCTCACACACACACACTCACACTCTGACTCTCTCTCACACACACTCACACACTCACACACACACACACACACACACACACACACACACACACACACACACACACACACACACACACACACACACTCTCTCTCTCTCTCTCTCTCTCTCTCTCACACACACACACACACACACACACACACACACACACACACACACACTCTCTCTCTCTCTCTCTCTCTCTCTCTCTCTCTCTCTCTCTCTCTCTCTCTCTCTCATTTTCACACAAACACACACTCTCTCTCTCTCTGTCTCTCCCTCTCAGAGAGAGAGAGAGAGAGAGAGAGCATTAAACATTGCGTTTCCTTTTTTCCTGACACTCGACAGATGGAGGTCTCTTATCAACGCCAAACGAATACACTAATCACAGTGCGTGAGCTCTATGTCTCGTCCTTGGTCAATGCGGTCAGCAAAAGCTGCAAAGGCCAAAGGTGATTCAGTTGACCAGTGAATCGGTGCACGTGCCAGTCGGAGCAATAGACGTTTTTATTCTGCCCATTATGCTGCCTTCTTGTTTATCGCCACGCCTCTGATCTCGATGGCTTCCTCGCGGTCAGACACTGTGTTCTGCGCAAACATTTAATCTTTCTGTGCCGAGAACGGCAGACCTGCTAGCGTTCAAAGGTGCTCTCTTTTACGGGTAGAGTATAATTATAATATAGGTCAGTACATAATCTTTCATGATGCATCTCCTGCTGGCAATTTTTTCTTCTTTTTTTTCTTTTTCTCTCTCTTCAAAATATTTGCCTTCCTAACTTATTTCACGCTCCCTCCCCCCCCCCCCCCCCCAACCCTTTCTGCCAGGGATCTTTAAACATAGTGACATGAATCCTGGGCAGTGAATCATGTTTTTCGTGTGTGTGTGTGTGTGTGTGTGTGTGTGTGTGTGTGTGTGTGTGTGTGTGTGTGTGTGTGTGTAATTTGACACAATGTATTTCACCCTGATTCTGGTCTTTATGGTCGACTTGTATCGAAGATGTCAAGTAACTATATCGGGTGGCTGGTAGAGTGATACGTGATCAGTTTGACCCCATGGGACTGAGCAAAATGGAACGCGTTTCTATGGAAAACTCGCTGAAAACTCTCAGTTCTCTCAGACTGAACCTGAGCCGACATGCGCTGTTTGTATCAGGTTGAAACGTGTTGCTCATCCAATCATATCGTTTTTCAGACACTCTCGGAAATAGCTGGAGTTAAATTTCCTGGTCTTGCGAAAATGGCAGACTCCTCGGTTTTCTGTCCGATCGAACGTCTTGTTTAATGGAGCTGGAAACGTACCATTCCTTCACTGCCTGGCGGGGCGGCCTTCTCCCCAGGCAGAAGCTGCATATCTGTGTGAGGTCTGTTTCTACACGCTTGGAATTAAACTTGACAGTGGCCTATGTTTTAAGCGAAGTTGTGCTATTAGGTGCCAGGCCATGCATTTCCATCTGCCTCAGTCGTGCTGCGTGGCATATATTTTACTGCAGGCCGAATTATGAGACGCCATCGTTCTTCCTTATCTGTTCGTCGGTTGGTGGATCACTGACGGTCTTCCTTATCTGTTATCCCTTGGTCTGTTGGTGGATCACTGACGTTCTTCCTTATCCGTTCGTTTGTTGGTGGATCACTGACAGTCTACTTTATCCCTTTGTGTGTTTGTGGATCGCTGGCGTTTCTTCCTTATCCGTTCGTTTGTTGATAGATCACTGGCGTTCTTCCTTATGCCTTGGTCTGTTGGTGGATCACTGACGGTCTTCCTTATCCGTTCGTCTGTTGATGGATCACTGACGTTCTTCCTTATCCCGTGGTCTGTTGGTGGATCACTGACGGTCTTCCTTATCCTTTGATGTGTTGGTGGATCACTGACGGTCTTCCTTATCCCTTGGTGAGCTGGTGGATCACTGGCGTTATGATTTATCGCTTCGTCTATTGATCGTTCGCGGACGTTCTTCTTTATTAATTCGTCTATTGATCGTTCAGTGACATTATTCTTTATCCCTGTGTCTGTTAATGGCGTACTGACGTTGTTCCTTAAACATCTACTTCTGACGATGCGTTGCTTTTTACTAACGTTGCTCCTGAAATACCTACTTCTGACAGTACGTTGCTTTTTACTGACGTTGTTCCTCAACTTCGTTCGTTTGCTGATGGCTTACTGACGGTCTTCCTCAAGTTCTCACATGAGTTAACGGTTTACTGACAGTCTTCCTTAAATTCCTATGTCTCTTAATTACCATGGGGCTACTGCGTACGCAGAGATTAAGATCCCATCTGTTGAGAACCCAGAGTTGACAAGTTTTATCCTCGTTTTAACCGCTTCACTGCCCCAGCCTGTAAAATTTCCGGGCAGAAAACTGCAAGGATGCGCCTGCAAACAGTATATGTTCGGGTCATATAGCATCTACATTCAGTGTATTGATAAAAGTCCTTTCACGTGCCAGTGCAAAAAGGAACACAGAAGGGCTTAAGGGTTTAAAATTTTGCACTTTGATTGGTCGTTTTCAAGTGACATTATGGCAGTGAAGGGGTTAACGCTCAGAAAGGGACCGATAACAGCCGCACATTGTCGGTATTGCTTTATGTTGTCCTGATTTCTAACTAGCTGGTCCATTCGCCTTCATTTTTTTCCAAACCCTCTGTTATACTGTAGTAGTGAATCAGACATGTCTTTGTGACTTTGAAGCTTTTCCTCGCCTTTGCTGAATCCCCACAGTGCGTAATTATAGTGTAAATGTGAGATACGCTTTGCGTCGAGTGTTTTTGATTTAGTTGCAGTTGCGCTTGACTGTTTTGTCCAGGAATGTGATCCCGCTTTTGCTACGTGTGATTCAGTGACTTGTGTTCTGAACTGGTGTAAAAAAATAAAAAAATGTCTGATTCGTCTTTCGCCGTGATATTAACCCTATGTGGTTGACTGGCTGAAAGCATTAACTAACTTGCGCTGGTGTGTGTGTGTGTGTGTGTGTGTGTGTGTGTGTGTGTGTGTGTGTGTGTGTGTGTGTGTGTGTGTGTGTGTGTGAGTGTGTGTGTGTATGTGTGTGAGTGTGTGTGTGTGTGTGTGTGTGTGTGTGTGTGTGTGTGTGTGTGTGTGTGTGTGTGTTGAGTGAAGCTGACGTTGCCATAATTACTCAAGGTGATAATAATGCAAGGTGAGCTGAGCTGTCACCTTGCATCACACGTGTGTGTGTGTGTGTGTGTGTGTGTGTGTGTGTGTGTGTGTGTGTGTGTGTGTGTGTGTGTGTGTTTTATCATTATTTTTAACTCTGTATGTATTTGTACATTTACTGATATAACCGTAATGGTTGACAGGGCGTAAAACACCAAGTTACTTACTTACTTGTACATTTAACTGCTGTGTATAGCTGCACTTTTGGGAAGAGGTGGGTGGGTCTAGGCAGTTTGTACTTTATTGGTGTAAATGTCCTTTGGTAGTTTTAGCTTGCCAGACTCAGCTTACATGTATGCACTGTGTGCATCTGGCGCTGTGAACACGCAAGTTTTTTGTGTGGCCGTTTTCTTCTTTTCTTTTCCTTTTTTTCTTTTTTCTTTTGTTGTTGTTGCTTTTTTGTTGTTGTTTTTCCTTTGCCTGGACTCTGAGCCCGTGGTCTGCCGATGGCTCACCCATGTTCTTCCTTGCTCTTTCATCTGACTTCGCAATGGCCTATAATTATACCCACATTCGTACTGATATCCACGTCCGTTGCAGATCATGCAGCCATGCTCATTGCGGTCGCTCTGTGCATCTGTTGTGCGTCACTGGCGTTCGTCTTGCTCAATCATTAGGTTGGGTGAAGGCCCACTTGTTAAGTGCGCAGCATGGTGCGAGGAACCGTGACGTTCTCATACCGATCTATACGTCTGTTCATGGATCGTTGACGCCCGTGCACTGATCGCCGTGTCCGCTGACGGCTCACTGACATTAGTCTTGCTGGCGTATCCAAGTCTGATGAAGGTCTACTTGTTAAGTGCGCAGGGTGCGTGGCGCAGTGATGTTCTTACCGATCCATACGTCTGTTCATGGATCGTTGACGCCCGCTGTACTGATCATCTTGTCTGCTGACAGATCTCAGACGTTAGTCTTACTGATGTATGTGTGTCTAATGTAGGCTTATTGACCGTAGTTTTACTGATGTATCTATGTAGTCTTACATAGCTACTATGTCTGACGTATGGTCTGATATAGGCTTATTGACCGTAGTCTTACTGATGTATCTATGTCTAATGTATGGTCTGAGGTAGGCTTATTGACCGTAGTCTTACTGATGTATCTATGTCTAATGTATGGTCTGAGGTAGGCTTATTGACCGTAGTCTTACTGATGTATCTATGTCTGATGTATGGTCTGAGGTAGGCTTATTGGCCGTAGTCTTACTGATGTATCTATGTCTGATGTATGGTCTGAGGTAGGCTTATTGACCGTAGTCTTACTGATGTATCTATGTCTAATGTATGGTCTGAGGTAGGCTTATTGACCGTAGTCTTACTGATGTATCTATGTCTAATGTATGGTCTGATATAGGCTTATTGACCGTAGTCTTACTGATGTATCTATGTCTAATGTATGGTCTGAGGTAGGCTTATTGACCGTAGTCTTACTGATGTATCTATGTCTGATGTATGGTCTGAGGTAGGCTTATTGACCGTAGTCTTACTGATGTATCTATGTCTGATGTATGGTCTGAGGTAGGCTTATTGACCGTAGTCTTACTGATGTATCTATGTCTGATGTATGGTCTGAGGTAGGCTTATTGACCGTAGTCTTACTGATGTATCTATGTCTAATGTATGGTCTGAGGTAGGCTTATTGACCGTAGTCTTCCTGATGTATCTATGTCTGATGTATGGTCTGATGTAGGCTTATTGACAGTAGTCTTACTGATGTATCTATGTCTGAGGAGGGCTTGCTGATCTGCGTCGTGTGAAAGCTTGCTGGCATTAGTCTTACTGATGCATATGTCTGATGAAGGCTTACTGACATTCGTGTTACTGATGTATCTATGTCCGATAAAGGCTTGCTGACATTCGTCTTACTGATGTATCTATGTCTGCTAAAGGCTTACTGACATTCGTTTTATTGATGTATCTATGTCAGATAAAAGCTTATTGACATTAGTCTTACTGATGTGTCTATACGTCCGATAAAGGCTTACTGAAGCGCACGCACGAGGTGATCAAGGAAAGGAACTCTGATAGCGGAACAGATTGATTCAGTGTTGCTTTACGTCCACAGAAACCGCAGGCTTATTAGGGACGGGGAGCCCAGGACGGCCACCTCGACTTTCACACACCTCCTGAGCTCTGAGCGGGGAAGTGAGCTCAGCTTGGGTGATGTAGGAGACTGGTTGCTGTTTGTTTGGGGGGAGAGGGGGGGTGGGGGGGGGATTATGTGTGTCTGGGGGAAAGGTACTTGCGGGAGGAAGGAGTTTACCTGTTAGACAAGTTGGGGAGAGGGGTGGCAAAACAGTGGTACCCTGGGCGAGAATTTCTGTTCAGGTGTGGGAGCGGTTGGCTTGACGACGTCTGCATTAATTCAGTGAACGCCTCTCTTCAGAAAATGTGTCACTGCAGATTCTGGGACTCCTGAAATGTCAAGAGCAACACACCGATGAGCGTTTCCTCCTCCAAACGCTCATTTGTACAAAGCTTAGCAGTGTCCATGCAGTCACGCGACGCTTTGGGAACCGACATAAACATTTGGAATAGATGAACACGTTCATCAGACAAGTAATATAGTCTGTTGCCGTTATGCAAATAGCCCATTTGCTTGCTCAGGGCGCTGTCCAGTGACGATAGCAATAGGGTCAAAACAGACACGAACATACTACAGGAAGTGACCTCTGGCCTGTGCTGTCACCGTGCATCACACGCACAACCCTTTCCAAGTCACAGATTTGCCCCACATAATATCCTGTTCCTAAAGAGAGGGTGACTCGGGATTCTAGGGAATCCACGGGGATATAATGCAGTATTTCACGTGAACCGTTCTGACAATTATCTGTTGACAGCGTCTATGTCAGTATTATGCAAATGACTGACGGTGCCAGAGGTCGCGAGGGAATTTGTCAAAGTATGTTTTATTATGCAATTTTAATGCAAACAACTCTGTACTGTATAGTATGATTGTGTCTAATATAATACCGTGATACCCGTCTCGTGACAATTTAAAAACAGCCTGAACTGTCCGACAAAGAGCGTATAAGAGTGGCTACTGTTCCTGTTAGGAACTTAATTATGTAGGAGGTTCTCATGACGTCATGAAACAAAGCCCTGCTCTTGCTCGTGTTTCAAATCTCATCTCGGGTCTAGGGTTTATCTCCACGTAATGCCAGCAAATCCGGCACGAGCGTCAATTTTCTTTGTCATCCACACCGCACAAGCAAGCAAATAAGAAAGAATGACAGACCCGGAAGATCTTCGTTGGCAGGATGTTGACTTGCCAATGGCCGCCATTTTCTCTAATTATAGCATTGTCCTCGTTTACGTGAACCCCCCCCCCCCCCCCCCCACACACACACACACACACGCACACACTCTCTCTCTCTTTGACTGATTGGTCGACAGGCGTTCGTGCCGACATCCTCATTATGGTGTAAAAAAACTCTCTCTCTCTCTCTCTCTCTCTCTCTCTCTCTCTCTCTCTCTCTCTCTCTCTCTCTCTCTCTCTCTGTCTGTCTGTCTGACTGTCCGCCCACTGTTCGTGTCAGTGAAGCAGTAAATTAGTAATGCCGTTTCACCGGAAGCGAAAGAAGCGTTTGAAGCGTTGATTGCGTAATGTGTATGCGTGGCCAGCGTGCAGGGAGACTGAGCTGGATGCAGGACTCTCGAGGACTTTGGCCGCTACCCACAAACGCAGAACCAGGATGCCATCAAAACTAAAATACCTCGTCACCCAACACCCCCTCCCCGTTATACCTCCCACACTGTGCGGAGCTGTAGTTTTGACACCCACGGGAAATTGTCTTTCTTCATTTTTTCCCCCTTCTGTTTCACGCTTCGTTGGACGCAGACTGCGGATCCGAACCATTGAAATAAAGGCCTACGGGGTTGAATTAATTTGTTTTTGTTGTTCAGAGCCCGCTTTGCCCTAGCAAGGAATGTTTTATAACAAGCACGCTCTTAAGTAGTATGGAATTCGTTATAACATGCATGGTCGTGTGTAAAGCTTGACTTCTTCTTCTTCTTTTTAAATTAAAGAGCCAGTAGTTAGCTGAATTGCCCTGTGAGAGATGATTAAAGCATACTGATATATTAAAGCATATTGACTTAGACTTGAAAGAAATGACAATTAACCGGCAATATAATTATACATTCATGCTTGCGATATGTGTTTGAAACCCGCTGAACCCCAAGCCAGGTATGTAGGTAAGTAACTTGGTGTTTTGCGCCCAGGCAACCCCCAGGTCAGGATCTGGCGGACGCCATTCTCTCCAACAGAGACAACATTGTCTGCACTGAATAAATCAAAGTTAAGTACAGTGGCGCAATCAGCAGCCGCATTCCTTTTCTCCTGTCTTTCCACGTTGTCCTTTAATGATAATTATATAAAAGCTGCACAATAACAAGACTAAACTGGCTGGCTAGCACGGTGCTATCGCAGATGGCTTTCCTCATAAAAAGCGAACCATTTTCTCCCTGGAAAATCCCAGTTGGGAGAATGCGCAAGAGAGGGTTGGTTTATATCTTCTTCTTCTACTTCAACGAAAGCACACCAACAGACAATAACAGAATAGTTATGGGAGCGTCAAACAATTAAACTTATATGAGACGTTCAAAATGATGTGGTGGGTAGGCTAACACTAGATTTTCAACGAAAGAGGAGGGGGCGTTGAGGGAAATGAAAAGTGGGAAGGAGAAAGGGTTCAGCGTTGAACACTAAGCCCCGCCTCCCGCCTCACAAGCTTTTAATCTGACCACGTGGTACTGTGTTGACTGGTGGAATGCATCATGATGATGATGATGATGATGATGGTGTGTGTGTGTGTGTGTGTGTGTGTGTGTGTGTGTGTGTGTGTGTGTGTGTGTGTGTGTGTGTGTGTGTTAGCGTAGCAACTTTGTACATTGTTTTACAGTAATTATGTACCTGTTTCAAATTATTGCAACGGGTTTATGATTTATAATAGTTATTTCGTTGGCAATTCTACAAGTGCCTGTTTTATATTTATATAATTTATTCAGTATGTAACATGTATTATGTGATTGCGTGTATATTTCAGTAAATGGTATATGTACATGTATGTAAACATGTGCGTTGAGCTCGCTCGGCGGGGAATAGCGCTATAGAAATTTTGTACTGTTATTATTGGGGTTGGATTCCAGCATTCAACTGAATGAACTTGCTTCATGTAATTGCAACAGCTGATGTCTGTCGCCTATTGTAATCGTACCCTAGATATTACGCATTTTGAAAGCTGTGTTCAGAATCCGTCAGTCCTTCGCTTTACTGCTCTAACTTTGGCTTATAATTATTAATTGTGAGATAAACCTGCGGCGTCTCTTTGGATTGATCGCGCAGCCGGATTATTAATTGGGACGTTCTGATTGGCTGAAGCTGCTCGGTTGATTGACAGACTGGAATCCTCTATACAATGCACACTGAATCTGCTGTGCCACATACTTTTGAGACTGTGTATTGCAGCAATGACCCAGACATTAATTGTTTGTGATAGTTCAGAATTTTCTCGACTCTCCTCTTAATTCAAGGTGTAAATACTGAGCCAGGTATACTTTGCTGTTGATCGTTTTTAACTCGGTTGCGTTTGCTGTTTACTGTGTTATGTCCAGAAATATGTGATACCGCTTTTGGCTTATGATTTGTGTTTTGTGCTGGTGTGGAAAAAAATTCTGAATGTGTGATTCGTCCTCGGGTGACCCTTTGCGGTGGACGGGATCTTAAATCACAAGACTTGTCTTCCTTACTAAGTAATGTTCATTCTGAAGACTATCTATCTAACCAATGTTTATTCTGAAGACTATATGTATCTAACTAACTAATGTTCATTCTGAAGACTGTCGATCTATCTAAATAACTAATGCTCATTCTGAAGACTATCTTTCTAACTAATGTTCATTCTGACGACTATCTCTCTAACTAATGTGCATACTGACGATTATCTAACTAATCTTTATTCTGAAGACTGTCTATCGATCTAACTAATCTTCATTCTAAAGACTATCTATCTAGCTAATTAATGTTTATTCTGAAGTCTATCTATCTATCCATCTATCTATCTAATGTTCATTCTAAAGACCATTTATCTATCTAAAGTGCATTCTGAACACTATATATCTAACCAATGTTCATTCTGAAGACTGTCTAATGTTCATTCTGATACATACATACATATATGTTCATTCTGAAGACCATCTTTCTAACTAGTGTTCATTCTGAAGACTATCTATCTAACTAATGTTCATTCTGAAGACTATCTAACTAATGTTCATTCTGAAAATTATCTGTCTAATGTTCATTCAGAAGCCACTAGGGCGCTGGGAGCGGAGTGAAGAACTGCTGAGCGAACAGGTAGACAGTTAAAGCCGATCCAATCAGCTTTAGGTTTCCTCCGGTGCACGATGCGTAAGATCTGTTTGACAGTCGATCTGATTGGCGACTTATATGCATTTATACATATCGTCAGTTCAGTTCAAGAGGCTCTTTGGAAAGTCCATAATATAACTTTCACTCCCTATCCTGGAATCGTCCCCCGTTTTGAATGGAACATGCGTATTGAGCTTAACCCTTTTACTGCCGCAGCCTGTAAAAAATTTTTCGGGCTGAAACATACACGGACGCGCCTGCAAACAGTATATTTTCCGGTCCTATAACATCTGCTTTCAATGCTTTGCGTTTTCATGATTATCCTTTCACATGCCAGTGCAAAAAAGAAAAAGAAAAAAGAAAAGAAGACGAAAAAGAAAAGAAAAAGAGGCTTCAGGGTTTGAAATTTCGCACTACTGTCTGTATCGTTTTCAAGTGACATCATGGGCCAGCAACTCTGTTTACTGTCCTGGATTCTCTGAAGGAATGCCGCGGGATAGGAACTGGACTTCAGGCCTAGCGGTTCCGCCGGCTGGTCCGGGAACCGTGGACAATTTCAAGCTTCACTGACCCGCACGCCCACGTCCTCACGGTGCGGCCCACGTTCTCTTGGGGCGCATTTACCTTGTGCTGGTGCGTGATCTTTACAGCAAGAACTTTTACAGCAACAAGTTGCGTTAAAACACGTTTAGTTTGCCAGGGAAACAGAAGCCTTGTTTTATCTTATTTCCTTTGACACTTGGCAGTTAATTTCGGTTTGTTAATTCGATCCTCCTGTGGGTGGAGAACCGACACCCTGCTGTTACTCTTTCCTTTCTGAATCTCAAGTACCCCCGGCACCCCGCACTCCTTCGACTCAGCTCCTATGAAGTTGCTTGGCTTTTATGTTGCTTAACGTCCACGGAGGCGGGATGACCTATTAGGGACGGGGACAGAGTGGGAAAGGGGCCAGGGTGATTGGCTCGACCGCGGAAACCGCCCGAAAAAGACCGGAGAGACCGTGGACCGCCGCCAGAACAATGGAAGTGTTAAGGCGGTGTCCCCTCGCCATTGCCCAGCGACTTGTGCACTGCGCAATTGCTCTTTCAACTGCTGTGCTGGACAGAGTCACTAAGACAATGTCCGTTGCACGGCTGTTGACGAACAACTTGGACAACTCGAAGCAAAAGACGTCCAACTTGCTCAGCCCAGCTCCACCTCCCTACTCATGATCTCTTCTGGGCAAAAGTGAGGGTCCAGCTCCACCTCCCTCCTCTAAGATCTCTTGATCTTTTGATCTCGCCTGGAACCCTGTCGAAGTTGCTTTTGCAGCTTAGGGCTTTTATAATGCGTGTTGTCAAATTTGCACGATTTTGTTTTGTGATGTGCAGAACTGTTGAGAATTTGCTAACTGCAGCACCACTGCACTCTGAGTTGCCGCTGACTGCAACATCACTGTACTCTAAGTTGTCGCTGACCTCAACATCATTGCACTCTGAGTTGTCACTAACTGCAACAGCACTACATGCAGCATCTATGCATCGTTCCCCATATTTATGAAGATAGACACATTGCAAAACCCCTGTCCCCCTGCCTTTATGTTGTAAGTAGCTCACATGATCTAATTTTGGTTGATGCATGGCAAACTAATCGCCAACACAAATGGAAGAAAAGACCCATTTATGAATTTTAACAGTGTCCCTCACAAAATATCCCCCCCCAAGCCCGCACACACACACACACACACACACACACACACACACACACACACACACACACACACACACACACACACACACACACACACACACACACACACACACACACAGCAACAACCACAAACAAACTGCCTCATCTATTCATGATTTCCAGCAGCTTTCCATCATCTTCAGCGACTTTGTCAGAAACAAAATCCTCTCCAATGGAAGCAGCTTTTCGCGTGTAGCACAGAAGAATAACGACTGTCAGCTCGCATTCTCTGGCGCCCCATTTCTCTCCTTTACAGCAGTTTCTGAAGAATATTATTTGTTAAAAACATTATATTTCAAACTGTCCCCAAGGCATCCGTGATTGATCCGGTCCCAAGTTAACTTCTCTACAAAAACACTGAAGTCTCTTCTCCCGACAATGACCAACATTTTTAACGAATCACTCACATCAGGCACCGTTCTCGCTCATTTCAAAACAGCAGTCGTCAAACCCTTGTTAAAGAAACCATCACTTGAGCCAAATGAATGAGAATTACTACAGACCCATTTCTTATCTACCCTTTCGGTCAAAACTTCTGAGAAAAAAACAAAAACAAAACAAAGCAAAAAAACGTACGTGTTCTTGAACAGCATGCCTCGCATCTGTCAACGCAGTCTGCTCAGCATCCGCCAGTCTGCTTACATGTCCGGGAACAGCACAGAGACTGTTCTCCTCCACACACTCAACAATCTTCCCACTTTCCTCGATAACATCAACCCGGATATACAGTAATGGTTGACCTGGCGTAAAACACCAAGATATTTCCTCGATTAAATTTTTTCGACTGTCTTCCTTTTGGGTCTCTCTGCAGCTTTTGACAAAATATATAGACTATGAAATTCTTCTCTCTCGTCCAAAACACCTCTTCGGCTTTTGTAGTACAACCCTGAATTGGTTTTGATCTTACCTTTCTGCAAGGAAACAATGCGTCTTCACTGACCACCAAAATTCAACAGAAACGTCCCTGTACTTGGGTGTTCCTCAAGGCTCAGTGAAGGGCCCAGTACTATACACAACTCAATTTCTCTGAATCGCCTGTACATTATTTAGACTTGGCCCGTTCACTTCAGGATTGTGTCAGAGATATTGGG
>OY757545.1:15828898-15848898 GCA_963584105.1 Alviniconcha strummeri
ATGCTGCATAAAACAGGAGCGTGACACATAAAGCATAATTGAATGAAGTAACTGTATTGTTACATGGAAGTGGAGGAGGCAAAGGGGAAATACTCGCCGCAGAAGACAGCACTGATTTGCACAAAAGCGATACAATGTTGTCTCCCTTCCTTGCTTGACGCCGTAACCATTTTCGGCGCCTACACAAGTACGATAAGTGTTGAAATGGTCTGGTGGCGGAGGGGCCCAGAGCGAAACGGTCTTGCCTAAAAAATAAAAAATAAAAATGTAAAAACTTTACATAAAAAATGTTTACAAACCCAACCAAAATTAACCTAATATGACCAAAACTGCTAGCCAAAATGAACACAACTAATTTCGAAATAACCTCATCACACCTAATTTAATTTTGTCCCCTATCCCCGCCCCTACTCCCGAGCTGAGAGGTACTGGGGGGACAGAAATTCCAGAGGTGTGTGTGTGTGTATGTGTGTGACAGAGACGCCAGAGGTAGGTGAGTGTGTGTGTGTGTGTGTGTGTGTGTGTGTGTGTGTGTGTGTGTGTGTGTGTGTGTGTGTGTGTGTGTGTGTGTGTGTGTGTGTGTGTGTGTGTGTGACAGAGATGCCAGAGGTGCGTGTGCGTGTGAGAGAGAGCGACGGGAAGGGGGGGGGGGGGAATAAGTGCTGGCGGAGACTACAAACATTCACAGCCAAAATCAAAATGACTCCCAAACTGAAATGGGTAGCGGTGTAGGCCATTCTAATGTTTATATTTTAGGGTTGCTATTGCGCGCATGTGTGTGTGTGCGTGCGTGTGTGTGTGTGTGTGTGTGTGTGTGTGTGTGTGTGTGTGTGTGTGTGTGTGTGTGTGTGTGTGTGTGTGTGTGTGTGTGTGTGTGTGTGTTCTAAATCGTCTGCTATCGCTGCCATAAAGCTTGTCATATCCCCTTGTAAGCTCTCTGTTGTCCCCGTAATGAAGCTTGGCACACCCCGTTGTAAGCCGTCTGCTGTCCCTGCCACTAGGCTAGTCACATGCCGGTGTAAGCTGTCTGCTGTCTCTGTCACAAGGCATGGCACATCCCGTTGTAAACTATCTGCTGTCCATGCCACTAGGTTAGTCACATGCCGTTGTAATCTGTCTACTGTCCCTGCCACCAGGCTAGTCAGACACGCCGTTGTAAGCTGTCTGTTGTCCCTGCCACGCGACGTGACACCCCGTTGTAAGCTGTCTGCTGTCCGTGCCACTAGGCTAGTCACATACCGTTGTAAGCTGTCTGCTATCCCTGCCACTAGGCTAGTCACATACCGTTGTAAGCCGTCTGCTGTCCCTCCCATTACGCTAGTCACACGCCGTTGTAAGCTGTCTGCTGTCCCTCCCACTACGCTAGTCACACGCCGTTGTAAGCTGTCTGCTGTCCCTGCCACTAAACTATCACACACCGTTGTAAGCTGTCTGCTGTCCCTGCCATTAGGCTATTCACACGCCGCTGTAAGCTGTCTGCTGTTCCTGCCTCGAGACATGGCACACCCCGTTGTAAGCTGTCTACTGTCCCTGCCATTAGGCTAGTCACACGCCATTGTAAGCCGTCTGCTGTCCCTGCCATTAGGCTAATCACACGCCTTTCTAAGCTGTCTACTGTCCCTGCCACTAGGCATGGCACACCCCTTTGTAAGCTGTCTGCTGTCCCCGTGATGAAGCTTGCCACATTTCTTTGTAAGCTGGCTGCTGTCTCTACAGCTTGACACGTGGCCCTTAAAATGACGTTACAAGTATGCGCGACCCAGTTTAATGAAAGGGTTCCCAGACGCTCGCAGTCTGCTGTCCCTGTGTTCGGACTTGTCATGCTCCACTACAAGTGTCCCTCGTTGCAGTCACCAAGGGGACGCTACTCTCAGAGACACGTTTTCCAGCTTCCTCTCAACACTCATTACAATTTAAGTTTTACGGAAGTCTTCCTTGTCTAAAACAAGAACACCACCACCACCACCACCACCACCACCACCACCACCACCACCACCACCACCACCACCAACAACAACAACAACAACACATCAAATGAATAAACGAAGACCCCCACCCCTAACACACACACAGACACAGACACACACACACAGACACACACACACACAGACACAGACACACACACACACACACACACACACACACACACACACACACACACACACACACACACACACACACACACACACACACACACATACATGCGCGCGCGCGGGCGCACGCACGCACACACACTATATATATTCAGTTGCATTTGGCTTACCATAACAGTTGTTTGTATTCAGTCAGATCTCTGTAAACCATTGCCACAAAAGAAAGAAATATGCATTGTCTCTTATAAAAGCTCTTGATAATTTATTTTTAATAAAGTGTAGCTCATTAGTTATATAAAACCTTGAGTGTGGTTTATTTCTACATTGGCGGTAAAACGTAGCCACAAATCACTTACACTAGTTACTGTAACACAGAGAGTGAAGTAAAGTCTGCTTTTTGCTTTTACCTTCTCTTATATCACTTAAAATATGTTTCAATAAAGAATCAACAAAATGAAAACACGCACACGCACGCATGCATGCACGCACGCACGCACGCACGCACGCACACACAAAATACCACCAATAAAATACTATTTGGAAATAGCCTTTTCGTCACAACAAATGAGTTGCAAAGAGGCAATGTCATCGCGATTTTAAACTTTTGGTTAGTACATTAAATTAGAACCAGCCCTGGTTCAGACACAAACAGCAACAAATCACTCATAGATAACCTGAACTGTGTACTTTGATGGTCAAGGTAGTCAGATATTACCATGTGGTAAAATCCCCGGGAATGGGGTTTGGGGGGGTATGGGCTGGCTCATAGTCTGCATAAAAGAGCAGTTTTTGATTACACAGTATATTCCGTCCCAAATAAGCTTTGTAGTTTCTGTGGACGTTAAGCATCATGTTTACTTACTTACAATATTTTTATTTAAAAAAAATATTAATGGTATGTGTTGTTCTCTAGTCATTTAGTATAATGATATGTGCTGTTCTCCAGTCATTTAATATAATGGCATGTGATTTTCTCTAGTCATTTAATATCATGGTATGTGCTGTTCTTTAGTCATTTGATATAATGGTATGTGCTGTTCTCTAGTCATTTAGTATAATGGTATGTGCTGTTCTCCAGTCATTTAATATAATGGCATGTGATGTTCTCTAGTCATTTAATATCATGGTATGTGCTGTTCTTTAGTCATTTGATATAATGGTATGTGCTGTTCTTCCAGTCATTTTTCTTATTGGAGTCGTCTATGTGAATGACTGACGTAGTTAAAAACAAATATAGGTATAACCTCGTAGAAATAAAGTACTACATTTCCTGAAAATCTTGATACCGAGAAAGAAAATAAACGAAGTGAACAGCTGCAGGAAGAGAAAGCCTTAAATGATGGACGTTGATAACAGCAGCTCCAAGCATGGGGATAAAAGTAATGTGCCATGGGACTTGCCAAAGCTTGCTTCCAACTGGCTATGTCAAGTTAAATAAAACAGAAACTATGTCTTGGTCACGATTTCAGGAAAGTCATCTCACTAGCATACTGAAAAACAGTTCTTTTTACAAACTATGTCGTTATTGAAGTTTCAAGATAGTTTCTACTTCTTTATGTGTTCCGTTTCTTTTTCTTCCTTTTTTCTTTTCCCCTTTAGTTGTTGTTGTTGTTGTTGTTGTAACAGTGGGAGGGGGGGGGGGGGGATATACGGTACAGGTTTATGCGTCAACGACGCTGCTTCAAATGCAAACCGGTCCATCAATCAAAGTAACCGGTCAGATAAACCGGCCGTCTATACCACTACGAGAGATGTACTAGCAAACACCCTGCTTCCTTTCCCGTCTCCACACACACACACACACACACACACACACACACACACACACACACACACACACACACACACACACACATACACACACACACACACACACACACACACACACTCACGCACGCACGCACGTACGCACGCGCGCGCACACACACACACACACACACACACACGCACACACGCACACACACACACACGCACACGCACGCACGCACATACACACATACACACACACACACACACACACACACACACACACACACACACACACACACACACACACACACACACACGCGCGCGCGCGCGCGCGCGCGCACACACACACATTCACAAACATTCTCTCTCTCTCTCTCTCTCTCTCTCTCTCTCTCTCTCTCTCTCTCTCTCTCTCTCTCTCTCTCTCTCTCTCTCTCTCTCTCTCTCTCTCTCTGTGCTACGCTTTTGTTGTTGTTTTTGTTTTGTTTTGAAAACCGCTCAAACAAAACAACAGCTGGTACGTTTGACCGATTGCTGATTTTGTTTCCGGTATATGCTGACCATAAGCGGTAAAATACCGTAAATAAACGAATAACTTGAACCCTATACGGCTGTTTCTCTTCCTTGATCGATAGACTCCTGTTGTTTTGCTTTTTCGGTACGATCCTGTTGTTCCACGTCTCCAACAGAAACCTGTTGGCTTGCTTCTCCAGCAGACATCGGTTGCTCTGCAGATTCAGTAACCGCCTGAGCCTGATCCGGTTGCTCTGTAGATTCAGTAACCGCCTGAGCCTGATCCGGTTGCTCTGCAGTGTCAGTAACCGCCTGATCCTGATCCGGTTGCTCTGCAGTGTCAGTAACGGCCTGACCCTGATTGGTAGAGAATATGGCGATCTGACTTGGTGAGTTCTCCGGCCCCATGAGCGAGAGTATTGCGGGCATCAATAAGATGGCATTGAGCATGCCAAAACCGATCACCAGCAGCATGATCTTGAAGAAGGTGACGAAAATGTAGCTATTGGAAAACAGCAGCATGAACACGCCCACAAACGACGACATCCCGCCGTTAAAGATGGGGCTGGCCGCGTGGGTGATGGCGTCATAGGCACGCTCCGTGCGCTTGAGGGAGTTGGACATCAGGTAGGCACTGCACACGTGGGCGGAGAAATCGACGGAGAAGCCGACGCTCATGATGAGGTGGATCATTGTGATGACGCTCAGGGTGATGTCCCAGAAGTACATAAAGCCGAAGATGTTGCAGAGGATCATGAGGATGTTCAAGGTGATGAGGGACACCATGAAGGGGTGCGGCAGGAAAATGAGGCAGACGACGACTATGGCGCCCACGGCTATGCCCAAGGTGGAAATGGTATTCGGTAACGTGGAGAGCATGCCCTCGCTGGTGATGAAGGTCCAGAAGTAGGCAAAAACGGGCACTGACATGGGACTATCGTCGGCCACATCCCGCATTCGGACCATCAGGTTGGCGAAGTCGTACTGCGCCACGATCGGCACTGACACCACGCTGCACCGGGACGCCAGAATTCCAGGCCCCTTGTCCACGCTATCGGTGAACCTGATGTCCGGTTTGTAAACTGAATTATTTTTCAGGAACGCTTGCAGCCCGGTGACAAAATTGGCCTTATTTCCAGTGTAGAAACTGGTCCTAAGGTAGTGTGACAACCAGCAGTGCTCCAATTCGTTGTTGATCTGAGGGTCCTCGCGCGCCTTTTTCAGCAAGTCCAAGAGCTGCGTCCCGGCAAGCCCCGAGTAGTCCACCTCACCGTCTACCACGAAGGTCACGGGGCTGGAATCCTGGAAATACTTGACGAGCTTTTTGGTCAATATTTTCCAGTAGGAGTCGTCTTGGACCAGATCGGGCAGATAGATGCCTTGACGCAGTTTGGTGTAGCCGTAGATGGAGACGGCCAGGAGAGAAGCAAAAGACAGCAGAATGAGGTAGCGGAGCCATTTGTGGAGGATTATGTTGGGCAGCAGCTTCCTAGGAAGGCTCTCGAGCACACTCTCGTCGTTTCGGGCAGTTTGCGGGATCTGCCCTTCGCACAGCAGGCGATAGCAGGCGGGCCGCTGCCTCGTCGGGTCAGGTGGTTGGACGGGAAGGCAGGTTAGGCAGTGACGGCTGGAGTAGACGCGACGACCGTGCAGCGAGAGGCAGCCAACGAAGAGTGTCATGTGACACAGGTAGACAAAGAGCACGGCAATTCCTGGGGGCAAAAAGATAATTAACAAGGTCAAACATGTAATGGGAAAGCGGGATGGGAGCTGATTAACAAACTTGTGGACTTTTGTTATGTGTTCGCGATGAGAAATTGACGTCATCCGCAATAAAGAGAGGTCAAGACCATATGATATATAGACCCCAACAAAATCTGCTATAGATATCGTTGCTGACATCGATTTTACCGATGTGAGTAGCAGTTTATACAGCTGTATCGTTCTTGGTAAGGCGACAGCGTCTGCGTGCCCGCCTTAATTCAATCATCACTGCAGGGTTCAAGTGTTGGCTGGGCACGGGAATTTCCCCACCACCTACCCTCCTACCCCGTAACTCTTCATTCTGGGACTTCCACTGTCACCCTGGCTGTACCAACGCGGGTTGACTCATCAGTGGCCGTGCCTGCTTTGTTTCGTTCGCTCAGGAACGTTTGGTTTCTTTTGACCAAATAAAGTATTCATCACACACACACACACACACACACACACACACACACACACACACACACACACACACACACACACACACACACACCAAAAAACATCTAGATGCAAAATTTGACGGAATGGCATGCTGTCAGGGCAGGCACCTAACCTGCCTGCCATCTAGAAGCAAAAGAAGATAAGAAGGCATAGTGATAAGATATACACCAAACGCAATATACCTGCCATCTAGATGCAAAAGAGGACGGAATAGCATAGTGGCAAGACAGGCACTGAACGTCCTTGCCCATCTAGATGCAGAAGAGGACAATTAGGACATGCAATGATTCAGAAGAGGACACAAAAAAGTCACAATCATACGTAGACAGTCAATGAATGCGTATATGGTTAGATGTAGAACAAGACAAGACGGAACAATAACAAGACAGGCACTGAGCATACCAGTATAAAGACAGAAGATCTCCACGCTGAAGAAGACGGAAGTGCTGCCAACAAGGAAAGCCAGCAGGTCAGTGACGGAGGTTACGGTCATGCCCATAGCGGCAAAAACCAGGGTTGTGCCCACACGCTCCGGAACACTGAGCGCCGTATCTTCCAGAGTCTCACTCCACGATGACATCAGCAGGAACATGTCGTCAACGCCGATACCTTGGGGTGGGACGGTACTTATAAGAAGGAGAACGAAAACAAGAACAAGAACAAACAGAAGACGAAGAACGACAGCGACAGGAAACTGTCTATATATCCCCCATTTCAGGGACATAGCGGTTTACTGGAACAGTCATGCTGCGTTTATTTGTTTGCTGGTTTGTTAGCTTGCGTTTGCGGGCATGCGCTTAGAATAATTTCTCCTGCCAAAGCTTTGCGCTGTATAAATATTTCAGTTATTGTTATTAATTATTATCAGTTACACTTGACTTCGCAGCTACTCCCTCTACCAACGACAGAGAAATAAGAGAGTGCTGTACGGAAACTGGCGTACGTGTCAGCTGGCAAAATGAATCTATCACATGCAGGTACAGAGTGTTACCATCGATACTGACATAGTGTGCACATAATCAACGTACCGATCATCAGGTAGGGAGTGATGCCAACGATGTTTGCGAACTTTAATCCGCACAGGGACAGGAACCCGATGGAACCCACGATGCCCAGCCCTGCAGCCAAAATTCCCACAAAAGATAGGAGTGCCCTGGTGGAAACAACATCTCCCCCCATTGTGGAGAAAATGGCATAGCCGCTGGCCACGCAAAGGGTCATAATGAACAACGAGATGTCGCCTCTGGTAGCCGAGTCCAGCTCCTGCTCTAGGGAGTCGGTGCCCTCAACGTCCACACTGCAGAAGACCACAGTTGCATATTTACCCCGTCCATGCATATAGTCATTTATTTATCCTTCCGTCAGTCCGTCTGACTGTCCATACGCTCTTTCGTCATGCATCCAGATGATGATGACGAAGTGATGCTTAATGTCCTCAGATGTCAGTTGACATATTAGGGACAAGTTGTGACCAATACCGAAGTACTGTCTGCATTTATCTGGTTATCATACAATGAAGCGCAAGTAGCCGAGGGGCAAGAGTATAATTTGGAGTTCAGCCAACAACCAGTGCAACAACAACAACAACAACAACAACAACAACAACAACAACAAAAGGGTGGGGGGGGGGGAGGTTGCAAGAAGGATTTGAGCAAAACAACAACAAAACAACAACAACCGTGTTGCAAGAAGGATCTGAGCCAATTAAAGTTGCTGCAAACAATCTTTTCGTCTGGTCTACTCCTGCTTAACTTGGTCGGATTGAACACTATTATCTGCATTAGCCACCAACCCACGTGCCACCTCTTTGCTTGCTAACCAATCAACAAAGCAAGCAACCAGCCACCTGCACTCTGCTTGCCCCTTGAAAATACCACTCCTACTGCTGTTACCACTACTAATTAAATTGACACCGTTAAAGCGTATTTAGACGCATGTAATCCTTAGAACTCTTTACGAACAAATAAACGGGAATCTCTCGCACACATGCATACACATGCACGAAACGATTGTATATCACACATGCACACACTTATTAACACACATGCATGAAACGATTGTATATCACACATGCACACACGTATTAACACACATGCATGAAACGATATATTTCAGCCTAGGCAGAAGCTGTTGTCGTGTCTTTGGACGATGTCGATTGTCTACCTGTCTCTATATATTTTTATCTAACGGTCTATTAGTCACTCTCCGTATTTGAACAAAACAACATATAACAACATTTAGATTCTTACTGACTCTGTAAATTTCGTTGTTACGCTGTTTCTGATCATTAGGACAGCTGTGTCTGACCACGAAGTGTCCTTGTAAAGTATAAAGGACACCATCAGAACCCTGGCACGCACTAGAATGTTGTTACTTTTATACACCGGCTTGGTGAATGCATCTGCCAGGTTCCTGGAGATGTCTATGAGCTGCCCTTCGGCCGTTTTCCAAACAGGGTACGTTATCAGTCCAGCTTTGACCAGGCCAATGAAATCTTCGGTCAGATATTCGTCTCCAATGACCACGCATTTCTTGTCTAACCTGGCACACACGTCTTTCAACGACCCGTCCTCTTTCGTGACCACATTCTGGACTCGCTGCAGAACTTGCAGAATTTCCGCTCTGACTTGCGGCGAGAAGATGCTATCACTGGCGTCCCGCACTTCAAACACAAGCCTTAGAAACTTCTGGTACGTGTGCTGAGCGTAAGGCGAGTAGCTTTCATTATTGAGATTAGGGAAGAGCTCGTTGAGGCGACTTCGATCTTTGGCTGCCCGGGAACCTCTTGGGAAGTACAACTTCTCTGTGTCAGTCTCGGTGTCAAGGACGAAAATGCCGAACCCGAGGCCCCCAAAGAGTAGTACGGGGACCAGAATAAAGACAGCCGGGTATCGGCAGACAATATGCCCGTATCTCCAGAATAACGTGCTCATCGCTAGCTTTACTCGGTTGTTCCAACGGCCGAGGTTGTACGTTCTGCACCGCCCGCACCGCGTGGTTGCCTGGTGAAAGAATGTACGTCTTGGTCAAGCGAAAGTTCATGTCACGATAGAGTATACGAATTGTATACCTTGGTCAGATAAAGAACACACTATTCATGCGATCTGGGCATGCAAACTGGAGGTACGGTACTTGCGATCTGGGCATGCAAAAGTGGAGGTACACTACTTCCATCAAATGGAGGTTCACTCACACTGACCAGGAAAAGAAGGCAAAGGTGTTAAATATAAACATTATACATGCTCAAAATTTCATTTTCATGGCATTTTCCCCGTAACAGTTATTGATACTAAGTAATCAAAACATGATATACGCCGGGAAAACACATGCCCGCGCGCTCACGCACGCACGCACGCTCGCTCGCACGCACGCACGCACGCACGCACGCACGCACGCACGCACGCACGCACGCACGCACGCACGCACACACACACACACACACACACACACACACACACTGGATTAAAAGCCATCAGTTAAGAAAGTATGTAATCAAATCTTCCGTGTGCGCCAGATTCACTCCGGAGCAAAATCCATATATCCGTGTGCAAATTTGGCGTTGGGTACATTTCTGCGTATCGCACCGGCCCCAGATCCTGCGGAAGCGGGTACCGTGGATATAAAAAGGTAGGCCACTGTTAACCTGTCTCACTACAAAATAAATGATGACAAGTCTATTGTTACTACCTTCACCTTTTCCGGCCATGGTGAGGTCGTAAATCCTCCTACATTCTCGCAATAAAATCTGTAAATTACATTTTAGCGGTGAATCAAAGTAAGAATACAGTTGCATGATATTACCCGTACACAGAATACAGATCAACAACAACAACAACAACAACAACAACAACAACCAAAACAGCAACAACAACAAGCAAGACCTTCGCGGTTGACTGCAGGGCGTGAAGTATTCAGACTCCATCAGTCAACCCAAACTGTGAATGCGTGTATATAGGCGACTCTTTGGTCCAGTGATTAACTGGCTTGTCTTTCAGATTCACTCAAGAGGTACGTGCAGTTTCGTAAGATTCGCCACAGGAACTGCTCTACCGCCCTAGTTTGCTGTGAAATGCGAGTGCTTTGTAGCCTACATTGTTCGAGGGTGTGCTGCTGCGGAGTCAGCAGAACGTGTAGAGCGTGCCTGCGCGCGCGCGCGCGCGCGCGCGCGTGTGTGTGTGTGTGTGTGTGTGTGTGTGTGTGTGTGTGTGTGTGTGTGTGTGTGTGCGTGCGTGTGTGCATGTGTGTGCGTGCGTGCATGCGTGCGCGCGCGCGCGCCCGCGCGCGCGCGCGCGTGTGTGTGTGTGTGTGTGTGTGTGTGTGTGTGTGTGTGTGTGTGTGTACGTACATTGTTATTGTTAAGTGTTTTGACTTTTGTATCTGAGCGTTTTTTTTAGCTCCGTGTTCTGTTGAATTGTTGATTGTTAAATGTATTAAATGTTTTAGGTAAATGACGAGCCAGAAGGCAAATTTCTCCACACAGAGACAATAAAGTTGTATTGTACTGTATTGTAGAGTACCGGTTTCCTCCTGTTTGGACGCTACCCGGATCACATTGTGCGCTTGCTTACTATCTGACATGTATTTATTTCCCTGATACTGCTCTAAGTAGGAGACGTGCTGCCGGAGGAAGAGCCAGTGGCAGCCTTGAAGGGGAGAGAGCTGGATGTCTGCATAGGCTTGGGGGTCAGATTATTTGACGCTGCCAAGGGCTATTGTTTTAATGAGGGCGAAAAAGAGAAGAGAGGCATGCATGGTGTCCTGTGGTACCATGTGATATTTTTGAACAGATTTTAGCAACAACATTTGCACACTTTCGTACACCTGTCCGGTCCAAGTATGCACACAAGGCAGTACTATAGTCTACTACCCCCCCACTTTTTCTTCTTCTTCTTTTTTTGTTTGTTTTTTGTTGTTGTTGTTGAAGGAAACGTACATACATAGGCCACTGCAAAGAAAGAATTTAATTTCGGTATAGTCACCTGATATGTAATGACCAGTCAAGCGGGAAGGTCATATCAGGGAGGCACACAAACTCACCAAAATAACAAGTCAGCTACTGCTTCACACTTCAAGACACACAAGAGGTTTTGGAAAAATCACGTTGAATGAACAGAGAAGGCAGATACTAGAAGGTCACACTTCTCGACACCATACGAAGCCCTAATACCCTATTCGGATCTACTCTATGCCCAAGGAGAGAGCTTAACTGATGAAAGACCTCAGTTCGATTCTGGCCCCGCTCTTCTTTTTACTCAGAAGGTCGCGGTTTATACGACACTGTCTAAGTGTGCCTGCTTTGCCTCCCATCTCCACACCTCTCCCTCCTTCTTCAACACGCATACGTAGTTAATGAAACACTTCCTTCCGGTGTTGCCTAATGTCCTCGGATGTCGGTTGACATATTAGGGACAAGCTGAAACCAGTGCGTGAGCATGGTTCAATATTGCTTTACGTCCACGGAAACCATAAGGCTCGTTAGGACGGAAAGCCCAGGACGGCCACCTCGACTTTCACACAGCTCTTGAACTCTGAAATGGTTTACACCACTATACCCATCGTGATGATATCTTTGTGCTAAAGAAGACTGTCCCAAGTTTGCTGACCAACACATGAAATGGAGCAATCAATTAAAGTTCTCTAAACGTTTCCCGTCATGCCAGGTCCTGGAGTCAGTCCTTATTGTCACTTCATTGACAGCACCGTGTCTGGCACACAGGACAGCTAACACCTGTTATGTATGGTACAGTAAAGTTATAAGCTTTACATGCTTTTCAAACAGACTAATGTTGCACTATTAGAACTTTTGATATAATTATGTGTTGTACATTGAAGAAAAAGAAATGCCTTTTTTTCTTCTTTTCTTTTTCTCTCTTTCATATACAACATGCACAAATACATATAAAATACCTAACATCAGTGATGATTTTACATTCTGACACATAATTGACAGTAATACTACCATAAATCATATCATGACATGAAATTTCTAAGTGTCATGGGGTCTTTGTTGTCTGTATTGTTTTTGTTGGTTGTGGCATGGCATCGCAGAAAGAAATGTGTGTGGGGGGGTTGGGGGTTGGGGGTAAGCATCGTCTATTATTGAATACACTATTAGTATTATACATGCATCATTTACATGCATATGCTGTGGTAAATTAAAACGTTTTGATTTCTGCAGGCTCTTCCAGTACAAGACGGTTTTCATATCCTCAAGAGTGTGCAAAGAGGACATGTGGTTCAATGGCCCTTACCCTCTTGTGAGGATGACCATGTCCAGATGGACATGTCTAAGCGTCTCATCTGGGACAACCACCCCCTTGTGATGCTTCCTGGATCTGGTAAAACTTATACTAGTTATAGAATCAAAACAGTGACAACACTGAGCAGTTGATATACATGTACCTGCACACAATAGATTATAGACTAACAAAATAATAATGTATCACAAAACGTTTAGGCGCAGCATTTTTTTAAATATAATAATGTTGAACTGGTATTAACTTCTTTGTGTTTTAAATGAAAGCATAACTGCAAAAAGCATGAATAAAGTCTTCGCATGTCTAGACTTTGATTTCTGTGGCTAATGGTGATACCTTTCATATTTTCAGTACTGTAGTATGGTTGCACTTCTTTTCGTACCCTTACACAAACTGTTATAAATGCATATAGACACATATGGTAAAATAAACAGTTCAGTTTTCCTTTCGTAGATGCTACGCCCAGCGAGTTGGCGCACCTGTGTGGGGACGGGCCCAGTGGCTGGATAATGTCCTGCCATGCCAGCTGGGTTCTCGACAGGCTGAACTCGGTTGCTGCCAGCACCACCATGTACTTCTGTCTTGGCGATGTTGGCCCTGGTCTCCTCAAGCGCATGCAGCGACAAAAGGATACAGGAAAATTAAACATTTGGCATATATCGTTTGTTTTGAATGTGGGGAGGAATGGAATTAAACATCTGTCGTATATCGTGTGTGTTTTTTTAATGTGGGGAGGAATGGGGATGGGTCAACCTTTAGTTCTCCATCGAAAAAGTCTGGTTGTCACTGAACAGTGGTCGTGATTGACATTGACCTCCGCACTATTATTGTGATTCGTTGGAATGGGGTCTCCCGCATAAGGGTTGGACCCTTGCTGCACCTGTTTTGTGGTCCTTTCGTATGGCTCATGTCAGTTCCGACACCTTTAGGCCACCTGCATACCTGCACCGAGATGTGCTTAAACTATCCACTACAACAATGTGGTGACGTGTGTGGCATTGTTGCCATACTTTTCCCGGCGGTGTTGGCTGTAAATGAGAATACGTTTCATGCCTTGATGCGACCCAAGACCCCACTCCAGTCCCACCTGCTTCCAACAGCCGACACGCTACAACAGGTGTTTAAGGAGGAAGTCATTGCCGGGTTTGTGACAGGGGTAGTTGATGTGGCTTTTGTTTCTAAAAATGCAGACACAGCAGACTCCTCTTCAAACCCGAAAAGACAAGAGGAACACAAGTACCAACCACAGTATTCCGCTCCACCACCACCCGAAAAGAGGAAGAAAAAAAACAACCTCGAGTCGAGTGAGTAATTTGGATTGTGGTTTGAAATTGTAATGGAATTGTGAGATGTTGTAATAAAATGACACTGGATCATATGATTATGACATATCTTGCGTATTTTGTGCTGTTGCTGTACATTCTGCTTTATGCCTTCTCTCTTGTTTTGTTTCCATTTTTTTCTGCTTGAATAGTTGCAATCAATAAATCACATTATTAGCTTCCAGTAAGTGGTTCAGATCACACTTGTCATGTTTTTTTTTTAGATACAGTCGAGTACAAAGTTCTATAACTAAATCAAACTGACAAAATACTCAGCACTCGATCAAGCAAGTTCACGGGCTGACGAAATGTAAACAATTTATTGGCATGCAGTAAAACTAGCATTTTTTCGTGATCCATGTCTTCTTTCTAAAAATGAAAAGAAGAAGTTAATTATGCACATCACGAACAGCTGAAACAACAAGAAATATTCTCATCAACGGGACTCACGTACATTGCATGTATTTCATGGCCCTAAAACATCTAACTTGCAAGTATTAACTCTTGATCTTGACTGGATATACACTGTCAGCGACAGGTCTACTTCTGGCATATATATACGTTGATGGAAAGAAATGGGGAGAGCAAAAAAGTTCCCAAGAAAATCAGATATTAAAAAACAGAACAAAAACGGCTAAAACCCGTCTTTTCGCTCTTTTGTTTTGATCAGGAGTCGAGAGGTCTTTAATTTTTCTCGATCTTTAATAACTCTTGATTTTTAACACAGGGAACTTAATCAATGTATACGTCAGAAAAAAAGGAAGAAGAAGATCTGGAGAACTTCTTCGTCTTCTTCTGATATGCAAATTGTGAATAAATTTGGTCCATGAAACTGGTTTGATCAGACATTGTCTTACAATTAATACTGTGTAAACTGTATATAGAACATTACCTGCTTTTCGGAGTTACTCATTTTTCGCAGCTAGGAGATATGTGGTCACCAAAACTGTACTATTTTGAGTTTGTTTTGTCTTTGTTTCGAAGCTTTGCGCCCAGCATGCACGACCTGGTGGTTAGAACAATTGATGACGTAATATAATATGTCATCATTAGTTTGGAAATGACGTGACTGTGATGGCTATGATGATCCGTGCAATTATTTGTACACTTAAAGGAACTCTCCTTCGGAGGCTTACTTCTCGTGTTTGGAGCATAACGAACATGATCCGCAATAAAAGTTTGTGTGATTGAACGTGCCGTTGATTTTATAACGATTTTTAACAGGACTTTCCCAGACACCGTAACAAACATTTTAAAAAAATAAAGAGAGAGAGAGAGAGAGAGAGAGAGAGAGAGAGAGAGAGAGAGAGAGAGAGAGAGAGAGAGAGAGAGAGAGAGAGAGAGAGAGAGAGAGAGAGAGCTAGCGTTCTAAAACATGATCCAGACAAACAAAAGCTTCAAAAGAACGTTATTCAGATTGAGGACAAAAACACAATCTGTAAATTGTCGAGGTAATCCCATTTGTCAATTAAGCTACAAAACGACACTTAAACAACGGACGGTGAAAAACGACGAAAAAGGAGATGAAAAAAGCTAAATCACTGATCTGTTTTTGATTGAGCTTCCTTGTGGGACAGGAACACAAGATACCTGGTTTTGGTTGATCCAAACAAAAAGGTTCAAACGAACGCTTATTAATTTAAACACGGACACACAGTATGCAAATTTTCGGGGAAATCCCCTTTATCAAGCCACAAAACGACACTTAAACAACAGATAAACGGTCAAAAACGATGTTTTGGGGGGGGGTTTTGTTGTTGTTGTTTTTTAACAACTTGTTCGGTGCTTGAAAGATTGTTGGTATCCTGTTTTAGAACGCTAGCAATCATTCTGCTTCAGATTTTTGTTTTTGGTTGAGCTATGTTGTTTATGTTTGACCTATGTTGTTTTTGGTTGACCTATGTTGTTTATGGTTGAGCTATGTTATGTGACAGGAAAACAACATAGGTCAACCAAAAACAACATAGGTCAACCATAAACAACATAGCTCAACCCAAAACAGATAAGTGATTTAGTTTCTCATCTCATTTTTCATCGTTTTCATCGATGCCGTTAGTTGGTGCAAGGCTAACTATAGACGCAGGAGGTCAGTGCCAAGATGTCTACGTGTCTGAAAATATTCAGATGGACTCATAGTACATGTGTGCAACACGTCATTCTTTCGTTCCCTGTTGCAGTATCCACCTGGTATTGTGACCATAAGAACTCCGCTAAAAACAAAAATCAAAAAAGCAGCCCCTCATCCCCCCACCTCCTACACACACACACACACACGCACACACACACACAAACACGCACGCACGCACGCACGCGCGCGCGCGCGCGCACACACACACACAAACACACACACACACACACACACACACACACACACACACACACACACACACACACACACACACACACGTATTTGCTCACTGAGGCATATTATTTCTGTCTGGAAGACAAACAGTAAGATCGGAAGAAGAAGAAAGACATTGCAAATGAAGAAGGAAAGGGGGAAGGGGCGGGGTGGGAGAGAAGGGTGGGTGGGGTGGGTGGGGGTCGATGGACGCTGGTAGTTATGGGGCAGAGTGAACTGAATTCGCTAGCGGGACTTTTCAGTTGTCGTCGAAGGCGCAGGTAAAATTAGCGTTTTTATCCGCATATGGCAGAAGGTCCCACACCCCACCCCGGCCGTTCGGAATGGGCCAGGTGCATGGGTCCCTGTGTCAGTGGACCGGCCCTCTACACTCCAAACTGCAAAACAGTTCGACGCAGGGATCCATCATCTACATTGGCCACTCTGACATATTCCCGCCCCGGTCCCGTAGTGGGTTACTAGACTTTCACAAACTCACTTCCACCTCCATGCTACCATACAAATTATGTTACCCCCTCCTCCGCCACCCCACCCCCCTCTCCCCACATACACACACACTCCCCCGTTCTTTCTTCTACCTTCATGTTGCTTTACGTCCACAGAAACCATAGGCTCATTAGGGGCGGGGAGCCCATGACGGCCACCTGCCTTTCACACAGCTCTTCAGCTCTGCCCCTTGCCCTGTTTGCCGCTCCAACACAGGTATGCGAGAAGCAGAACCTAATGGGCAGTACAGGGGCTGGCAAACTCTGGCTGTAGCTTCCATGATGTCAGTGTAGTGGTCTCTCACCGTAGGTGACATGGCGTGAAAATGAACAGCTTCTGCTGGGTCCGTTTGCTATGGCCTGACTGGCTCGATCACTCCGTTCCACAACATGCGTTCATCACGACACGTGTAACACGAGTCTCTGTGGCTGAATTGGGAACTATAATTTATGTCCGGGTTCGAATCAAAACTTGGTAGGATTTCAAACTAGATTCTGCCAGTAGAAATTAAAACTGGGATTTCTCCCTGGAAAAATAAAAACAATTAATGTGATCTCTGCCCTGAGGATTTAAATCTTGCCAGTACAGATCGCAGTTTTTATTTGTACCGGAGAAATCGCAGTCCGGATCATCACTGAAATTTTAACTGATAAAATTTAAAATCTGAGGTAAAGCGGCAACACTGATTTAAAGAAGACTGACCTCTCTTTTCAGAGCTCAGGATCTACGAGAAAGAAGAGGAGATCCCTGATAGTTCGTACAGACTCTGTGGACGTACGTAAAGCAAAATTGAACTGAACTTGGCCTCTCTCGCTTTAAACAACTAAATTAATAGCAGAGCTGGCCTGTCGCGCAGGAGCAGCTTGGATACGAGAGTGCATGCATCATGGTCACCAACATGGTTCCGCGGCTGTTGACCACGCTTGTTGTTCTAGGATTGTGTCTAAGTACCCTCTGCACGCTGGCTCGTGAAACACTCTTGTTTGAGAGAGAATACAAACTGCAGCAGGTTGGTCGACTGTCTCTGTGTCGCTATAGCCGTTGTAGTGTGTGTGTGTGTGTGTGTGTGTGTGTGTGTGTGTGTGTGTGTGTGTGTGTGTGTGTGTGTGTGTGCGTGCGTGCGTGCGTGCGCGTGCGTGCGTGCGTGCGTGTGTGTGTGCGTGCGTGCGTGCGTGTGCGTGCGTGTGTGTGTGTGTGTATGTGTGTGTGTGCGCGCGCGCGTGTGTGTGTATGTGTGTGTGTGTGTGTGTGTGTGTGTGTGTGTATGTGTGTGTTTGTGTGTGTGTGTGTGTGTGAGAGAGAGAGAGAGAGAGAGAGAGAGAGAGAGAGAGAGAGAGAGAGAGAGAGAGAGAGAGAGAGAGAGACAGACAGACAGACAGACAGACAGACAGACAGACAGACAGACAGACAGACAGACAGACAGACAGACAGACCTGCAACCAAATGACAGTAAACGGCATATCAGAGTCGTCACTTCGAATCTGTTGACACTTTCTCGCTGGTTTGATCTGAATGGCAGCCACCTGCAGATGATGACATGGTGTGGCTCTTCGCCGTGGACGGGTTGAAGCGACCGTACAGTTTTACGTGAGTCAGCTTTACTGTTGCTGTGATTGTATTGCCTGTACATACGCACTGGATTCTGTGACATTCAGTTCACTTAATTCCGACAGTAATAATGACATTGTTCCATGCTGGACTTTTGGTGGAGTTTGTACCTTGCCTTTTATTTACTCACATGCCAAGTGAGCTGATTCAGATCTTTGTTGTCTTCGTGTGACTTTTTTTTTTTTTTTGAGCGATAATTACTCCCTATGAAATTGAAACTTGTTTTTTCAACTGATAGTTTTTGTTGCTTTCTGTTGTTGTTGTTGTTGTTGTTATTCCTAGTTGCTGGTAAACGCAGTTCAGTCAGCTTTACAATACTGATTTTACTGCGGAATGCATCTAGTTGGGAACTGCGACCGAAAGTGCAGTTTCTTCCCTGTGTGAGATTTACGCAGTTGCTTCCCATGTGATTTATATATATATATATAACCAGATCTCTCTCTCTCTCTCTCTCTCTCTCTCTCTCTCTCTCTCTCTCTCTCTCTCTCTCTCTCTCTCTCTCTCTCTCTCTCTCTCTCTCTCTCTGTTTTTTGTTTGCTTACCTTTTAATAAATTTTATTGTCATTTCTTTTCTTGTTCATTTTCCTCCCTCTTCTTCTCCACTTTCGTTTTTCCCCTCAGTGACGCTGATGGCATTCTAGTGGGTTTTGACGTCGATGTCATCTCCGCGGGTAAGTGGCAGTTTGGATTTGTAACTGTAGTCGAGAGCCGGTTTGGCCTAGCGGTAAGGCGTTAGGCTGGTAAGCGGGAGGACCTCGGTTCGATACAGCTTCGGCTCTCCTTTCTCTTCAAAAGTTGTGGTTTGTGGACACGGTCTTGTGACTTTGTTCCTCACAATTAATGAAACATTAAAATGGCTCTCATCGCTGTCCATCTTAATGCAGGTCATTCTGGTGGTGACAGTGCAGCGATAGGTATATACTCTACCTCTTCCCCCACCTCCATACCCCCTTGCCCCCATTCTCCCCGTCCCTAATAAGCCTTATGGTTTCTGTGGACGTTAAGCACCATGTTTACTTACTTACTTACGTAACTGTAGTGCTGCTTGTTTGATCTATATATCGGATTTCGAAATGCAGCTTCAAAATGTTCTCCGTACGTACAGTACTGCGTAATCTGAGAAAGCAAAGACGTAAACGAGTTTTGATACAAAGCAAAAGTGTGTAATTGTCATCTGTATATGACGGCATTATGTGTTTATATCTGTCGATTATATAACAGCAATGTGTGTTTGTCATTGTGTGACAGTGAGATGGCAAACACTCAATGCAATATATTGAAAATTATATAACGGCATTGTGCGTGTGTCGTCAGTGTGTGAGATAACAGACAGCCGATGCAAGATTACATAACGGCATTATGTGTTTGTCAGGGTGTGAGACAGCAGACAAGCTATGCAAGATCT
>OY757545.1:15853898-15858935 GCA_963584105.1 Alviniconcha strummeri
CGTTCTGTCCACAGACGTGTTGCAGTTCTGCCTACAGATGTGTTGCCGTTCTGTCCACAGACGTGTTGCCGTTCTGTCCACAAGCGTGTTGCCGTTTCCGTTCTGCCTACGGACGTGTTGCTGTTGTTTCCACAGACGTGTTGCTGTTCTTTCCACAGACGTGTCGCCGTTCTGCCTACAGACGTGCTGCCGTTCTGCCTACAGACGTGTTGCCGTTCTGTCCACAGGCGTGTTGCCGTTTTGCCTACAGAAGTGTTGCCGTTCTGTCCACAGACGTGTTGCCGTTCTGCGTACAGACGTGTTGCCATTCTGTCTACAGACGTATTGCCGTTCTGTCCATAGGCAGGTTGCCGTTCTCGTTCTGCCTACAGACGTGTTGCCGTTCTGTCCACAGACGTGTTGCCGTTCTGTCCACAGACATGTTGTCGTTCTGTCCACAGACGTGTTGCCGTTCTGTCCTCAGACGCGTTGCCGTTCTGTCCACAGGCGTGTTGCCGTTCTGTCCACAGACGCGTTGCCGTTCTGCCCACAGACGCGTTGCCGTTCTGTCCACAGACGTGTTGCCGTTCTCGTTCTGCCTACAGACGTGTTGCCGTTCTGCTTACAGACACGTTGCCGTTCTGCCTACAGACACGTTGCCGTTCTATCCACAGACATGTTGCCGTTCTGTCCAGGCGTGTTGCCGTTCTCATTCTGCCTACAGACGTGTTGCCGTTCTGTCCACAGACGTGTTGCAGTTCTGCCTACAGATGTGTTGCCGTTCTGTCCACAGACGTGTTGCCGTTCTGTCCACAAGCGTGTTGCCGTTTCCGTTCTGCCTACGGACGTGTTGCTGTTCTTTCCACAGACGTGTTGCTGTTCTTTCCACAGACGTGTCGCCGTTCTGCCTATAGACGTGTTGCCGTTCTGTCCACATACGTGTTGCCGTTCTGTCCACAGACGTGTTGCCGTTCTGTCCACGACGTGTTGCCGTTCTGTCCTCAGTCGTGTTGTTGTTCTGCCTACAGATGTTTCGTCTATTCTGTCCACAGACGCAGGCGTTGTTCTCGCCACGGACGCGGGTCGAGGGGCTGGACGTGCTCGGTGCTCGCTTCCACTGTGATGAGGGAGGGGCGGGGGTGATGGTGAAGAAAGGCTCCCCCCTGCCCACGTGGTGGAACCCCGCCTTCCGCAGGTTGTACTCCTCGGGACGGTACCACGCTCTTTGCCGGGCTGACTCGCAGAAATTCAACTGTACGTACACTTGGCCTTCCGTCTGAGTAAGAACGATGCCTTTATCGAGTCATTAGTTAACTCCCTTGTTTGTTGTTTATACTGACCTCCCTTTGCTTTGTCATTGGCTTTCACGGTACAAACTGGACGCTGGTAGGCCTAGATTGATGATAATAATGATGATGGTGATGATGATACTACTGTTACTACTGCTACTATTTGCCGGTTGACTTACACTGGCATGACACCAGAAGAAAGCATAGAACACTTCACTATATTGGTAAATGACTTTGCTCTTCCTCTCTCTCTCTCTCAGACATCCTTCTTCACTCCCAAACCGTCAAAAATGAAGGGAAAAACAAACAAACAAACAAAAGCTCTTCGCTGTTCATACGGATCGATTGTCGAATGTTTTTTCCTTCTCATTCTACCTACACATCTCCGGTAATGCGTATATTTGTAGTGAGTGAGTGAGTGTGTCAGTGTGTGTGTGTGTGTGCGTGCGTGCGTGCGTGCGTGCGTGACTTCTTTTTGAGATCAAATCAGATGCCTTGCTGACGTGTCTGTTACTTCTGTTTCAGATCCAATCAAATGCCTTGCTGAGTGACAGGTAAAGCAATTGGCTGTTCTTTCAGTCTATCATCGAACATGGCATGGCAAAAGCTGAAACAACTGGTTGCTTCTTCCTTCTTCGTACCTGGCACAACAATTAATAGCTGGAAAAAATAATAAAAAATAATATAAAAAACACAAGAAGAAGAAGAAGAAGAAGAAGAAGAAGAAGAAGAAGAAGAAGAAGAAGAAGAAGAAGAAGAAGAAGAAACAATAACCCTGTTAGCCTGTTGTCAGCTAGTTATTCCCTTTGGCTTTTGGTTGGTTCCTATTAATGTCAGTTGTTGCTTGTTTCATGTGTCTTTGTCAGTCCTCTTCCCAGCATTGTTGTAGTTGTTGTTCCTGTTAGTGTCACAACTGTCATAGGTTCAGGCTATTTTGTCGTAGTTTTATTCTTCCGATAGTGATTGTTCTTATCCTTTATTCTGTTCTTGTTATTGTTGTCCATGTGTAAAAAAGGAGTGTGGGGGGAAAGTGGCTGGCTGAGGTAACACAAGTCCAGTAAGTTCCTGCGACGGACTGATCGTTTTTTGTTGCTGTTGTTGTTGCTCTGGCTTCTTCGTTTCCATTGATCATCCGCCTTCCCTGTGCATGCAGGCCTCACTTCGGCAGCATCACAGGGACATCTGGACGAAACACAGAGACTAATGATGAGAACTGAAGAAAACTTCAGTTGTAGAAGCAAACTAATACTGCATAGTTTGTATCCCATGTTTGCGCAAACGAGATCATTTGGGCAACCAAAGGTAAATGGAGAGCATTGGGGCAACCCAAAACCAACAAGAAGGGGGGGGGGGGGGGGGGGTGCGATGTAGGAAGGGGGGAGGGGGGTTCAGGTGAGTGGCTGACTATATAGGCCCTGTGTTGAAATCAGCATCCCCATCACGCCTGGCAATCATCAGGGTCTCTCCTTGGAGCGAAGTTAACCACTTCCTTGCAGACTTTAAACGCCTGAAGAGACATGGCCCCGGTGACTTGTTTATTTACCACCCATTAGTTTCAGTACGTGATAACATGCAGCAGGGGCCTTTGGGGCGCACGTGAAACCCGTACGGCCGCCGTAGTGCAGTCTCCTTGAATCGCTGCTGTCTGCATACCATCATATCTCTAAACTAGGATTCTGGTTCCAGATGCCCTTTTGTCCATACAACAAAAGTGTCTGGCACTAAACAAAACAAGGTCTGGCCCTGCCGGCCGGTCAACTGATACGCCGGTTGACCTGGCCGAGCGCCTGTCAAACATGGGCGAACTGTTTTGGGAAGCTCTAAACATGTACATCTGGCTGCATGCGCTGCCTTTCCAGTGAGATCGTTGCTCAGTTTTTATTCAGCTTCAAGTTCCAGAAAATTTTTGGTCGGAACTCGCGTAGAGCCCGTAGTCTATGTACACAGCCGCCATTTGCAGTTGCGAGGTGACGCAGCTATCCTCATTAAGCCTTTTTCTTTTTTTACAAGCTTTATGTCCGAACTCAAACAAAATATAATTTTTACGGCTTGTATTTTAAACATGAGTACTTGCTTTAGCATGAATGGTACACATATATTGGTTCTCATGCTGCAACTAATATTTTTTAATTTGTTTAGAGATTATAAAAAGCTTCGTTTCCGGCCGTTCCCCAGCCTTGTGTTTACCTTCGTTTGCAAGCTCGGTTGCTGGCTGGACGGCGTGGCTTTGAAGAGAAAATTCGAGCATGGATCGAACACAGTTTTACGCGATAGTAAAGCAGATAGAACCGTTTCACCGGTTTGTCACGGATTAATGCATTTATTTACACACAAACACAGTGCCACAAAAGCCGGGGAGAACAAGCCGCAGACGGTTTCAAAACTGGAGATTTTGAAGTCGCAAAATGCAACAGGGTTTGTTGCTTTGTTTTTGTTTTTGTTTTTCCTCCCGTATCAGACCCTTAGAGTGACAGTGTAAGCAATGACCTGGCTATGGCCACCTAAGGGATCAAGATGAAGAGCGGCACATTCTCTCTCTCTCTCTCTCTCTCTCTCTCTCTCTCTCTCTCTCTCTCTCTCTCTCTCTCCTCTCTCTAGGTGAGCTGTCACTGCTGACAATTATTTGACTTGGTGTGTGATGCGCAGGGTAAATAAACAAGAATAAAAATAAAAAATAAACAAAAATACATCTGGTCACTGGAAGCAGACAACAGGCACTTGCATTGTTGCAAACTCAACTTACTGATGTCTCAGGCACAGGCACACCACAACTACACACACAGGCAGGCAGGCAACAAAACACAACAGGTCTACTGTTGTAATAACTGTATGTAACTTATTCATTAATACATTATTGTAAACTTGTGTATTGTAGAAGCAAGTTATCAGAGTTGGAACTTTGTTGCTTTTAAAAGCAAGTTAGCAACTGTCAAAATCACACAATAAACTATTAGTCTCACTATCGCTTGAACTTGTTCAAGTTAGCCATACAGAGATTGCTGTTATATAATATATACATATTATTTAATACTATACATATTATTATTTAAATATAGTACATATATATATAAATGCAGTTTGGTCAAGATTTTGCAGTGTGAGAGCAATATTCTTTTGCAAAAAGCCCATGATAACTTGCAAGACTTATTTTGACATACTGTACTGTGTCCAGTACTTTAATTGCTAATTATTTAATACCATGCACTCAGTAATCATTAACATTATCTTTTAAAAGCGTGCCATATGTCACTGATTCCAAAAAATGGCAAATTAAACCAGACCATTAATTATTTCACTGAGGTAGAATGTTCTGTTAATACTAATAACAGGCTGAACAGCTGCTGATGTATGTAAGTTACTAAACAGAGGTTTACATTTTGCACATTTTATTACTTAGCTAGGGGTATACTAAAAATAAGTTTTTCATGTCAGTAAAATGGAACTCAGAAGATTTCGAACTTATTTGTGTTTGTTACTGCTGGTAATTGTTCTGTTGTTCCAGTGATGTGTGTGTGAGTGAGTGAGAGAGAGAGAGAGAGAGAGAGAGAGAGAGAGAGAGAGAGAGAGAGAGAGAGAGAGAGAGAGAGTGTGTGTGTGTGTGTGTGTGTGTGTGTGTGTTACTACTGGTAATTGTTCTGTTCCAGTGATGTGTGTGTGTGTGTGTGTGTGTGTGTGTGTGTGTGTGTGTGTGAAACTCCAAGCACTGGTTTATGACATCCTTCCTTCAAGGAGGAGGTGCTCGGAGAGTGTGTGTGTGCGTGAGTGAGAG
>OY757545.1:15859135-15879135 GCA_963584105.1 Alviniconcha strummeri
AGTCCTTGCGAAGCTACAGGTGAGTAAAAAAAATAAAATTACAGCCATCAGTTATATACATGTAGGCATGAATGAGTTTGTGAAACGTTATACATGAGGATTTCCACACAAAACATAACGTGTTCACAGCGCCAGATGCACACATGCTTACAGAGAGAGAGAGAGAGAGAGAGAGAGAGAGAGAGAGAGAGAGAGAGAGAGAGAGAGAGAGAGAGAGAGAGAGAGAGAGAAAGGCTTTTGGTGTACAGTACAACGCTTGCTTTTATTGTAGCTGCCGCGTTCGAGCATTTTGATGGCCTTGATCAGGTCTGTAGTAGTTTCTTTTTCACAAAGAACTAGACAGGTTTTTGAAAGTATTACGTTACTGTTTCTTCGTCTCTGCTTCAACGTTTGGCATTTTAGACTGGGGTTTGTTTTGTTTTGATAGTGTTTGCTGATTAGGTTAACAGACTCGGTTTCTCAGTTTCAATGTGTGTTTCCCCTACCTCCACCCCCTTCTCCGCCCCATCCGAACCCCAGGTCCCCACCGGTTTGTCTGTAAACAGTAAGCTTTTTTGTCCTTAAATTCACTGATTCATTTGCTAAGACAAGACTTTCTAGTTTTTGTTGTTTTTGTTTTCTTGAGACTTCTTTATCCGTGAAACGTGTACTCGTGCAGATTTCGTCGTTTAGTTATATAGGTTCCTGGGTGCTGCTCGGTCCCTTCATTCATTTATAAATCTGTAGTCGGGTCAGTGCCGGTCTGTGGCCGAGTAGTGGAAAGAGTGACAATTAAATTTCGAAGGAAATACACTGCGAACACAAAGCATACTGCTTGACAATCCAACAGGCAAAAACAAAGCAGCTAACTAACTGATTAACGAACTAAGTAACCAACAACTGTTCTAACAATCTACATGTATATGTTCAAATGAACCCCCTTACACGAACACTAGGCGCAATTATTTAGTCTGACTGACAGTATTTTACATTGAAATTAAGCTGACGTGAAAAGTTCGTTGAGTGTTGCTTTACGTCCATAGAAACCGTAGGTTTATTAGGGACGGGAGCCCAGGACGTCCACCTCGACTTTCACACAGCTCCTGATCTCTGTGTGAAAAGTATGAGAGAGAGACTTTGTTGATTAATGTCCACGGCGGCGAGTAAAATGAAAAGTATAGTAAGTAAACATGGTGTTCAACGTCCACAGAAACCACGAGGCTTATTAGGAAGGGAGAGGGGATATGGATGTGGGGGAAGAGGGAGATTATATACCTATCGCTACACTGTCACCACCAGGCCTTCTGCATTAAGGTGGGTGGGCAGCGATGAGAGCCATTTTAATGTTTCATAATTGTGAGGGACAAAGTCATAAGACAGTGTCCACAAACCACAACTTTTGAAGAGAAAGGAGAGCCGAAACAGATTCGAACCGAGGTCCCTTTTGCATACCAGCCTAACGTCTTACCGCTAGGCCAAAACGGCTCACGTGTGTAAGTATACCCCAGGCAAAGCTTATAGTTATCACTAGCGGGAAGAACACGCCTGTTTACAACACATCCCTCCTCCACCCCGCCGTAATTTCTAGATGTCAGTGCCACACCTGTTCTACGGCACAGATTAGGACCGAAGCCCCCCGTTGATTGATTAATAGTAAGCCGAGAGTCGTGCCCTCTGATTGGCTGGTGACCTTCGCAAGGTCTAGCTGTCTTGCGGACTTCTTTGTGTTTGTGTGTGTGTGAGGGAGAGAGAGAGAGAGAGAGAGAGAGAGAGAGAGAGAGAGAGAGAGAGAGAGAGAGAGAGAGAGAGAGAGAGAGAGAGCATGTGTATATGTATGACCGTGGTCCCAGTACTGAGGGCGCAGGGTCCACAGTGAGAGGGGTTAATCAGCGCCATATTGAGTGGCACACACAATGGGCCTTCCTTGATTGGCAGGATCTCACTGCATGGCGTCTAGACATTATACCGTGCCGCGTCCACCGGCTTGATAAAGATAATGACATCATTTCTTGCGCTAACTTACTCAAACCTTCTTCACTTCAGGCCGAGCCAGCTGCAGCTAACGTTACAGGAATTTCAATTGAGCAGTAACCGACAATCCAACCGCCTCAACCCGCATTGCCAGCTCAGCTTAATGGGGGTGCAAAGCCGGAGTTGTTACGTGTGCTGCTGGGCGGAACGCGTTCCGTAAGTAAACATGGTGCTTAACGTCCACAGAAACCATGAGGCTTATTAGAGACGGGGAGAAGTGGGGGGGGGGGGGGGGGGGGGGAGATTATATATCTATCGCTATACTGTCACCACCAGAATGACTTCTGCATTAAGATTGGCAGCGATGAAAGCCATTTTAATGTTTCCTAATTGTGAGGGACAAACTCACACGACAGTGTCCACAGACCACAACTTTGAAGAGAAAGGAGAGCCAAAGCAGATTCGAACCGAGGTCCTTCTGCTTATACACAGCCTAACGCCTTACCGCTAGGCCGAAACAGGCTCACACGAGTTCCATGACCTATACGTACCTCAGTCAGAGTTCCATTCACCGTGTCTGCGGAGTGCGTAACACGGAGTCAGTTTATAACAACCAGAAGAATTTCGACCGCCGCGTACATGGTAGCTGATCGGGCCCGGGTCAAGAAGCAGAGCTCAGGAACTGGGGTTTGAGAGCCAGTTTGGCCTAGCGGGTTAAGGCGGTAAGCTGGTAAGCGGAAGGACCTCGGTTCGATACCGCTTCGGCTCTCCTTTCTCTTCAAAAGTTGTGGTCTGTGGACACTGTCTTGTGACTATGTCCTTCACAATTAATGAAACATTAAAATGGCTCTCATCACTGCCCATCGTAATGCAGGTCATTCTGGTGGTGACAGTGTAGCGATAGGTATAACAGTCTCCATCTTCCCCCACCTCCATACCCCCTTCCCCCATTCTCCCCGTCACTAATAAGCCTTATGGTTTCTGTGGCAAAGCACCATGTTTACTTACTTACTGTGTGAAAGTCGAGGTGGCCGTCCTGGGCTCCCGTCCCTAATAAGCCTACGGTTTCTCTGGACTTAAAGCAACACTCAATCGACGGGTCAAAATTATAGGTTACCTACAGCTGAAATTACTGTACCTGTTCCTTCGGCCCAACACTTTCCCTGTTCACGATCTGTGCCCAAACCTCTCCTCCCCCCCCCCTCCCCCCCCCCTCCCCCCCCCCCACACGCCGTCTCCTCCCCAGCCGCCTCCACCATCTGACCCCCTCCCCCTCCATAACCCTCAACTGAAGCGGATGCTGCCCTGCCGTGACCAGCACCAGCCCTGGTCACAGGCAGAACCCAATTTCGCCCAAACTCAATCCAGCCAAGACTAGTACGAAAGACAGGCAAGGTCTTCCGCACTGGTCATAGTTCAGGAGCCGTGTACGTGTGTGAGCCGGTTTAGCCTAGCGGTAAGGCGTTAGGCTGGTAAGCGGAAGGACCTCGGTTCGATACCGCTTCGGCTCTCCTTTCTCTTCAAAAAGGTTGTGGTTTGTGGACACTGTCTTGTGACTTTGTCCATCACCTCCTACTGAAACATTAAAATGGCTCTCATCGCTGCCCATCTTAATGCAGGAATCATTCTGGTGGTGACATTGTAGCGATAGGCATATAATCTCCCTCTTCCCCCCCCCCCCACCTCCAAACCCCCTTTCTCCCCGTCCCTAATAAGCCTTATGGTTTCTGTGGACGTTAAGCACCATGTTTACTTACTTACTTACTTAGCCGTGGTGTACAAGTCGAGGTGGCCATCCTGGGCTGTCCGTCCTAACGAGCCTTCTGGTTTCCGTGGACGTAAAGCTATAATGAACCATGCTTCGGCATCGGTCTCAGCTTGTCCCTAATACGTCAACCGACATCCGAGGACATTAAGCAACGCAACCGAACAAATCCGGACTGGAAACAATCAAGGCTCTAAACTTACAGTCATAACAAATATGTCCGTGTCAAGGGCCTTCAAAAGCGCGTGACATCAGTTCATGACAGACACATTCGTGCCAAGAGCCTTCATGACTATATCTAGCTCGTGACATTCACGCCAGACACAGTTATATCAATTCTATTCTTCTGTCTTTTTGCTCACTGTCCTCAGATGCTAAAGAGCATATTAGGGACAATCTATAAAGCAAGCTTGCCTTGGATATAAAATAGTTAAAATCAATGGGGGATGGGAGACGAGATGAGCTTGGTCCACTTGCAGATCAGTACTTGGATCGGGATATGTTATGTCAAGAACCTTCATGGCTATACATAGCTCGTGACATTCACGCCAGACACAGTTATATCAAGAACCTTCATGGCTATGTATAGCTTGTGACACGGATTCATGACAGACATATTCGTGTCAAGAACGTTCATGGCTAATAAAGGTCGTGACATTCACGTCAGGCATATTCGGGTCAAGTACCTCCATGGCTATATATAGATCGTGAAGTTCACGCCAAACACATTCATGTCAAGAGGCTTCGTGAACGTTTTTAGCCCAAAGGAAACATTTAGATCTTTTTAATATTTTTTTCTTCTTCTCTCTTTTCTTCAGCAGACTCCCTCAAATGTCACAAGTGAATCATCAACTAACTGCATGATTACAGCTGTTACTTGAAGAAAAACCGAGAGGTGAGAAAAATCCTGAGTTAGCAATTTTATCCAGGAATTTGTATTTTGTTATTTTTGCCAAGCATATCAATGTGGGGCTTTTATACCCCCCCCCCCCCCCACACAGACTCAGTGACTCACTCACTCACACATACACAATACCAAAACCACCAACAAACACAACTGCAAAGAAAAGAAAACATAGATATGTGTCGGGGGGGGGGGGGGGGGGGGGGAGGGGGGTAGCGTCTTGCATAGCTAATTATGCCCGTGTGGCAGTGGGAAGTGGGGTGGAAGTGTGTACAGCATGTTGTTGTTGTTGTTGCTTTGTTGTTGTTGTTTTTTGGGGGTAGGGGTAGCTAGTGCGAGAAAAAAGAAAAGAAAAAAGAAGAAAAAGAAAAAAACTACTACCCTTGCGGAATGTCTTTGGACTGAGTTAATGACACCTACACCAACAGCAGCACTCAGTACCACCAGAGCCAAAGCTCCTCTTGTCAGATTGCGCAAGTGTAGACTATCGACTAGGAATAAACATGATGTGCTTTATAAGTTCTCCCTCCTACTGTCGCTGTACATCATTGCAGTCTCACGGATTGGACACATCGTATGCACCCTGCACTGACACGGCAAAACAAAGAACTAATCAAGCCGACGTCACATGAAAGGAGACAAGTATGTGGAGCTGGCGCAGCCTAATGCATCCGATGCATGAACCTCAGTGCGCCGGGTTCGCTTTGACTTAGGCTGCCTTGATTACTGACATGTGCTGTTCTCATTAGCAACCATTGCTAGATGAGATTAGTAGGCCACGACCTATCTTTGGCCGCTTGAGCTGTCTGTCTGTCTGTCTATCTCTGCAAGATCATTTATCCCCAGTATCGTTCACCCCCAAGATCGTTCACCCCAGGATCGTTCACCAGTATTCACCCCCAATATCATTCACCCCCAAGACCGTTCACCCCCAGGAATGTTCATCTTCAATATATCATTGACCCCCAAGATCGTTTTCCCCGATAGTATTCACCCCGGCCCAGGATTGTTCACCCCAATATTATTTACCCCCCCAGGATCGTTCATATTCAGTATATCATTGACCCTCAAGATCGTTCACCCCAATATTATTACCCCCAGGATCGTTCACCCCAATATTATTACCCCCAGGATCGTTCACCCCAATATTATTTACCCCCAGGATCGTTCACACCAGTATTATTACCCCCAGGATCGTTCACCCCAATATTATTCACTCCCAGGATTGTTCACCCCAATATTATTTACCCCCAGGATCGTTCAGAATATTATTAACCCTCAGGATTATTCACTCCCAGGATTGTTCACCCCAATATTATTTACCCCCAGGATCGTTCAGATTATTATTAACCCTCAGGATCGTTCACCCCAGTATCATTTACTATCAGGATCTTTTACCTTCAATATATCATTGACCCCTAGGATCCTTCACCCTAGTATCATTCATCCCCAGGATCGTTTACCCTAAAGCCAGTTCAACTGGGTGAATGATTGTTCGCCGAACATACTTCGGACAGTTCGATAACTATGATTCGTTTGTTAATTGAACTTTTATTTCGCCGAACATGGTTCGGGCAGTTCGACGAATTTTACTTCGTTCTCAACTGGTTTGTAATGAGATGCAAGCTTCGGCCCGAACTTGCGGCAGACGCGCAGCAGACAGCATGATCGAAAATGTAGGCTAAAGTCAAGTCAGTATACTTTAATCATCCCTCACAGGGTAATTCAACTAACTACTATCTCATTCTGGGTCCCCGAGACAAGGCTGCGCCTACCACAAGTCAACAAATAAACAAATTCCCTCCGAAGCGAGTGAAGAACCTAGCGACACCGTCATCCATTTTTATTTTTATTTCTTCTTCATCCACAGGAGAGCTCTGCTCTCAGCCAGTCAGAGGCAGTGTTCGTCAAATAGGGCGAATGTTCCCAGAACATGGTGAGCGAAACTTTTTGGACCCCGAATATAGCTTCGTCGCAGTTCGACGAATACTCCCAACTAGGTTCGCGAAGAAAAGTTCGCCGAATTAAGAACCAGCTAGGTTCGCCGAATACTACCAACTAGGTTCGCGAATTCGCCCAATTAAGAACGGGCTTAAGACTTCATTCCCAGGATCGCTCACCGACTTGTCAGCTCGGACAGAGAATCGTTCTCATCAAGAACCGTTCGCCTCCATGATGGATGAAGAGTTGCTTCAGTAATGTCCTCAATGTCAGTTGACATATTAGGGACAAGTTGTGACCAATGCCGAAGCACGGTCCAATAAATCTTTACGTCCACGAAAACCAGAAGGCTCGTTAGGACGGACAGCCCAGGACGTCCACGTCGACTCTCACACAGCTCCTGAACTATGTTCGCCTCCAAGTTAAACCCGCAGCTTTAAACATGGCAAGTCCGGCTAACAATAAATTACTGTGGCGGCGTGTGGTGGCTGATCTGTCATCGTCATGGTCATGTGTCTATACCAGTGTAGTCAACACTGAAGCTTATCGGCTGAAATCGCTTTTCCGTGACTATAGATTATGGCGTATTTATCATAGATTAGTCTCGCGGTAGAGTAAACCCGGGCCAGCTCGAGTCAGTTAATGTGCCTCTACTTGCAGTACCTCTTACTCTTACGTACGTCGTCGCTGACTCGTATTACGCTGCGATTGGTGAGGGAATGACATCACACCATTAACAGTTTTACGCACCACTTGCCCGTGGCTACGATGCGTACTGCCATTCAATTTTTCAGTGTTGTCTGCATTCACTGGTCTGAAGCTGTAACCGTTTGTGACTCCAGTAACTTCAGTGACGTTATCTCACTCCGGCGATTTTCGGAGTCACCAAAAAACAACAACAACAAAAACAGGCATGTAGACGGACAGATATACTTGCTGGCATATACATCGCTGTGTGCCAGCGCACTCACACTGAGCTCTGGAACAGACGGAAAGACAAACACAAGCAAACACACTCAAATAATCAAGCCCGGCCGCGGCACACTAACTCTCTCTCTCTCTCTCTCTCTCTCTGACACACACACACACACACACACACACACACACACACACACACACACACACACTATGTAACGAGAGAAAGAACAAACACACGCCGGCTCTGACAAATCCGAGCGTGATTCCTCCCGACAAGAACGAGAAAGAAAAAGAAAAAACAACAACAGACAAAAAAGTCAAGAAAAACTCGGGGACTGAAACTAAATGTATCACAACTTCCTCCCGCCAGCGTGTGCACAGCAATGAGAAATGCGCACGTGCATAACGGATAGCTTGCCCTAGCTGGCTCTTCCCACGCGCTTCACCCAGCGGGTTTATAAACTGGCGGAACGCAGTCTTCACTACTCGGTGGTCTGGAGGTATGCGTGGTTTACCGCGTCCAGCCGCAGACCTTCCACCAGCAGTGTGTATGGTTCAGCAGTGACAATTACTCTGATCAGTCGTGTGAGCACAGGACGTCCGATAACATTACGCACGCACAGGAAACAACATAGGCCTACAGGAAAAACATTGAACAGATTGACGAAAAGCTGGAAATCTGGCTCGCACGTACTGGCTCTTCCTTAACTATCTACTTTATAAACATCTGCTTTGTGGCGCTTCCCGCGGCGATTTAATGACACCAGCAGGGTGAGTTTAATGTGCACTGCCACTTTTTTTTTTTTTTTTTTCTATGTTCTGCGTCTTTGTATTCAAATTAAATGGCTATTGCTAAAGCTGAGCGGCGCAGGATTTGCCGTCTTTGCAGTGTGAATTGAGACCACCCAGAAAGCCTGAACGTTGTTGGTCACTGACTACTTTGATACCGGATACCTTCTCTGAGTCTCTCTGAATCTCTCTCTCTCTGTGTCTGTCTCTCTGTCTCTCTTTATCCTTGCCGCGTTCAGTCAGTCTGTCTGTCTCTCTATCTGTCTGTCTGTTTCTCTCTGTCTCTGTCTGTTCGTTTATTGCAGTATTTATTATCTTCGGCCGCTTTGCCTTGATTTAAGTGCATGAGGTTGCTCCGATATGTCCTGACGGTTCTTCTTAGTTGTTGTATAACTTGAAAGTTCGTTTTGCAAGTGTTTTCCCTGTGTTTGCCCGTGGTTGTTGTTGTTATTAGTTGGCTGCTGCAGCTGCTCAGTGGTCTTGTTGCGGTTGTTCCCCTCCCCCTCCTCTCTCTCTCGCTCGCTCGCTCGCTCTCAAGCTCTGTCTTTCTCTCCTTTCTTCAACTTCTTCATCTTCATCGTTTTCTTGTTATTGTTCTCTTCTTCTTATGCGCCCATTTTAAGCACATTAAGTCTTCGCACTCCTCTGAGTCAAGTCTGTTTCACGACTGAAGTTGCTCAGCAATAACGTGAAATCTGTTGCGGACATAATTATTTATTTCAGCATTAAGACATCTCACTAGACTGCACGACCGATGAGCAACCCACAACTTTAACACAAGAGATTGGAGGAGTTAGGAGTCGACACTTGCACACCACTGAACCTCAACGGTGACCTAGGCGGCCAGTCAGTCCCCCCCGCCCAACCTATCCCGCCCCGCCCGAGCTCATAAACTACTTAAGGTCTCCGGAGACATTCGTGTTCTAGCCGTTTAATTAGGAGCTGTTCACATGATCTATTGCCTTCCCTTAACGTGACTGGCCCGCAGAGCTACAGGGACCTTTAGGTTATAACACCTGACCGAGTGACTTGACCAGCTATCGCTTTCCTCCCCCCCCCCCCCCCCGCCCCTCGTTCCCTCCCCTATCACCCACTCCCTGTTTCCCAACGTCCCAAAGACAAACGAGATGGCGTTCTGACGGAGCCGTCCATCAGTTGTTGTCTGTTTCAGAAGTTCCACAGAGAGCTTTGAGAAACCTTTGCGGCTGAGCGGCTAGGTTTCTGTCGATGAATATGAGTTGATGCTTAATGTCCTCAGATGTCAGTTGACATATTAGGGACAAGTTGTGACCAGTGCCGAAGCACGGTTCAATAATTCTTTACGTCCACGGAAACCAGAAAGCTCGTTAGGACGGACAGCCCACGACGTCCACCTCGACTCTCACACAGCTCCTGAACTATGGTTTCTGTCGGGTACGTTCCAGATGCTGTTTAGTCGCTCAGGACAACCCTTACTCAGTTGCGCTCCATGGCGGGTATAATGTCAGAGCTCAGGAACTGTGTGGAAGTCGAGGTGGCCGTCCTGGGCTCCCTGTCCCCAATAAGCTTTGTGGTTTCTGTGGACGTAAAGCAACACTGAAACGGGTATAGTTACTGTACTGACTGTCACTTGATTTCAATTCTTTAACGTCGATTTCTAGCTGTCCTTAAAAGTACACGTCGTTTTCAAAAAAAAAAGAAAAAAAAAAAAAAAAAAAAAAAAAATAAGGACATGGGTCTAGGCTGGGGGGAAGGGGGTTAGTAGTCGGTAGTGGGTGTTGACAGCTGAGTCAGGACCGAGGTACATACCACGTGTACAGTCGATTACACTAGAACAATACTCTGTGCTAAAATGCCTGGCGGCGATGTGAACCATCCTGTCGTTTTACAAGGTCATTATTATTTTCTGAAGATGTGCGGAGAAACGAATTATAGTTCGCGAACCTAGTGCGGGGTATTCGTCGAACACGGAAAAGGTTCGGCGAACATAGTTGGTTCTTAATTGGGCGAACTTTTGCTTCGCGAACCTAGTGCGGGTATTCGTCGAACACGAAAAAAGTTCGAAGTATGTTCGAAGTATGTTTGGCGAACTAACAGTTCGCCCAGTTAAGAATGGGCTTAACAGAGGGAACCTCCGACAGCTGTGCGCCCCCAACTCAGACGGAACCTGGCTATCTGCCGAACCGGAAACAGGTCACACTTGACTTGGTAACTCCCCGACAGCAGAATAGCGCTTACGTGTCTTAAACAAAAACCATCAGGTGAGAAACAGTCTATACGTTACACGAGGCGGAGGGCATAGGTAATTTGATCGGTTGGTGACACGGTCTGTGGGGTCCAAGTAGGTGACAGTTAAGTAAGCAACCGTGTAACTTAAGTCAAAGGTTGTAAATATATATATATAAACCACTGGCAGCGTTGATAACAACGGCTTGCGTGCTTGACATAGGACACAACAGTAACCTACCTGGAGGATGAACGTAAAATATGTAGATCTATACGTATTGAACGGCTTTCATAGGTCAATCTCTTTCAACGCCCAGCCAACAGTGTCAGGCCTTTTAAAAATTTTATTGTTATTTTAATCAGAGCGAAACACGAAACGGAAAATAAGTGTAGCTTACATTTAACATCAAGAACAGTTTTAAAAAGAGAGACAATGTTGTGTTCAGTTCAAGATGGTACCATGCTCTCGACAAAGGCAATAAGCGCTCCACCCTGTCTCTAAGAAGTTCCCCCGGCGTTGCCTTTGAAACAGTTCCAATGTTCGTCTGATTGTATGACCTTCTCTCGTCCTTTCAAGGAAGATCGTCGAGTGCTTCCCCTTTCTACGCCTCTCTCCTCCACGCGGTCGACGGTGTGATGTCCTTGGCTTTGTGCCTGCAGGTAGTGCCTCGAGCTCCTCAACACCTCAGCTCTTCCGGATGTAACTCGATTATGCACAAGTGTGAATTTGCGCGCGCACAGGGCCAAGCAAATTCCATCCATGCAATAAAGTATTCTGTTCACTGTTAATGACCCAGAACCAGCGGTACTCATGCAGTCCTACTAGCAACCATAACGCTACCCTATTTTTCAAAAGAATGGCAGGAGGTAAAATGAAAGTAAATTAATCGGGAAGGTTGTGGTTTGTGGACACTGTCTTGTGAGTTTGTCCATCTCTTCCTACTGAAACATTAAAATGGCTCTCACCACTGCCCACCTTAATGCAGGAGTCATTCTGGTGGTGAGAGTGTAGGGATAGGTATGTAATCTCCCTCTCCCCTTACCTCCATACCCCCTTCCCCCCTTCTCCCCGTCCCTAATAAACCTTATAGTTATTCAGCACTCTGTACGAATGTGATGTATCTTATGCTAGTTATCCAGCACTTTGTACGAATGTGATGTATCTTATGCTCATGGCTATACAATGTGAAATGGTAAAAGTATGCAGAACAATGTACATCGTCCATCAAATCGTCGAAGATATTGCTGAAGTGTAATATATGTTCACCCCCTCCCCCACCTCCACAATTCCCTCCTTGTGTATGGGTCGGTGGCCTTCACAATAAACCATGTGTCAGTGCCAGTGTCAATTTAATAAGCCTTATGGTTTCTGTGGCCGTTAAGCACCATGTTTACTTACTTAGTTAGCCATAACACTACACTATTTTTCAAAAGAATGGGAGGAGGTAAAATGAAAGTAAATTAATCGGGAAGGCGTACAGTATTATAAGGAGAATTCCCAGCAGGCAAACTCTGACCCACTCCAGACGACAACCTGAAACAAGGATGGCTGCTAGCGTTCCAGAACAAGATCCAAACGCATAAAGGTTTGATAAATAAACAGCGTTCTTTTGAACCATTTATGTGTCTGTTTCTCTCTCATTGTCAACTTAAGGGGACATTAGGTTTCGAACCACTGACTCCCCACTGCGGGGCGGACGGAAGGCACACATTCGCCGTAAACGTTGATGCGATCTAGAACATGTGTGAACCAGTTTGCGTGGGGTGGGTATAGCCTAGTCTGTTTAGTGCGTCCAACGGATTATGGCTAATCCCTGCGCTCAACCATTTGAAAACTGGACCCATTGTAATGGCCTTCGAAAATGATGTATTTCGCAGATAGTGTGTGTAGTGTGTAGGCTTCGTCGCAGTTCGTCGAATACCACGCAATAGGTTCGCGAAGCAAAAGTTCGCCCAGTTAATAACCATCTATGTTCGCCGAACTTTTTTCGTGTTCGACGAATAACCCGCACTAGCTTCGCGAACTATAATTCGTTTCTTAATTGAGCTCAGACGAACTCTTAGTTCCCCGAACATGGTTTGGACAGTTCGACGAACTGTACTTTGTTTCTTAACTGGTTTATAATGAGATGCTAGCTTCGGCCCGAACTTGCGGCAGAAGTGCAGCAGACAGCATGATCCAAAATGTAGGTTAAAGTCAAGTCAATACACTTTAATCATCCCTCACTGGGTAATTTAGCTAACTACTATATCATTCTGGGTCCCAGAGACAAGGCTGCGCCTCCCACAAGGCAACAAACACGTCATTTCCCTCCGAACGAGTGAAGTATCGACAAAGTCATCCATTTGTATTTTTCTTTCTTCCTCATCTAAAGGAGAGCTCTCTTTGCTCTCAACCAATTAGAGGCAACGTTCGCCGAACTGGGCGAATATTTCCGGAACAATTTGAACGAAGCTTTGTGGATCCCGAACATATCTTCGTCGCAGTTCGACGAATACCCCGCACTAGGTTCGCGAAGCAAAAGTTCGCCCAGTTAAGAACCAACTACGTTCGCCGAACCTTTTTCATGTTCGACGAATACCCCGCACTAGGCAGTTCGCGAAGCAAACGTTCACCCAATCAAGAACGGGCTTTAATCAGGGGCTGCATGTAGCCCATGCAGTCTCTAGTATGCGGTGACTATAATTATCTTAAGCCACGGTGAGCTCCTAACATAACCGCATCAATCCTCTAGAAATGGAGATATATTTTTTGAAGACGGCACGTAGCTGCATGCCCATGTCACGGGGTAATATTACACGGCTCTCACCCCAAACCCCGCACTCACGAGTCGAACGCATTTGTCAGTGTGCAATCATTATTGCGCAGTATACCGGCTGACGTTCAGAGCGCTGAGCTTGGAAAACGCTACAAAAACCTGTACAACAAACAGCAAGTACAAATGTCTGCGTAACTAGGGCACTCAACAGTGTGACGACGTGTATTTGTACTGTCTCCCGTCGGGTAAGTCAGTGTGACGTGTGTTTGTACTGTCTCCCGTCGGATAAGTCAGTGTGACGAAGTAACCCAGTGTGACGCAAAAGCCCTTGACTACAGAGTCATGTTTCAAAGCGTCCCGTTACTTTGTAACGGCTTCGTAGCTCACTGTGTGGAATGCGATTCCGGTTCGGAAGATATCTCAACCCAGGTGTTCAGTGGGTGTGTACACACAGGTCTTCACGCTGATTAACCGACGCTTTAGGCCCGCGAGATTTTGGGGTGGTGAGGGAGGATTTGCTACGACTGCAGCGCACCGTAGCTATGCGCTGAGAGACCAGCGATGGGCATGTTGCGGACAGAGAAGTTACGGTCTTTGTACAAGCAACACCGAGCTACCATTTTTCTCTGTTTAATGTCTTGAGGAAGTCAGAAATAAGGCAGCCATGCATGCTTCGCTTTGCTTAATTGCTGCTATGAGTTCTTCCTTTCTGATCGAGTCCTGTTCGTTGTGCGCTTGACAGGATGATAAAATCCAAGCTGTACCTTTCGATTTTTGCCTTACCTGCACGTCCAACTTGATTCTTTCCCAGTCACCTCTAAACAGTAAGTTACAAATTTAACGTAAACAAACGGATCTGTGTGTGTGTGTGTGTGTGTGTGTGTGTGTGTGTGTGTGTGTGTGTGTGTGTGTGTGTGTGTGTGTGTGTGTGTGAATATTCTTAATGATAGTTTGCTCTGACAATTATGACCTTCCGCTGTTTTCTGGAAGGTGAGTAGCAAGAATTTATTATTCTTAACAGGTAATTTTGGTAAGGACCTGCCTTGTATGTTGTTTCCCTTTTTCATCTTTCTTTCTTTTGGGGTGGCCCCAACACCCTACACCCTACAGAGTGGCGGGTGAAGGGGGGGGGGGGGGGTCTGGGAGGAGTAGACCATTCTGAGAATTTTAACTGTTAGATTTCAGTACGACACTCCGAGAATGAACTGTTAGTTTTCTGTCAGGGCAGTCTGATAAACAACTGACTGTTAGTTTCCTGGAAGGGCATTCTGATAAGATTACAGATTGTTGGTTTTCTCCACGAACCAGTCACTAACAAGCTTCCCACCAGCTAGCACATCTTGATAAAACGCTGCATGACCATCCTTTGGACCCCCTTCTAGTTAAAAGTACGAGAATAGCCATCACTGACTGATGTGTGTCTGTCGGGTCTGCGGTCTTTGAGATGGACACCGCGTTTACGGTCTTGGCGAACAGCGTCTGCGTTGGATATGCAGGTATCCGGGAGGTTGTGGAGATAAAGCTACACGGCTTGTTTGCCGCCTTGTTGCCCGCCTTTATCTCTAGGCGGAATCACGCCGCTTGTCTGAGTAAGTGAGCTGACTGACCGAGTCGCAGGGGTGCATGGGTGGAGCAGAGACACTGCACTACTGTAGTATCTCTGGGTGGAGGGAGACCACTACTGTAGTATCTCTGGGTGGAGGGAGACACTGCACTACTGTAGTATCTGTGGGTGGAGGGAAACACTACACTACTGTAGTATCTGTGGGTGGAGTGAGACTACTACTGTAGTATTTCTGGGTGGAGCAGAGACACTACACTACTGTAGTATCTCTGGGTGGAGGGAGACACTGCACTACTGTAGTATCTCTGGGTGGAGGGAGACACTGCACTACTGTAGTATCTCTGGGTGGAGGGAGACACTACACTACTGTAGTATCGGTGGGTGGAGGGAGACACTACTGTAGTATCTGTGGGTAGAGGGAGACCGCTACTGTAGTATCTGTGGGTGGAACAGAGACACTGCACTACTGTAGTATCTCTGGGTGGAGACAGCCTATACGAACTGATGACTGGAGCGACTGGCAAAACGTGGGGTGCGTGGCTGAGTTGACCGCCGGTGAGAAAGCTGGGGGATGCAGCTTGGTAGCTGAGATGTACGGCTGAAGTAGAGAGAGAGAGAGAGAGAGAGAGAGAGAGAGAGAGAGAGAGAGAGAGAGAGAGAGAGAGAGAGAGAGAGAGAGAACTCAGAACTCAGAGAGAGAGAGAGAGAGAGAGAGAGAGAGAGAGAGAGAGAGGTGGGGGTGGGGCAGAGAGAGAGAGACAGGAGGAAAGAGAGAGACAGGACGGATGGGGGGGGGGGGGGGGCGGGGGGGGGGGGGGGGGCGATATTCCACAGTGAACTGACCGAAACTCAAACGTAGCAGAACTAAGCGGGTGGCTGAACGTTTCGTCTCTCCAAACAGCCTGCATGTTTCTTGACACTGTACTATTATCATAGTGACCTATAGTCACAGTTTCACTAGTGGGAAGTTCTCTCAGTCACGGAACTGTTTATAATTAGGCCCAAAGAGAAAGCTGTCAGCTGCAAGCAGAGTCTGACCGCTATACCCAGCCTACTGACTGGGTCAGTTTTACCAGGGCTTAACTTATTTCGCAGATACATTTCCAACTTTCTTCTTTCATGGTACTTTACGTCCACAGAAACCATAAGGCTTGTTAGGGACGGGGCCAGGGTGGAATCGGGGTAGAGATGAATCGCTCGACAAAGTGCTCCCGCGACCCGCAAAGACCGAAGAGACCGTCAGCCACCGCCAGAACAGCATCGTTAAGGAGGTGTCCGTAACGTTGTTCTGGCGGTGGCTGACGTTCACACACACACACACACACACACACACACACACACACACACACACACACACACACACACACACACACACACACACACACACACACACACACACACACACCTCAGACACCCGGCCAGTGCAAAGCAAAGTGCACGTACGTCACTAATTGCCGTTTCACCAGCTGTGTGGATCAAAGCCACAAAGACAGTGTCCGAAAAACAGCTGCTGAAGAACAACTCGGCAGCAAGACAATTAATCCATCCAGCTATGAGAGCCAAACTCCGCCTCCCCGCTCTCGATCTCTCCTGCCGGGCTCTGTGTTTTGAACAAGCTTGAGTCTCAGTAAATCACTGGGTACGTACGTGACCTCTCTGCATGAGCTCATGCAGTCCAGCCGCGATGACCCGAGGTTAGACCTACCCAGTTCTGATGAAATTTCGCATCGTTCCGCTGGCGTGACAGTAAACTGACTGACTTTTAAAGCCTGCAGCCGTAGAGCCAGAGTGTAAAAACTGTCGGAATAAAGGTTGCCAGGACGGGGGGCGGATAAGATACAAGCGAGGGGAGATAACGCCGGCACCAGTCGCACACCGCGCCCGCCCAGTACTATTGCTTGAGTCTGACACTGAGTGATAAGACTTAACCCTTTCCCTGCCGAAGAATTTGGGCTGCCGATATAATACCTTAATTCTAGTGCGAGTCTCGGAAGAGAGAAGGTAATTAAGTGAACCACAAACATCCATTTTCTTCTGCTCCACTCCGTCTGAACACGCATGACAAATGTAAATTTGAGCAGGACGTGATAAAACGCCTCACGCGCGAAGGACAAGCACTTTGCAAAAGATGGCATGTGATGTTATGAGGGCAGGGAAGTATCATTGGCGTGAGCTGCCACAAATTTAATTTTTGTCGCGACAAGCATACTTTTGTCGCGACAAAAATTATAATCGTGGCAGCACCGGCCAATGATACAGAAGTGGTTAAATTGAACCGTCAATATCTGTGGAACCACCGACCGCCGTGCGATGATTGCATGCTGGTGGCCATGGCATGCACCATGCGCTTCATGCAGTCAAAGCGGACAGAAGCAGCTAGGCTTCGTTTGAGACTGACGTGGACGGAATCCGCCCCGGCGTAGTACTGGCGGTGTTGGTGATCGTGGTTGTGGTGGTGTTTCATGTTTTTTGTTTTGTCTTCTTCTTCTTCCACTTTTTTCTTTCTTTTTTCTTTCTTCATTTTTTTCATCTTCTACTGCTCCTCGTCACCTGCAGCATCAGTATAGCGATCATCATCGCGATCGACCTAGTAGTAGTAGTAGTAGTAGTAGTAGTCAAGTAGTAGTAGTAGTAGGAGCAGCAGCAGCAGCAGCAGCAGTAGTAGTAGTAGTAGTAGTAGTAGTAGTAGTAGTAGCTGTTGTTGTAGCAGCATTGGAAGTGGAAACAGCAGTAGTATAAATAGCCTATACTGATTATCTTTGGAGTAAGATACATAGTCAGGGGAGAGGGGTATCAGTGCAAGAGTCTGAGGTGTGTGTGTGTGTGTGTGTGTGTGTGTGTGTGTGTGTGTGTGTGTGTGTGTGTGTGTGTGTGTGTGTGTGTGTGTACATGATGTGTGTGTGTGTGTGTGTGTGTGTGTGTGTGTGTGTGTGTGTGTGTGTGTACATGATGTGTGTGTGTGTGTGTGTGTGTGTGTGTGTGTGTCTGTACATGATATGTGTGTGTGTGTGTGTGTGTGTGTGTGTGTGTGTGTGTGTGTGTGTGTGTGTGTGTACATGATGTGTGTGTGTGTGTACATGATGTGTGTGTGTGTGTGTGTGTGTGTGTGTGTGTGTGTGTGTGTGTGTGTGTGTGTGTGTGTGTGAAGTAAACAAATGCACTCTCCTCTAGAGCTCTGTTAAGTCTTAATAATAAAAACTGCGATTACAACTTATTGATGGAGATCAAAGATGAAAAAGGGGAGCCCAAAATTCACCCCCAAGGGAGTAACGGTGGACGGCGGAGGGGGGAGGGGTGGGGTAGGGGGGGTGAGCTTACGTCGGGGACTGGTCAGAAAAAGAAAGAAGAAAAGAAATTGTATTGAGGGCGGGAATGAATGAAATCGGTTGATTGGAGATGTGAATCTCTTCTTGTTTAGTTTTTTTCCCCACCTTATTCTGACCAAACTCTGTTTTAGTCGTGTCACTAGTGTAAGGTCCTTCAGACCTAGATATAATGCCTTGATGCTCAGTTGCTTGCTCTTGTTGTTGGTGTTCTTCTTCTTCTTTCTGCACATGACCTCCCGCCCTCTCTCTCTCACGCACACACACGCACACACACACACACACACACACACACACACACACACACACACACACACACACACACACGCACGTACGCGCGCACGCACACACACACACACACTCACACGCTCGCACTCACGCACTCACGCACGCACGCACGCATGCTCTCACGCACGCACGCACGCTCGCACGCACGCACGCACACGTACACACACGCACGCACACACACACACACACACACACACACACACACACACACACACACACACACACACACACATTTGGCGCAGTCATCGTATAATATCGACGCGTCTATTTGATCTTGCCTTTCGATTGCCCGCGGCGACTTCTACTGAACGTCTGTCCTACATAGGACAGTCATATAATTATAGGTGTCGTAACTGCTGTATACTCCAACACTTCCCCTTTCCTCCCAAAACAAACTGCCACTTTGCATATCGACGACGGAGGTGTCGGTGAGAGCGCGAGGGGCTGGAGGGGGTGGGGGCTGGCGGACTGGGGGGCGGGGGGTTGGTGGGTATGGAGCGTGCGGAAAGTACGTATGTGGAGAGAGAGGGAGGCGGGGCGGGGGCTGGCTGGGGTGGGGGGTGGGGGGTGGTGATGGAGCGTGTGGGAAGTATGTATGTGGAGAGAGGGGGAGGCGGGGTGTGGGTAGGGTTTGGTGTGTGTGTGGGGGGGGGGGGAGGGTTCGGGGGGGGGGGGGGGGGTGATGGATCGTGTGGGAAGTATGTATGCGGAAAGCGGGGGAGGCGGGGTGTGGGTAGGGAAGGGGGGGGGGGTTATGGTGGAGAGGGGGGGGGGGGGTATACAGTAGGGGCTTTCAACAAACCTTTCTCCGTGTGTGTGGTTGACAAAATGTGAAACTCTTCCCGCCTCTCGCCCAGTAACCTTTCCGGTCTCGCGCCCGTCAGCTGAAAGCAAAGTGTACGTGCGTGCTGCCGACAGAAAGGGGCCAAAGGGCTGGCGGAAATCACATCAGCATTTCGGCTTCCCGTGGGCCTACACTACCCGCCGTACGGCGCGCTCCCCAGGCTATTTATATGTAGCCATGGATCTTCATATATATGCATAATTAGGTAGGTCCCTGCATGTAGCTACTAGCTGTCAGTTTTTGAGCTCAGCTGCTTAGAGCTTTGTGTGTTTGGATCGTTACTGAGAGCTGAAGAGCTGTCGACGTGTGAAGTGAAAGAAGAGGTGGCCGTCATGGGCTCCCCGTCCCTGATAGTCCTTGTGGTGTCTGTGGACGTAAAACAACACTGAACTGACTAGAGCTCAAGAGCTGTGTGCAATCGAGGTGGACGTCATGGGCTCCCGTCCCTGCTAGTCCTTGTGGTGTCTGTGGATGTAAGTTGTGAAGTGATGCTTAATGTCCTCGGATGTCGGATGACATATTAGGGACAAGTTGTGACCAATGCCGAAGCACGGTTCAGTAAATCTTTACGTCCACGGAAACCAGACGGCTCGTTAGGACGGACAGCCCAGGACGTCCACCTCGACTCTCACACCGCTCCTGAACTATGTGGATGTAAGACAACACTGAACTGACTAGACGGTTCAACAGCTGTGTGACAATCGAGGTGGACGTCATGGGCTTCCCGTCCCTAATAGTCCTTGTGGTGTC
>OY757545.1:15881506-15899006 GCA_963584105.1 Alviniconcha strummeri
GGCCACAGTCAGAAACGGGAACAAAGACACAAAGATAAGATGTTGTATCCTGACTGATACCGGAAGTCAGCAAGGAGATAGAGGATGAGTGGGATGCAATGTCGCCTACGGCATCCGGAAGTCAGCAAGGAGATAGAGGATGAGTGGGATGCAATGTCGCCTACGGCATCGAACAAAAAGTCTAGCGGCACCGTTCTGGGTCCTCTTAAGCTTTTCAGTCAAATTCTCGTGCGCTCCTGCAAACAACGACTCGCAGTAAGTAGTCCCGGGAGAGACACTGATCAGTGGAAACTGTATGAAGCAGACGGCGCAGGCGAGTGCGGAGACATTGGTGACATGTTGGTGTAAAGCTAGGTCGCTGACAATGGTTAAGCCAAAGTCTGGAACTTATCTTAAGGTTTTAATTTCCGAAAGACCGACTCGCAGCGAAGTCGGTACTGATTGTGCATGAGAGGAACGCGTAGAAATTACGAGCATTAATGTGTACAGCTGTTGTACCGTATCATTCTGCAGCTTGCTTGTGTGTGTGTGTGTGTGTGTGTGTGTGTGTGTGTGTGTGTGTGTGTGTGTGTGTGTGTGTGTGTGTGTGTGTGTGTGTGTGTGCGTGGGTGCGTGCGTGCGTGCGTGCGTGTGTGTGTTGTGTGTGTGTGTGTGTGTGTGTGTGTGTGTGTGTGTGTGTGTGTGTGTGTGTGTGTGTGTGTGTGTGTGTGTGTGTGTGTGTGTGCCATCCACGATTTGACCTCACTCATTTCTTCTTCTCCTTCTTTCATTTCGCAAACAGTACACAGAGCAAATTTAAACGGACTTACTTTGGATGATGACTGGGGCCATTTTAACTACCGAAAATGTCCAGGCTGAGCAAGAAATGGTAAGCTAGCTTTCGCCATCACGGGAGTGATGCGAGCTTCGCTCGGCTCGGCTCTGCATAATAACTAAAGTTATTTCCCTTCATAAGCAGTGACGTTTTTTGTAACTGCTGATGTCATTCCTTCGATGCGCGCGGGTTGATTTAGTAGAAAAGGTCCACTGTAAAGCGTTTTAATTTGACGTCACCAAAGTGTTTTTGACATCACCACAAAACATCTCTCAGTCTGCGTGCAGGTCACGAAAAAATAAAAATAAAAATAAAATCGTTTTTCGTGTGTGTGTGTGTGTGTGTGTGTGTGTGTGTGTGGTGTGTGTGTGTGTGTGTGTGTGTGTGTGTGTGTGTGTGTGTGTGTGTGTGTGTGTGTGTGTGTGTGTGTGTGTGTGTGTTTTGGTCTTTTTCTTTGTTGTTGTTGTTGTTTGTTTGTTTGCTTGTTTGTTTGTTTGTTTGTTTGCTTTGTTTATTGTTGTTGTTGTCGTTACAACAGTGTGTTGTGTTTATTATTATTTATTTTATTTTATTTTTTAACCTTTCTCAAAGAACAGTGACCGAAGAAATGGTTTTCATTATAATTATAGACATTGATTTATCCACTGACTCATCAGCAGATCGGCTTCAGGACTTTTCCTAGCTCGATCCCTAGACTATGTTTATAGCTCGTATCTGGCATGCCCTCCCTCAGACACAGTAACAATAGCAATAGAGAGAACTTCAGTCTTTCACAGCTTTTCGCAAACATTTCAAGACTCGCCGCTTTCAAATCAGTATTTGCACAATCAGCCATCCAATTCATATTTCTGTGGATTTTGTTGTTGTTCGATTTGCGATTTGTTGGTTTTTGTCCGCCCTCTTCAAATTGGCAGTTAATCACCCTTACATATTACCGCCTGGTATCTCTGTCTCAGGATACCGACGAGAGAACAGTACCACTGCTTGGGACTCCCATAGGACACTCATTTATTTTAAGAAAGAAGCCAGTAGATTCCAGACAGTTAATAAAATAGAGAACAAATGCACCCGAAAGCTAAAAATCGAATAATACCACTACTATAATATGTTCGTACATGGCTGTTTCCTTTGGTGGTATATAGAACAGTATGAACGCCATGCCCTACAGCAACACAATCGTCAAAAAGAAAGTCCATAATGTTTAAAAGCAGCTGCATGTGAACGAGAACGCGCAGGTCCACGTAGGGGAAGCAACCTACTCATTGCACCACAGCCTTACCAGGGTTGTGTCCCTTCTAGAAGTTCCGCTCTCTCTCTCTCTCTCTCTCTCTCTCTCTCTCTCTCTCTCTCTCTCTCTCTCTCTCTCTCTCTCTCTCACACACACACACACACACACACACACACACACACACACACACACACACACACACACACACACACGCACGCACCCCCCCCACACACACACACAAATGGATGGGATGCCTAGAACATCAAAAGAGGACAATTATATCAGACGTGGACCTCTCGACGCTATAACGCACACACACACACACACACACACACACACACACACACACACACACACACACACACACACACACACACACACACACACACACACACGGCGCGCACGCACACACGCACGCACACACACACACACACACACACACACACACACACACACACACACACACACGCACGGCGAGCACGCACACACGCACACACACACACACACACACACACACACACACACACACACACACACACACACACACACACACACACACACACACACACAGGCTTTACTAGTCAGTCAAGTCTAGTCAAGTGCTTCTTTGTTCCATTCAAAGGAAAACATGAGTGCCACACACGAATTTACAAACAAGCAAAGGAATAATATCTACATGTATAAAAGATTCATAGTCCAAAAGTGCGCAATATGGTACTAATATCACAAGCATGAATTTATCAAAGTAGTCTGTAAGTAGTCTGTAAATAAGGACTACTCGCATATACGGTTTGTCAGTCTCACACATTAACTGAGTGACCAGCTTGCCCTGTTGTAGTGACTGGTGGGTGATTCCATGTCTGATTACTGCTTGGTCAGCAAGGGAAGATACTCTCGATCACCTTTTTTGGAGTAGTCCACCTTGGTCACTGTCTGATTGCCATGGCTGTATGTCGCTGGGCAAGATGTGGAGTTTGTTGTTGTTGAAGTGTTGCTTTACGTTCACAGAAACCGTAGGCTTATTAGGAACGAGAGCCCAGGAAGGCCACCTCGACTTTCACACAGCTCCTGAGCTCCGACAAGTGGAGCTTGTTAGCTTTTCGCTCATTTCACCCACTGATCCCTTGCCAGCTGTCCTCTGCCCGTTTGCACGCGTAATGGAAGGTCATCAATAAACAGACTAAAACGAATAGGTCCCACTACACAGCCTTGTACACCAAACTTTCCTGGGTCTTCAGAGGAGTAAGAGCCATGGAGTAAGACACATTGCATTCTGTTATTAAGATCTGATTTTTTAATGTGCTACTTTTAAACCGTTTTGGAGTTACTTCCCCTGGCTTCGGGCAGGCCGTCCATGCCCCAAGTAGTAGACAGTGTTGTGACATGCGATCTTTTTTTTTTCTTTTTCTTTTTTTTCTTTTTTTTCTTTTTTCTCATTTATTTGAAACTGGGCTGTGACAGCCTTAAGTGATACCTTTGAAAACGAGGAATTAGTGCAACAAGGGTATCTACCTATGTGAACGATATTTCAACTGGACTCAAGGCAGTCAGGCAAGCAGACAGCTGAAGAAGCCAAAGAGGAAAAAGAAACAAATGACGGTAGAAAAGAAGAAGTACTTAGAAGAAATCGGGGGGGGGGGGGGGGGGGGGGAGGAATGGAGAAGCAAATGATCTGAAAGGCTGAATATTCTTGCAATTGCCACCCATGCCAAACAAATAGAAACTCAAAAGAAAAATATGCAAATAACTGCTTAGTCACGTATGATAACAGTGCGTGAAGACAATACCACCAAACCACCAAACTAAACGACTTCAAGAGGTCACTGGGAAATAAACGATTAAATCGAAACCACATTGTCTCGTCAGATGCAACTGTGTTAGCTAAGATTCTGTTTTAATGCATGTATTTCTTAGTTATGTATTATGAGTCTGATATGTGAAGCTGTACTGTGCTTGGAGATCGTTTTTACAACTGGGAAAGGTGATTATAAATGAATAAATTATTATTAGTACTATTATTACATAATTTATTGAGCTTTCTAAAGTAGATCTACTCGCAACACTGGAGAAATCCAAAAATATAAAGATCATTGTTGTGTTTTTTAAGCCCGGTCAACCATGACGGTTGTATCAGGGCGAGCAAATTGAAAATTCCAAAATTTTCGGCGACTGTGGGTAAAAACACAATCCCCACAACGATTCTTAAAACAGAAGGTGACTGAAACTCGATGAATAAAAAACACGAACTGTAAGGCCGAACGAACTATATGTATATACATATGCGAATTCTTACAGGTAATGCAGAGTGTGTCAGTGTGGGTTTTCGCCGTTCGTATGTCTGTGTACCCACAGTAGTGTCTGCATGACCTCACTAAATTCCAGGTACTAATCTGTGCCCGTTTGAGAAGTGTTGAAGAAGCTGAGCGAGTGACAAGATCTGACTGTCAGAGGTAGGTTGTCCAATACGAAGGCATCATAGAAGGCTATACTTGTTTTGAATATGTCTATCTTTGGCCTAGGCAAACTAAGCTGATATTTTTTAGAGCGTGAGGGAGTATTTGTGTACAGGTTAGATGCATACTCTGGGGCATCATCGTGAAGGAAAGCTGACAGTTCCTAGAGCGTGAGGGAGTATTTGCGTACAGGTTAGATGTATACTCTGGGCCATCATTGTTAAGGACCCTGTACATGAACAGACCCTTATTGTATTTCATTTGCTGTTGTTTCTGTAGGCTCATTATTCTCATCTCTTTTAATTTCTGGTCAGTAATTAGATTTGCATCTTGAAAGATTAACTTTACAGCTCCTCTGTGCAGAGAATTTCTTTTTGAGGACATCGCTACATCCATCCCACACGACTGATATATAATCAATGTGAGGTTTAGTACGGGCACTGAAGAACAGTTTCTTGGTGTCGATGTCTACCATATACCTTAGTTCTGACAGAAGGAAGTCTCGACCTCAGACTGTTTTGCATACATTATCAGTATGCCAGTCCCAACGAGGTTTACTTGGTAAGTAAATTGTTTTACGCCCAGTCAACCAGTGCGGTTATATCAGGGCGGAGGTTTACTGGGTATGCATGGTTATACCTAAAAGATGGTGTTCCGACACTTGATCTATTTTCGCCACGCCTAGAACGAGATCGAGCGGTGAGAGTGACAGCTGTCGTTTCTGTCTGGTAGCAATTGTCATAGACTTGGTCTTGATCGGATTGATGACCACATGATTACTGTCACACCAGTTGGATGCTTGATCTAAGCCGTCTTGTATATTACTGCTGATTTGTGAAATATCTTTTCTAGATGTGTGTAGTGTCTGTTATCTGCCAACATGTCACAATCAACAGATACTTTTTTTTTTCCTTTTTTTTTTAACGCGTAAAGGAAGGTCATCAATAAACAGACTAAAACGAATAGGTCCCGCTACACAGCCTTGTACACCAAACTTTACTGGGTCTTCAGAGGAGTAAGAGCCATGGAGTAAGACACATTGCATTCTGTTATTAAGATCTGATTTTTTAATGGGAGAGAACGTGAGTGTTAAAATAAATGGGGAGCTTCTTCAATAGGATATCATTATTAACGAGGTCAAAAGCCTTCTCTGTGTCTAGGAATACTACACCGGACACCTCAGAGTTATTCATGGCTGTAAGCCAAGAATTTGTAAGGTGTCCCAGTGCAGTGTTTCAGGAGTATTTACGTCTAAACCCATGCTGAAATAGGTGGAATATACTTCTCTTTTTCATTTTTGAAGTTTTAACAACAAAGACAGAAATGTTACTGGTTAGTAATTAGTCAGATTTGTTTTATCCTTAGATTTTGGAAGCGGAAACACTTGGGGGGGGGGGGGGGGGTCCAGCTCAGATGGGGGAAAATCCTCGATCAATAAATCAAAAACATATATGTAAGCGAGTCCGTTATGTAAGTACGGTAATGAAAATTTTAATAACTTGTTGTGTTTATTGCCAGGTTTATTTCAATTTTTCCAGCTTCGATATATATTTGCCTAATTTCGAAACGGAAAGACATGAGATTACAAATGGGTCTTGCCCGCTAGATGTTTGTTTGCAGAAATCATGTAGAAGATTCGAACACTCGTAGGCAGTGGTTCATGGTTCTGTTAATGATTCTGACACAGACAGGAAATGATTACTGAAAGCATTTGCAGTTAGATTTTTCGGGACATCGGCTGAAGCAGAACGATGTTCTTTTGTAAGTATATCTAGAGTTTGCCACACAGATGATAATATCATATTCAGTGACCCTTTGGAAGTATTGCTTTTTCGCGTTTCTCACAAGATTTGTTTATTTCTTAGTTTCTTGTATTCAGGCAAACATTCTTCTTTCTTGATTTGTTCTCTCTCTGCCATTGTTTCCCTTGATGCCTTTGTTAAGCCATGGTGGTAAACTTGGATACTTTACCGCTTGCGCTTCAAAGATGCGTGTCTATTGACAACAGTGAGGCAGATATTGTACTATATCGCTGAGGCTTTGTCGTGATCAGTACAATTCAGGACTTGGGGGAACGGGACCCACTGCAGGTCAGTGCAAATGGTAGTATTATGAAAATGTTTAAAAGACCGAAATGATATGTATGAATGGGTTTTAGGCACACATTTTGGAAGCTTAATCGATCTCGAACAGGAAATGGGACATTGGTCACTTAAGCTCAGGTCAAATACACTGACCTCGGTGATAACGTCTGGGTTGTTTGTGTGTTATATACATATAGTCAATAAGTGTAGCAGACGTCTGTGTATTTCTAGTAGTTGATTTCACAAGCTGGTTTAAGCCTAGCAGTGTAATGGAAGTGTCCCAGTAGGAGTGTGGCTTTAGCAAACTAATATTAAAAATATTCTAGTAAAAGAATACCAACATGAGGAGATTTCATCTATCATAATTATGTACAAAGTCGTCGAACCATTCATAAGAAACAGAAGGGTTTCTGTACAAAAGTATAAGGGCGTTCATACTCGCTTTCAGTCAAGCTAAATGCATTCAGCAAAGCCGCGTTCAAGATCTTGACGCCTATGTGTAATGTGTGCAGTGGAGTTGTGTATGTATATTGCAATATCAGTACTAGTCATGATGCTGCTGCTGCGACCCCTGACTCTCTCGGCTCTCCTGGGTCTCTTGTCTCTCCACAGTTCTCCTGGACATGTCACTAGCACGGTGCTGGGATAATCGGTCCTGTGGGCAGCTACTGGATGGTAGTTCAGGTCGCCGATGCGGGCCATTATCAAAGGACGCCAACTGGACAGAACCCAGAAATTTATTTCTCAAGGATTGGGATTTTAAGCAATAACTTATTCTTACAATCTGTCTTTGCTAAGCTACATAGGCATACACATAGAGATGATTAATGATACTCTCAATATTCACACAATATTACAGAACAGTAGCAACATCAATACTAGCAATGCAAATGACAGTATGCACCACTAGATTCCTGAATGTCACAGGCAATAAAACCTGACAGAAATATGTTATCAACACTGATGTGTATAAACACTGCATATACTGGCGTGGTGTTTTATTACATTTGAATCATACAAAATACAGCCCTAGGATAGTGCACAGTGTACGAACTTACGCAAATTTATTTTAAAACTGTATAGTGAACTGAATGTTTTCGATTTGGTTGGGAGTGTGTTCCTGGTTGAGGATCCAGAAAAAGCAAAACTCGTCTTCAGTAGAAAAACAACAACATGAAACAAGAATGACTGCTAGCTAGACAGACAGACAGACAGACACAGAGAGAGACCGACAGACAGACAGACATACAAGATCCAAACATATAAAAGATTCAAAAGAACGCTATTTATTAGGACAAGACAAAACCAGCACATTTTAGGGGTAATCCCATTTGTTAAACTACAAAACGACATATAAACAACAGCTAAACGGTCATAAATTATGAGGAAGTAAAGTGGTTTACTTTTTCACTTCATTTTCCATCGTTTTTGACCGTTTAGCTGTTCTTTAAGTGTTGTTTTGTAGCTTGACAAAGGGGATTGATTACCCCGAAAGTTTGCTGGTTTTGTTTCGTCGTGAATAGGTCAATACGAGGGCGCGATAAAACATAGTTATTTGACCCGTACCGTGGTGGATTTCGTTGAAGAAAGTCGCTCACATACGGAGGTGCTTAGCCGATTTGGATTTTGAAAAGAACTCATTGACTGACTGCACTGGACGCTACGTGTTGCTCTCATCTTTCGACGCTTCACCTGTCACACGGGTAATGAAACATCAAAGAAAAAACGTTTGACAAATTTCACCTCAGTTACATATGGCTGTAAGAGAAGTAGCAACAATAAATGGCTGGCACAACAAAACGTAACGGCAACAAACAAACACAATGCCAAAACAAAACAACAACAAAACAACAATAACAAAACCGCATTTTCAACAAAAACAAATAGAGACAGACAGATAGACAGGCAGAGACAAACACAGACAACTAGAGGGAAGGGGGGGGGGAAGAGAGAGAGGGAAAGAGACAGACAGACAGACAGACAGAGTCACATAGAGAGACAGAGACAGACAGATGAATAGAAATAGAAATGGTTACAATTTTATAGTAAAAAATGTATATTAAAAAAGGGAAGGGTGCTGGGGAAGTTGGGGTGGGGGTTAGTCGAGTGGTGTACGTTCTATAAAACTGAAAAATTCACACACGTTTATAGCATTAAATATGGCTTTTGTTGAGTTACTGTCGCATGTTAAAGAAAGAATCACAGGCACTGAAACAGTTGTTCATCTTCTGATGTGCATCGTCAACTTCATGTGGAACAACTTCAGTCTTCAGATGGCTGTGTCTTTAAATCGTGCATAATATGATGGATAGATTTTCAGTTTCTGCTATATATTTCCATCAGATTATACGAAAGTATGTTGTCAAGATTCGGATTGCTTAGTAGAGATCTGTGTCGGTGAAAACACAAGTCCGCGCTTGCTGGATTGTGCTTACACCACAGCGGTCTGCCCTCATGCTAAATAACACACGTAAACATGATTCCTATGCACATCAAAATAACACCAGTGACTATATACTGACAACCACATTGACGAAATAAATCGAGAGGTAAGGCAAATTTTCGCGCAAAATTCACACTCCGGGATTGCTCAGAGACAGCTCTCACATACAGTGTAATTCATACCAATAAAAAGCAGGTGAGTACACAATCAGAATCAGATTAACGCCAGAGATCATTGTAGCAGTGTCAAACCAGTGTGAACACTCGCTCACCAAGGACCGCATCTTGATGGATATTGTGGATATGGTCTGTATTGTGGACGCTCTCCTCGGGATCGTACTGATGATGCGGACCAGGCGTCGGCGGAAGAGTAAATAGACCCAGGGGTTGGCGATGTGGTTGAAGGAGGTCAGGTGCACGGCGACAATGTCCGCCATTCCTGGCACGTGCACCGTCTCGGAGAGGTTAATGATGGAGACAATCTGGCCACGCAGAGAAAACAAAGTTCGCAGCAGGATCAGAATCACGTTTATGTCACTGACACTACGGTGTGTGTGTCTGTGCGTGCGTGCGTGCGTGCGTGCGTGCGTGCGTGCGTGCGTGCGTGCGTGTGTGTGTGTGTGTGTGTGTGTGTGTGTGTGTAAGAGTGTCCGTGCGGCTGAGATAGAGAGACACGGGGGGGGGGGGGGGGGGGGGGGAGACACACAGACAGACAGACAAACCGTGGTGTGAAGAGGACATGAACACTGAAGTAAGGAGAGAGAGACTGAGGTGTAAAAGGGGACATGAACACTCAAGTAAGGAGAGCGAGACCGGGGTGTGAAGAGGGGACATGAACACTCAAGTAAGGAGAGAGAGACCGGGGTGTAAAGAGGGGACATGAACACTCAGGTAAGGAGAGCGAGACCGGGGTGTGAAGAGGGGACATGAACACTCAAGTAAGGAGAGAGAGACCGGGGTGTAAAGAGGGGACATGAACACTCAGGTAAGGAGAGCGAGACCGGGGTGTGAAGAGGGGACATGAACACTCAGGTAAGGAGAGCGAGACCGGGGTGTGAAGAGGGGACATGAACACTCAGGTAAGGAGAGCGAGACCGGGGTGTGAAGAGGGGACATGAACACTCAGGTAAGGAGAGCGAGACCGGGGTGTGAAGAGGGGACATGAACACTCAGGTAAGGAGAGAGAGACCGGGGTGTGAAGAGGGGACATGAACACTCAAGTAAGGAGAGAGAGACCGGGGTGTGAAGAGGGGACATGAACATTCAAGTAAGGAGAGAGAGAGACCGGGGTGTGAAGAGGATACATGAACACTCAAGTAAGGAGAGAGAGAGACTGAGGTGTAAAGAAGGGACATGAACACTGAAGTAAGGAGAGAGAGACCGGGGTGTGAAGAGGGGACATGAACACTCAAGTAAGGAGAGAGAGACCGGGGTGTGAAGAGGGGACATGAACACTCAGGTAAGGAGAGAGAGAGACTGAGGTGTAAAGAAGGGACATGAACATTCAAGTAAGGAGAGAGAGACCGGGGTGTGAAGAGGGGACATGAACACTCAAGTAAGGAGAGCGAGACCGGGGTGCGAAGAGGGGACATGAACACTCAAGTAAGGAGAGAGAGACCGGGGTGCGAAGAGGGGACATGAACACTCAAGCAATGTGAACATTTTACAATTCCATCATAACGGTCACGGGGCGTATACGACAGGGGCTAGAGGGACGTGTCAGTGGGCGAGCCAATCTGGCAGTTAGTGTGTTGTAAGTCCCCGGTCCACTATCGGGCACTGTCGTTGAATCATGGAAACCACCACATAAGCCAGCATGCACTGAAGTCTTTAAAAGGTTGGACACTAAACGAAAGAAAAAAAAAAGAAAAAAAACTTGAACACAATGGCGTCGTGACAGATTGTGTTGTGCGACACATTTGAAAAAGGTCCCGAGTCCCATTTTCAGTTATCCACCCACCGTAAGAGGCGAGTAGCAGATGACGAAGACGATGGTGATGCCCACTAGGGAGATGATCATCTGTGTCTCTCTCGCCATTTTCTGCCGCCTGCGCTCCAAGGATGACACCTTGCCGAGCATCATGGCTCTGCGGCGCATCCGCAGCAGTACGCAAATGACGGCGACGTTGCATGCGACTGTAAACGTGATGAGGAGCAGCTCTACGATTGTGTACAGAAAGGAGAAGACTACGTCCGCGGTGACACCAGAATGTAAGTCGATGTAACACCAGGTACCAGGGTAGCGGATCGTGTTCCTCCCGAACTGAAAGAATAAAAATGCAAAACTAGAGGACGCTGCATTGGATTCGAAGAAAATGCTTTCTCTTCTAAGCACACTGCTAAACAGAACAGATTCGATTACCTGACAAAATGTATACCCCGAGAAGCTGCTAAATTCATTTCCCGAATCTTTCAAGATAGCATCGAAAAGATTTAGCAACAATTTGGCATGATTCTTTAGGCTCGACAGAAACTTCACTTTCAGTGTCTCTCCCACTGATATGCTTGCTAGTATTCACGCTCTTTCCGAAGATCAAATCCTGAAACTCATTCGCGACTCAAAGCCAACCGCAGCGAATGTAGACCGGGTTTCAGCCGAATTCTTAACCCTTTATCTTGATGATATCACTATCCCATTCTCTGATTCTGTCAAAAGCCTCGGCGTTCTCCTCGACAGCATACTGTCCATGGAGAAATTCATTAGTAAAACGTCCAAATTCTTCTGCTACAACCAGTTCCGTTGAACTAATTATGTCTGGAGTTATCCTTCCACCGAGGCTACCGTGAAACTGGTCACCGCACTCATTCTGTCACGCCTCACTACTACAATTCTCTCCATTCTGGTCTGTCTGCTTCCTCTGTCCACAGCCTTCGTCATATTCAGAACTGTGCGCTCGCCGCATCCTGAGGAAAAGAAAACAAAGAAATAAAAAGGTAAAACTGGCCGTATCACTTCTCTGTTTCAGTCGCTCCACTGGCTCCCTACCCCACAAAGAATTCAGTGTAAGATAAACACTTTCTGCTGTAAATGTATCTATCACACTGTTCCGTCTTATCTATGTGACTGTCTGCAAGTTTACTGTCTGTAAATTAAGTTCTTTATTGTCACTAATTAATGTAATAATACTCGTCCCTTTGGACACAACTTTGCACTGTATGAAAACCTTTAACAGTAGTAGTAGTAGTAGTAGTAGTAGTAGTAGTAGTAGTAGTAGTAGTAGTAGTAGTAGTAGTACCATCACCGTCATAAACAGAAGAAAAAAACAGAGATGATGCTTTCTTCCATGCGTGTCAGTTCGGTCGGCTGTGAGCCTGCAGATATTGGTGGAAGATATTGGTCTGCAGATATTGGTGGAAGCAGCATTCCTTTTCAGAGCACTGTTACGTACCTTGGAGTGCATCTTGACCAGACACCGTCAATGAAACAACAGTTCACTAGCCTCTGCCGCACTACGTTTCTTGCACTCAGGAGAATCGCGTCTGTCCGTCCGTTCCTGTCTAACAGTTCCACAGAAAAGCTTGTTGCGTCCATGATCACGTCTACAATGCTACTTTCGCAGGTGTACCTGATGAACAAATCCCACGCATACAAAAGATCCAGAACAACGCCGCGCGGTTTGTCTTTAAAAAAAATATTTTTAAATCGAAGCGTGATCATGTCACACCGCATTTGAAAGAACATGATGATGATGAGTTGATGCTTAATGTCCTCAGATGTCAGTTGACATATTAGGGACAAGTTGTGACCAATGCCGAAGCACGGTTCAATAAATCTTTACGTCCACGGAAACCAGAAGGCTCGTAAGGACGGACAGCTCTCACACAGCTCCTGAACTATGTTGAAAGAACATCGTTGGCTCCCAGTTAAATACCGCATTCAGGAAAAGTTCGCAACGCTCGCTTTCCGTCACTTCGACGGCACTCTTCCGCTATATCTGTCTCTTTCTCTCCCTTCTTCATATCAAAAACCATCGGGATCCCTTCGTTATTCGACAGAACGACTGCTCAATATTCCAAAGACAAACTTGGAAAACTTCGGTTGACAATATTCTTCTGGTTACATTGCTCCGACTGTCTGAAACTAGCTGCCGGCCGACCAGTGAGCTTCTCCCTCCCTTCAAACTTTCAAATGTGAACTAAAAATGCATCTCTTCCGCCAAGCTTTCTCATTGATTTGTACATGGTTGCTGCTACCTGTCTCGTATCCATGTGTGCGTGCGTGCGTGCGTGCGTGCGTGCGTGCGTGCGTGCGTGCGTGCGTGTGTGTGTGTGTGTGTGTGGAGTGTGCATGTGTATGTGCGAGCACCCGCGTGTGTGAGTGGATGGGTGGGTATGTTTGGGGAGGGGGGGGGAGTGTTAGCGTTTTTTAGGTCACATGTCTGGTATGCTATAGTGGGTATTCTGGCGAGAGTTGGATGGTGTGTGTGTGTGAGTGTGCGTGCGTGCGTGCGTGCGTGCGTGTGCGTGCGTGTGTGTGTGTGTGTGTGTGAGAGAGAGAGAGAGAGAGAGAGAGAGAGAGAGAGAGAGAGAGAGAGAGAGAGAGAGAGAGGCAGGGGAGGGGGCTGGGAGCGGTGGGATTATGGGTGGGTAATAATATAATGGGATATTTTCTTTCTTGTGTATTGTTGCTTCTCTTACGGCAGATTATTTTCTTGAACATTTACCTTCGATTTTTCTTTCCCACTTAACGTAGAGAATTAACGGAGAAATGTGTTAGGTGTGATCTTGTTTTGTATAGGCCTACAGATATATCCGCTCTACGCCTGCCTTCATTCGTTTAATACGATTTTGTAACTCTCTCTGTGTCTCTGTCTGTCTGTCTGTCTGTCTGTCTGTCTGTCTGTCTGTCTGTCTGTCTGTCTGTCTGTCTGTCTGTCTGTCTGTCTCTGTCTCTCTCTCTCTCTCTCTCTCTCTCTCTCTCTCTCTCTCTCTCTCTCTCTCTCTCTCTCTCTCACACACACACACACACACACACACACACACACACACACACACACACACACACACACACACACACACACACACACACACACATATATATATATAAACTACTAGGTTTATACGTAGTTGTACATTTTGGCGTGTGGTGGAGGATGTTCTTGTGGACTGTGCATACGTTATTGGTATGAGTGTCTTTTGGTTGTCTTTTAGCTTGTGGGCGTTTAATTGAATGTCGTGTGTGCGTCTGGCACTGTGAGCAGAAATGGGTTTTTTGTGTGTGTGTAGATGTTGTTGTTTTCTGGTGGCTTTTTCGTTGTTGTTGTTGGTGGTGGTGGTGGTGTTGGTTGGGGGAGGGGGGGGGGGGGGGGGCGGGGGTCGTCATACATAAATTTTTGTCCATTGATTCATTCATCGCCGTAGTCGATAAAATGCAGTCTGATCATCCTGTCCAGAGGTTCTTACTATGCTCATGGGTATGTCGGTACGGGAGCATGTTTGCATCGAAACTCCTTCCATCATTTTACTATTGTTGTTGTTGTTGTGTTGAACCAGTGTGTGCTCCAAAGCTACTCTTGGCAACGGAGCCTACACGAAACAACACGAGGCAAGACAAACGTCCTGACCTGCATCAAAGGCAGACAGGAGTAGAACGCAGACACATACACCCACACCACGGCCAGTACAATGCTGGCACTTGACTTTAAATATCACACTTTTGTTTTGTTTAGTTTTTTTGCTAGCACTTGACCTTAAATATCACACTTTTGTTTTGTTTTTTGTTTCAGGTGTCACTCCTCAATGGTGGCACTTGACCTTAAATATCACACTTTTTTGCTAGCACTTGACTTTAACTATCGCACTTTTTCTTTCTTCTTCTTCTTCTTCTTCTTCTTCTTCTTCTTCTTCTTCTTCTTCTTCTTCTTCTTCTTCTTCTTCTTATCTTTTTTTTATATTTTTTTTTTAAAATTTGTTTCAGGTGTCACTCATTTGTGAACAGAACAAAGAGCTGAAGTACATCATGGCCAAGAATACTGACGAACGAAGCAAGGCCAAAGGCCAGTACTGGATTGAAGTGCTACACTTGTTTTGATGATGAACATAATACAGATTATATTTGTTAAACAAAAAACAAACAAACAAAAACAAACAAAAACATATTTTATAAACAAAAAAAGAAAAAAGAAAAAGAAGAAAAAAACACACGTCCCGACCTTCATCAGAGGCAGACAGGAGTAGAACGCAGACACCGCCCACACCACGGCCAGTACATATTTGACTTTGTCATGGGTCACGTGGCGCTCATAGGCGTATGGGTAGATCATGGCCACGAACCGCTCCAGGGCCATGCAAGCCTCCAACAAAATTAAGGACTGTCTCGTGAAGATCTTCATGCAAGAGCCGAAGTCACAGACCGCTTGGCCCCCAAACCATTCACCGCCATTTCTGTAAAGGAGAAATCATCATTGTGACAGTTGTAATCGTTGCCTTTATCATCATCGTCGTCGTGGCCGTCGTTGTCGATGTTAATGGTACTGACCGTGACTGTCCAAAAGAAAGTGTTGAGGGGGTGAACTATCCCAGTACATCGAGAGGTAGGGGTAGTGGTCGTGGGAGAAACATGCCATGTGGTAAAGGTGGTGGTGGTGGTCGAAGGACGTGGACTGTAAGCGCAAGGTGCAGTTCAAGTACAGATACACATATGGCAGTTATATTTGTATGCCTTTGTTGCTGTTTGCCTTACTAGTTCATTCAGCTTCGATTTACCCTAGCCGTCATCTCCAAACAGTAACAAACTGACGCATTTCATGCGCAATCTCTCTCTCTCTCTCTCTCTCTCTCTCTCTCTCTCTCTCTCTCTCTCTCTCTCTCTCTCTCTCTCTCTCTCTCTCTCTCTCTCTCTCTCTCTCTCTCATTACCATCACTTAGTTTATCAGGGAGCGGCACCAAAACGGTCGGTAAAATATTTAGGGCTCATTCGGAATATTGTGTATTTAGCTGACGAGCACCTAGTGAGTGAGCTTTTAAGAGAATACATGTACAGGTGAAGGAGCAGACGCTGCATAGTCACACACACACACACACACACACACACACACACACACACACACACACACACACACTCACACTCACACACACACACACACACACACACACACACACACTCACACACACACACACACACATACACACACACACACACACACACACACACTCACACACACACACACACACATACACACACACACACACACACACACACACATACACACACACACACACACACACACACACACACACACACACACACACACACATACACACACATACACACACAAATACACACGCACGCAAGCATGCACACTTACACATACTAATACACACTTACACACACACACACACACACACACACACACACACACACACACACACACACACACACACACACACACAGAGAACACTCCTCTCTCTCTCTCTCTCTCTCTCTCTCTCTCTCTCTCTCTCTCTCTCTCTCTCTCTCTCTCTCTCTCTCTCTCTCACACACACACACACACACACACACACACACACACACACACACACACACACACACACACACACACACACACACACACACACACACACACACACACACAAACAAACAAACAAACAAACACTCACACACATACACACAGGTAGACGATGAAGGGGAATGGGACGGTCAGCAACGTCCCCAGCATGTCAGTGAAGGTCACCCCGGCCACGAGCCCGTAGAGGACGGAGCGCGAGTTCTCCAGCCGTGACCACCACAGCAGCACCAGTGCCATCAGGTTACCCACGGCAGCCGCGAAAAACGGCAACGCCGTGTGAACGAGGTTGATATGTCTGAAGTCGACCTCCTTGTCACTGATATTGCTGAAGCCGAAGGTGAGGCTGGAGTTGATGCCGGAGGTGAGGTTGAAGGTGATGTTGCCGGGCCATAGCTTGGTGACGTTGGCCGTGGCTGAAGCGGCCAGGGCCTAAGGACTGCCGGTGATGAGTTAAACACAGCTCTCCGCGGAGCTTCCGTTTCGCGGGTGATTTGTTTTTACGTAGGGAGCCTGTTGAAATGAGGCGGAAAATGATAGTTTGATACACACAAGTATAGACTTACAGAGGAGTGGTAGTTTGATACACACAAGTATAAACTTACAGTAGGTAGTCCAAAGTGCTTTCGGCTGCGTTCCGCGTAACTAAGTTGGTCTAGTTTTAGTGATATTCATTGACGGATTTCTTGTGTTTTTGATCCAATCTCAATACAATTTACTGTTGAGAAAAGCTTCATGTCTCGTCTTCCTAACAGTGTTGTTATGTTTATTACGCTTTGAAAAAAATGTGAAATTCACGTCGATTTCGGTACCCCTAAGCGCTGCCTTCTGTCAGCGATGCGCATAGGCTGCGAACACCGCTCGCTGTAAGCAGTTTTCAGACGCGGAGTGTTGGACGTACGCTAGTCCAGCCATGATGAAATCTATATCAATCAAAAGTGCTGTTGCTAAGCTTTCTTTCCACATCCATGATG
>OY757545.1:15904006-15909425 GCA_963584105.1 Alviniconcha strummeri
AAATTGTTTTGGTAGGACTGTGCTCTACGTGTGTATAGAATATTGTATTTAGGTTAATATGTATCGTGTGAGCGCTCAGGGCGTTGATGAGCGCATGATAAATGTACATTATTATTATTATTAACTGGTGTGCATAAAAACCCGATTGCTCACTTCCAAGCAAGGTAAGCAGTAACCTACTCACGGCACCACGGCTTTGCGAGGGTTGGGTCCGTTCCAGTAGACTGCTTGTGTGTGTGTGTGTGTGTGTGTGTGTGTGTGTGTGTGTGTGTGTGTGTGTGTGTGTGTGTGTGTGTGTGTGTGTGTGTGTGTGTGTGTGTGTAGGTGGGTGCGTGCGTGCATGCGTGCATGTAAAGAGATATGGAGAAGAAAAGAAAAGAAAAAAGAACTTCTCGTTCTGGTTCGGTTCAAGCAGACAATTCGTGTTAATAGAAGACCCCGCTTCATTTGGATAAGATCGAAGTGAAGAGCGGGAAATAGTCCTCTCTCTCTCTCTCTCTCTCTCTCTCTCTCTCTCTCTCTCTCTCTCTCTCTCTCTCTCTCTCTCTCTTAAGAAACAGGAAATTGTTTATTTAAATAATTATTAGGGGGAAATAAAACGTTTCCAGAGCTTCCTTCAGGATCACATTGCGACCATAACATTATGTAACATATATCAGAAGCTTTTCCATCACCTCTCTGTTTGTCTGTCTGTCTGTCTGTCTGTCTGTCTGTCTGTCTGTCTGTCTGTCTGTCTGTCTGTCTGTCTGTCTGTCTGTCTCTCTCTCTCTCTCTCTCTCTCTCTCTCTCTCTCTCTCTCTCTCTCTCTCTCTCTCTCTCTCTCTCTCTCTCTCTCTCTCAATTTTATACACTTTGTGTCGCCAGCTGTTAAACTTTCTAGAGCAGGTCGTAGATCTGGTGGCGTCTTACTTCTCATTAAAAAAGCATTGGCGGACTATGTACAGGAGATAGCTTTGGGAGTTGAAAACATAATTACTATGAAACTATCGAGACGACTGTTTGGCATATCAACTGATGTTTTTCTCATTTGTGTCTACTCAGCCCCCCTAAAGTCACCGCTGTATTCAAAATCAAATTTTAACAATGGTATTTCAGCTGTGGAGCATTGTTTGCTCACAATAACGGAAAAATATGGCAATGTCCCATTCTTACTATGCGGTGATTTTAACGCACGAACAGGTAACAAGCAACCATACCACGTGCTGGATATGGAATACTTTACTACAGTAGCACAGGATGAGCAGTATGGTGCTCAAGGACAAAGAAGGTCTCAGGATTCTGAAAAAAATGACTTTGGTAAATTGTTTTTGGAACTATGTACACAGTTTGACCTATATTTGCTTAACGGTGCTTGTGAAGGCGACGAGAGAGGTCTCTACACCTTTGTGTCAGCTACTGGTAACAGCGTCATTGATTATTTTGCACTTTCGCGGTCTATTGCACACCTTCCGCAAAAAATGTGTATAGAAGAAAGAATTTTCTCACAACATATGCCGATTTCGTGTGTATTGAAATGTGTAGATGATGTTGTGCTTACCCCCGATTTTAAGCCCTTTTCCTTTGAAAGGCTTATTTGGATGCCAGAAAACCTGAGTATTTTTACAGAGAAACTAAAGGAGAGAAATACTATTAAAGATTTAGACGCAGCAAAACAGGCCATTCCTGTTAACATAAATCAGGCAGTCAGTATGTTCACTGCCATTATGAAACGTGTGTCTGAGTGCATGAACAAAAAAGTAAAGGTAACAAAGCAGTACCCGAGACAAACATGGTTTGATAAAGAATGCCAACAAGCAAAAACTGAAGTTAAGCGTACACTTCGAAATTTTAGAAGAAGTAATTCAGTGGAAGATAGAACTAGGTATGTTGAACTCCGCAAACAGTACAGAAAATTGCTCACAAGAAAATCTGACTGCTATAAAACTGAAATGAAAAACAAACTGATAAACAGCGCGAAAGATCCAAAGACATTCTGGTCTACCTTAAAAAGAATCTCTTCTAAGAAAAGAGTGACTGGAAATATTGATAAAGAAGTGTGGTTAGAACATTTTTCAAATGTGTTTAATGCCACCACTGAACCTTATGAGAACGTTTTTGATGGTTCTTTGCATGAAAGCTTTTCTGAAACATTTAACCTTCAGTTGAACGGGGATATTTCTCACAACGAAGTCGTAGAAGCGATCAGCCATCTAAAACAGAATAAGGCGGGTGGACCAGATACTTTAATTCCAGAGATATTTATACATTCCGCGGAAATCATAACTCCGTTCCTTGTGGGACTTTTCAATCATGTGTTCTCTTCGGGACAGTTTCCTGATGCATGGACAGAAGCAATAATACAGCCACTCCACAAAAAAGGTAACACACAAGACCCTAATAACTACCGGGGTATTTCATTGCTAAACGTATGTAGTAAGCTATATAGTTATATTCTTAACAAAAGATTGGTTACATGGATAGAAGAAAATGGATCTATTGGAGAAGAACAAGCGGGTTTTAGGCGGGATTACTCAACTACTGACCACATCTTTACATTATTTGCTGTTATTCAAAAATATTTATTACACAAGAAGAAACTGTATGTTGCCTTCATTGACTTTAAAAAGGCATTTGACTTAATATCGTATGCAAATTTATGGCCGATTTTGTTAAAACATGGTTTGAGCGGTAAGATGTATTATGCTATACAGAGTATGTATCGCGTTGTAAAGGCCAGAGTCAGATGTGGCAACGGTGCAGGTTTGACAGACTTCTTCTTCTGTCAGAAGGGGTTGAAACAAGGGGAAATAACTAGCCCGCTGCTCTTCTCTCTCTTAATTAACGAGTTATCACTTGACATAATGAATAATGGGAAACACGGTGTCCAGCTACACCCAGATATCATTGAACTGTTCATCATGCTGTTCGCTGATGATGTGGTTTTGCTTTCTTACACTCCAGTAGGTCTACAGCATCAGCTAAATTTGTTGGCAAGAAACGCCGACGCCCTAGATCTTACTGTGAATTTAGAGAAGTCAAATATCGTTGTGTTTAGGAATGGTGGTTATCTTGCCAGATGTGAAAAATGGTACTATAAAGACTATGTTGTAAAAGTCGTTAATGCGTATAAATATTTGGGTGTGTGGTTTAGTACTCGTCTCTCGTTTTCTCATTCCCTTGAAAGCCAGAAAGCGAAAGCAAAAGCAGGTATTGTTGAAATATTCAAAACTTTATGGAAGCTTGGCGATGTTTCTCCGAATATTTTTTTGAAATTATTTGATTCACAAATTAAACCTATATTGTTATATGGATCAGAAATCTGGGGAATGCAAATGGATTTACAAATAGAAAAGGCTCACTTGTTTGCTCTGAAAAGACTTCTAAACGTATCTCCCAAAACACCAAACGATATGGTATACGGGGAAACTGGAAGAACACCACTACATCTGGATGCTAAAGTTAGCTCAATACGTTTTTGGCTTAGACTTATGAGAATGGAAGCTGGAAGACTACCAAGGAAAGCTTACAACATGCTAGCCAATGTACATAACAACGGAAGACAATGCTGGGTATCCGCCGTACACGGGAATTTGATGATGTATGGGTTTGGATACGTGTGGGTTAATCAAGGTGTGCAAAATGTAAACTGGTTTTTGCGTGTATTCAGGGAACGCATAACTGACTGCTGGAGGCAAGGATGGGATGACAGAATTCACGAACGTGACAGGTATTCAGTCTACCGTATATTTAAATTAGAACATTCACTCGAGCCATATTTTTATTGCGTGACTAATAAAGCATTGAGGGACGTCTTTATTAGATTCAGAATGGGTATTTCTGAGATAAAAACACACAAATTACGCTATTCAACTGATCCCTCTGACGATTTATCTTGTCCTCTGTGTAAATGTTGTGTGGATGACGAAATCCATTTTCTGTTTGTATGCAAAGCCACAGAAGCTTTAAGGTCAAATTTTTTGCCACAAGTATACTGTCAGGACTGGAGAAAACAACTAACCATTCTGAACGACACTGAGCATATGACCAACGTTGCGCGTTATATTTATCATAGCTTAAAACTTAGAACACAGCCACAGCTAAACTAGATTTTAAGCCTTAATCTGTGTTTTTCTTGTTTCTACTTGTATTTTACTATTTGCAGACCCTACCCAATGAGTACATGTTTATTCAGTTACATACACGCCGTGTTTAATCTGCAAATTTTGTCCGGCACGTTCTTGTGTCATTTTGGTATGTATAGTACTGTTAAATATATGCCGAGAATGAACACAGATCGCATATTTGTGACATTTCCCGCAAAATTTGTAATGTTACAGAAACTAACTGAACTGTCACTAAACACACATATGCAACTCTATTTCTGTGTTTTGAGCTTCTTGACTTTATGTAGGAGGTGTTGTAGTGCTGCACCTTGATAATCTACCTCGGGTTTTTCTGCAGTGCAAGGGCTGGTGGCCACTTGGATCACAAAATACGTACATATGTTATTCGTGTACATGATTATTTTCCTTCTATTTTTTCCTTCCCTTTTTTACTCCCCCCTCCCCCCCCCCCCCCCCCCGACCCCACCTCACTCCCCACGCTCCCATCCGCCCCTGCCTGCCGCCCCTCCTCCCCCTCCCCCCCACAGCCCACAACTGATGCAGTTTTGTGACCTGTGTTACGTGGATGCACAGACGAATGGTTTTGTGGGACTGGGACTAATGCATTTTCAGGCTTATGTGTACATTATTTTTGTGTACCGTTTTGTGTATGTTGATATGAGCACTCGCTCAAGTCAAATAAACCATTTGAGTCTTGAGTCTTGAGTCTCTCTCTCTCTCTCTCTCTCTCTCTCTCTCTCTCTCTCTCTCTCTCTCTCTCTCTCTCTCTCTCTCTCTCTCTCTCTCTCTGTCTGTCTGTCTGTCTGTTGTGGAACATTGACATAGCTGTCCCCTCTCTCTCTCTCTCTCTCTCTCTCTCTCTCTCTCTCTCTCTCTCTCTCTCTCTCTCTCTCTCTCTCTCTCTCTCTCTCTCTCTCTCTCTCTCTCTCTCTCTCTCTGTCAGTCTGTCTGTCTGTCTGTCTGTTGTGGAACATTGACATAGCTGTCCCCCCCCCTCTCTCTCTCTCTCTCTCTCTCTCTCTCTCTCTCTGTCTGTCTGTCTGTCTGTCTGTCTGTCTGTCTGTCTGTCTGTCTGTCTGTCTGTCTGTTGTGGAACATTGACATAGCTGTCCCCCCCCCCCTCTCTCTCTCTCTCTCTCTCTCTCTCTCTCTCTCTCTCTCTCTCTCTCTCTCTCTCTCTCTCTCTCTCTCTCTCTCTCTCTCGCACGGTAGGAATGTTCTAGTAGCCACAGAAAATGGCAATGGTACAGAGACAGTGCAAACAACCTTTAAAGGTCTTAGTTTCTGTTGAAACAACAATTACAACAGGAACCCAA
>OY757545.1:15909625-15922125 GCA_963584105.1 Alviniconcha strummeri
CCCGATCTCTCCTTCATGCAAGCAAATCCTGCTCCCTCTCTCTCCTTCATGCAAGCAAATCCTGCTCCCTCTCTCTCCTTCATGCAAGCAAATCCTGCTCCCTTCTCTCTCCTTCTTGCAAGCAAACCCTGCTCCCTCTCTCTCCTTCATGCAAGCAATCCTGCTCCCTTCTCTCTCCTTCTTGCAAGCAAACCCTGCTCCCTCTCTCTCCTTCATGCAAGCAATCCCTGCCCCCCCTCTCTTTCCTTCGTGCAAGCAAACCCTGCCCACCACATCTCTCCTTTTCTGCGACTCTTCAAGAAAACCCTTCCCCATCTCTGTCTCCTTTTCGGGGACTCTTCAAGAAAATCCTGCCCCCTATCTCTCTCCCCTTTTGGGGGACTTCAAGTAAACCCTGGCCCCTGTCTCTCTATCTCTCCCCTTCTTGTTGACCCTTCAAGTAAACCCTGCCCCTATCTCCCCCTTCTTGTAGACGCTTCAAGTAAACCCTGCCCCTATCTCTCTCTCCCCTTCTGTAGACTCTTCAAGTAAACCCTGCCCCCCCTCCCCTTCTTGTAGACTCTTCAAGTAAACCCTGCCCCCCCTCCCCTTCTTGTAGACTTTTCAAGTCAACCCTTCCCCCCTCTCTCCCCTTCTTGTTGACCCTTCAAGTAATCCCTGCCCCCCCCCCCCCCCATTTCTCTCCCCCTCTCTTTCTCGTGGACTCTGCAAGCAAGCCCAGCCCAGCACTTTCTCCCTTTCCCTTCCTCTTTCTATCTCCCGGGCTCTGCAACAAATAATAATAATGATGGACATTTCTATGGCGCATGGTCCCTAGCAAGATCTAGGGCACAATGGACCGTACAAAAAGCTGCAGAAAAATGTATAAAACATACAATAATCACCTCCAAAACCTCTTGCTGTCTCCTCTTCTCTGTCGTTTTCTCGCTGACGCTGCAAACAGCCCCGCCCTATCTCTTTCTCTGCCCCATCTATCTCTTTCTCTTTCCCTTTCTTTCTCTGTCCCATCTCTTTCTAACCCTGTCTTTCTCTGACCCATCTATCTCTTTCTCTTTCCCTTTCTTTCTCTGTCCCATCTCTTTCTCTTTCCCTGTCTTTCTCTGACCCATCTATCTCTTTCTCTTTCCCTTTCTTTCTCTGTCTCATCTCTTTCTCTTTCCCTGTCTTTCTCTGCCCCATCTATCTCTTTTTCTTTCCCTGTCCTTCTCTGTCACATCTATCTCTTTCTCTGTCCCTTTCTTTCTCTGTCTCATCTCTTTCTACCCTGTCTTTCTCTGCTCATCTGTCTCTTTCTGTTTCCCTTTCTTTCTCTGTCCCATCTCTTTCTGTTTCCCTTTCTTTCTCTGTCCCATCTCTTTCTCTTTCCCTTTCTTTCTCTGTCCCATCTCTTTCTACACCTGATTTCTCTGCCCCGTCTTTGTCTTTCTCCCCTGTCTTTCTCGCAGTCTTTGCAAACAAACAAGCCTCTCTCAATTCCTCTCTGCCCCCGCCCCCCCCCTCCTCCTCTGTCTCTTATTCCGTTTTGTGCACTCCCAAGTGTCTGTCTGGCGTGTCGGGATGATCAGAGATGTTCGCGTGCGTGTTTGTGTGAGTATGTGTGTGTGTGTGTGTGTGCGTGTGTGTGTGTGTGCGTGCGTGCGTGCGTGCGTGCGTGCGTGCGTGCGTGCGTGCGTGCGTGCGTGCGTGCGTGCGTGCGTGCGTGCGTGCGTGCGTGTGTGTGTGTGTGTGTGTGTGTGTGTGTGTGTGTGTGTGTGTGTGTGTGTGTGTGTGTATTCCTTAGCATGGGTGTGTGTGTATTAGGGATGCAAGGTTTGGGAATTTGGGCTGCGGCGTAACTTTATGAGTTCTAGCAAGTTGTTCTCTCACCACAAACTGAGAATGCCTTGCGGAAAAGTAGCAGTGTGGAAATTCACTCACTGCAGAAAAAAACCTCAGGCATGCAAAAGTCCATCAGCAACCTCTTCTGTTTTGGGGACAGTTACTGCATCCACTCTCCGCCATGGCCAGGATTTAGTCCTAGGGACCAAACAGAGAATAAATTAAAAAGAAGGGCTTTTTAAAATTGTATTTGTTACTTTAGTGGCAGAGTACTTCTCATTCGACTATTGTACGTCATATGGGGTCCTGCTTTGAACTTCGACGTTCGAGTATTCTAGTGTGTACAAATTCTTCAATTCTAGTGTGTACAAATTCTTCAATTCTAGTGTGTACAAATTCTTCAATTCTAGTGTGTACAAATTCTTCAATTCTAGTGTGTACAAATTCTTCAAACGGCCTTTTCTGGTTCCCTAGTTAATTCTCATTGAGGCAAATCTTGCAAAGAGCTGGCGCCTGTATTACACATAGTCAGAATCAACACACAAGGGAGTTAATTAGCGCTCGAAATACGTAGCACAAGTACAACAACAAAGACCTGAGCCGCCTACGGTAACTCTCACCTGGCATGCGTGTAAATACAAGGTACATAAACTCCACCAGAGGTACATCCTTCTTGATCCTCCTACATACATTCTTTGACAGTCAAACAGTTAACGGGACAGTACATGCAACACACACTTTCCTGGTAGACCTCGTTTTCAAGCAACAGACGATGGTTCTACTAAATAACGATGAAAAGAACGAAATCATTTAGCTTTCGGACATAGACCACCCCCAGAAAGATAGGTGGATTAGCTCTCCATTTCATTTTCATCGTTTTTCACCGTTTAATGTTGCTTAAGTGTCTTTTTGTAGCTCGATAAAGGGGACTACCCCGAAAATTCGCGTGTTGTGTTTTTGTCCTAATAAACAGCGCTGTTTGGAACCTTTCATGTGTTTGGATCTCGTTTAGCTTTCGGCTGGTTCAGATTTTTGCTTGTTCTAGTGACAGCTCCATTTCTTTTTTTAATAATGTTTCGGTCGCAAATGATCGTGGATCAAAAGCTGAAGATGGGCACGCCGATACTGCCACACCCGTCAAAGGCAACGCTGCGGAAATCTCTGCTAGGCGGGCTGAGCACATGTGGTTGTTTCCGACCGCGTAGACATCCCGAACCGCAATAAACTCATCTCAAGGTTATATGCAGTAATCATCTATGGTACAGACGCGAAGAATGGTATATCGGAAGTCGATGCTTTGCGCGTGTCCTACTTTCCTTCTTTACTTGCCGGGAGACTGTAAAATCAAAAATAGGTAATAAAGAATTTGGACATCGGACATTCTACCGGGGGAGAGAGAGAGAGAGAGAGAGAGAGAGAGAGAGAGAGAGGGAGAGAGAGAGAGAGAGAGAGAGAGAGAGAGAGAGAGAGAGAGAGAGAGAGAGAGAGAGAGAGAGAGAGAGAGAGAGAGAGAGAGAGAGACATACAGACAGACAGACAGACAGACAGACAGAGACAGACAGACAGACAGACAGGCAAACAGATAGAGACAGACAGAGAGAGGCGAGATAGATAGACAGATAAACAGACGGAGAGAGAGAGAGAGAGAGAGAGAGAGAGAGAGAGAGAGAGAGAGAGAGAGAGAGAGAGAGAGAGAGAGAGAGAGAGAGAGAGAGAGAGAGAGAGAGAGAGAGAGAGAGAGAGAGACAGACAGACAGACAGACAGACAGACAGACAGACAGACAGACAGACAGACAGACAGACAGACAGACAGACAGAGCCAGAGACAGAGAGATATCATTTCCTCTTGGTTTTAAGACACAATAATTACGTGAAGGTACAAGCTACACAACTTGATCCCAAGACCCCTAAATGAGTCCATAACGAAGCGGAAAAGGAAAGGATGGGTCTGTTTCTCGGATGTTACATACAGACGGCTCAGTCCCGTCAAGACGTTTTCATCCAATCGACGCTGTGGGCTAAAAAGCTTTATACCGGCAGAAACTATAGACATGGAGATAAGGCTTTGAAGGGGACGACAACGGTAATCGTTTTTGAAGCTTTTACCCCATCCACTTTCCGGGCTGTTCTTAGGGAATGGCAGTGTTTTTCTGTAAACCGGTCTTTTTGTCTCTCGGCATTGTATTTCGGTCGTCAGAGAGAGAGAGACAAGTAAGAGATTAGGCTGCTGTATTGCTCAACACATTTTAAGTTACAACTTTCCAAGAAACTTGTATAGTGAAAGGCCCCGGCTGGGCTAAGCGGCTCACCTGAACGAGAATTGGGTACTAACCCTTTCCTTCCCAGCCAATGTATTTCTTAGGTTCAAGTTTCAGGGTTTTAGGTTTCAAGGTTTTATTGAGCTTTTTGCCCCTGGGGGCTAGAAAGCGAAGTTACATTCGCACAAGACATTCCTTATAAACAAATACATGAATAGCAGGTGAACATTTTAAGCATGTTCTAGAATACAGATTAACTTTATCCTGTTGGTTTAAACATTTATTCGAGATGAAATAAACATATAGAAAATCATTATGCGCTCATCAACAAGCTATAGCTTATAGGCGATGAGCTCATGCGGTTGGAAAAAGACACAATGTATGGCGGACGAACAATTTCACTTCGCTATCAATAAATGAGACGTAACAAAAAAATAACAACAATAAAAACAAAAACAAAAAACAAGAGGAAACGAAAAAAGAAACAAACAAACAACAATAACTTCTTCCTGTTGTGATTCTCCCCCTCTCCCCTCCCCACCCTGAGTGTAGCGATGAAGAGTGGGAGTTGAAGCAAGAAACTCGCATTACGTCTCCCCCCTTCCCCTCCCCACCCTGAGTGTAGCGATGAAGAGTGGGAGTTGAAGCAAGAAACTCGCATTACGTCTCCCCCCTTCCCCTCCCCACCCTGAGTGTAGCGATGAAGAGTGGGAGTTGAAGCAGGAAACTCGCATTACGTACAGGTACGTGCTGTATAGACGTTACAAAGGCTAGGAAGGGGCAAAATAGTGAATGTTACCACATTAGTAGCATGGTGAATAGTGGCTGGCCAGATAGTGAATGTTACCAAATTAGTAGCATGGTGAATAGCGGCTGGCCAAATGGTGAATGTTACCAAATTAGTAGCATGGTGAATAGTGGCTGGCCAAATAGTGAATGTTTCCAAATTAGTAGCATGGTGAATATTGGCTGGCCAAATAGTGAATGTTACCAAATTAGTAGCAAGTTTCCGTACAACCTGCCGCATACAGATAAATGGCTTTATGTTCATAATTATTTCTAAACACAACACAATACAATGCAATACAACGCAGTTGAGTACAGTAAGACTTACTGGTAAGCGTCAACTAAAATGACATACGCCCTATACCATGTTTTATATATAGTCTCTACGGACTTGATCTTGATCATCTGGAAAGCTTGATCATTCAAGTTGTCATACATCACAGCGAAACACATGATGAGGTAATATGCTCCATTTGATGATGAGTTGATGCTTAATGTCCTCAGATGTCATTTGACATATTAGGGACAAGTTGTGACCAATGCCGAAGCACGGTTCAATAAAAGCCACATACGTAAGGTGTATGCGTGTTTAGCTGTAACCTGCCACCTACACTTTTGGCAGAATGACCGGGAATTTTTACGTGCTACTGTGGTAACACGGGGGTGGAACGGATACCGAAATAAGAGTCAGCACTGATAGTCGACCCTGGAGAAGAAAATTCTCCTGCCGTTCCAGCAGGGATTCGAACCCGCGACCTTTCAATCACGAGTCCGGCGCTCTAACCACTGAGTTATCCCCGCCCCCATGCTCCATTTGGTCGTTCCTTCAATATTTATAGATAGGAGTATTAGTTATTTTGTGCTTTGACTTTCAACTCCTCGGGGCGCAGGCATATTATTTTGCTCTTTTCCAATGAAGAGCAGACAAAGGCTGGAACGTGAAGCATTTGAGACTCTTTTTTTTACCACACTTACCGGCCTTGTTCGTGACGTCACTGACACGGACAGTTAGGAACAAAATGGAACCACCCACACTTAGTGTTTTCGCGGACTTGAAATGTCAATTTTTAACAATCTGGAAAAGGAAATGGGGTGAAAAACTGCTGTGTGTTTATTTGTTATTCCATTCTTATCAACAGGGCTTGCGATGTATGCATCGTCGGTTCGGCTTCCCTTTAAGCAATAGATTGATTGATTCTTGATATTTAACGCCCGCTGAACGTTGAAGGTCATTTGAAGGAGCAGCATCAACACAACAGAGTAGTTAATAAACACGATGCTAAAAGCAGCGGTTTTGTCTCGAGGTTTGATCTGCCACAGATTCCCGGAGACTCCTCCCCCCCCCCCCCTCCACACACACACACACACATCTCCACTTCTCTCTGTCTGCTCATTTTGCAGTCGACAAGGTATTGACTCACTCTGGACCATGGTCATGTGACCGCATTCAAGATGCAAGATTTGATTATTTTATTATCTCATTCGAGAAATTAAAACGTGACTGAACGTTAATCACACCACAGTACACTACAGTACACACACATACTTTAGAACTCAAAGAACAGTTGCTGAAAATACAGAAGTTACATATTAAACAAACTAGTAATTTACGTAATTTACACACACACGCACACACACACACACACACACACACACACACACACACACACACACACACACACACACACACACACACACACACACACACACACACACGCACACGCACACACACACACATAAACACACACACACACATACACACACACGCACGCATACACACACACACACACATGCACGCGCACGCACGCACACGCTCACACACACACACACACGCACGCACGCACACGCACGCGCTGCTCTGACGTTTGAACGGATTTATCTGTTCAAAAATGATGCTGACATGAGCCACCAATTAGACTGTACATGATGTACGATCAGTTGCTATGTGAAAGCACAGACAGTGATGTCATCGTCTGGCGACTGACTGTGTCATGTAGGTTTCAAACTTGCTTTATTCACCAAGGGTGATGCTGCAGCTTCCGTTCTTTTGTCCTGGCTCTGACAGAGTAATAAAATGACGTCACGGTCTGTCGTTTCCCATAGCAACTGAGTGTATATCATGTAGCCACATGCCCGTGACTGAAAGTGGATCATAGACTTTGTGCAGACAGTGCTTCTTTGGTCTATGGCGTCATTTATTTTATGCAAATTTACCACCACAGCCAACAACATCGACAACGATGACCAGAATCCAGAAATATATTAAAAAAGAAAGAAAAAGAAAAGACTAGCGTTGGACAAGAAAACAATAGCTCAACCAAAAAAAGAGAAATTATTTCGTTTCTCATCTACTTTTTCATCGTTTTTAACCGTTTTACTGTTCTTCAAGTGTTTTTGTGTAGCTCGACAAAGGGGATTACCCCGAAAATTTGCAGATTGTGTGTCTGTGTCATAATAAATAAGCTTTCTTTTGAACATTGCATGTATTTGGATCCATAATTTAAAACTGAAATTGTTATATTTTTCTTCTTAAGGGTACACCCATTGAAACCAAACGATGCACTTTTAGACAACCATAATCAACTACATGATCATGATCTGGCCTAGCTGGGCTTAACTGTTTTTTAGAATCAGAAAAACCAACGCTCCCGAAACCCACTCCCACTTCCCCTCCCCAAAAACCCTACAACGACAACAAAAAGAAACCCACCACCCACCCACCCCTTTAAAAAAAAAAAAAGAAAAAAAAAAAAGAAAAAAAAAGAAAGAAAGAAAGAGAGGCCAAATAATTTACTGGGTGGACGCCCTCTGCCATTACTCCTCCAGTCCGACCTACATTCCCGTGCCCGCCAGGATAACCCACGTTTAGTATTTTTGATTCCCCCCAAAGCTAGCCATTCTAAGTGACCATAATCTACAGGGGCTCAGTCTAATTAACCGGGAAAGTATCCCCCCTCCAGCCATTCTGACCGTCGTCTGCCGTGAGATACAATTTGATTGACTTTTGATTCCGGCCTCGGTCTGTCCCGGCAGCCCTCGAACTAGGAGCTTGGGCTGCTGTGACTTCAAGGCACACACCCCTTGTAGGCCAGCACAGTTTGCTGGGGAATATTCCGTGATGAAAAGTACACAGAAGGGATTCTTGCGGGCAACTCCGGAGATCTAGAGTCTTCCATTCGCAGTCGTCGGTCATGTTTACCGCCATGACAGCGGGACAAGATGGTGCTGTCGTCTCAGTATTTCCCGAGAGCCATCAGTGGAGAGAAAATGAATGTGTAAATAGCTGAATCCTCAGTCCCCGGGGCTGGTCTGACATTTGGCATTCGTTTTTTTCCCTTCTTTCCGGATCAGGCGGTGCTGTTTACCGGTTAGATGGTGGAGTAGACTCTTGTCGAACCCTGTGAGGGGGTCTGGAGTCGAATATGCTCATTACAATATTCAGAGGGAAGCGACTAGAGCTCCCCCTGTCAGATACGCCGAGATATGCCATGGTGGGTAAAACAGCTAGCTATAACTATCACTCTCTTTGCCTCTGTCTCTGTCTCTTTCTGTCTGTCTGTCTCTGTCTCTCTGTCTCTCTCTGTCTCTCTCTGTGTCTCTCTCACAATGCGCCGTACAAAAAGCTGCAGAAAAATGTATAAAACATACAATAATCACCTCCAAAACCTCTTGCTGTCTCCTCTTCTGTCGTTTTCTCGCTGACGCTGCAAACAGCCCCGCCCCCTGTCTTTCTCTGCCCCATCTGTCTCTTTCTCTTTCCCTTTCTTTCTCTGTCTCATCTCTTTCTCTTTCCCTGTCTTTCTCTGCCCCATCTATCTCTTTTTCTTTCCCTGTCCTTCTCTGTCACATCTATCTCTTTCTCTGTCCCTTTCTTTCTCTGTCCCATCTCTTTCTACACCTGTCTTTCTCTGCCTCATCTGTCTCTTTCTGTTTCCCTTTCTTTCTCTGTCCCATCTCTTTCTCCCCCTGTCTTTCTCGCAGTCTTTGCAAACAAACAAGCCTCTCTCAATTCCTCTCTGTCTGTCTGTCTGTCTCCCCCCCCCCACACACGCACATGCACGCACGCACACACACACACACACACACACACAAACAAAAACAAAAAAAGAGAGAAAGAAGAAAGACGACGGTTTGGCTTTAAAAGACTACAGGACATTTTGCTATTCTGAGGTCAGACTTCCATGTCTTGCATTTCAGTAAGCGTTTTAGAATGACCAAAAGGAATGCCACTTTTCCACACACAAAAAAACAATCCTTGGCTTGTGATATAGTTAAGTACCATTGATTTCATCTTTGATTTCATTGATGACATCTAGTGCACTTTATGCAGCATGGCTTGCTCGCGTGGCAAACCTCTATTCCAACTTCCAAAAGTTTTGCACGCAAAATGAAGCGGGGGTTGAAGACGATCCATTTCCAAAGACTGTGGTAGCAAACCTGACGCTGATGGTTGTTCGTGTTAAAGCGAACCCAAGCAAAGACTATGGTGGCAAACATTACGCTGATGGTTGTTCGTGTTAAAGCAGACCTCAATCAAAGACTATGGTGGCAAACATTACGCTGATAGTTCTTCGTGTTAAATCAGACCTCAAGCAAAGGCTATGGTGGCAAACATTACGCTGATGGTAGTTCGTGTTAAAGGGAACCCCAACTGGTAGCAAACATAAAGCTGATGTTCGTTCGTGTTAAAGCGAACCCCAAGTAAACACTGGTAGCAAAATTCACGCTGATGGTTATTCGTGTTAAAGCGAACCCCTAGTAAACACTGGTAACAAACCTGACGCTGATAGTTGTTCGTGTTAGAGCGAACCCAAACTGGTAGCAACCATTACGCAGATGGTTGTTCGTGTTAAAGCGAACCCAAACTGGTAGCAACCATTACGCTGATGGTTGTTCGTGTTAAAGCGAACCCAAACTGGTAACAACCATTACGCTGATGGTTGTTCGTGTTAAAGCGAACCCAAACTGGTAACAACCATTACGCTGATGGTTGTTCGTGTTAAAGCGAACCCATACTGGTAGCAGTCATTACGCTGATGGTTGTTCGTGTTAAAGCGAACCCCAAGGAAAGACGGAAGCAGGCCTGAAATCGTACGAAATGTGCATTTATTTCCATCTGCACCCTACGTAATGTTATTTTATCAATACTGATATAACAGAAGTACCTTCTTGCTTCGGCTCGCCGTGATGTAACCGTCATGACTGACCGGGAATGGAAAACCAATTATCTTTCATTTTTGCTTCGAGTCTGGGTTCCTCAGACACAGTCATGCTGGTCCACTATTTACCAATGAAGAGCAGGAAAAGTCTGGCTCGTGACGTAATAATCATACACTTCCGCTACACACGCAGGCCTTGTTCACGACGTCACAGACACCGGCTGCCAGACTCAAAATGGCAGCGCTCATGTGCAGTTTTTCGCGACTTTGAAAAGAGCGACTAGAGGGCGTGAATCTTTCGCCACGCACGATGCTGATGCTGTTGATATTGGTACTAATAACAATAACGAAAATGCTGCTGCTGCTGCTGCTGACAACAGCAACAATACAAATACTAATACTAACAACAACAACAACAACACTACTAATACTATCAACAATCACAACGATAATACTACTACTTCTACTACTAACAACAACACCAATACTGTTACTACTGCCAGCAGTAACAACAACAATACTACTACTATTATCAACAGTGTGTGTGTGTGTGTGTGTGTGTGTGTGTGTGTGTGTGTGTGTGTGTGTGTGTGTGTGTGTGTGTGTGTGTGTGTGTGTGTGTGTGTGTGTGTGTGTGTGTGTGTGTGTGTGTGGATCAGTGTAATGCACATGCAGCTACTTTGCACTTATTGTTCTTTCTCAGTTTGCTTTCTCTCTCTGTCCTTCAGTGAATGTTTCATGCAAACAGTACCAGCAGCAACGTCTGTGTTGTACGTGTATGCAAAATATATACATATATTTGTTTAGGTTAGTATGTATCCTGTAAACGGTGAAGGAGTCGATGAGCGCCTTATAGATGTGCATTATTAGACCTATTCTTCTTCTTCAGTGGGTACGTTTCTGGAGGTGTTCGGACCAGTGATCGCGCTAGACATTAAAGGGCCTGCAAAGGCAGTTTCGGGCCACAAAATCACTCCAGATCGTTTCAAAACAACATATAGGTCCGTACTAACGTTCGAAGAGAAGGAACAGTCTATTACTCACTTGTTTAAAACTTTTTCAGGCCTCGACTAGGTTGTAATGCGTTTATTTTGGCAAAAAGGTCGGAAAATACGGTCAACTGAACGTTTCAAAACCAGCGCCATTTTGAATGCGAGATTCCGCGAGAGCTATTTTAAGCTAAAGGTTGACGGTCGGGCAGTGACGTCACAAACAGACCAGCAACCAAACGTGGAAGTCGGGTCTGTGTGAGTGTCCATAGGGCAACCGACTTGGAAAAATGTCTAGTTCAAATAATATAAAGAGGATTTGAAAACAACATATAGGGATGAAACTCTTTTTCAGTAGTTGGGCCTTTGTTTATTTCCCCCTTGTTATTTCATCGTTCTCGAGTCTTGTTAGGTGCGTGGCGTTTCGGTCTTTTTCGTTGTGTTTACTCTAGCTTTCACTACAAGCTAGACCTCATCAGGGAGCCTGCCTTTTATTGGGAGTTTTATTTTCCCAACTTAGCCTTGTTTGTTTCATCATAGTGTAACGATGAAAAAGGCTTGTTCGTTCTAGTTCAATAGACTAGCGATTTCGTGGCCTCCCTGGGTTAGGGTTTGGGTTTGGGCTAGTTGCCGGTTCTTGCCATTCACTGTTTTTTCTCTTGGCTTGCTCTTTTGTTTCTCGAATTATATCGTTCGTTTACGATGTACTGGAGTGAGGGGGGTAGTCTCGATGTTTAACGAACCGCTCATTCTTTCTTTGTGTGGGTACATAGTTCGTGAGCGTCTGTTGCCCTGCCGTGTTGTTGTCGGCTGAATAGATTGTATCGTGTACACGGATTACGTGTATCCAGCCTTTGTCTCGTTGCTCGCTGACATTTCTTGCCTCCTCTTTCCTTTTAGAAAGTGTTGTTGTTTTGTTTTTGTCTCTTTTCCTCTTCTTTTTTACACTATGCGTTCTTTTTTCTTTTCTTTTTTATCTCTGGTTTATTGGCCATTTCGTACCCGCTTGTTAGCTTGCCTGATTAGGGCAGCCATTTTGCATTTCTCTTGTTGTCTGCATTTGTTTACATCCCGATGGTTTGTCATCGGTAGTCCTGATTAGCGACTTGCTTTATCAGTCTGCAGCCTTTATTTTTCTAGATGGAAGCCGGGTTAGTGAGGGGTTAGTTAGAGTTAGTTAAGATTCATGTTAGTTATGGTTAATTTGGCTTTCCATCTGTTTGTCGGCACAGTTATTTCTGCTCTTTGCTCTTATGGCTGCAACAAATGTAGTCAATGTAGTCGTCCACTCATTTGTTGCAGACAGTAGTCTATTAGACTGTTGTGATTTGGTGGTGTTTTTTCCACCTTATGTTTGCAGGTAGGCCACCGTTTGCGTTTTTGAGGTGGTTTCAGCTGTTTTGTTTGTTTCATTTGGTGTCAGCTGTTTGCTTGCCTGATTAGGGCAGCCATTTTTCGTTTGCCATCAACATTTGTGGTTTGGTCTTTCT
>OY757545.1:15934455-15944543 GCA_963584105.1 Alviniconcha strummeri
TCATTCTCCCAAGCACTGGGCAGGAATACAACAGCTCAAAAAAAAAAAAAAAAAAAAAAAAAAAATACAACAGCCCCCCCCCCCCCCTCCAAAAAAAAGGGAATCTATTTCGCTTCTCATCTCATTTTTCATCGTTTGTAACCGTTTAACTGTTGTTTAAGTGTCGTTTTGTAACTTGACAATGGGATCACCCCGTACGTTTACAGGTTGTGTGTTTGTGTCCTAATAAATAAGCGTTCTTTTGAACCTTTTGTGTGTTTGGATTTCATTTTTATTTGTTTTCTTCCAGCTTCCAATGCCAGTAAGTAAACATGGTGCTTAACATCCACAGAAACCACAAGGCTTATTAGGGACGGGGAGGGTGGGTAGGAAGTAAGGGAAGAGGGAGATTCTATACCTATCGCTACACTGTTATCACCAGCATGACTCCTGCATTAAGATGGGCAGCGATGAGAGCCATTTTAATGTTTCGTTAATTGTGAGGGACAAAGTCACAAGACAGAGTCCACAGAGACCACACCTTTTGGATAGAAAGGAGGGCCGAAGCGGATTCGAACCGAGATCCCTCTGCTTACCAGCCTAACGTTCCAGTGCTACAGTACCGGTCCTTGTTTATAGTCCTTCTCGCAGCTTCCGTCACCAGCTAACCCGAAGTTAATAATAATTATTGCTCTCGTCATGCAGCTTCGGTCTCTTTTGGATACAGATTGTGAGTCTTTGCGGTTGGGACTGGAACTTCAAATCCAGGAGTCATTCCAGTTAGTAATAACTGTCCCCAGCTTCGCTCTGTTTTTAAATAAATTAGTATCAGATTATTTAAAATGCCTTCATCAATTTTTAAATAAGTCTGTCTCGTATAAAGTCCAATGTTTTCAATATAGGTCTTGAAATTGTTAAAGTAAACATGGTGCTTAACGTCCACAGAAACCATAAAAGGTATTAGGGATGGGGAGAATGGGGGGGAAGGAAGGGGGTTTGGAGGTGGGGTGAGAGGGAGATTATATACCTATCGTTACACTGTCACCACCAGAATGACTCCTGCATTAAGATGGGCAGCGATGAGAGCCATTTTAATGTTTCATTAATTGTCAGAGACAAAGTCACAAGACAGTGTCCACAGACCACAACTTTTGAAGAGAAAGGAGAGCCGAAGCGAATTCGAACCGAGGTCGCTCTGCTTACCAGCCTAACGCCTTAATTACCGCTAGGCCAAACCGGTTCACTGAAACCGTTAGCCATCTTACATTTATATATACTCGTGTGTGCGGGTCTTTGTGCGGGTGTCTTTGTGTGCTTGCGTGCCCTTACAATGGTCTTTCCGGACAAGAATGATGGGATTAAGGGTAGTAGTAATACAATGATTCTTTTTCTTTATATATTGCTGCTTCTCATATGGCACATGTCCTCTGTGTGTGTGTGTGTGTGTGTGCGTGCGTGCGTGCGTGCGTGTGTGTGTGCGTGCGTGTGTGTGTGTGTGTGTGTGTGTGTGTGTGTGTGTGTGTGTGTGTGTGTGTGTGTGTGTGTTATACATTGTTAGTTGTCATAATTATATGCATAATGTTTGTGACTAACTTAGAAAATGTTGGAGAATGTTGTTGTAACCCAGTGTATTGTATACATGTAATAGTAAGTAATACATGTATACACACACACACACAATCATGAAATCCAACTGCCCCTGAACACGAACCCTCACTCCGCAGGTATACCCGTTGGGAGGACCTGTGATGTTCGGTTCGTTGCTAAAGAAAAGGTTATAGGGTCATGGCATATACATGTTCCGGGCCATGACCCTATAACCTTTTCTTTCCGGTCCTTTTCCTTTTTGATTGGGTTTATGGCCCAATTATCTAAGGTGTTAAAAGTTGTGTGCTGGGCCGGCAGCGTCTATACATCAGACACAACGTCCTCTTTAGCAACGAACCGAACATCACAGGTCCTCCCAACGGGTATACCTGCGGAGTGAGGGTTCGTGTTCAGGGGCAGTTGGATTTCATGATTGTGAACTGCTACACCCCCCAGCCATGCACCAGTTTCGACTGGCTGACTGAGCTGGGAGGCAAAGGCAGATGCCTGGTCACTGGAGACTTCAACGTCCGGGACAGCAGCTGGGAGCGGGATTACGAGTCCTCATCATCCACACTCACCGCCGAACGATGGATCTTTCACCCGCATACCTGACCGCTCGGATCAGAGGCCGTCGGCTATCGACCTGACCCTCGTGACTCCCGACACAGCCAGTGGTGCGGAGTGGGAAGTAGGTGCGGATTCTTTGTCGTCCGACCACCTGCCCATCACAGTCAGCTTCGTCTTCTCAGCAGAGAAGGAGACTCCTGCTACCACAAGCAAGTACAACTACGACCTGGCCAGCTGGGACTTGTTCAGGAACCTTCTGGGAACCTCAGAGATAAACGTAGGCGATGCTGACCTCGACGAAGTGAACCGACGAATAGTCTCCTCCATTCTGGAAGCCGCCAGGGAAGCTATACCGGTGACCGGTGGTGGGCTGTCACGGTCGAATAGCAACCCTTGGTGGAACAAAGAATGCGAGGAGGCTGTCACACTCAAACGGGTAATGTATAGGCACTACTCCAAAGACCAGAACGCTGAGACTCACGAAAGAATGAAAGCAGCCAACAGAGACTGCAACAAGATCATAGTACAGGCCAAGAAGGATCACTGGATAGCCTTCGCGGACTCTATTTCGGCTGGGAAGGCGGACTTAGGATCTGTGTGGAAGATCAGAAGAATGAAGCAACAGTGCGTTGTTCCTGATTCTGACCTGCAACACGGCAGCACAAAGTACACGACGGCCCAGAGCAAAGCGGACGCTCTCGTGAAAGCTTTCGCTGAGGCCAGTGACACCAACAGTCTCCCGGCGGACAGGCAACAATTCCGACGAAAGATGGAGGCTACCTTCACGCACCCGGTGCCAGACGACAGTCTGGCGGTTAACACCCCACTGACCTGCACCGAGCTAAGACGAGCCTTGGCTTCCATCAAGAAAGTCAAAGTCTCCACCGGTGTGGACACCGTCTCGTATCGAATGCTGAAAGAGGCCCCCGAGTCGTTTGTGAAGATCCTGCTGGATTTCTTCCAAAGATGCTGGGATGGGGGCACAATTCCCGCGGGGTGGAAACACGCCATTGTCGTCCCCATCCACAAACACGGCAAACCGAGGAAGGAGCTCGGTAGTTACAGACCCATCTCCCTGACATCCCACCTAGGGAAAGTGTACGAACGGGTAATCAAGAACCGACTAGAATACCACTGCGAGTCCAAGAAAGTGTCACCCGTGTGCCATGCCGGTTTCCGACGGGGACGGGGTGTCACAGCTAGACCACCTGGTGAAACTGGGTGAGCACGTCGGGAGGGCAATAAGGAGGAGAAAGGTCCTACTGACGTGCTTCTTTGACATCTCCCGTGCCTACGACCAGGTCTGGCATGCCAAGCTGCTACAGAAACTCAACAAGATCGGAATTTCTGGCAACATGTACAACTACATCAGATCCTTCCTGAGCGACAGATCGATGCAGGTCAGGTGGAAGGGAGCAACGTCAACCACCAAAGGAGTAAGTATGGGCGTTCCTCAGGGATCTGTGATCGCCCCCCTGTTGTTCAACATCATGGTCCACGACGTGGACACGGCAGTGAAAGGAAAGGTAGTGCTGAACATGTACGCCGACGACCTGGCGATATGGACGGACACCCACATCAGACGTCTCCACACAAACAGCTCGTGGGTGAAACAAAGCATGAAACTGTTCCAGGAAGCTGTGGACGGGGTGGTCCACTTTATGCAAGTAAATGGATTCGCTCTCTCTTCCCAGAAAACGGTGTTCGTCCCATTTCACACCAACACCTCTCAGAACACGGAAATGCACATCAGGGTGAACGGGCAGAGCATCTTTGCATCGAAAGAAGTCAAGTACCTGGGTGTACACTTCACTCGCTGGGGGGGGGGGGGGGGGGGGGGGGTACGAACCAGCAGGTCGCGCACAACGCGCGGAACGCCTCCCGAGCCCTCAACGTGATCAGGGTGCTATCTGCTCAGCCCTGGGCCAACACCCCCAAGATCCTAGTGAACGTGGTGCGGGCCCTGGTGAGGCCGATGCATCCCTATCCACCTTGGCTCCTGGAACGAGCGCACGTTGAGGTGGACATGGAAGGGCTAAAGAAGGACCAGAATCCACTCGTTTTAGCAGTGACAGCTAGGCTATGCCTGGAAGAAAAGTACCAACACTACCTGAAGATCTTCACTGATGGTTCTGTGATGGAGGATGGTGCAGCTGGAGCTGCCTTTGTGATCCCAGAGTTCAACAACCTCACACACTCCTATTCACTACCTGCAGTGTCGGTCTTCACCGCTGAGCTGCTGGCTATCTCGATGGCCCTGCAACACATCAGCGCGATACCAGTCACTCCCTTCGCCATTGTTATCTGCAGCGACTCCAAGGCGGCGCTGACAGCCATCAAGTCCGACTCCCAAAACGCACGGGAGGATCTCGTGCGTGAGATCGCGACAACTACCCACCAGCTGATCACCCTCGGTACGGAAGTTCGCTTTCAGTGGGTACCAGCGCACGTCTGCCTCTCTGGAAACGAGAAGGCGGATAGAGCAGCAAAAAGAGGAGCCAAGGGAGTTGACTCCTCGACAGTGACGATGAAAATCGGCCTGGCCGACGTATATGCGGAACTAACCAAGCAGGCGTGGAAGCAGTGGGAGAAGGAGTTCCACCCAATGGCCACGGCCAAGGAGTGGGACGACACCTCTCCCCCCTGCAGGGCAGGAGTCTTCTTCCCTGGAATTCCGACCTACCTAGCTCGCATCATGCATCGTTTGCACGTGGGCGTCTGGAGATGCATGTACGTACCGACGAAGTGTGAGTGTGGGATGAGCGTCTCGTTTCACCACGTGATGTTCTCCTGCACCTCATGTTCAGACCACTTCCAACCTTTGACTGGGAAACTACGCAGCGTGGGACTGCCCCTGTGTACAAAAAGCCTGGCAGTGTGCGACCAGCCGAGGGTTCCAGGCGAGATCAAAAGATCAAGAGATCTTAGTGGAGGGAGGTGGAGCTGGACCCTCACTTTTGCCCAGAAGAGATCATGAATAGGGAGGTGGAGCTGGGCTGAGCAAGTTGGACGTCTTTTGCTTCGAGTTGTCCAAGTTGTTCGTCAACAGCGGTGCAACGGACATTGTCTTAGTGACTCTGTCCAGCACAGCAGTTGAAAGAGCAATTGCGCAGTGCACAAGTCGCTGGGCAATGGCGAGGGGACACCGCCTTAACACTTCCATTGTTCTGGCGGCGGTCCACGGTCTCTCCGGTCTTTTTCGGGCGGTTCCGTGGTCGAGCCAATCACCCTGTCCCCTTTCCCACTCTGTCCCCGTCCCTAATAGGTCATCCCGCCTCCGTGGACGTAAAGCAACATAAAAGAAAAAGCGACCAGCGTGAATGATGGAGCCTCTTGCGGGCTGCAGCCAGACTGGTCTACACCTGTCCACTGGCAGCCTACCTGTAGTAGGCGGGATCACCGGCTACGTTCAATTCTTTCCCGCAGCTCGGGTAAATCCCGACGGTGGAGGAAGGGGTGAACGTCTCCGTGTTTTCCGCACCCAGTTGTAGTCTGCTGGACCTGATTCCAGTGATCTCCACAAGTGTATGCTTGCATACCCAAGTATTTTTAGCCGCCTAACTACAGGCCTCGATTTTACTACAAGTGTACGTGAACTACCATGTGCGTCTTCGACGTTTTTAACTGTAAATACTGTGTGTGCCGATTGTATATATTACATGTTGTGCAGCCCGCCGACATAACCTTGCAAGTTTTTTTAAAAATCTGCAGCCCAGTTTTTAACTGTAAATAGTGGACGACGATTTTTTAACCGGACCCCTAGCGTGCTGCTCAGTTCTACGAGTGAACGCCCCAGTACAGCCAAGACGACCCAGCACCCTGACCCTAGTATTGATCCGCAGGTGGACCCATCTCATCCCTCCCCTCACCCCTCATTCCCCCTTTGTTCCAGCGACCTCATGTCCCGATCCAAATATTGATCCGCAAGTGGGCCAAGCTTACTTCGCTCCCCATCCCCCCGTCTCCCCCATGGTTTTAACTATGATATATCCAAAACATGCTTACTTTATAGATTGTCCCTAATACGCTTTTAGCATCTGAGGACATTAAGCAAAAACAGAACGAACGAACGAACGGCAGCGTCCCTTTTCCCCCAGCGTCCCTGCAGAGGCAGGTTGTTTGTTTACTGTTGTGGCCGGTGTTCATGTGTTCATCTCAGGGGAGAGCCTGTAAGTAGTTATTTTTCTATGGCTTGTTGTTCTGTTGTTTCTTTTTGATGTAAATAATGTATGTTTATAATGTTATCATGTTCACAACGTGCTTTGATTTTGGTTCTTGAATACGTGGGTAATTTCGGCGTCAGATTGCCGCCTGGTTGCGTTAAGCCTTTATGCACAGGATGACCGGTGTTTCCAAAATGTATGCAGCTAATCTTGGTTAGGTGATATATAGTTAGCATGTTATGCTGCCATTGTTGGATGTTCAGTTTGAGTGATGCTTTGCCGATGCAAAGTTACCCCTCTAAAAGTATGGGTACTTTGTCAGTGCGGCCGTACGGCATAACTTATTTGTTTAGTTTCCTACCGATCTATGTTTCGACATGAAATCGGTGGTATATTATGGCTAACACTTTGAAGATGTTGATTTCATAGTTGTGGAATGTTCATTTCACTAGTTGAATATGGTTTAGTACATAGGGTGATTGTGTAAACTGTGAGACATGTTATTTCTGTTTTGATCCGGATTTTGGATGGCCGAGTCTTGGGCGCGCAGACTTTCACTCTGCTTAGCTTGTAAACCCTTTCCGGGTCTTTGTGCGTGTACCCGAACTGGCCGGTGATGCGCGTCAGTGGTGGCAATTAGGTCTTTGTCTCTGTTCACTAACCGAGTAGACAGGCGCAGCCAGATCAACAGCTTAGATTCTTGATGCGCTACCCGCGTCAGTAAGACGCTTGACGTTGTTCACAGATACGCTCTGCTAGTCAGTAACAGTGACATGCTGTAACGCTTTCAGTTTATGACTGACTTCCTCCCGCTTACGGCATGGTCCCAAGTGCCACCCGTGTCACTATCCATCTCGTTGTGTGCTTAAGTGGAACTGCTGTAACGATTATCTCACTCTTCCTGTTTAGTTAAGAATGAACTTGGTAATCGTATTTTTCAATGTTACTTTATTGTATACTATTATACTGGAGTTCATCAGTTAATTGACTGGCCGTCTCTTGTATACTCACCGCGACTCTGTGGGATACGGGTTTTAAGTGTAAGTCAAGCACACGATTTATGTGCTTGATTATTAATCATTTTGTTACGTATTATAGTAACCTACAGGTAAACTACACGGTTGCTGTATTTATTAGATAACTGCTGTTGTTTATACTTTACATTTGCTTTCATGTTCTAAATGTTTTGTTTGCTTGTGTCTTTTCCAAAACAGACACTGTTTCCTGGTTGGTTGGTGTACAAATAAAAGTTATGTTATAGCAACCTCTGACTTGTGGCTCTTCATTCGTGCTTCCCCAAAAGACAACCTGCTTTCCCTCAACTCCCCATCGCCACTCCCCTACATTGTAAAGCGCAGTGAGTTTGTGTACACCAGAGAACAGCACTATACAAAAGTTATCTGTTATTATCATTAAGAATAGTCTATCCGTCGTACGAATACTTCAGTTTTTATTTTTTTATTTTTTTAGGTCGAAGTGTAGTAACAACAACAACACACAAACCCAAGCAAGCAGTTACTGGTTGAGGCTTATATTTAGATCTGGAAGACCTGTTAACAGAGTAAATCTGATTTAAAGAGAGAGAGAGAGAGAGAGAGAGAGAGAGAGAGAGAGAGAGAGAGAGAGAGAGAGAGAGAGAGAGAGAGAGAGAGAGACACACACACACACACACACACACACACACACACACACACACACACACACACACACACACACACACACACACACACACACACACACACACACACACACACACACACAGAGACACAGACACACAGGCAGACACAGACAGACAGACACAGCCAGACACAGCCAGACACCGACAGTTCCAGTACTGTTGATGGGTCGGTCTGGCAGAGTAAAAAGGAAGAAAACCCAGGACAGCGCTTGTGGCCAGCTTCCAAAGACTCGATTTGCTGGCCCTCGTTCGCCCGTTGCAGCCAACTGACAGATTCAATTCCAGCTGTCACGGTTTATTGGCTTTCTATCCTCTGGCCCAGAAAGCGCGGAATATGAGGCCATCCCTTCCTTAATCCAATTTTCTCCATTTTACCATTTACGTCAAAACGTACACCCGGTTTCCACCTTCTACATAGACTTGGTTTTGAAAAATCGATAGCAGACCACACGTACTGAAGTTAAATGCGATGTGTGTGTGTGTGTGTGTGTGTGTGTGTGTGTGTGTGTGTGTGTGTGTGTGTGAGAGAGAGAGAGAGAGAGATGAGAGAGAGAGAGAGAGAGAGAGAGAGAGAGAGATGAGAGAGAGATGAGAGATTTTATTATTTTAAACTGGATGTATAGAAGAAAAAAAATGAAGACATCTGATACAATATTCAGAGGAATAAATAATAATAATTAAGGATACGCTCATTTTATCACACACATGCAGTCACACACATATATAAATACGCACAGATTAAGGATACCCTCATTTTACCACACACACGCAGACACACACACACACACACACACACACACACACACACACACATACACACAGATTAAGGATACGCTCATTTTATCACACATACACACATATTAAGGATACGCTCATTTTATCACACACATGCAGACACACACACATACACACAGACAGACAGACAGACAGACCTACCCCCCCCCCACACCACACACGCTACAAAAGACATTCATTTGATGGTTATGGTGGTGGTATAAGACCAGTAAACACAATTAAGTAAGATACAAGTAGTAGATATGTTAGTTATCATTCAGACAAATTAACACCTACCACAGAGGTTTCTCGTCCTCGGTGGAAGGCAAAACAATGTGTCCAGACTGACATTAACATGGACTGGGTCGCTGATTTTGGCTGTAAAATAACAACTGCAAACAACATGGACTGGGTCATTAATTTTGGCTGTAAAATAACAACTGCAAACAACAGGGACTGGGTCACTGATTTTGGTTGTAAAATAGCAACTCCAAACAGCATAGACTGGGTCATTGATTTTGGTTGTAAAATAACAACTGCAAACAACAAAGACTGGGACATTGATTTTGTTTGCAAAATAACAACTGCAAACAACATGGATTGGGTCATTGATTTTGGCTGTAAAATAACGACTGCAAACAACATAGACTGGGTCACTGATTTTGCTTGTAAAATGACAACTGCAAACAACATGGACTGGGTGACTGATTTTGGTTGTAAAATAGCAACTGCAAACAGCATTGACTGGGTCATTGATTTTGGTTGTAAAATAACTGCAAACAACAAAGACGTATTCATTGATTTTGGATGTAATATAGCAATTATAATCAGCACCCAACAGGACAACTCCACATAATTTCACTCAACAACAACAACAACGACAACGACAAGAAGAAGAAGAAGAAGAAGAAGAAGAAGAAGAAGAAGAAGAAGAAGAAGAAGAAGAAGAAGAAGAAGAAGAAGAAGAAGAAGAAGAAGAAGAAGAAGAACAACAACAACAACAACAACAACAACAACAACAACAACAACAAGCATTCACTCTCCTCAGCAGCGTGCGATTAAGCTATATCTGCACTTATAATGGTTATGATAATAGTGCACTCACTACCGTTGATATTAACATCATCATTATCATCATGATCATGTCCCCGTGGCAAGAGCCGACGGGGAAAAAACACACACGAAGGTATCCAACACATGTGCTATTGTGCACTGACAGAGATGGAGTGTTGGTTTTTAACGTTGTAACAACGAATTAGACTTCTGATTTAGTAACTTAATTTTGTGTGTTCAGCTTGTGAAAAAACTTTTAATGTGTGCTGATTCTTCCTGAGGTG
>OY757545.1:15944743-15949743 GCA_963584105.1 Alviniconcha strummeri
CACTGTCAAGCTGGTTCCCGAATTTCTCTTCTTTTTCTTCTTCTTATTGCTTCTTCTGTCTGTTTCTTCTTCTTCTTCTTCTTCTTCTTGCTTCCTCTTCTTGCTTCCTCTTCCTCTTCTTCTTACAGGAAGAGAAGTTTCCCTCAGTCCATACCCCTGTATCGACCAGACACCAGACTGGTATGGCGGCCGAATAGCGTCAAAAGACAAATTCGTTAGTATGTGCACACATACAGTTAATAATTTTGTTTTGATTCACACAGTTAACGGCTTACTTGCGTCCAAAGCAACTAATTATAGTAATTATCTTAACATAATTAGTAATTATCTGCACATAATTCATAACTGTATGTCTTTTACTGCTGCTTCCAACGGCTTTGTTGAGTCAAAAGTACGTAAAAGTCCACGTACTATCTAATTATATTAAAATGGCTTAAGTTCACATGTGCGGGATTGTCAGCACTTCCTTTTTCTTTGTAGCAATGGCTGTTGGCGACGGCATCGCGCACGTTTGGACGCGGTCGAATTTATTGTTGAAGCACATTTATTTGCAAAACACATTTACCATACACTTACCCGTGCTTTTAGTCTTTGAAAATCGGTGCACCGTTACACCGTCGCAGAGGACACGATTCCAGCGCAAGAAAATCATTCGCATGAAATCAAACCGTCGAACTGATAGGCTAACTACTAATTGCGTGCTGGCTAACTACTAATTGCGTGCTGGCGAACTACTAATTGCGTGCTGGCGAACTACTAATTGCGTGCTGGCGAACTACTAATTGCGTGCTGGTGAACTACTAATTGCGTGCTGGCTAACTACTAATTGCGTGCTTTGGATGCTTGTATGTCTCTGAGCGATTTCAACATAATTACTAATTATCTCTACATAATTACTATCTATTCCGGTAGTGTCCTTTGGAACTCATTCCCTGACTCTCTTAGATTACCATTCAGCACTGAAACTTTTTAATCGAGTCACGTTACATGTCACGCATTATGCGCTGTTTGGTTGGCATTGCATGTTAATGTAACCGAGTGTATTGTATACATGTTCCGGGCCATGACCCTATAGCCTTTTCTTTCCGGTCCTTTTCCTTTTTGATTGGGTGGGGGTTTTATGGCCCAATTATCTAAGGTGTTAAAAGTTGTGTGCTGGGCCGGCAGCGTCCCTTTTCCCCCAGTGTCCCTGCAGAGGCAGGTTCTTTGTTTACTGTTGCGGCCGGTGTTCATGTGTTCATCTCAGGGGAGAGCCTACACTGTTTCCTGGTTGGTTGGTATACAAATAAAAGTTATGTTATAGCAGCCTCTGACTTGTGACTCTTCATCCATGCTTCCAACCTACTTCCCCTCAACTCCCCATGCTTCCAACCTGCTTCCCTCAACTCCCCATCCCCACTCCCCTACATTAAGTTTGGTGATTGTAACCCGCCTGAAAAGTTCTACCATATTGTGTCTCCCATTCATCACGCATTTACCCACTTATGTTTTGCTACTGATTTTATAGCCCCATGTATCCGCCTTCATTCCTGCCTGTCTCGTATCATGTTTGACGCCTAACTTCATTTATTCCATGTGTGTACTAGTGTGTAGTAGATTAGAAAATGGGTACATGTATAATTAGATCTAGAGTAGTCCCTTGTTTGGGCGAGGGCTGAATATAAAAAAGCATACGTGCTTATCTATTACCCTCGTAAATAATTTATTTTATCTTATTCATAGTATGTCTTTTGATGCTGGATTCCAACGGCTTACGTGCGTCAAAAGCACAAAATTAGTAATTATATGCACATACTTACTAATTATTTGCACATTATTACTGATTATAATCCTTTCGTACTCCTTCTGATGACTTCTTTGCGAAAGAAGTCCATAACTACAAATAAGTGGAGATCGATACAATTAGAAATTATGTGCAGATCATTAAAAATTATGTGCAGATAATGACTACTTATCTGCAGATACTTACTAATTATATCTCCACTTATTTTTGTCTTCTGACGCTAGTAAGTTGCCATAGGCCGGACTCCATCGATTGCCTTTAGCCCTGGGCCGGGGCTGCTCTGGAAGGCGCCGGAGGGAGCGGGTGAGGTGGGGGGTGGGGGGGTGCGGTAGGGGACAGGAGAGGGCGGTATGGGGTTGAGGGAATGGGGAAGGGGGCAGGGGTGCAACTGGCGGTAAACATCCTTCGCCTCGACTGCATGGCTGAAGTACTGACTGTTCTGACTGTTACTCCGTAACCCTCCTAAACCGCAAAACATTTTCCCAGTAAGATGTGCATGCAGATTGTTTATTATTCCACCAGAGCGAACTTGGGAGACGTACTGTAAGAGGCTGTGACTTGTCTGTTTGTTGAGCTGCACGTCCGAGTGCTGAGGTTAGTTTCTATGCGTGGTTGACGGGTTGACAATCCCTGTGGCTTTCCGTTGACCCGTTTATCTGTCTGTCGTCTCACATTCGGCTCGAGTGGAATAAGTTCAGTTTATTCTGTAGAGGCCACTGTTACGCTGAAGAAGACCTTCTTCATCTTCTTCTTCTTCTTCTTCTTTCTCTCTCTCTCTCTCTCTCTCTCTCTCTCTCTCTCTCTCTCTCTCTCTCTCTCTCTCTCTCTCTCTCTCTCTCTCCCCCCCCCCAACCCACCCATCCATTTAAAATGCAGATCTAAACGACAGAAGCATCTCTAATTGATGATGACATTTCTCTCTTTGCCCCAAACCGGAAGCCGTCCGTCAATCGTTTCTTACTGTGACGTGAGACGGAGAATTAGAGTCCCCCTCTCTCCCTTCGCTCCGCCAGCCGTGGTGCAGGCCCACTTCTGATTTCAAATGTCTTTCTGTCCCTAGCTCATCCATCTGTGTGATTTGCGTCTTTTCGCAAATGGATGAAGGAATCGTAGTGGGGACTGGGGTGGGTGGAGGAGAGCTAAGACTTTTTCGCTGTAAAGTTCACTTGGCATGAAAATCTCCCGACCCGGGGAGCCATTAAGGTCTTGAAATGGCCGTGTCAGTGGTTAACGACTTTTGCCCGGGTCAGACTAGTTATGTGCGATTGACGTAAATTGCATTGAAAAGACGACAGTACAGCTTGCTTTTTTTTCTTTTTCTTTTTTTAACTCTCCCATACCGAAGTGCCTAGCCTTTTTCCTCTCCGCAATGATGCATTTAGGACGCCACCTCTACCCCCACCTCCCACTCACATTGCTCCCTACCCGTTCCACCCCACCCACCATCTTGCACCCAAGTACCTCCCACAGTGAAACTAGAACCCTGAAAAATGATAATAAATCAGTGAATAGGCTAATATGTAAGTAGACGATTGAATGATTATGTTGGAATACATGCATACTGTATGCACACGTCCATGCATACAGATATGGCTAGTTCTTGGATTTTAACACCCCGGCATCCGCACAGTGTCTCATAGGATGATCTACATACATACATACATACATACATACATACATACATACATACATACATACATACATACATACATACATACATATCAAGGAAGTTTATTCTCCGAATTAACGTTGCATTATAATATGCACACAGAGATTCTGGCTTTACGAGTGACGTTTCTCCAAACAGCATATCCTTGTGCAGATCAACACGTTTCACAACATCATACATACATACATACAGACAGACAGACAGACAGACAGACAGACAGACACAAACATACGAACAGATCGCAGACAGATAGGTAGCCTTTACATTGCTAAAATGTTAAGCAACATATTTTGACGCGATATACAGATATCCGCCACCACAGACATCGTCACGCCATGTCAAAGATCTCCTCCACCACAGTCATTGTCACGCCATGTCGAAGATCTCCTCTTCCACCGCAGTCATTGTCACGCCATGTCAAAGATCTCCTCTGCAGCCACAGACATCGTCACGCCATGTCTTCTAGCCCACAACAACACCGAACTGAGACTGTCTTCTCACCCACCCACTATTTATATTGATAGTGAACTGCTAGGATAATTCTACTTCGTATAATGTGCTGCATTGTATTTGTACTGATATATATATATGTGAGCAAGTGCTCTTTGTATATATATTTCTACATTAATCCCGCCCTGCTTAACGGATCAACGCAATTTCATTTACTGTACTATTAGTAACCCGGGAACCGGAGCAGACGACACTTTTGTTTTGAAGCGCGGCGTGTGGCGTAACGCCACATGGCCTTCACACAGCCGACCGGCGATAGCCGCCAGTGCGCGGCATTTTCAAATCTGTTTTCTCCCTTAACATTTTGACCGCTTGTTTGTTTACCTACTCTTTATTTACCTAGTCCTTTTTATGCACTAAGCCATGTGTAATATAGTTTGGCAGCTTAGAATGTTTATTTAAAATTTATTTAGACACAGGATCGATCAGTAGCCGATGCCTTTCTAGGTCCATTCTTTTTATAGCCGTCGTCTGAATGGCGCGCTTTGTTTACTACTAGTAAATAGTAGTGAAACGTTGTTTTGATTCAGTTAAAGTAATCCTGTGTTGATCAATACTTTGTCGGATAGTATTTTGCTTAGCTGACTTCATGTTTAGTGTTTATTTGGGGTTGAAATTAACTTATTAAGTATTGTTTACTGTAGAAGCCAAGTTGTATTCATGGAGCCGGTTTAATAGAGCGGTTATAACGCCATTTACGCCGTCCTAAGCGATGGTTATAAACTATAACAGCGCAAAGTGTTATTTCTGCGGCCAATGAAGCGGTTACAGTGCCTACCGACATCCTAATCACGGTCATAGTTTATAACACCTCCCCCCCACCCCCCACCCCCCCCCACGCGTAAGCTAATCTGCGCTGGCGTTAGCTTGCCGCTGGGTACAAAATCAGCTGTTTGATACGAGATTCATACCCGTCCCTAATAGGTCATCCCGCCTCCGTGGACGTTAAGCAACATAAAAGCCAAAGACGAGATTCATAATGGCCGCCAAAAGACCGGTTCGGTACACGTGCACAATCCGACTCGTAAGAGATCGTAA
>OY757545.1:15954743-15955840 GCA_963584105.1 Alviniconcha strummeri
AGTCACCACGGCCAGTCAGCAGCAAAAGCCCGTATGCCGGTCCTTTGCAGGAGAGTTCAGGCAGACGGATGATTAGATTAGATAAAAAGTAACAACACTTTTGCTGAATAAAACATACGCAGGCAAGGGGAACCAGGGTGAGTGCAAGTTAATTACCGATTCCCTTGACTTGATGTATGGTGTAGACCAAGTATCCAAGGTGTTCATGCCCATCGAGCTATCGTGTCTGAGTGACTACACACACACACACACACACACACACACACACACACACACACACACACACACACACACACACACACACACTGACGCACACACGCACACACACGCATACACACACACACACACACACACACACACACACACACACCGTCACACACACACACACACACACACACACACACACACACACACGCATACACACACCGTCACACACACACACACACACACACACACACACACACACATACACACACACACGCACGCACGCACGCACGCACGCACGCACATATACAGACGCGCACAACCCCCCCCCTCTCTCTCTCTCTCTCTCTCTCTCTCTCTCTCTCTCTCTCTCTCTCTCTGTGTCTGTCTGTCTCACACACACACACATACACACACACACACATACACACACACACACACACACACACATACACACACACACACACACACACACACACACACACACACACACACACACACACACACACATACACACACACACACACACACACACACACACACACACACACACACACACACACACACACACACACACACACACACACACACACCTTTTTTCAGAATACTGCATGTTGGGCGACATGTCGTCCCAACTCCATTTCACCTCCTCTGATTTACATAAACAATCGAAACGTTTTGTATCGTACACAACCCTTCATCATTTCAACGCTGATGCTTTCAGTGATTATTGCTCCTTACTTCTGAATGTCAGTTGGTTAAAGAACCGGACCACTGAGAAAAATAAACAGCACAGTGAGTCTGGGATTTCATACTAATGTTCCCCCTGAACTTTGTTTTAATCACTTTATAATCCTTCAACGAGATACGAAAGATGTGTAGAAGAAATGTTC
>OY757545.1:15956040-15973540 GCA_963584105.1 Alviniconcha strummeri
CGGTTTTGATGCCGCGGCATCTCAGCTCGGCCTCTCAGACTTACCTCCCCCGACCTCACAGGACCCCGTCCATCTCCCCCCCCCCCCCCAACCATCACCCACCCCCCACCCACCCCACCCGCCCCACCCCATCCTAGCCCACCAGACTCCCCCTCCCTTTCCCATGGCCTTCCTCCCCGCCCCTGCTCGACACCCCTGGGTTTTGTGTCCACGCGAGGAAAGTGCGGTCATTCATTATTCATGCCAGAAGGCGCTCTGCCAATGAGAGGCGACGCTGCGCTCAACCCGGCCTAAGACTTGCAGAGGAGAAGAGATGGCGTGCAAAGCGAAAGCTGGCAGAGCCCAGGACGTGGTCGATATGATGGAATCCTGCTCCAAGACTCTCAGAAGTGCATGCATGCATGCAGGCAGGCAGGCAGGCAGGCAGGGAGGCAGGGCTGGATCGACGCTCCCGAGGGTTTGAGACTAAGGGTTCTGGAACCCGTGGGTGTTCTTCCCTCTCTACATGGGCAGGACGGGGACCTGATCGGGGTTGTGGTGAGGGTGAGGGTGAGGGTGAGGGGCGGGGGGTGTTTGCGGGCAGGGGAAGGGGTAGGGGGTGGGGGGTGGGGGGGGAAGGGGGTTGGTGACGGAAGGGGGAGACGGGATGACACGAACGCAGGAACCGTTAACATTTTAGACCGTCGCTTGGACCCTTTCAGGATCGTTCTCACTCTCTCTCTCATCTCTCTCTCTCTCTCTCTCTCTCTCTCTCTCTCTCTCTCTCTCTCTCTCTCTCTCAAAACATAGGACCGTCGTCCATTGGACAGCGAGATGGCAAGAAAAAGCGGGTGACCCCCATCCGATTCTGTGTGTGTGTGTGTGTGTGTGTGTGTGTGTGTGTGTGTGTGTGCGCGCGCGCCCTGCCGCGTGCGTGTCGTCGTGGTGGCTGGCGAGGGCTGTATGGTCGAAGGACGCTGGTGGTGTGGTGCGCGACGTGCTCGCCGCTCGGCCAGTCAGACAGCCGCCATCAGCAAGGACGGTGCCAGAACCTACAACCCATCGTACACAGCCTCGCACAATTCCGCACAGCCGCCCTCCTCTCTCATTGATAATCCAGCCGGCTTTCATTATTCTTTTCTTTTTTAGGCCTGCAGAACGTTTTCGTATTAACCAATCTGACGACGGACGTCAGCAATGGATACCTGTTCCACTGAACCTGAGTGGAGCGAACAGAATGGCGAAGACCAAGACACAGACTCGCAGGGAGCACCCGGCCACAAAGACCTGCCGGCGAGTCGACCATCTCGGGACTTCCATGGCATCGTCCGGCATGGATCCCATTTTAGGAAGAGGTACTGTGGATGAGGACCGTTTCTGGAGACAAAACCCCACAATAAGTCAAGACCAAAGACAAAAGAAACTCGACTGTCTTTTTCAAATAAAAAAAAATAAAAAGAGAAGAAAAACCAAAAGGTGATCTTTAAGGGCAAAACTAGTTGGCAACAGCATCAGCTGTTTTTCGCGATCCGCGGCAGGAGCATTTCACTCCAGCTGCTGAAGTGATGAGCACAGAGACGACCACAAAACGCCAATGGCTTCGTTTTCAGTTCACAAGGCTTAATCAACAACTGCGATGCCGATCAAATAGACAGAGAGACAACAGAAGCGGACACTCAGTTCAACCTTTTAACGGCTCTGCACGATGATCTTCCATTTCTAGGCCATTATCACGCTCAGACTGTCGACAGCGATCCAGTGTCAGAGTGCTTATCAGGGGAAAAAAAAATCCCTGCTTTATTTTCTTCGATTGCCTAATACTGCCTTGTAACTCTCACACTTCTGAGAAAAAAATCTTTACTGCTATGGTTGCGGGGCTGGAGAAGAATGTTCTCTGCGTCCTGTTAAATAACAAAGAACTATGGCTTGATCGAATGCCTGAGCTGATACATGCAGAAATGCCAACGACTCTGCTAAGACAACGATTTTTTCTGGTTGTAAACTACAGCGTTGGTGGGTGACGAGGACTTTCAACTGTTTGAAATGGAAGCTCGGGGACAAAGTCCGGATTGATTAACTTCCAGCTTGTCGATAAACCTACTGCGCTAGTCGCGTACGTCCTACTTTCTCGGATTTTTTATATTTTTTTAAATATTTTTTTTATAGACGTCAACCTTGGAGAAAAGAAACAGGATATTCTGAAGCTATTTTGACATTCATTGTTTATACGTATGTGAGAGTTTTGATTCAGAGACAGCTGCAGTTACTCTTCTTCACTCTCTTCGTGCGCTGCTGCTGACATTCGTATACAAGGGAACTGAGTTCAGAACACATTTTGCTGGCGGACAGCCTTGCACTGTGTTAAGATGATGCAGATCTCGGCCATGGATTCTCAAGTCACATAAAAGAAGAAAAGTTATAAAAAAAGAGAAGAAAATCTCCGAATATCTCATCTCGATAATGCTTTGGATGGACAGACTCGATGCTTGTGAAAGAAAACGATACAGGAATGCGAATCAAAGAACGGAAATACATCTCTGATTACGATCGATGGAATCCTGAGCGGGCCCTCAAGCCTAATGAATGAAGGATTTATGCGCACATAATTATGTATGTCACAGAGGAAAAGGCGCAGAAGAGAGAGAGAGAGAGACAGACAGACAGTCAGTCAGGATCGCAGAACCGAAGCGGCAAGAGTGGAACGAGGCAAGAGTGTGGACACATTGAACTTTGTTGTCACCGTATCCCGTTAGGCGAATCACCGTGGCGCTATCATGACGGCGATGCCGCTACTCCTCCTTCCCGAGCTCTGCCTTTCATAGCGATGGATGGTACCGAGCCACACCACGCTCCTGCCGGCGCCAGCCGACGTTGCCAGAATCCCGTATTGATCGTCCTCCACGCCCGGGGCTGGCACCACGCCGCTCCATTGGCACTGTCCACGAACGCACGCACAAGCCGGGTTTTTTTTACGCGCACATACGCACGCACACACACGTGCACGACGGAGGAGAAAAAAGGCAGGGCAGAAGGGCAACGGCGAGGTTTGACACGGCAGTCCTCTGCAGCACGGCACGGCATGGCACGGCACGGCTTAGCACGAGCACCACGTCGGACAAACAGCAGAAGCGTCTGCAGCACAGCACGGCAGCGGTGACGTACGGCGGTCGGTCGCACGGCCATTGGCGTCCAGAGGTGGTGGCCCATTCCAGCAGTAATTGCAGGTGACGGAGCAGCTGTCCCGGCCCACGCCGTCCCCAGACCACTGCCTGCTGCCAGACTCGGCCTTTTCCGGGACTGCCGGCCGTCTCTGCGACAACGGCAACGGTAAGATGAGTGTATGTATAATGTATCTGCTGTTCAAACCTGCACTTCTGCCTCTTCTCTCGTTGTGTGTCCGGTTGCCAGCTTCTCCCTTTCTTACGTGTTGAGAGAAAGCTGTATGTTTTTTCTTCTTTTTCGGTTTCTATTCTTAGTTGGTTGTTTAGTTGTTGTTGTGGTTGTTTGTTCTTTTTTTTTTTACTTTTTTTTTTTTTTCTTTTTTTTTAGGGGGTGGGGTGGAGCGTGTCGGTATGCATGCATGCACGCGTGTGTTATTGTGTGTGTGTGTAGGGGGTGGTTGTGTGTGTGCGTGCGTGTGTGTGTGTGTGTGTGTGTGTGTGTGTGTGTGTGTGTGTGTGTGTGTGTGTGTGTGTGTGTGTGTGTGTGTGTGTGTGTGTGTGTGTAAGCTGTATGTATGTGTTCTACGCCTTCAAGACCTTTTTTGTGTCATGTGATAATATTGTCAAATGTGTTATCTTTGCTGTGTATATCGTGTTACCCTGTCAAAAATCTTCACTTTGGTATGAATAGGTCTAGCGATGTTCTTTGTCTGTCGTTGTCTGTCGGTATCCTCTGGTAAATATATCCTTGATTTCTTCATGGCTGAAGACATTCGTGTATCACCTTCGCTTCTGATATTTTGTATGTTTGAGAAGCTTTCTTTTGCAATATCGATCGTTCAGAATACTCTTTCATTTGCCCGGCGTCCTCTGTCTGACCTCGGTCAGTCGGTGCGTGGAATTAATGATGCGGTGACTGAAAACGTTGGAATATTAATCACTTCTTTTACGTCATCCGGTGTATTAGAATATTTTTGACAATCGACGAGTTACCAATTCCATCTCTCCAATGTTAAAAAAAAAAAAAAAAAAAAAATGAAAGAAAAGAAATCTGGTCAGAAACACAAACATGAAATTAGATGAAATGAGATACAATGAAACCCTAACCAAGAACATCAAAAACAAAAAAACAAGAAAACAAAAATCGAGAGAGAGAGAGAGAGAGAGAGAGAGAGAGAGAGAGAGAGAGAGAGAGAGAGAGAGAGAGAGAGAGAGAGAGAGAGAGAACAAAACAAAACAAAACAAAAGAAAAAAGAAAAAGATATATATCTATAAAAGACAGCAACAACAAAACAACAACAACAACAACCAATTACAGACAGACAGACGAACAAACAAAAATACCCAACCAAACAAACAAAGGCAAAACAAACAAATACAAAAAACCACGAGCAACGACAACGGAAACAGGACTGAAAGAAAAGTATGAGTCAGAAGTTCAGACCTGAAAACCCAGGCAAGAAGACCCCCTTCCCCTCCTCTACAGTAGTTTGTTCTGTTATTAGTAGTGTCTTCTTTTGTCACTTGGATCGTAACTTTACGCAGAAATGGGGGGTAACTCAGCTGGTAAACTAGAAGATGTCTAGGGAGATGTACTCACCTAAGCGATGAAACAAGGAAACAATAGTACACCAGCGCTTTCGACAACAACAACAACAAAAATCTCTTCTATGCGACGAAACAAGGAAACAATAGTACACCAGCGCTTTCCACAACAACAACAACAAAAATCTCTTCTATGCGACGAAACAAGGAAACAATAGTACACAAGCGCTTTCAACAACAAAAAATTTCTCTTCTATGCGACGAAACACAAGGAAATAATAGTACACAAGCACTTTCAACAAATAATTGTTCTATGCGACGAAACAAAGAAACAATAGTACACAAGCACTTTCAACAACAATTGTCTCTTCTGTGCGACGAAACACAAGGAAACAGTAGTACACCAGCACTTTCGACAAAAATTGTCTCTTCGAAGAAGACACATTTTGTCGAAAGCGCTTGTGTACTATTGTTTCCTTGTGTTTCATCGCATTGGTGACGACAGTTTTTGTTGAAAGCGCATGTGTAGTATTGTTTCCTTGTGTTTCGTCGCATTGGTGAAGACAGTTTTTGTCGAAAGGGCATGTGTACTATTGTTTCCTTGTGTTTCGTCGTATAGGTGAGTACAATTCCCTAGATCTGTTTTATTTTGTCAGCCTCACCAGCAGCTGTTCACTCATTTCTCAGCCGGTAAACGTCGAACTGAAAAGGCAGGCGCAATGCTGACGCGTGTTCGATTCCCCGGTACGGCAAGGGATTTTTCTCCCAGTCAACTTTCAGTGCAGTCTCGCTCGCCTGCGCTGTTCGTTCAGCTCCACGTGTGCAATCGCATGCATCGATATCTACGCGCACGTTCAAAATCCGAAGGACTGTTTGCCACACAGTTGTTTGCAAATACGAAAAACGATACTGCACACACTGGTAGGACTGGGTAGCGCTGCTCTTGCGGCTCTTGCCCTTCCGGCTCTTGTCCTTGCGGCTCTTGCCCTTGCCGCTAAGGATACGGCATCCTTACCCAGGTAAAGCGTGAATGAAGTGAATATAATAATAATAATAAAGAGGATGTCTAGAGCGCCCATCTACCACACAAGGTGGGAGCACAGGGCACTTATATATACAGCTTAACAAGGCTGTCTGTGGCTCCTGGTCACCGCAGTCGTGTAGGAAGGACTGAAAACGTGTTATACGTTCTGTATGAATTACATATGTGGTTTCACAAAGTGTCCTACAAGGACATGCAGTTAGTGACAATTTTCACATACGCCAGGAACGTACTCGTCTCTTTCATTTTGTTTCGTTTCCAAAAGACATCGTTAGCCGTTGAAACAGAAGTGCATCACGATTTATGTGGTCTACTTTCGCCGAAACGTTCTCAAATTCCCTTCTTTGTTGGGGTGAGTGAGCGGCGGTTTATAGGGGGATTTCCTTGATTTCTTTCGCAACCGTGACCTCATTTGACATAGTTCAGTGAGAAATATGGCTACAAAGCTATTCGATGCTTGCTTCAGAAAACAACAACAACAATAACAACAACAAATTGTCTCCTCCTACCACCACGGCCCCCACCCCTTTCCACCAGTTTTGTTCTCCCACAATTCGTGTTTTACCAAGGCTGTTTATTCTGAGGTGCCCAATATCGTTCTCTAGACTCCATTTTCAACAAAACAAACACTACTCAGGATCTGATTTTACTGACGGTCCGTAAAGAAGAACGTTGAAAGGTTAAACCGTTGTGACATTTACGTTTTTTCTCTCATCTTCTGCGGTCTTATGCGCAGAATAAAAGAAGTGCTTCCCACTCGCTGAGAACAGGATTCGCGCTTTTGGAAAACGGACAAACGGTCATTTTGTAGTGATTGTAGGAACAACAGGAACACAAAGGGGGGTGCGGCAGGGTGAATGGGGTGAGGAGTGGGTGGGGGTGGACGGGGAGGCGGGTGGAGGGGGTCGGAGGATACGATGTGTGATCAAGCAGTATGGGTTTTCAGCTTGATGATTCTGTTGGAAGTTATGAATTTAAAATGTGAGGGATTGCGACATTTTAACATGTCATTTAGAAACGCACCCGCTGCTGCATTCGAATCAGAAGAAACAGGAGGAGGAGGAAGAGAAGACAAAACGGAGGAGGAGGAGGAGAAAGAGAAGACGAAGACGAAGACGAAAATGCTGAAGAAGAAGAAGAAGAAGAAGAAGAAGAAGAAGAAGAAGAAGAAGAAGAAGAAGAAAATGTTTTGCTTCGCTGCTAGGTGAAAAATTGCACAGGAATAGTTATGTGAATGCCATCTACGTACAGTTCACGGGTTAAAGGAAAACTGAACAAAACGGACAAACAGGCAGCCAAGTAAGAAGACAGACACAAAAACGGGCCACTTTCGTTGAATTCCACACACGGTGCTGCGTAAAAGCTCGGTAAAGCAAGGCACACATAGCTGTCCACAGAACGTACGGCTGCTCAGAGCAAGAACAGACAAAGAACACGGGGAGGCAAACAATGAGCGCAGTTATAAAACAGCAAGATATACAACCGCGATATACTTCCCTCCCCGTCCCTCCTGACCTCTCTCTTTGGACGTTATAATGTCCAGCAACTCTACCCTCTCTCTCTTATCGTCCTTCCTCGTTTCTCTTTCTCTTCCTCTCCTCCTCCCCCCTCCTCCCGCTTCCCTCTCTTTCTCTCTACCCCCCCCCCCCCCCCGCCCACCGCCTCTTTCTTCCTCTCTCTCTTCACTCTCCAACTCCTCTCCCACTCTTCACCTCTCTCTCTCTCATCACTCTCACTGTCCTTCTCCACCCCCACCCCCGCCCCCCTCGCGTCTCTCTCCAATTGTGTGTGAAGAAGAAAGCCTTACAACCAGGCAGTGCGAGAAAATGGATTCAGAACTTGCTGCAGAGAGGCGCTTATAGCCTCATAATCCCAGCATTGCCAAGCCTCAGTCTGGCCACGCTATCGATTTTTGTCAGCGCGGACAGTGTGAGTCCTGTGCAGGCTAGAACTGAAAGAAGCCATATGGATTTAGGCATTGCACTTAGAGTTATTTCCCCTTCTGGAAAAAATGTGGCTAGGCCGTGCGTTAACGTTAACTGAACGAAGACGTCGGATTTAGGCATTGCACTTTATTTCCATTCTGGAAAACAAATGTGGCTTAGGCAGCGCGTTGACGTTAACTGAACGGAGACGTCGGATTTAGGCATTGCACTTTATTTCCATTCTGGAAAAAAAAAAAAATGGCTTAAGCTGTGTGTTAACTTTAACTGTATTTAGGCATTGCACTTTAAGTTATTTCCCTATCTGGTAGATGTAGGTAGGCGTGAGTTAACATGTGCTGTATCTATTGGACGCAATCGAAAGCGTCTAATATATGTGACAATATATAGGATATCCGCGCGCGTGAGTTTTCTGACGTTTTCTTTGAATAGTGTGGTGAATAAATAATGTGCATTTACCCACAATCTGATAACTTCCCTTTCTGGTAAGTGTGGGTGGGCGTGCGTTAACGTGTGCTAAGTCTATAACACCCAACCCAAAGGCATATATATGTGACAATATATCGGATATCCACGTGCACGAGTCCCCGGCGTTTTCTCTGAATTGTGTGGTGAATAATTGCGCATTACCCCGAATCTGGTAATTTCCTCATCTGGTGAATATAGGTGGGCGTGCGTTAACGCGTGCTATATTTATTTCACACAATCGAAAGCGTATACATCCGACAATATATTGGAGACCTGGGCGCACGAGTTTTCGGATGTTTTCTGTGAACTGTGTGGTGAATAATTGTGCATTACCCAGACTCTGAGTTGTTTCCGCCCGAATGTGTGTACAATGGCCAGAATCAATATCGCCTTGACGGACATCCATAATTCAGCCATATTATCCCCAGGCCATTTCCGCGAGTGAAGAAAACCTGCGCACCTCGCAAACAGGCAAAGGGACATTATCTCGAAGAACAGATTCTCGGCTGGATTACTCGTATATTCCACGCGTTAAAATTAATCCCACCTGAGATAGAGCCTAGGACATGTTTCGAGTTGTTCACAGTTTCAGTTTTCGGTGCAAAAACAAATTAGCTGTAGACAAAAAATAATGGAACGTTTTGGTACTATCCACTTACATTTTGAATACAATGATATTTTTTCTCTTTGCTTCGACAAAGGAATGACCCTTTGACCATGAACCAAGACCACGGCGTGGATCAATTTTCCAGTCGAATGCATTAACAAGGAATTGTTACGCCATTTTGCTGTTTGTCTGCTCTGCTTAAAACAGCAGGTCCGTTTACGGAGGTACTGTGACGTGAGTTGAAAGCGAAAAGTCAGTCAATTTTGGGAAACGTAGAAAGGAATGGACAACTCCGCTCTACAGTTTGAACGAAACTATATTAACTGGTTTGAGAAATTTTATACAGCCGATTGCTTTCTTCCGCTTTTTTTTTTTTTTTTTTTACTTTCGAGTATGCCTTTACTGATAACAGTTCTGCATTGTTTTCTAAAAAACAAAACAAAAAACCACCACCAACACACACACACACACACACACACACACACACACACACACACACACACACACACACACACACACACACACACACACACACACACACACCAACCAAGTTTTGTAATGAAATGGACTGTATAAATCAATATTGAAAGTGAACTCTAGCTTTGATTGCACTGGTTTGCATATTATATATATTTTTCAGTTTCCAATTTCTCTAATTGTTTCATGGTGTCAAAATAAAGTGACTTTGCAACGTGTCACGTTCTGGTTTAGCGAAATGCGGAAATATATACTCTTTGAAAAAGCAAGTGTTTGTCTAAGAAAGTAGTGAAAATGTAAAACACACAAAAGGCTAAAAAGGTCGTTTATTTTAATTATTGGAACAATGCAAAGCACGTGCAAATGTCCGGGTTAAATCCTTTTCACATCAAGAAATTGAACCAAACCGTCTGTTTGTTGCTCATAAAGGCAGTCTATACCGAAAAACATTTGCAGTGTGTTGTTTTTTAACACACTGTGTTCGAAATGAAACAATGACCTTCATATTACACACAATTACTCCATTGAAAACGATTATCGTCGCAATGATGAAAACAGTTTTGTGTGTGCTTCACGGAATCATGCATAAGTATTTTAAAGCTCTTCAAGAGATCAAAAGAACTTTGATTTGTCCTGGGTCAACACTTTTAAAATTATAATATTTTCCCCATCGTCTAGTTTTGAGGGAAAAAACCTACAGATTCAACGTTTAAAATGTCAGATTATTAAACATAAAGACGAGAAAAACATCAGCTGACCAAAACAGTCTGATCATATTCTAGAGAAAAAAGAAAAGAAAAAAAAAAAAAAAAAAAAAAAAAAGAAGAAGAAGAAGAAAAAGATTAGACCGCAAGCAAAATAATGTAGATGAGTCACACACACACACACGCACACACACACACACGCACGCACGCACGCACGCACGCACACGCACACACACGCACACACGCACCCATATATATACAATACGACAGGAATTGACATGATAGTAAATTTTAATGCTCTTCGTGTACTTGTGTGGACTCCAGAATTGACTGGTTCAACTTCTGATCCGCGACGAACAGTTGTCTTCCTTTTTTCTTTCTTTTCTGATTAATATTTCACATTCACTTTTTTTATTTTTAACACAGGCACATTGGAAGAAACTCTGAAAATGAATGACTGGCAGCTTTCTAAAACAAGATCCAAGAACATAAAAGGTTCAAATGAACGACGTTTATTAGGACAAAAACACAGTCTGAAAATTTTCGGGGTTATCCCCTTAGTCAGGCTACAAAACGACACTTAAACGGTGAAAAACGAAGGAAAATGAGATGAGAAGGGAAATAACTTATCCTTTTTGGTTGAGCTAATGCTGTTTACCTGTCCAGTGCTTGGAAAAATGTTGGCATGACCTGGATCACGCAAACAGCAAACTGATCAGTCTGAAACTCCCACTCTGTATCACCTGATCAGACCAAACAGAGCAGGAATCCATTAACACAGACTGAACCATAGCTAAGCCCCGCCTCTTTCCTCACGTGGCACTATGTTGACTGGAGGAATGACGGACGATCTGGTTCTGATTCCCGAGTTCAGGTGAATATAACGTTCATCATTTGATTGTTGTTGATGGCTATCATCACTGAACGAGCGTGATTTACCGTTGTGAAAGTTTTGTTAGGAATCCACCAGTCTTTGCTCTGTTGCGATGCTTTTGCTTGTGATGACAACTTGTGAGCAACTCTTGGTTTTGTTGTTGTTGTTGTTGTTGTTGTTGTTTGTTTGCTTGTGTGTGTGTGTGTGTGTGTGTGTGTGTGTGTGTGTGTGTGTGTGTGTGTGTGTGTGTGTGTGCGTGTGTTTGAGCGGAATATTGATCGCAGCGTTCTGATTGGCTGAAGTGCTCAGGTGATTGACAGTCGGGACCACTTCATTGTGTCACCCCTAAAAGCAAGCACTGACACCTGCCACGTGTTTGCCCCACAGTCCCCACTTTTGTTTCTTCCAGTCTTCCTTCCTCTTGAAATTGGTTCTTTGGTGCCTTTTCTTTTTGTTCCTGCTAAATGACCATCACAGTGATGAGTGGGCGTTAAAACCGAACTAGTTATGTACTTGCTAATTCCTTATTGCTGGTACTTTTGCTCTACACACGCCTGTGTGTTTGCTTGTGTGTGTGTTTTTGTGTGGGGTACTTTTGTGTTTTCGTTTGTTTTGTTTGTTTGTTTGGTCAGTGTTTTATGGCTGTTGTCCAGAGATGTATCTTTGCAATTCATCTTTGATTATTTGAAAACAATAAACATTTTAGATACTTATACGTTTTGTTACAGTCTGGAAGATTTATATATATATTACCCATTTTTAAACTGTGTTTTAACTGACCATTGTACTTGTTGCAATATGTCGAATTTGTTTTTATCGTTATCGTATTGTAACAAAATGTGTTGCGCCTTGATATAACAAGCGTCATGATTGAACAGACATTCAAATTCAACTATCTATCTATCTATCTATCTATCTATCTATCTATCTATCTATCTATCTATCTATCTATCTATCTATCTATCTATCTATCTGGCTGGCTGTTTATCTGTCCATTGACAAATCTATTGACCTATCGACTTATCTGTCTATCTATCTATCTATCTATGTTTCATGAACCGTCACCAGGGGCTCTGAAATAACTTCTTTGACTTGGCCTGACTTGTAATTTGCCCGGATCCAAAAATAGATGAAGAAAAAGGTCAGTACCTACTTTGAGGAGAAAGGGAAACCAATCTGTCATTTTTTTCCCCGCGAGTCTCTGTCCTCTTGACATTTGGTGTCGTTCTCGATGCTCTGATCTTTCTCACGTGGATTGTTACAAGGTCAATGGAGAGCCCATATTCAGTGGACAGCAATCAGTTGCAAATTTTACATCTTTCAGTCATGGCCTCATTTGGATCTCGGTATATATATATATGTCAATACCTACCCGGGCACCCTCTCCGACTCTTCAGAATACAGATCAGGCAGTTCCACATATTTTCCGTAGACTGTTACGATGTGTGCGGTATCGGATACAAATATCAAATAATTGTACTGAGATGCATTTCACTACGATTTTTTTTTTTTTTTAAGCCGAATAAATGTTCTTCCTAAAAATGAAAAATTAATTACCCCCCTCACACACTCACACACATACACATACACACACACTCTCTCTCTCTCTCTCTCTCTCTCTCTCTCTCTCTCTCTCTCTCTCTCACACACACACACACACACACACACACACACACACACACACACACACACACACACACACACACACACACCCTGTATATGATACTGACAAGGAAGTCAATAAAAAAAAAAAAAAAAAATCAGCTGTTTGGTCGGAACCTTTTTGCAGATGAAATGAGACTTAAGTCGATCATAATAATCCGACAGGTCACATGGAAAAGAATGACGCTAAACTGAACTTCGAAAGCTAAAAATAGAAAAGGACGACTGTACTGAACTGCTTAAACTAAAACTGGAAAAGGGTGACTACCTACTAAGCTGAAGGATAACTCTAGATTTAATTGCGTAATCTAAAAATAGAAAGGACAAACTTGTCCTGATCTGCGAAAACTAAAAATAGGAAAGGTTGATGCTGTACTGAAGTGCCTAAATTAAAACGTAGAAAAGGATGACTCTGTTCTGAACAAAGCATAAAAAAAGAAAAAGAAAAAGAAGAAAAAAAGAAAAAAAGACAACAAAAAAAGACGCTGTACTGAATTCAGTAAGCTAAAAATAGAAGAAGAGAAGAAAGAAAAAAAGAAACGTTGTACTGAATATCCTAAAGCAAAAATAGAAAATGATGTAACTACACTCACCCGCATGAACCAAACTGTGTCAAATTGGTTTCATTAACTTTCCAAGGTTGATGGCTTTGAACCAAACATTGGATCAGCGTGCTAGTGGGCACCCTGAAATGTCAGTCGCTGGCATTTTGAGAGCGTTTTAATCAAAGGGCTGGGACCAAAAGCCGGTATCCTTTGGAAGTCTCAGGATGATCAGTGTAGACTTATTAAGATTGGAGCGCTTATGCGCATTTGCCGATGGAACAGTAACCTACTTCGTGGAGAGGTCACGTATATGTACCTCTCGCGCAGGTCACTGCGACACACAAAAGACGAGTACTTTACTGTCCCAAGCGCGGTCAATACCCGTCTAACGTCTTTGACATACGGCTCTTTTGACATTTAAATAAACAGTGAAGAATGTATGCTCTAAGGTGCGTCGGCTAGTTTAAAGGGACTAGCCTTGTCAGTTTCAGAGGGATTAATTGTTTTTAATTTTAATTTAAGTTGTTTTAGTCATCTCTTTTTCGTAGGTTGAAAAATAAAATAAAAAAATCCACCGGATTATTTTTACACACACACACACACACACACACACACACACACACACACACACACACACACACACACACACACACACACGCACGCACGCACACACGCACGCACGCACGCACGCACGCACGCACGCACACACACACACACCACCACCACCACCACCAACAACAACAACAACAACAACAACTACAAACAAACAACAGCAAAACAAAAAACAACAGCGACAACCAACCAAACAAACAATTACACTGACCTAAAGACAGCTCGATGTTAACCCAATAACAATTGTAATTCTCCCTTTTTGCAGAACGCTGCAATACATCAGCTAAAGTTCACCACAAAGAGAATTTTAAAAAAGAGAGTTAACCCGGTGAAATATGAAAAACACATTGTAAAACTAAGAACTGGAGTTATATCCGTGACGTCAAAGACACTTGGGTGACGTCAACGTGAAAAACGGAAATACCTCAAAAGGCAGTAGTGGGCGAAAAAAAGATGAGCAGTTATCAAATCGATATTATATCAACGGCGCTTTTAATCGTAAAGTTTTTCTTTTTTTCCTCATTTTTATTGCGAATCATGTTATTTTTACCTGTTCCAAGCACTCTGCAAGTTATTCACGGTTCGAATCTGAGACTCTGAGAAAGCTATAGTTCCTTAAAGAAACTGAAGGCAAGAAAACTTTAGAACGCTGGCAGTCATTCTTGTTTCAGATTTTTGTAAACAATCTCTATTGAGTCATCCCTGTGTCTTCGTCTCAATTTGAATGACAAATATCTGTGCTGCCCCGACAAAGGCTATGGACAGAGGAAGCAGGCAGACCAGAAAGGAGAGAACTGCAGTAGTTGAGGCGTGACAGAATGAGTCAGGTGACCAGTTTCACTGTAGCTTCCTCAGTGGAAAAATACTTCCGGAGAGAACTGATTCGACGGAGCTGGTAGCAGCACAATTTGGTGGTTTGGTTTGGCTGATGAAGCTCTCCATGGACTGTTGAGGAGAACGGCGAGGTTTTTGACAGAGTCAGAGAATAGGACTGCGGTAACGTCAAGCTGAAGGGTGTTGGCGGGAAAAAGAGGAATTTTTTTTAATTCTTGTTCCAACGAGCATCGCTGCTGTCTTTTCACCATTTAGTTGAAGTTTGTTTCATGTCAACAAGTCACTGATGTCCTAATAACAGTCAGATATGGTTTTCAGAAAAGTGGCTGTTTTCGGGTAAGGCGCTGTTAAGTAGCTGAGTGTCGTTGGCATACAAGTGGTGATTCAAGTTGTGACGGCTGATGATGAAGGCCAGAGGGGTAGCACAGAAGGTGAAGAGAACAGGCCCCAGGACAGAACCTTGAGGGATACCACAGGAGAGTTTGACAGGCTCAGACTGCCTGCTGTTGACAGACACTGTTTGGAACAAGTCGTACAGATGGGATTTGAACCAGGCAAGAGCAGCATTGCAGATTGCAAATGTGTACTCTAGGCGGGTGACAACGATGGAGTGGTCAATAGCGTCAAAAGCAGCAGAAAGGTCTAGAAGTGTGAGAAACGAATTTTTTTTTATTTCGTAGTCAATATTTCACTTCAAGTGTCAAGAAGAAGAAGAGGAAGGAGAAGAGTTAGAAACAACTCACGAAGCGCTTCAAGACCTTTTGTCAAGCAGTGAAAATTGCTATACATATATACGTAGATATTCTGTCCATTCCTTGCCTTCCTTAATTCAACCTTCATTGAACGTTTAAATGAAAATGATCGTTCTCTCGTCCATCCAGCCGTCTACGCCTAAATCAGTAGTTCGCTTGTTCGATCGGTAAATCGCCTCATTAATACATCAGTCAACGAAGCAGCGTATGGAACACGCCAGTCATGTTGCACATTCGCCCATTCACTATTTCAGCCACTTGCCCTTTTGTTTTTAAAAATTATAATACAAACATTGGGAAAAGGCATTTAGCGTTAGAGACAAAGTTAGAAACACCAGTAATCGCGGGGCATGATGACTGCAGGGCACAGCATTTTGTTGGCTGGTTGGTGCTGTCGTCCATTTGTCAGTTCAATGCCATCTTGCTTCTCTTTTCTTGGTTGATTGATTGATTCATTTTTTTTCCCCTGCCACCTTTCTCCTCCTTGCTTGAGTGATTCCTTCACTCCATCAGTTACTCAATCATTAAACGCTATTCATTTGTAAATCGAATAACTAATTAATTCCTTTGTTTCTCTCAAAACTAGTTGTTCTATGTTCTTTTCTCGTGCCTGCTGAACAAGTTGCAAAGACACATGCTTTGGAAAACGTCGTAAAACCAAAACCAAACTAACAGCAACAACAACAACAAAACCAAAAAGAAAGCAAAACAACAACAACCAAAGACAGCTAAATTAGAGACACTTCGTCAGTAGATCAGTAACAGCAGCTGTCGTAAGATATACCAATAACAGCAGATGTCGTAGGATACATCAATAACAGCAGCTGTCGTAAGATACACCAATAACAGCAGATGTCGTAGGATACATCAATAACAGGAGCTGTCATAAGATGCACCAATAACAGCAGCTGTCGTAAGATACACCAATAACAGCAGCTGTCGTAAGAGACACCAATAACAACAGCTGTCGTAAGATACACCAATAACAGCAGCTGTCGTAAGATATACCAATAACAACAGCTGTCGTAAGATATACCAATAACAGCAGCTGTCGTAAGATACACCAATAACAGCAGCTGTCGTAATGTACTCCAGTAACAGCAGCTGTCGTAAGATACACCAATAACAACAGCTGTCGTAAGATACACCAGTAGCAGCAGCTGCCGTAATGTACTCCAGTAACAGCAGCTGTCGTAAGATACACCAATAACAACAGCTGCCGTAATGTACTCCAGTAACAGCAGCTGTCGTAAGATACACCAATAACAACAGCTGTCGTAAGATACACCAGTAGCAGCAGCTGCCGTAATGTACTCCAGTAACAGCAGCTGTCGTAAGATACACCAATAACAACAGCTGTCGTAAGATACACCAGTAGCAGCAGCTGCTGTAATGTACTCCAGTAAGAGCAGCTGTTGTAAGATGACTGATGAAAAAAAGGTTCTTACGCATTTGGTGACTCATTTTAGACTGTTCTTCTTCCTGACACTTAAAATGAAAACACTGACTCCGGAAAGGTTTGGCAGCAGCTATAGTTCAAGGTCCATAAAGTCACATTACACCGCTTCTGGGCTCATTATAGACTTTGCGACAGAAAAAGAAATCTTCTGCTACTTCATCTTCTACTTCATCTTTGCTCACAGAGAAGAAAAGCACCTATCGGGATCGCATCATTTTCTCCTTTTCGATCGATCTGTGCACTGATAACGGCGATATACCAATTTCTGCCCACTTCAGAAGGCAATGTAGATTTAACTGTGGAAAATCAATCTACAGTTTTGTGTAAATACTTTGTTCAAAAACTGATTAAAACTCACATCTTTCTTTTCGTTCGCTTTGCTGGGGTCTGACACACATTTCCTCACTGAAAGTAGCCAAATATTTCTCCTAGCCAAATATTTCCGTAACCATTCCCACACATCAGTTCTATGACATGACAGACCCATGTTTTTCTACCTAAATCTGATAAAATGTTAAGCTACATGTTTTTTGTTTTTTGTTTTTTTGTTGTTTGTTTTTTAGACAGATCGCAAGGAACTTTCTTCTGGCATACTCGTTATACTACGTGAATAGTTGACACACCTAAAAGCAGCCATATCTTACAAAGATCAACCCCCAAATAATTAATTTTGCTTGTTTCCTGCCTCGAGTAGACCAACATTTAACCACCACTCGAATGATGGACTGCAAAGCAATTCAACTACCTTTTTACGGGAACAAACGTCATGCAAATGAACATCTCAGCTTATCAACGTCACCTAGTTTGGCTAAACGAGAGAGAGAGAGAGAGAGAGA
>OY757545.1:15976040-15977418 GCA_963584105.1 Alviniconcha strummeri
TTCACTTCCGGCAAACTTGGGTCTCGGCATTCATACGGTTCAGGTATCAAGCCTTTTGTTGTCAGCTTCGGCCTCTGGCAGAGCGCAATCCTGTCAAGCAGGAATACATCCTGTCAAGCAGGAATACAATTCTCCCACAGCAATATGAAGCTGTGATTTTTTGGCTTAGAGAGTCAGGTGCACAATAGCCTATTCCTCGGTCTAATTTGATTGCCAGCTTTGTCGAAGTATCGGCTGTAGCAATGTTGGAGAGAAGAGCGCGATTTGGAGGTAGAGTAAGAACTTCTTTATTAGAATGACGACATTAATTATCTTCAGAGTAAAAGAGAAATTAATCTTCCCGAGGCACTTTTGATTTGATCTTAAAAACATTTGCTAAAATATATATATATTTTTTTTTCTTCTGGTGGAGTAAGTCTACCGTTTGATCATATTTCAAGATATTAAACGAACTGGGCTTTGCTTGTCAGCAAGGATGTACAAAGGGTCATCTGAAGCAAAACTAACTGTTGATTGAAGGCATAATTATGGACATTGTGACTTTACACACACACACACACACACACACACACACACACACACACACACACACACACACACACACACACACACACACACACACAACACTGACACTCACACACACACACACACACACAAGCACACACGCATACACACACACACACACACACACACACACACACACACACACACACACACACAAACATGGAGTTACTCACGCAGACGGCAGTGCTGTCGCAACGTAGTATTAAGCTCCATGCTACCGCTAGATGACAACACTAATAACCGAGACTGCTCAGACAGCAAATTTCGTCAGCCGCTGTTTACACTCTCTCGGCACAGGCTAGCCTACGCAATGACGCTGAAAACTAAGCCATCCTAGCCATCATGATCAAACCTAGTGCCTCCTCACCCCACGCCAACCTCACTGTACACGTATATGAATGTCCCTCAGTGTGGTACACGACAGCACACTCACTGCTCAGAGTCATACACAATCCCCCACAAAACAGGAGACAGAAGAACTGACTGAGAAACGTGACCATAATCACTGAAAGAGAATGAATGACACTGGCGGACTGGCACTCCCCGTCCTCCGTTGCTCATCACACTTACCGCTCACTGAGTTCAACAAGTAGCCGAGCTGAGGGTCCTCCATCCTGTAGTGTGGTTGATGACTGACGCCGTACAGTTGTTCCAGAACAGTGTACAAGCTATGAAAGGTGTGGGTGGGTGGTGGTGGGGTGGTGTAGGTGGGGGTGGGGTGGAATAATGAAGTGTACAGAGAGAGATGAGAAAGGAGGAAGCTGGGAGGAGAGAGAGAGGGAGGGAGGGAGGGGTGGCACTTCACACAGCAGCT
>OY757545.1:15980118-15988256 GCA_963584105.1 Alviniconcha strummeri
CTTTTTCTCTCTCTTCTTTTGTTTTTGTTTTGTTGTCGTTTTATAGTGGGGGTTTTTGCTGACATTTATCTTTCATTGCATTTCTCCCCAGCTTTGGACTGTTTCATCTTTGTTTACTTGTTGTTTTTGTTGTTGTGTTTTCTGTTGTTTTTGTTGTTGTTTTTGCTGTTGTTTTTGTTGATTTTTTTGCTGTTGTTTTGTTGTTGTGTTTGCTGTTGTTTTTGTTGTTGCTTTTGTTGTTGTTTTTGTTGTTGTTTTGGGGTGGGTGGGAGGTCCATCTCTTAGTTTTCTTTGCTTCTATTTACGTTCACTATCTATTTATCTTCTCTTATACATGACTTCCTCCTTCTTCTTTTTTTCTTTCTTCTTTTTTCCCTTCTGTTGCTCGTCAGTATTTTCCTTCTTTCTTTCTCCCTTTCTTTCTTTCTGTTTCATTCTCATACCGATGTCTTTCTCTCATTCGTTTTTACTCTTTCATTGTCATTCCAGTTTTTCCTTCTTTCGCTCTCGCTCCACTTCTTTTTCTGTCTTTCTTTTGTACTCATTCCGCTTTCTTTCTTTTTCAGTCCATTTTTTTCTGTCTTATCTTCTTCGTTCTCATTCCGTTTCCTTCTTTCTTTTGTTCTCAATGCATTTCTTTCTTTCTTTTTGATGTTTTTCTTTCCCTGTTAGTTACGTTCAGCTTGGAGTTCACACAGTTTAAATAACGTGCTTCTAAGGATGAAAGTGAAAGTCATATTAGATACTTGTCAAGTGAGAAATAGGCTCTAGTGTGGAAGACATGTTTCAGGGGAACGGCAATAGCTCAGTGGTTAGAGAGCGTCGGACTCGTGATCGAAAGGTCCCGGGTTGGAGTCCCGGCGGGAGCGGCGGGAGCGGCGGGAGAGGTTTCTTCTCCAGGGTCAACTTTCTGTGCTGACTCTTATTTCGGTATCCGTTCCACCCCCGTGTTATCGCAGTAGCACGTAAAAGATCCCGGTCATTCTGCCGAAAAGTGCAGGTGGCAGGTTACAGTTAAACACACATACACCCTACCTATTTGTCTTTGAATGAAGTGACACTGTAAATGGTGTATGGTTGAATGGTGTACACAGAACTTGCCCCGAAACGGCAGCATTTCACGCGGCACCAGCGCACCAAAGAGCGCTATCAGTACACCACTTCTGTGGATATTAATAATATGCACTGTAAAAGGATACAGTCACTCATTCAGAATCACACGCGACATGTGCGCAGTGAGTCTGCTCGAGAGCAGAGAATAGCGATATATAAAAGCTAATAATAACAATAATCTGTTTGGTCGATCGATCCTGATAATGCACTTGGGATGACCATCACAGAAACAACCGATTTACCGAACGAAAGTGCGACTGGGATTACAATACGAAACACTGAAATAAACTGATAATGACGGGAATAATTATTGGCACTCGGTTAGACTAAACAGATAAATGAGTTAAATGAAGACAAGAATAATAGTATTCTCTCCAAAAGGTCGCTGCAAGTAGAAAACCGTATTGTAATATGAAAACAGTGCGCGCGCGCGCGCGCGCACACACACACACACACACACACACACACACACACACACACACACACACACACACACACACACACACACACACTCACTCACACATACACACACACACACGCACGCACGCACGCACGCACGCACGCACGCACGCACGCACGCACGCATCACCTACACACACCGGCAGGCACGCGCGAATGAATGTAGACGATACAAACGATTCCTAGGCGTTTCTTTATTGGATGGCAATACCAAACCGTGTAGTTCCATCACAAGCAATAGCAATAAACAGGATTCATATCAGCCTCAAAATGTTGCAGGCGAACATCATGCAGGATTCATTGGGACTATTTCAAAATTGATGTTCTTTTCAAACCATTACTGATATTTGTACAAACTCGTGTTGCACGACAGTCCAAACTTGAAGTTAGCTCTCATTCACTCTGAAAATCGCATTCTTTTTTCTTTCTTTTTTTAACAGCAGTTGTGGCCAATTTTACAGGAAAATGAGTTTCGAGGACAGTTGTTCAGTTATGACACATGTCCACTGACGCAGTAGAGGACAGCTATTTATATGACACATGTCCACTGACACCAGTAGAGACAGCTGTTCAGTTATGACACATGTCCACTGACGCCGGAAGAGTACAGCTGTTCAGTTATGACACATGTCCATTGACGCCTGAAGCCAATGACCGGAGACGAGAAAGCATCAAATTTATTAGAAAGGCATACTAATCGACACAATGCCAATCAAGCAGAACTATACTTGTGCTGATTTACTCCGTCTTTAAAATACAAAACTTTTGATAACCTTGGCTTCACAACAGAGAAGACCTTAATTTCTGAGTCACGCTTATGCTCCCTCAAATATAATAAACACGCACGCACGCACACACACACAGGTGTAACTAACACACAGGTGTCACACACACACACACACACACACACACACACACACACACACACACACACACACACACACACACACACAGGTGTAACTAACACACAGGTGTGACACACACACACACACACACACACACACACACACACACACACACACACACAGAGTTGTGCATAATGTTACGCTGTTGTTATTTTTCACCTCAAATGAATCTTTCAGTGCTGCCCTTTAAAATTTGTGCCGAAAAGCTCAGAATTAAATAATTCACTTTTAGATTTGTGCGAACCGTTTAAGACGCAAATTCTTTTCTAAATAGTTGAGCTCTTTACAAAGTACATTATGGGAAGTAGGTTAAAACACATCATATACGAACGTATACATTGAACGCTAACTCACCGAGGCAACATACACAAAAATAAGTATAAACTCACACCTCCACCACTACCACCACCACCACGACGCAAATCATCACCACCAGCAACTACAAAAACGAACATCCCCCAAATTAACAGGATTATACGGAACTGGGTACACCTCCACTGTTTTATAGCGTGTGTGCGTGAACCCAACTCAGCATCCACTGTTTTATAGCGTGCGTGCGTGAACTCAACTCAGCACTTGGATGATCATAAGCAGACCCTCACTGCCCATGAAATGGTAGGGGTACTTGTCCATTTTGACCATCTTCCACTTCCCTTCTCTTTGCATCCGAGCCACTAGAGGTTCCCAGTTCTGGGCGTACCCTGGGACTTCCCTGAGGTAGGCCTCTCGCATGCAGTTGACGATGTAGCCTCCTGGTACGGTCAGCATCGAAATACATTTCACTTAGAACGACAACGGTCGAAGAACGAAACGAAACTATAAAGCATTACCGCTGTATCTTTATTAAACCCCCAAACAAACAAAACAAAACATCGATCTACTGTGTGAACTCATACCATCTCCACCAGCAGCAATAAAAGCTGACCACCACAACACAGAAACAATAACAAGCAAAAACAAGCAACGATGACAACACCACACACACACACGCACGTCCACACACAGAGAGAGAGAGAGAGAGAGAGAGAGAGAGAGAGAGAGAGAGAGAGAGAGAGAGAGAGAGAGAGAGAGAGAGAGAGAGAGAGAGAGAGAGAGAGATGTGCGCACCAATCTCCGCTCGTCCACTCAGATACAAAAGTTAACAAATAATCAAAACTCTTTCCTAGATCTTTCATGCTCTCTCCATCCCCCCGCCCCCTTCCCTATTCAAGTGAAGGCATAAATCAAAAGGTTTGTCACCTGGTTTGACGATCCTTGTCATTTCTTCGAAGGCTTCATATGGCAAAGCTCCGTGTCCTACTACACCCGCCATAACAACGGCATCGTACGTGTCTGAAACAAATTGGTTAGAGTCTGAAATCAACAGAATGAATGCTCGTAGATGTCGACCGAGATCTGGGCTGCATTTCCTACGAATCTAAAACCAGAGAGTCTGAAATTACCAGACATTCAGAACTTACTGATCGGAAGAGAATTGGGATGAGACTATAAACAGAGGTCCCCCATGCGTACTCACAGGTTCCAGGCGAGATCAAAAGATGAAGAGATCTTAGAGGAGGGAGGTGGAGCTGGACCCTCACTTTTGCCCAGAAGAGATCATGAGTAGGGAGGTGGAGCTGGGCTGAGCAAGTTGGACGTCTTTTGCTTCGAGTTGTCCAAGTTGTTCGTCAACAGCTGTGCAACGGACATTGTCTTAGTGACTCTGTCCAGCACAGCAGTTGAAAGAGCAATTGCGCAGTGCACAAGTCTCTGGGCAATGGCGAGGGGACACCGCCTTAACACTTCCATTGTTCTGGCGGCGGTCTACGGTCTCTCCGGTCTTTTTCGGGCGGTTTCCGCGGTCGAGCCAATCACCCTGTCCCCTTTCCCACTCTGTCCCCGTCCCTAATAGGTCATCCCGCCTCCGTGGACGTAAAGCAACATAAAAGCCAAGCGTACTCACATATAAGAAGATCAGATAAAGAAAAACATCTGATAAAGAACCCGTAATTTATGTTAGCGTTTGGTAGATTATTGCAACACTAATCAAACTGAGGTCCCCCGTGCATATACACATGCAAAAAGATCAGATAAACACCGTCTAACGATCCTGTAATCCGTGTTACCGTTCGATGGATTATAGCAACCCAGCATGTACTTCAAAAAACACACACTAAAAACACACACATGTGAATGAGTGCAACGAGTCTGCTCGAAAGCGGGGTAGCGCTATATAATAGCGACCAATAACAGCAATAATAATATTGACAAATAAATAGAACAAATCTTGGGCTGAATTTGATGAGATTCTGAAATAACATGGTTAGAATCCGAATTAAACAGACTTACTGCAGATAAACAAACGAAACCAGAGCTAACTTCTGTCGCTCGCAATTAATGAAACATTAAAATGGCTCTCATCGCTGTCCATCTGAATGCAGGAGTCATTCTGGTGGTGACAGTGTAGTGACAAGTATATAATCTCCCTCTTCTCCTACCTCCATACCCCCTTCCCCCCTTCTCCCCGTCCCTAATAAGCCCTATCGTTTCTGTGTACGTTAAGCTCCATGTCTATTTACTGACGTACTTACTAAAACAATGATTCAGAATAGTTGTCCCAGGGCTATGCTGCGTGTTGTTCGAATCTGAATCAGGATGGTTACAATGCCAGACTCTCTGACCAACTACTGACCAATCTGGTCCCCAAAATGGGTAGCAGAGATAGCTCAGTGGTTAGAGCACCGCACTTGCGATCAAAAGGTCGTGGTTTCGAATCCCTGCAGGAGCGGCGGGAGAATTTTCTTCTCCAGGGTCAACTTTCTGTGCTGACTCTTATTTCAGTATCCGTTCCACCCCCGTGTTACCGAGTGTGACGTAAAGACCCCGGTCATTCTGCCAAAAGTGCGGGTGGCAGGTTACAGATAAATACGCATGCACCTTACGTATGTGGCTTTGCATGAAGTGACATGGTGCATGGTTGTATGGTGTACACACAACGCGCCGAGATGGCAACAGTTTCATGTGGCACCAGCCATATATGCCAGCGCTGTAAGTACACCACTTCGGTAGATAGTTTTTTTTTTAAAGCGCTATAAAAAGCTAGTTACTAATGTAGAATCACATGCGAGCGCAGTGAGTCTACTCGAGAGCGGAGAATAGTGCTATATAAAAACGATCAACAACAACCGATCTCTACCTCTGCGTTCAGTATCAAACACTTTCAACGGCACGATGTTGTGAAATATTGATCTCTGTTTGTGATAGGCCTAATTACATTCTTAAGAATATTCATGAAGGAGGTGGCGTCGCTTCACGAGATCGAACGCGAGATCAGGGACAGTATTGACCTGGCTTCGTTCTTAATGAGCTGGGTCACAGCAGGTCATTAGATCGAAAGCGAGATTAGGGACAGTATTGACCTCGGGTCGTTCTTAATCAGCTAGGTCAGAGCGGGCCACGTGATCGGCTAGCCCCATTTCCCCACGCTCTTTTTCTCGCCGAGTTCTGATTAAACATTCTTTTTCCTCTCTCCCAACAACGGATATCTGTGAAAGAGTACTTAGTTGTTAATAGTTCGGTTCAGTTTAGTTCAAGATGGTATCTATGCGCTCGCAAAAGCCCGTAATTATGCGCTCCACCCCGTCCCTCAGAAGTGTCCCCAACGTTGCCTTTGAAACGGTTCTGATGTTCGTATGATTGACGATGTCCCTCTCTCGTCCTTTCAAGGAAGATCGTCTAACGCTTCCTCTTTCCACACCTCTCTCTTGCTGTTAATAATTATGTGGAATTCGGAAAACGAAGCGGTACGCAGCAGTATCGGTACGTGCGTGATTTACAGCTGTGTAGCCAGTGTTGTGACTATCTTGACCCACCGTGACCTACTTCAGTAAGAATGATCACAGCTCAATACTCTCGCCGATCTCGCTACCGATTTCGTGAGCCACCGTGACCTATCTCATTTAGATAGGTCCATGTCCCGTGTCCTTGGTCTCTTGGGAACAGCGCCATAATTATGCCTGCTTCGTTGTACTACAAACCACGACCTAAACGGCTTGACAGACACGTGTATAACGAATTAAGAGCGTTTGATGCTCACAGTATTAGAACATGGTAATAAAGTCAGTAACAAATAAATTATTAACTAGCATCCATACAGAGCTAGAGAGATTAATGTTTTTCTTGGCACACAATGTATAGATAGCAAGGTTAAAAACAATAAATAAACTGAAAACACAAACACACACACACACACACTAATAAACACACACACACACACACACACACACACACACACACACACACACACACACTGACAGGGTTGCCCTCACTTCATCATAACCCCTCTTTGCCCACTGGTTGTAGAAATCGGTGACGTGCTCGCCAGAGACTCCGGGCACCAGAAGGGACGAGCACACGGAGTGAAGGTCGTCCCACTTTCCGGAGTCGTCTTCTCCATCGTATGTCCGGATCTGCTGACACAGGAGTATGGCCAAACTCCAAGCACTGGTTTACGACATCTTTCCTTCAACCACTGCCGTATTTAATTATGCCATAGGGTCATAAACTGTCAGCTAACGAGCATTTTTGTTGGTGCTCAAACAGTAGGTTTGTTACAAACAACTCAAATAAAACAAGGCATGTCATTTATAAACGCCAACAAAGTTTACATCTACACATTATTTATTTATTTATTTATTTTTACCCGGGGTGGATGCGTTTCATGATTACGTGCGTGCTTGGGCGCTAGGTTGCTTCTACAGTCATATCAGTACCCGAACCGTTCGGAGGGCGCTGACCGCCTCGCTGGACAGCTGCGCGGAGATAAAGATCGAGTGCCTCTTCAGTGGCGTGACTAAATCTGGCAGAGTTTGGAGGAAGGTGCCAGAAAGCGGTGCCCGGAGTGTGGGGTATGGCAAGACAGTGGTGCCGTGTTGACTGGTGACCACGTTGGTTTGGTTTAGTGTTGCCTTACGTCCACAGAGGCGAGTTGGCCTATTAGGGACGGGGACAGAGTGGGAAGGGGGCGAGAGAGTGAAAGACTCGACCGCGGAAACCGCCCGAAAAAGACCGGAGAGACCGTGGACCGCCGCCAGAACAATGGAAGTGTTAAGGCGGTGTCCCCTCGCCATTGCCCAGCGACTTGTGCACTGCGCAATTGCTCTTTCAACTGCTGTGCTGGACAGAGTCACTAAGACAATGTCCGTTGCACTGCTGTTGACGAACAACTTGGACAACTCGAAGCAAAAGACGTCCAACTTGCTCAGCCCAGCTCCACCTCCCTACTCATGATCTCTTCTGGGCAAATGTGAGGGTCCAGCTCCACCTCCCTCCTCTAAGGTCTCTTGATCTTTTGATCTTGCTGGAACCCTGGGTGACCACGTCAGCGGTGACATTACTTTAACCCCGTCACTGCTCCAGCCTGTACAATTTCCGGGCTGAAAAATGCCCACATACACTCCTCCAAACAGTATACTAGATGGTCCTATAACAACTCCGCTTTCAATACTGTGGATTTTGACAGAAATCCTTTGACGTGCTCCTGCCGAATGGGGCAAAAAAGCTTTAATGGTTTCAACTTTGACATTTTTATTGCCTTTTTCCGAGAGAGGGCGCGGGAAGCGTGGCAGAGCCTGGAAAGGGTTTATAGTCATTACTGCAATAGCGAGGAGGGTTTGCTTGGCT
>OY757545.1:15988456-16001983 GCA_963584105.1 Alviniconcha strummeri
AACCTTCTTTCTGTACGCACACAAGTTCATTGTTTAGTTCTTGGATTTTAACTTCCTGTCAACCGCAGGACGAATCGCACATTTAAAATTATTTTTCACCAGTTCAAAACACAATTCACTAAAACGCATGTTTCTCTAATTTACTGTTACAACGTTCAAAACGTACCATCCATCTATATATCATTTTACAACGCATGTTTTGGCACCTGTCTATGCTCCATGGGTACTCACCATGAACCTGCTTATTAATTTTAAATCGCCTGTATCTATGAGCAGGTGACCAATTTTATCATCGGGCCCACACGGGAACTGCGCTAGCCAGAACTATCTCGGTTAAAAAGTAGGGAGAGAATTCAGGAGAAGAAGAGGATATATATATATAAATGAATCGCGTATCTAAAAGAAAAGAAAAAAAAAAAGAAAAAAAAAAAAAAGAAAAAAAAAAAGGAATATTTGTTTGCTGGAATATAAGAATTAATCACATTTTTCCTATAATAACATTGACATGGCAAATTATTACGATTTTGCCCGGATTGCAAACAACGTGTCATAGAAACGCACCACAAACTGAAAATAAATAAAAAAAATACGCAGGCAAATTACATGGACTTTGAACTGAAATAAAAGGGCTCTGACAAACTACTACTAAATGCGATCAGGTGGCAAGACACACAATGCAAAACCAACCAATCGTAAACGCCAATACGGAGCACCGCCATAGCGTGCAAACCTCTGCAGTTCATATTCACCCCGGCAGCCGACAAATAATGAATAATCTATGAAAGAGCCTGAAAGGTTATGAAAGACGGATTGAAATGCTTCGATCTTCATTGACTGCGATCTGACATGATTGATGTGGTCCCTTGGCAGTTTTGTTCGCCGGCAAAATAGGTTCCTTCCTTCTGGTGGTGAGAAGACCTAGCCATCTCTTTCGGCAATGGCTTTGGATTCGGAGGTACCGTCCTGCGCTGAATGGGTCCGTTAGAAATTATCGTTTGGACACTGGCGCGACGCTTTGTGTTGGAAGGCTGTGTGTATCATGGTGCGTGCTGATTTGGCATTCCTGGGGGTCGTAGGTTAGAGCAAGGGGGGTGGGGGGGGGGGGGTTGTTTGTGTGCTCATGTGCTGGTTTGTTTACACGAAGAAAGATCTCCCAGGTAACTGCCGTATTTGCTATAGGTGCATTCGTTTCACCTTGCAGTCGCATGCTGTTGATAATTCCTCGTTTACGTCACGGAGATGGTGCATGTTGCACAGGCACCCGTACTTGGGCTACTCTGTGTTCCCATCGCAAGCGTGTGCGTGCGTGTGGTTGTTTTTGTGGTTGCGTACATGCGTGAGTTCGTGTGTGTGCATTGTGTGTGTGTACGCGCGCGTGCCCAAGTGTGTGTGTGTGTGTGTGTGTGTAGGGGGAGAGAGAGAGAGAGAGAGAGAGAGAGAGAGAGAGAGAGAGAGAGAGAGAGAGAGAGAGAGACAGAGAGAGACAGAGACAGAGACAGAGACAGAGACAGAGAGACAGACAGACAGACAGACAGACAGACAGACAACAGAGAGAGAGAGAGAGAAGAGAGAGAGATGAGAGAGAGAGAGAGAGAAGAGAGAGAGAGAGAAGAAGAAGAAGGAAGAAGAAGAAGAAGAGGAAGAAGAAGAAGAAGAGGAAGAAGAAGAAGAAGAAGAAGAAGAAGAAGACAAAACGTGAATTAGCTAGATCCGTCAACCAGACAGACGTGTTAGTAAAATTCTAACCAAAACGTTTTTTGTCCACGATTTGTACATGTATGCACTCACTTGCGTACACAAGAGACTTACTTCAAATCGGGTAACCTTACAACAGACTGAACACTGTCGGAGCTTTCGCCGAGGCTAACCGTTACCGTGGGCGCTTCGTCCCTGACTACTTCAGTCTCCCTGTAATCTCTCGACAAGAACACACATTTGCTCTTACCAGTCACAGTAGTACCATCGGCTTTAGGCCGGGCTGACGTCGGCACGGTGATGCGATTATCGCGACGGTTCTAAGTGGAAGAGGGGTCAAGCGTGGCTAGTGTGTAAATATGCATTGATTTACACTATGCTGGCTCGGAACCGGGGGGGGGGGGGGGGGGAGCGTGCGGGCGGGGGAGGCGGGGTGCAGGTACAGTACAGGCAGAGGTTGTGTTACACGGTTATAACAACAGTCTATTCTTCTGTCGCCAGAGAGAGAGAGAGAGAGAGAGAGAGAGAGAGAGAGAGAGAGAGAGGAGAGAGGAGGAGAGAGAGAGAGAGAGAGAGAGAGAGAGAGAGAGAGAGAGAGAGAGAGAGAGACAGACAGACAGACAGACAGACAGACAGACAGACAGGACAGACAGACACTGAGACAGACAGACAGACAGACAGACAGACAGACAACAGAGATAAAGAGACAGAAACAGAGAGAGACAGAGACAGAGAGATTGAGAGAGACAGAAACAGAGAGAGGGAGACAGAGAGAGACAGGGAGACAGAGACAGAGGGAGGGAGGATAGGAGAGAGAGAGAGAGAGAGAGAGAGAGAGAGAGAGAGAGAGAGAGAGAGAGAGAGACAGACAGACAGACAGACAGACAGACAGACAGACAGACAGACAGACTCCGACCTTCAGTCGTGAAAGGGGAACAACAGAACGTGAATATGTCTGGAATACACACAGCCCACAGCATGGTCTGTAACAGTGCCGGCTGGCTTTAAGCTGGACCGCTCTCGTTCCGCATCGTTGGCAAGTTTACCTCCGTCAAACGTGGAGGCTTCTTAGCAACGCCAGCCAAGGCCGGGCCTGGAGGGAGCAAGAGTACATGACACTCACGGCAGTTTAATACACACGCGGACAGTCGTGTGGTGTGTGTTTTTTTCTTTCTCCACACCCTTCTATCTTCGCGCGTTTTGTGGGATGTTCTTGGCATTACAGTGAGTGATTCATTTCCACGGAGGCGTACTGAGATTGAAGGCACTGGATCATGACAACGAGTTTGACGCCGAACTGATCAGTGAATGACTGCTGTTCGCCAGTATTTATGCTTTGTTGGATCTTCTTGGCAACCCGAGAGCTTCCGGAGGGTTAATATGACGACCGTTCTCTGAGGCGAACAGCACTTCTTCTACCCCTCCCCCCCCCCCCCCCCCAGCCCCGGGCCCCACCAACTCCCTCCATTAGTTACCTAGCTTTCTTCTTTGTATTTTTTCTGGCTTGCAGTTAGAGGGGCCTCATGAATACGTCAACCGAGTAAGTTTGGGAGGAAAAACACACACACAAAAACAAAACAAAAAACAACAACAACAAAAACGTCGAACGGACCTTAGGAGAATAACTCGAGGCGATTAAGACGTGAATTACTACCCCCCCCCCCACCCCGCCCCTCTGGTTCGCAAAGAAACGGGATATACGCAATTTATATACGCTTCACAGTTTTCAGCAAGGGTGGCTTCTGTTGTGACATCGATGGCTTTATGTGAAAGACTTGAAAACGCTGACATAAAAGGCCTAGCTTTTTCAGTAGCTGTGGAATATCGCTTATTCCAAAACGGTGAGGACGATTCAGTTGAGTCTCAGAAGTCGTGGTTCACGCAATAGGAAATAATTTACGAGGCAGTGCTGAATGTGGATTAATTTTCAGTGGACTATTATTAAAGCGAGGCTTATTCTTTGTGTGCAGCTCCATTTATTTGGACAGCGACACTGCCATTGCGGCTACAGGACAAGAAAACCGAGTTTTCCCTTCACAGAAGTAAAGACTAGATTTTGATCTTGCCGCTCCGCCGAAACTAACGATCCACATACACACGGCGACTGACAAACAGAGATCGTTCTGGAGTTATGGAGTTATGATTTCCACAGTGGCACAGAACGACGGTAAAAACTGATCTAGCTTTGTGGCCCTTTAAAGCGCGTAATACCGTTATGACCATGCACCTATCATTATATAGGTCCATGGTTATGACTGTCGGTCCCTGTTGGTTTCAGTTTCATCAAGCCAGGCTTTTACTCGTATTTTGTAACCTATTTACCCCTTTCGGGCTTAGAGGGTGTCAGTTACGCTGTGTTGAGTTGGTCCAGTTTGCTTCGTCCCATGTGCACGTGTAATATATTCACCAGTACGATTTTACCCGTGTTTTTTTCCGGGGCAAACGCGGAAAGCTTAATATTCGTTAGTACGATTTTACCCGTTTTATTTTGGGGCAAACGTGGACAGCTTAATGTTGATTAGAACGATTTTACCCGTTTTCTTTTGGGGCAAACTCAGACAGCTTAATTTATGACGGCCGTTCAGTACGCATTGAGCCTCTTGCAGTTTCGCTATCCTTGATTCTTTGATATATTGCCTTCAACGGATTCCGTACTGCCAAGCGCATTATGGCACCGACGGATTGAAAAGTCTTCCTTCAGGTGCGGCTGTCATCAGTGTCATAAAACGCGGCGAATGACGCGCTCGCAGCCACTTGCTCGCGCAGTCTTCGTCAATTCAGCGTGTTGTTATTGGCTTTTACAAGCACCGTACAAACGTTCCCGGACAAACAAAACCTTTCACTGTCTCTTCGTTTCCGCGGACGCGGCGGGACGGGGTAATAATTTGTAAAGCTCCCCTGTCCCCACGAGCGGTTATCGTTGAAAAGCGGTCAGTTGGTGCCCGTTGTTGTGGGGATTTCGTCACAATACCCGTGCTGTTGTGCCGGAGCATTGCACCGTTGCTATTCAACAGCTTTCTGTTTGTGGGCCGTGTGTTGGGAATCAGCGATCGATTTGTTTGAAACTACGGGCTCGGAAAGGCGCCGGTACACACACGCATGTACGCACGCACGCACGCACGCAGAGCACACACACAGAGCACACACACACACACACACACACACACACACACACACACACACACACACACACACACACACACACACACACACGCACGCACGCACGCACGCACGCACGCACATACATACACACATACGCACGCACACACACACACGCACACACACACACACACACACACACACACACACACACACACACACACACACACACACAAACACACACAAACAAACACACACAGCGCGCGCGCGACACCGTCACTACGCAAGGATCCGTTCGATCAACCTCTGAAAATCGTTTTATTTCCCTTTCTCCTTTTTAAAGGCATGGCAAACACACTGGAAGATTAGACGGGCGCATGGGCGACTTTGTTGGAACACGCAGTCCTGCTCTTACGATTACCTGCTTTCAGATTCGACACGTCCGCAGAATAAGTGCGAAACTATGATGCTGTGAGCTTAGGGAAGAGACCTCCCTGCTGGGATATTGGAAGCCCTTTTGTTTTGTTTTATACGATTCTAGCGAAGTCGTTGCAATGTTTCAACAGGATCTGTGCTCCTAGCCGAGTTCCGCTACACTTAGACTCCATGCTTTTCTATTATTGACGATCGACGTATCGATTGTGGCTTATCTTGGCCGTCTTTCTTGATAGGTGCAGTGGCAGGAAACTTCCTCAGTGGAAGGAAACTACACCGAGTGTGCTAGGTGTTGGTCTGGTGTGTGATAAGAGAGTAAGTAAGTAACTTGGTGTTTTACGCCCAGTCAATCATTACGGTTATATTAGGGCGAAGTGTGATAAGAGAAAAGGAAGTACTGCCAACTAGGACAAAAGAAAGATCGGCTGTGATAACGGTAATAACACTAATCTGGCACTACCCTGCTTGCCACGACAAAAAATATTCATTATAAGGACAAAAACGTCGCTGAACTCGTAACACCGACGGCACACAGACGTTCAAATTCTTACTGGTGAGAGAACTATCTCTGTGTTCGTACGTGGTTGCACGGTCTGCCGAGCTTAACAAGATACTGCTATTTTTTTAATTTTTTTTAGGATAGCAGAACTGTCCTTGTACCTAAACAGCTGGTGCTAGTACTCAGCTTTAAAATGACAGCTAAAATCGTCGTGGCGAAGGAACTGTGAGAATAACTGTTGAACAAAGGAAGGATGGACCTTGTGACAACGGGTTTTCAGCACAGGTAAACCCTAATCCTCTTACCGGACTGTTTGTAAAAGTGCGTCATACGTATGCAAGTGAACCTTCTCGAGAGGTCTGTGCGTCAAGAGGGAGGCCGATGATCCTAGTTCCACTGCTCACTATGTGTATATGTGTGTGTGAGTGATTGCCAAAGCACTATTTAGATTTTTATCAAACCCTGTTCTACGTACGTCCTGGCAGCCGAACTGTACCTCTAATCCGCTCCTTGCATTGATCCACGGCTTTCGCTTAAAGCCTCCACTCGCTGGATGGCGGATTTATAGTCGCTGAACAGAACCTTATCGCGCTCTGGTTCGTGGCACTTAGACCCAGTGTTGCAGGCGTACCATAAGCGATAAGCAGGTAATGCAACCTTTCACCACCGACTAAGGCACAGAAACAATAAATTTGCTAACACTCGCCAGAACCATTTTCCGTGAAGCCGCTTGGCTGAGCGAACGTTTCCTGCTGTGGATCCGGACTAAGTCGGTTTTCATGTCGGTGACTCAGCTTGTGTCCAGCTGGTGCTTGTGAACAAGTGATATACATATACTGCCTCGTTGTTCCGAACGCTTGAAACTTATCACATTCGATAAGGTGGAGGACTACCGAGGGTGTTCTTATGGGCAGGATCTTCGATATCAAGCGTGTACGAGTGGTTTACTACGGTTGTGAGATAATGGTCTCGATTGTCGAATGTTTCCGAGTTGAGCAGCTTGGACCGTGAGGGGTCTCTGGTGAGAATAATTGCCTGTTTGGGAAGACAATACAAGTCCCAGCCCTGTCGTCCCCGAGACGCATGTACAGCTGCCAAAAGAGAACGTCCCTTTGCTGGGAGAGTGTGTCTGTCGTATAATAATGCGTTTTCGACACGGAGACTCTGGACTGATTTCAGTGCTGAGTCCTGAACAGGGATTTCGGCTTATTTTCGCGCACGTTTCCCAAACTCTTCAAGTGGTAGTTTCTTAATTTCGAACTCCACTTTAGTACCGCCTGAAATCTGTGACTGTGAACTCCACTTTGGTACCGCCTGAAATCTGTGACTGTGAACTCCACTTTGATACCGCCTGAAATCTGTGACTGTGACCAAAAGGGACGGGAAACTTAATGGCCAATATTAAAAACAAAACAAAACAAAATCTTGTATATGCTGCGTCGATCGCATCCTGAAATGACCCTATGCGGTTGACGCGACGTTAAAATCCAGGATCTTGCTAACTAACATTTTGCCTGCTCCCTAAAAAAAAAAAAAAAAGTCCACAGAAAAGCAGCAGCAGCAGCAGCAACAACAACAACCACCAAAAGCTTTGCAGGAGTGTTGAGGAGAAGGCTGAGGATGAAGAGTCCCAGTCTGTACCGTGGGGTGGTGACGCGCCCTCAATCGTCCCCTCTTGTCTTGCAGCGCAAGCTGACGCTGGATGACTTCCCCATGGAGCACGGGGTCCGGGATGCCCAGCAGCGCGCGCTCAGCTCGCGCCAGGAGAGATCGAGGCTGCAGGACTGGCTCCAGTCAGCTCGCGTGGAGAGCGGCAGCTTGAGGGAGTACAGCCGGCGGCGATTCCAGACCGTGGTGGAGCTGGAGACCAAGGCCCACCCACCTCCTCCTCTTCCGCCCCCTCCCCCTCTTCCTCCTTCTTTCCAGCAGCACCAGCTTCAGCAGCACCAGCAGCAGCAGCACCAGCAGCAGCGGACGTACCCAGCGTCGAGGCCGATGACCACGGGTGGGAGGGGGTACCCTTCCCCCTGCCCAAACCACGTCACCCCGACCACCCCGACCAACGGCCCCACCCTGGACGGCAGCATTCTCTACAACGGGATGCCCCTTCTCCTCAGCTCCATCCGTACCCGGCCCAAGTCCGAGCCCCAGGGGAGGTTCGACCACCTGAGAGGCACCTACTCCAACTACCCCTACATCCAACGCACGCTGGAGCAGAGCAACTGCGACTACCGCCTGGGCCACTCCCCGTGTCCCACAGCCAGGGAGGAGCAGCAGCAGGAGCCTCCGGCGTCCCCCGACTTCGTCATGCTGATCCCCGTGACGCCCGACGCCTCGCAGGACGAGGACGAGGCCGGGAGGATGAGCTTGGACCTGCGGCAGGACCAGGCGTGGGCGGAGGAGCCGCCCCTGCTGGCCAGCACGGCGAGGTCGAGGTCCCCGAGGTCGGAGGAGGAGTCCCTGAAGGCGGAGGAGGTTGCCAGGCAAGAGGGCGAGCGTCCTGACGTTGATCGGTAAGGCGCAGTTGTGTACGAGTCCGTTATCTTCCCCTTTCCACCTGCCTGCCTACCTGTTTCTCCATCTTGTCTGTCTGTTTCTCTGTTTCTGTTCTCGCCCTGATTATAACCGTTGGTCTAATATCACCTCGATGTGACGAGACATAAAATAAAACATTGACTGACTGATATAACCGCACTGGTTGACTGGGCGTAAAACACCAAGTTACTTGCTGTTTCTGTTCCTTCGGACAAGACTGTAAACTGAGGTCCCCCAGTGTGTATATGCATGCAAAAAGACCAGATACATACGTTAAAGATCTTGTAGTTCACGTCAGAGTTCGGTGCACTATGGAAACAACAATATAACCCAGCATGCACAGAAGTGTCAGAGTCTTCCTCATGTTAAGTTGGACACTATACGAAAGAAGGAGAAGAAGTCCATTTTCTGTGCATTCGCTCGTCTAATTTACTCCGAATCGGGAACAGACTGATGCCTGGAGCACTGTGTACAATCAGCAAGATACAAGCACACAAAAGGTTCAAAAGGACGTTTACTTATTAGGACACAAACACACAGTCTGCAAATTTTCGGGGTAATGCCCTTTGTCAAGCTACAAAACGACGCTTAAACAACAGTTAAACGGTTGAAAACGATAAAAATGAGATGAGAAGCGAAATAACTTATCTTTTTTGGTTGAGCTGTGTTGTTTTCCTGTCCAGTGCCATCAGCAGAATCAGCAAACAAAGGAAGCTGATTCGAGATCGGAAGACCTGACAGACACGAAAGTGACTAAGACCTGATTCGCCTACCGTAACTTTCACCGGGCATGCGAGTAAATACACATTTAGATAAACTCCACGAAAGGCGCATCCCCATAATAATACTAATGACGCTCCATTTCTATACTGCGGTATCTCACCGACCATGGTGAACACACCTCGCTTTACAAGACCAATAAACTTGCACAGGTAAAAACGCAAACATAATAATTATATGCACATACACACACGGGCGCCTAGAAGGAATGTAACAGGGAGCGGGGTGGGCCGGGGGGGGGGGGGGGGGGGCGAGGGAGGAAGGCACTTGTATTGTTTCTAGAAGTCAGTTTTTAACGCAGTTTTGAATGCATGTGAGGAGTGAATATGACTGGTGTCAGAAGGGAGAGAATGCCATTGCTTTGAAACACGGTTAGAGAAAGAATTGGCCAGAGTTTTTAGTCAGTCAGACTCACGATAGACAGGCTTACAAACACACCTCCCTAGACAAGGAATATTTTGTAAATGTGCATGCCCTCTTAAAAAATATTCTGACTTAACAGCAGCAAGAACACTAGATATATGGGCCATATTGTGGTAAGTAAACATCGTGTTGAACGTCCACAGAAACCATAAGGCTTATCAGGGACGGGGAGAAGGGGGTATGGAGGTGGGGTAAGAGGGAATTTATACACCTATCGCTACACTGTCGCCACCAGAATGACTCCTCCATTGAGATGAGCACGATGTGGGCCGCGTTAATATTTCATTAATTGTGAGGGGCAAAGTCACAAGATAGTGTCCACAGACCACAACTTTTGAACAGAAAGGACAGCCGAAGCAGATTCGAACAGAGGTCCCTCTGCTTACCAGCCTAACACCTTACCGCTAGGCCAAACCGGCTCACCTTCCTTTGGTGCAGTTTATGCACCTTGTATTTACTCGCTTGCCAGGTGAGAGATACCGTAGGCGACTCAGGTGTTTGTTGTCGTGTTCCTATGACGTCTTTCTGGGCTAATCGACTGCCATCGTTTGCTGAATAACTCTGACATAGGATCTTCCTATCCTAATACGTGTGGTTTCTGTCCCGCATAATTACATTATGTCGGTGCTTAGCGGCAGCATGCCTCGATCTCGAGTGTTCCCGCCTGTATTCTGAACACATGTGTGCTAGCTTAATGCATTCTACATTGACGTACCCCGCCTATCTGTTTGTAATCTTTTTTAACACTCTCTATTTCCATGTACATTGTGTGTGTTCTGTTATTTTTGTATTGTTCAACGCTTTGAGCCGTAGGCCATAGGCGCTAGAGACATGTTCATTATTATTACTAGCCCCTCCCCCCCCCCCCCCCCTTTGCCGCCCATCTGATGGAGAAATAACAACAACAATAAAAGTGTATTTAGGAACATCACGTCTGAGGGAATTTGTTGAACATCTGAAGTTCTTGAAAATTCTAAGTGAACTCGTGCGGTGCGGTCAAACTGCCTGCATGCAAACAGACTGCTATGTAACTGACCTCCCGCGTTTAGCCAGACAGTTCCGTCCACTTAGGCCAAGAGGAATCGTGAACACAGCGTGTGTTCTCGAGAATTCGCGCTGGCGCCTGCACCGACCTAAGGCGCTTGATCACAGTTTTGGAAAACAGCACGGACACGTGCTTTGTTTACATTACAATGGTACTTGGACAGCCGGCCGAATGGCTGAAGCCATATCTGTCAACCAAAGGGTGGCAATAAAGACGTCCACCATTCCGAAGGTCACTTTCAACGTAAACAACAGTGTCTTAGAAAGCAAGCAAACGCACACTCTTTTTGCCAATGGGAATGTGCCTGTTCATTATTCCAAGGTCGGCGAAGAGTAACCGTCTTAATGCAGCATAGATTACAGGTAACTATAATATGGGACTGTCTCCAAACACCGGATTGTGAAGTTCGAAAACCATGCCACGCAAGTGTACGTGTAACACAAGCTACCGACAGATGTGGCGAGAACAAATTACTCAGTCATGAATTCAGGTTAACAAAAAGAAAAAAAAAAAAGAAAAAAAAAAACAGCAACAGACAACAGCATAGCTATTGTAATTGCAAATTACTAACGATATCCTCGAGGGCAAAATAGTTTGGAGCGGCCCTGTTTTGAGACAATTGTGCTAATGCGTATGTGCGTGCGGTGTGTGTGTGTGTGTGTGTGTGTGTGTGTGTGTGTGTGTGTGTGTGTGTGCGTGCGCGCGCGCGCGCGCGCGCGTGCGTACGTGCGTGTGCGTGGACACCCCAATACACATACACACTCGCGTGCACCACATACACACACACACACACACACACACACACACACACACACACACACACACACACACACACACACACACGTACGCACGCACACACACACGTACGCACGCACGCAGACAGGCGCACTCGCGCACAAACACACACACACATGCATTCATTCACCCCCATTCTTTCGCACACGACGCGAGTGCACACGCACGCACATACACACACACACGCACACACATATGTGTGTGTTAGAGTATATGTATATATATAATACTCTGAAACTCAGACAAAGACACACGCGTGTGGCCGCCACACTTATGTTACACAGACGAGTCGAAAACCACCTGTCGTGATAACAGCAGCAAAACAGTAGCCCACATTTCTTTGGCAAGACAGTCCTAGCGTAACATTATACACCGAAAAAGAAATAATATACGAAACGAAATACGGCGCGAAACGATAGCTTGATCATGGGTTCAAACAATAGGGCTTGCGACAAAGCGCGATCGTGTCTGTCAAAATCAATGACTTGACGGTAAGCCAAAGTCTCTAATGATGAATGGCTCTGATTGAAGCAAACGCCATCTGGCTGGTTATTCCAGCTGAGCACAACTTACCAAGATGGCAGGTTGCCATCTTGCCACGTCTGCAGGTTGGGTCATTATTGCGTAGCCTGTGCGGCGATCACGTACGTGTTATATCTACAATCTCTACCGTCTACATTGCCAAGGAATGCCAGGACGCAAAGTCTTATGAAAAGGAGCGGTCGATGTACCTCTTCACGATAACTTGCGAGCCACGCTTCATTTCTGTTGGATACTGTCACAAGCTGTTTTTGTTTGTTTGTTGTTGTTGTTGGTGTTGTTGTTGTGTTGGTTTCAGTGTTTGTTTTGTTTGTGTTTTGTTTTAACAAGTTTTGTTTTGTTTTCAAAAGTTTTGTTTTGTTTTAGTTTTTGATTAAAAACCACAAAACATAAACCCTTTATTATCTGTGACAAGGACAGTGCTCGTCAAATATCCACAGGCACATGCTGCTTGGCGGTAGGTTTCTATTCAGTCCCTGCTGGATACTGCTTGAAGTTTTTGTTCAGTCCTCATTGCATATACTGCTTGGCGTTAAGCTTCTGTTCAGTCACCGCTGCACATACTGCTTGAAGTTAAGTTTCTGTTCAGTTCCCGCTGCATACTGCTTGACGTTTCTATTCAATTCCCGCTGCATACTGCTTGAAATTTCTATTTAGTTCCCGCTGCATACTGCTTGAAGTTTCTATTCAATTCCCGCTGCATACTGCTTAAATTTTCTATTCAGTTCCCGCTGTATACTGCTTGAAGTTTCTAATCAGTTTCCGCTGCATATTGCTTGAAGTTTCTATTCAGTTCCCGCTGAATACTGCTTGAAGTTTCTATTCAGTTCCCGCTACATACTGCTTAAAGTTTCTATTCAGTTTCCTTTGCATACTGCTTAAAGTTTCTATTCAGTTTCCGTTGCATACTGCTTAAAGTTTCTATTCATTTCCCGCTGCATACTGCTTGAAGTTTCTATTCAGTTCCCGCTGCATATTGCTTGAAGTTTCTATTCGGTCCCCATTGCATATACTACTTAGCGTTAGGTTTCTGTTCAGTTCCCGCTGCATATTGCTTGAAGTTTCTATTCGGTCCCCACTGCATATACTGCTTAGCGTTAGGTTTCTGTTCAGTCCATGCTGCATACCTGTTGACATGACACGGAACGGTCCTTGGAACGGCTTTTCGGTAGTGCCTAGTTGTTGTAGCGGGGATGTGTGGAAGGTAAACTGTCAACGGTAAACCCGCCGCACCTGCGCGGTCAACAGGCCCAGTTCAGTCAGCCGTAGCACAAGCTTGTAGTGCTTAGTCTGCCGTATAATTAGGGGTTTGGAACCTTTTTCTTTCTTTTTCCCAGTATGCTAGATGTTTCTGTCACGTTATTCAAACGCGCTAAGTTTTCTAAGAAAGGATGATAAAATATGAGAGCGAGAGAGAGAGAGAGAGAGAGAGAGAGAGAGAGAGAGAGAGAGAGAGAGAGAGAGAGAGAGAGAGAGAGAGAGAGAGCTAAGATTTTTAGCCTGCCCCCCCCCCCCCCCCCAAAAAAAAAATCGCTTTGGAATGCTCAATATATTTTCTTTTTTTTCTTTTTAAACGCGCTCGCACAAGTACCCAGCTACACGCACATGAGTAAAGCGTTATCGCAATATGACATTCCAAAAGCAAGGAAAGAAACTGGGACACACGCAAAGTGGAGCCTTC
>OY757545.1:16002183-16018736 GCA_963584105.1 Alviniconcha strummeri
GGAGGAGACTATATCTAATGCTACAGTGTCAACAGCAGAACCCGTCCCTAATAAGCCTTATGGTTTCTGTGGACGTTAAGCACCACGTTTACTTAACACTGACACTGATTTTACTGATACAAGGCCATAGCCCTTTTCAATGGGAGGAGGTCATTTTCAAGGCATTTATATCGCATATTTCAAAAACCCGTACTTTCTCTCTCTGTCTCTGTCTCTGTCTGTCTGTCTGTCTGTCTGTCTGTCTGTCTGTCTGTCTGTCTGTCTGTCTGTCTGTCTGTCTGTCTGTCTGTCTGTCTGTCTCGTCTCTCTCTCTCTCTCTCTCTCTCTCTCTCTCTCCCTCCCTCCCTCCCTCTCTTTCTCCCTCTCTCTCTCTCTCCCCCCCCACTCGCTCTCCCTCACACACACAACACACAACACACACACACACACACACACACACACACACACAACACACACACACACACACACACACACACACACACACACACACACACACACACACACACACACACACACACACACACACACGCGCGCGCAGCACTCGCTGAAACGAGCGCACACATGCACACGGCAGAAGCACACTGAACTTTTTCCAATGGGCACGCGTACTCACAGTCATGCACATAACAAATTCAGTATATAAAAAAATCATACACATACCAGTATCAAGAAAAATATTCAATCAATATTTGACGTCACAGAAATCATCAGGAATTATCGTTCATCGTTTTTAACTTTAACTGCAATGCAAAGAACAGAAACTTTGCCATGCCAAGTATTGATTCTTGCGTTTTGCCATTCATGTTGCTAGCAAACCACTTTTCTTGATCAGATATGTTCCTGTTGTAATTTACCAAATATCTTGTTCTAAGGTTTCTATAGACTGGACAGTGCAAAAGGAAATGGATTTCACTCTCAAGTGTATTTTCACAGAAAGGACTATTTACCTCCTCTGGCAATTTTGACTTCTGGCAATGTTTACTTAACACTAGAACGTGGAGAGCCGGTTTGGCCTAGCGGTAAGGCTTTAGGCTGGTAAGCAGAAGGGCTTCGGCTCGATTCCGCTTCGGCTCTCCTTTCTCTTCAAAAAGGTTGTGTTAATGCAGGAGTCATTCTGGTGGTGGCAGTGTAGCAATAGGTATATAATCTCGCTCTTCTCCCAACTCCGTACCCCCTTGTCCCCTTCTCCCCGTCCTTAACAAGCCTTATGGTTTCCGTGGACGTTAAGCACCATGTTTACTTAACATTAGAACCAGAGCTCAGGAGCTGTGTGAATGTCGAGGTGGCCGTCCTGGGCTCCCCGTCCCTAATAGTTCGTAGAGTCTCTGTGGGGGGTGGGGGGGTGGGGGGCGGGGAGGGGGTATGGAGGAGGGTGGTGAGAGGGAGATTATGTACCTATCGCTACAATGTCACCATCAGAATTATTCCTGCATTAAGATGGGCAGCGATGAGAGCCATTTTAATGTTTCAGTAGAAAGTGATGGACAAAGTCACAAGACAGTGTCCACAAACCACAACCTTTTTGAAGACAAGGGAGAGCCGAAGCGGAATCGAGCCGAGGCCCTTCTCTCACCAGCCCAGCGTCTTACCGCGAGGCCAAACCGGCTCACCTTTGTTTGTTGACTGTCTATATATTGATATATATATCCCATATTATCCCAGTTTTACTTTTGAGTTTGTTTACGACCTTTGGTCTGGTTTTGCCATTACCCAAGAACTGCTTTGTAGTGCAGCTCATAAATGTAGCCTGTTTTTCAGTCGGTTGTTTGCACGCAAGTGACTTGTGGCCAGGTTCCCCCGCAGTGTGGTACTGTTGGTGCTGATCGAAACTGCTCGTTGAAAAATCCAGACCTATGAAAACCTTTCTCTTTTAAGCTTAAACTATAAAAACAACAAACAACAACAACAACAACAACAACAACAACAACAACATATTTACACACGCAAACAAGCAAACAAAAAACCGCAAGCTTAAACTTTGCGCACTTCGTCTCATGCCACCTTACTGAATTTACCCCCCCCCCCCCCATCCCCCGGTTCATTCGACCTCATTTAACTAAGTTCTGTTCAGACAAGGTGACGTGTGTCATCAACAGCGAATCAGACTCGTACTTGCACATCGATTACATTTGTGTCGCCCTTAAATGGGCATTAAATATCAAGCTCGTTCATTTACAGTTCCACAGAGGAAAATCTTTGAGCAATGATCTACTACCATTTCACCAGCAAAGCCTACGGCGATTTTCGGTTTCCCTTTGTCATCAAGCTCACTCATGTACAGTTCCATGGACCGAAGAACATCTTTCTTGAGTAGACTTATTGAACTACACAACGTAACCCATTGCCAGCGCGCTAACGTACCTCGGAGGTAGGGGTGAGGGATGGGGGGTGGGGGGAAGGGGAGGGGGGAGGTCTTTTAATGTGACATCAGCGTAGCTGGTTCGGCTAATCGGTAAGCCAAAGGTCTTTGTTATGGTACTTGTGTTACGTATTTCGAGCACTAATGAACTCCCTTGTGTGTTGATTTAGCGCGCGGTAAGGCGTCAGGCTGGAAAGCAGAATGGCCTCGGATCGATTCCGCTTCGGCTCTCCTCTCTCTTCAAATGTTGTGGTCTGTGGACACTGTCTTAATGTGACTTAGTCCCTCACGATTAATGAACCATCAAAATGGATCTCATCGCCTCCCACCTTCATTCTGAAGAGTCATTCTGGTGGTGACAGTGTAGCGTTAGGTATAGTCTACCACTACCACTGCCCACTACCACTTTCCCACCTCCAGGTGGCCTAGCTATCTTGATCCCGCCAGCACCTCTTCTGGGTCGGCTCGGCGTTAAACATGTTTAACCAACCAACCAACCAACTAGGGCCGCAAATCTGCATGTTCTCCGATAGTAAATAAGTAAACATGGTGCTTAACGTCCACAGAAACCATGAGGCTTATCTGGAACGGGGAGAAGGGGGGAAGGCGGTATGGAGGTGGGGGAAGAGGGAGACTATTATACCTATCGCTACAGTGTCACCACCACAATGACTCTTGCATTAAGATGGGCAGTGATGAGAGCCATTTTAATGTTTCATTAATTGTGAGGGACAAAGTCACAAGGCAGTGTCCACAGACCACAATTTTGGAAGTGAAAGGAGAGCCGAAGCAGATTGGAACCGAGGTCCCTCTGCTTACCAGCCTACCGCCTTACCGCTAGGCCAAACAGGTTCAATGTTCTCCGATTCCTCCACAGACTGGTTTAACGCCAAGGTGTTTCCGGAGGGGCACCGAAAATCCTATTTCGCGCTCACCTTGAGCACACAGGCAGCTATTGTGTTGTACCGAGGCAGTTATGGTGTCGCCCTGGGGTCAGGTCAAGGTACAGCAAGACACAAGCAAGTGAGTGGGGCACGCAGCTGGTCACCGGCCTGTTCCAGCAAATCATTTGGAGCTGGAGAGGCCCTGAAGTGTCCCCGGGAGTGCCGATGTATATGTACATAAGTAGTCGATAATACCCGTTTCGTACTACAGGCCCTGTGGGGCGTTCTTCGTTCGTTTGCAGTTATATTCCTCCCCCCTTACTCCTAGCAGACAGAGCTCACGAGCTGTGTGAAAGTCGAGGTGGCCGTCCTGGGCTCCCGTCCCTAATAAGCCTACGGTTTCTGTGGACGTAAAGCAACACTTCAACGTCAGCATCCTAGCAGTAGCTGATAGTTATTTCAGTCTAGTTTTGAGATGCGGAAGGCAAGGATTCCTGGTAGACCGGTTGTTTAGGAACTCACAAATAAATCTTTTTCATTTTATCTTTTCGGTTGTTTGCTTTGGTCCCTTCTGAAGTAAAATAACGATGCTAGCTGGCTGCGTTGTTTTCAACGTCCACTCAGTCGCGATGGTCATAATTATATGGGGAGCGGGATAGCTCAGTGGTTAGAGCGCCCGACTCGTGACTGAAAGGTCGCGGGTTCGAATCCCTGCAGGAGCGGCGGGAGAGTTGTCTCCTCCAGGGTCAACCTTCTGTGCTGACTCTTATTTCGGTATCCGTTCCACCCCCGTGTTACCGCAGTAGCACGTAAAAGATCCCGGTTATTCTGCCAAAAGTGCAGGTGGCAGGTTACAGCTAAACACGCATACACCTATGAACTATGTGGCTTTGAATGAAATGACACTGTAACCTGGTGCATGGTTGAATGGTGTACACAGAACTTGCCCCGAAACGGCAGCAATTCACGTGACACCAGCCAAGCAACAACCACAGAGCACTAACAGTACACCACTTCCGTGGATATTAATAATACGCGCTATAAAAGGATACAGTCACTCATTCAGAGTCACATGCGACATGTGCGCATTGAGTCTGCTGGAGAGCAGAGAATAGCGCTATATAAAAGCTATGAATAATAATAATAGTAATAATAATATCCGAGGGACAAACAAAATCCATCAAAGCGTAAGCGAAAGTCTAACTGTTCATCTTTTGTAACTCAGTCCCTATCGCTGGCATTTTTCATTCAGAGGCAACCCCTCACGCTTCACCACCACCACCCCTCCCCCCTCAGGACAAAACCACGATATTAACTTGTTTTTATTTATTTTTATTTTTTATAACGCCTCCCCTCTCATTCTGTTTCTCTCTACTTCTGTCTCTGTCTGTCTGTGTGTCTGCCTGCCGCCACCCCCCCCCCCCCCCCCCCCTTTCTCTCATCGCTTGCCCAAGACAAAAGCACGATTTGGAACTCAATTTCTACCACGTCTCTCTCTTTCAGATGGATGCTCCCTCCTTTCCCATCCCAATTACCTCATCTCCTTTCTCCCCCCCCCCCCTCCCCCACCAACCTCCAACTCCCCGCCGGACAAAACCACTATTTGTAACCCAGTAATTTCCATTGGTTCTTCCTCTCTTTCTTTCAGAGGAAATACGCCGCCGGGGCAGGGCTGCTCAACATTTGGTCTCCCTCGCCTGGACCTGGCCGAGACCAGTCAGTCAGAGAACCACCCTTCAGAGAGCCACCAGCCAGACACCGGCCCGTCAGAGACCCGCCCTTCAGAGACCCACCAGCCGGACACCGGCCCGTCAGAGACCCGCCCTTCAGTGACCCACCAGCCGGAGACCGGCCCGTCAAAGTCCCACGAATCAGAGACCCACCAGCCAGACAGCCGTCCGTCAGAGAGCCACGAGCCAGAGAGCTACCCACCGTCAACGATCCGCTCACCAAAGACCCGCCAAGCAGGGGCCCGCAAGCCGGAGAGACAGCGGAGTCCCCGACACCACCTGAAGGCCGCAGCCGACGGTTCCCGACCGGCCTCTCCCCTGCGACGGCAAATGCGAGAGGGCCGAAGCTCCCCCCGGAGCCGGCCGATGTCCAGGCACGACAGTACCATGTCCGACGTCTCGTCCGTCATCTCCGACGTGTCCTTGACCCCCAGGCCCCACTGCTGGGTGGACGACGTCACCGTCTCCAGCGACGAGTCGCTGACGGAGAGAGACCTTTCCCTGCAGCACGACCTCGACGACTTGGCCAGCGTCATGAGCGAGGACCCTTTCGCCGCGGTCAGGGGCCACCATCACGGGCAGTCCATCAGTCACGTGGGGCAGCACCGGGTGAACTCGCCCACCGCCGACAAGAGGAGACTGGTGCAAATGGCCAAGCGGGCCGGCTCGCCCGTGGTCAAGCGAGAGCTCAGCGCCGGTAAGGCCAAGGCGGCGGGGCCCGGGACTTTGACCGGCGGTGTCGGCGGCGGCGGCTGCCCGAGGTCCATCAAACACTCCAGCGGTTCCGGGTCCAAAGCAGGCGGTGGTGGGGCCAAGTCTCCGGTCGCTGAGCAAGAGCTGCCTGCCGTGAGGGGGAGCGTGAAGGGGGCGGAACAGGAGGAGGAGGAGAGGGTCGCCCTCCCTCGTTTTATGTGCCCCAGCTCCGAGAGCAAGTCCCGGCAGGCGGCCATCAAAGAGTGGCTGGCCAAAACCTCCTTCAGCACAGCCTGCAGAACTCTACCTCTCATGTGAACAAGTTCAAACTCATTATGAAAAAATGAAGAAGAAAAAAAAGAAAAAAAAGAAAAAATATATATATATAAAAATGAAAGAAGAAGAAGAAAGTAGAAAGAAAGAAAGAAAGAAGTCACAATTAAGAGAAAGGAAACAGCAACTGATTCATGTGAGAAAAACGTGAGTGTGTACACGTACTGATCAGTGTTACCGTGCGCTGGTTCTTCACCAGCCGGCCATGGGACAAGGCCTTAACGGTGTGTGATTTTTGGTGGAAACTACACACGCGATTTACGTCAAGCCTTATGATACAGACAGTAGTTGGTACTTATTGATCTTCGTCCTTTTATACTGCTTTTCCTGATCTTCTGCCTAAACTGCAAGGTCACACATACACAGCAGCATCAAACGGCTCGAACTGAAAGTTGCATGTTTCATAAAAGTTCTCATCCGAATGAGTTAAAAACTTAATTAAAAGAAAAAAGAAAATAAAGACAGCTAGCGTAAAAAAGAAAGATCCAAGCACATAAAAGGTTAAAGTGAACGCTATTTATTACGACAAAACACAGCATGCAAACTATCGGGGTAAGCCCCTTCTTCAAGCTACAATGCAACATTTAAACAACAGTCAAACAATGAAAAAATGAGATGTAGCACGCTTAATTATCTGCATTTGGTATAGGTGCTTAAACATCGGTTAACTGTTAAGTGTTGTTTTGTAGCTTGCATAAAAGGCGCTTACCCTGAGAGTTCGCATGTTGTTTTGTCATAATAAATAGCGTTCTTTTATGTTCTGATCGATCGAGTACACGTTTAGCAAAGTACAGCCGATATACATGAACTGGATGATGCGTATGGTGCTGCCTGCTTCATTGGGGTGCACTCAACGTACATTTACTGGCTTCAACTTGGGCGTTTTATCAGACACTGTGTATACGACCCATGTCAAACTTTGAATGGTTATGAGTTTTACTCAGATTTATCCGTTTATACCAATTTTGTTGACACTGGCCTTGGCTGACGCAACTGTGATCAACATTATATCTTCTTCGTTTGGACGTGGCGAGGACTAGCTCTGTGTGGTTGGACTGGGCTCAAAGTACCAGTTAACTAACTATGGTTGGACTGGGCTCAAAGTACCAGTTAACTAACTATGGTTGGACTGGGCTCAAAGTACCAGTTAACTAACTATGGTTGGACTGGGCTCAAAGTACCAGTTAACTAACTATGGTTCGACTGGGCTCAAAGTACCAGATAACTAACTATGGTTCGACTGGGCTCAAAGGACCAGTTAACTAACTAATAAAACCACTGGGCTCAGAGTACCAGTTAACTAACTATGGTCGGACTGGGCTCAGAGGACCAGTTAACTAACTATGGTTGGACTGGGCTCAGAGGACCAGTTAACTAACTATGGTTGGACTGGGTTCAGAGGACCAGTAAACTAACTATGGTTGGACTGGGCTCAGAGGACCAACTAACTATGGTTGACTGGGTTCAGAGTACCAGTTAACTAACTATGGTTGGACTGGGCTCAGAGGACCAGTTAACTAACTATGGTTGGACTGGGCTCAGAGGACCAGTTAACTAACTATGGTTGGACTGGGCTCAGAGGACCAACTAACTATGGTTGACTGGGTTCAGAGTACCAGTTAACTAACTATGGTTGGACTGGGATCAGAGGACAAACTATGGTTGACTGGGTTCAGAGTACCAGTTAACTAACTATGGCTGACTGGGCTCAAAGGACCAACTAACTATGCTGGCCGAGACCGTGCGAATAGCGCTGTATAAAAGCGATAAATCAATCATTTATCAATCGTAAACTGCATGTAGCCTACACTTCCGGAATGTATTTATTCAGTTAGATTTTTAAGCTTTGAATGTTTGTTATACAAATGAGCAAAACCATGCACATGCTGTATTTGGCGAGTTTTCTAAGTATTTGAACGGAATCAATTTGCAAGTTTTTAGAGTCGGCGAAAATGTTTAATGTTCGCTCTCTGTTGGGGATTATTAGAACGAGATCATTCAACTGTTAGAATAACCTTCACTGAGCTTAACTCATCCTCACCAAGTTCGGCGATATTAAATCATTTTCAAGTGAAATGAAGGTTATATTTTCTCTGTCTTTCTAAAAATTCTAATAAAGTTTAAACCGTTTGCGACAGCAGTTTGTTTAAAAAAAAAAAAAGAAGAAGAAGAAGAAGAGAGAGAGAGAGAGAGAGTACAAGCAACAAAAGAAATATATACTGTTCTGTTGTTTGCACCAAATTCATTAACATGAGAGAGAGAATGAGGGGCTGGGTATTATTATGACAGCGCCGCGAACTCGTAAATATTACGGGGTATAGCACTTTATAAAAGTTGTTGCTGTTATTATTTATTACGTCATTGCCGACATTTCTAGCCTCACTAATTCTTGATCTGTTGGTGTCAAAACATATGAATGCATGTATACACATACAGAACCGAGTATTTATGGAAAACAAATCTTTTGTAAGTATCACCAAAGTAAATGGCTACATAAATGATACACTGAGGGGGGAACAAGAGGGGCCGGTTGTGGTGGGGGGGGGGGGGGGGGTAGTATATTGTATTTTTGTGTTACTTCCTACATACACGATCAAAAACACGACATTGTCTGTAAAACCCCAAGAAAGAAACGGAAAAAATAAAATAAAATAAAAAATGAATAAAATAAAGACGCTGTGATGTTTATGATTGTCCAAAGGAGAGAAACGAGCCCAAAAGACTTTTTTTTCACTCTGCGCACTTCCATGTGCGTGAATTCTTTACAAACTGAGTATCCTCTGCTCATTGCTTTGATGACTGTCTCCCGTTATTTATTTTTGTTTTTGATCACGTGCATATGTGTGTGCGTTCGTGTTGTATGAGCTGGATTTTGAAAAGATGTGCATTTGAAGAACGTGTAAGCGCTTAGGGTCTGTGCGGGTAAGGCGCTCTAAGTATTCATTATTATTATGTTTATTTTCATTTTGTCCTTCCAATAATTATGAGTCGCTTGCTTGGATCCACGTCTTGTTTATTCGCTCCAGCATTGACAGCGGTTTGATTCGTTTTTCAATCCGTTCCATAGACTAGTCCAGGTGCGCTGACATTATTGTGAGACTTGACAACTCCTGCAGACAATTCAGTTAGTGTAGGCTACATCAGCACCTGTCAAAACAGACCATCCGCAGCTGCTGCGATAATGCCTTCTTCAAGATGGGCTCTGTTTCATCACAGGTGCAGAGGCAGCTTCAGTTTTCACACACACACACACACACACACTTACACACACACACACACACACACACACACACACACACACACACACACACACACACACACACACACACACACACACACACACACACACACACCTATATTTATATATAAAAGCTGGCGTACGAACAGACAAGAAAAGGACGTGGTGGGGGGCGGGGGGGGGGGGGTAGTATATTGCATTTTTTTGTTACTTCCTACATACACGATCAAAAACACATCATTGTCTGTAAAACCCCAAGAAAGAAACGGGGAACAAAATTTAAAAAATAAAAATAAAAAATAAAGACGCACATATATAATTCTATTTATATGTAAAAGCTGGCGTACGAACAGACAAGAAAAGAACGTAGTTGTAAAGAAAGACACAGTACACTGCATTAGAGACCTACTTCACCGCAGATCATTTAGAATCAGACCAGTGAGAAACTGCCATACCACCTGCAGCCTGTAACAGCCACTGGAAGTTTCAGAGATCGCACCGTGTTCGAGCTTAAATTGCGCCAGTTTTCAACAACATCAACAAGCCAGTTTTGGCACAGCTGTTGTTTGTTGGACACGGACTGAAGTACCCGATTTGGCGAGTAGAAAATTCGAAGTTTTCTATGTTTATTATGACATAGTCAAACCCTTTTAATTACCCGCGTGTCTGTACAGAATTTGTAAAACTTCCCTAAATCGTTTTAAATTGAGCTAAGTAAGATCATGCTCTGTTCATATATTATTGTGTTCTTCATTTCGTTCCATCCTTCGACCCTTCCACTCCACCCAACCCCGCCCACACACGGATTTTAATCATCTCCTAGTTTCCCAAAATATTCTCCCCCCCCAAAAAAAACTGGGATCACAATAAATATGCCAGATAACAAATTAACAGGGTAACCGAAGTAAAACATAAATAAAAAAAAGCCAAGTCAAGTCTGGACACATACAATTGTTATACTGTTGAAAATATTCTGTTACGTACCAGCTGTTACCAACCAATAAATTCTGATATAAAATGATTAACTGTCACACAATATTTTGTGATCTATATATATGCATTCATTGATGTCCAGTTTGGTGATATGTACAATAAATGTCCCATGAAAACATTTCGTTACGCTTCAAGCTCCGATTGTTTAAAGTGTGAGCTTGTGACGTGAGACTGCATGCCGGTCGATTCCACTGGTTAGGCCTGCCGGCTGCACGACCTTTTCCTTGTGCTTTCATTTCTACTGCTTTCTCTTCTCACCCACGTACTCCACTTGGGTGGGTCTGGATCTGGATCTCAGTGTACATCCAGATCCACTGCATCTCTCTCTCTCTCTCTCTCTCTCTCTCTCTCTCTCTCTCTCTCTCTCTCTCTCTCTCTCTCTCTCTCCTCTCTCTCTCTCTCTCGCACACACACACACACACACACACACACACACACACACACACACACACCCACACACCACACACACACACACACACACACACACGCAAACTATAATAGAGTGGTAACCCAAAATGGCTTTCTCCCCCTACAAAAAACCCCCCTAAAAAGTATGAGTGATGTGTCCTGGTTTAGACTGTGACAGATGCATGCCGCACACACGCACAAACATGCAAGCTTGTCGTCAGTCGTGTTCCGTGTAAACACGTGTGAATTCTTTACAAACTGAGTATCCTCTTCTAAGGCCATTGCTTTGATGACTGTCTACCGTTATTTATTTTTGTTTTTGATCACGTTGCATATGTGTGTATGTTCGTGTTGTATGAGCTGGATTTTGAAAAGATGTGCATTTGAAGAACGTGTAAACGCTTAGGGTCTGTGCGGCTAAGGCGCTCTAAGTATTCATTATTATTATTATTATGTTTATTTTCATTTTCTCCTTCCCATAATTATGAGTCGCTTGCTGGATCCACGTCTTGTTTATTCGCTCCAGCATTGACAGCGGTTTGATTCGTTTTTCAATCCGTTCCATAGACTAGTCCAGGTGGGCTGACATTATTGTGAGACTTGACAACTCCTGCAGACAATTCAGTTAGTGTAGGCTACATCAGCACCTGTCAAACAGACCATCCGCAGCTGCTGCGATAATGCCTTCTTCAAGATGGGCTCTGTTTCATCACAGGTGCAGAGGCAGCTTCAGTTTTCACACACACACACACACACACACACACACACACACACACACACACACACACACACACACACACACACACACACACACACACACACACGCGCGCGCGCGCGCAGCACGCACGCACGCACGCACGCACGCACGGCACGCACGCACACACAACACACACACACACACACACACACACACACACACATATTTATATATAAAGCTGGCGTAGAAACAGACAAGAAAAGGACGTGGTGGGGGGGCGGGGGTAATATACTGTATTTTTGTGTTACTTCCTACATACACGATCAAAAACACATCATTGTCTGTAAAACCCCAAGAAAGAAACGGGGAACAAATTAAAAAAAATTAAGAAAAAATAAAGACGCACATATATAATTCTATTTATATGTAAAAGCTGGCGTACGAACAGACAAGAAAAGAACGTAGTTGTAAAGAAAGACACAGTACACTGCATTAGAGACCTACTTCACCGCAGATCATTTAGAATCAGACCAGTGAGAAACTGCCATACCACCTGCAGCCTGTAACAGCCACTGGAAGTTTCAGAGATCGCACCGTGTTCGAGCTTAAATTGCGCCAGTTTTCAACAACATCAACAAGCAGTTTTGGCACATCTGTTGTTTGTTGGACACGGACTGAAGTACCCGATTTGGCGAGTAGAAAATTCGAAGTTTTCAATGTTTATAATTACATAGTAAAACCCTTTTAATTACCCGCGTGTCTGTACAGAATTTGTAAAACTTCCCTAAATCGTTTTAAATTGAGCTAAGTAAGTCATGCCCTGTTCATCTATTATTGTGTTCTTCATTTCGTTCCATCCTTCGACCCTTCCACTCCACCCAACCCCGCCACACACGGATTTTAATCATCTCCTAGTTTCCCAAATATTCTCCAAAAACACTGTGTTCACATAAGTATGCCAGATAACAAATTAACAGGGTAACCGAAGTAAAACATAAATTAAAAAAAAGCCCAGTCAAATCTGGACACATACAATTGTTATACTGTTGAAAATATTCTGTTACGTACCTGCTGTTACAAACCTATAAATTCTGATATAAAATGATTAACTGTCATACAATATTTTTTGATCTATATATATGCATTCATTGATGTCCAGTCTGGTGATATGTACAATAAATGTCCCATGAAAACATTCGTTACGCTTCAAGCTCCGATTGTTTAAAGTGTGAGCTTGTGACGTGAGACCTGCATGCCGGTCGATTCCACTGGTTAGCCTGCCGGCTGCACGACCTTTTCCTTGTGCTTTCATTTCTACTGCTTTCTCTTCTCACCCACGTACTCCACTTGGGTGGGTCTGGATCTGGATCTCAGTGTACATCCAGATCCACTGCATCTCTCTCTCTCTCTCTCTCTCTCTCTCTCTCCTCTCTCTCTCTCTCTCTCTCTCTCTCTCTCTCTCTCTCTCACACACACACACACACACACACACACACACACACACACCACACACACACACACACACACACACACACACACACACACACACACGGAAACTATAGTAGAGTGGTAAAGCAAAATGGCTTTCTCCCCTACAAAACAACCCCCCTAAAAAGTATGAGTGAATGTGTCCTGGTTTAGACTGTGACAGATGCATGCCGCACACACGCACAACATGCAAGCTGTCGTCAGTCGTGTTCCGTGTAAACACGTGTGAATTCTTTACAAACTGAGTATCCTCTACTAAGGCCATTGCTTTGATGACTGTCTCCCGTTATTTATTTTTGTTTTTGATCACGTGCATATGTGTGTGCGTTCGTGTTGTATGAGCTGGATTTGAAAAGATGTGCATTTGAAAGAACGTGTAAGCGCTTAGGGTCTGTGCGGGTAAGGCGCTCTAAGTATTCATTATTATTATGTTTATTTTCATTTTGTCCTTCCAATAATTATGAGTCGCATGCTTGGATCACGTCTTGTTTATTGGCTCCAGCATTGACAGCGGTTTGATTCGTTTTCAATCCGTTCCATAGACTAGTCCAGGTGCGCTGACATTATTGTGAGACTTGACAGCGCCTGCAGACAATTCAGTAGTGTAGGCTACATCAGCACCTGTCAAAACAGACCATCCGCAGCTGCTGCGATAATGCCTTCTTCAAGATGGGCTCTGTTTCATCACAGGTGCAGAGGCAGCCTCAGTTTTCACCCGCACACACACACACACACACACACAACACACACACACACACACACACACACACACACACACACACATTTTTATATAAAAGCTGGCGTAACGAACAGACAAGAAAAGACGTGGTGGGGGGCGGGGGGGGGGGTAGTATATTGTTTTTTTTGTTACTTCCTACATACACGATCAAAAACACATCATTGTCTGTAAAACCCCAAGAAAGAAACGGGAACAAAAAATAAAAAAAATAAAAAAATAAAGACGCACATATATAATTATATTTATATGTAACAGCTGGCGTACGAACAGAAAAGAAAAGAACGTAGTTGTAAAGAAAGACACAGTACACTGCATTAGAGACCTAGTTCACCGCAGATCATTTAGAATCAGACCAGTGAGAAACTGCCATACAACCTGCAGCCTGTAACAGCCACTGGAAGTTTCAGAGATCGCACCGTGTTCGAGCTTAAATTGCGCCAGTTTTCCACAACATCAACAAGCCAGTTTTGGCACAGCTGTTGTTTGTTGGACACGGACTGAAGTACCCGATTTGGCGAGTAGAAAATTCGAAGTTTTCAATGTTTATAATGACATAGTAAAACCCTTTTAATTACCCGCGTGTCTGTACAGAATTTGTAAAACTTCCCTAAATCGTTTTAAATTGAGCTAAGTAAGATCATGCCCTGTTCATCTATTATTGTGTTCTTCATTTCGTTCCATCCTTCGACCCTTCACACCACCCAACCCCGCCCACACACGGATTTTAATCATCTCCTAGTTTCCAATATATTCTCAAAAAAAAAAATGTGATCACAATAACTATACCAGATAACAAATTAACAGGGTAACCGAAGTAAAACATAAATAAAAAAAGCCCAGTCAAGTCTGGACACATACAATTGTTATACTGTTGAAAATATTCTGTTACGTACAGCTGTTACCAACCAATAAATTCTGATATAAAATGATTAACTGTCACACAATATTTTGTGATCTATATATATACATTCATTGATGTCCAGTTGGTGATATGTACAATAAATGTCCCATGAAAACATTTCGTTACGCTTCAAGCTCCGATTGTTTAAAGTGTGAGCTTGTGACGTGAGACTGCATGCCGGTCGATTCCACTGGTTAGGGCCCTGCCGGCTGCACGACCTTTTCCATTGTGCTTTCATTTCTACTGCTTTCTCTTCTCACCCACGTACTCCACTTGGGTGGGTCTGGATCTGGATCTCAGTGTACATCCAGATCCACTGCATCTCTCTCTCTCTCTCTCTCTCTCTCTCTCTCTCTCTCTCTCTCTCTCTCTCTCTCTCTCTCTCTCTTCATCTCTCTCTCTCTCTCTCTCTCTCTCTCTCTCTCTCTCTCTCTCTCCACACACACACACACACACACACGCAAACTATAGTAGAGTGGTAAAGCCAAAATGGCTTTCTCCCCTACAAAACAACCCCCCTAAAAAGTATGAGTGATGTGTCCTGGTTTAGACTGTGACAGATGCATGCCGCACTCACGCACAAACATGCAAGCTGTCGTCAGTCGTGTTCCGTGTAAAGAGTAGTTTTCAGTCTAACAATGAACATCGACGAATCTGTAAACAAAGGTCGAACTGATATACTATGAAATGGTCAAAGCGAGCAGTTTACTACATGGAGGATTCTGGAAAGCGAGGCATGGTGGGGGATATAGATATCTATATCATTATTTACTTTCGCCATTGTGTTATTGTAAAGAATGCACCAATCTGACTAATATAGAAGGACGCGCTTGTGCGCGCAGCACTCAACAAACAAACGCGAAAAATTGGCCCAATTAAGAACCAACTAGCTTCGCCGAATACTTCCAACTAGGTTCAGGAAGATACATTCGCCCAGTTAAGAACGGGCTTAAGCACTGACGTTATTCACCTTCGCCTCCTGAAACAATTAAGCTGGAGGGGAAGTCCTAGGTCCTCCAGTTCTCCTGAGTGTCCGGCAGACGCCCGTCTAGCATCGGTTCGCTATCCTCAAATTGAATGGTTTGAAGATGCTTGTGTGCGTGTGCTTGTGTACAGCACTGGCATAGTACGGATGAACTTATACTTATGTGGATATGCCAACGTAGTGCATACTTCAAGTTCATTCCGTACACACACACACACACACACACACACACACACACACACACACACACACACACACACACACACACACACACACACACACACACACACACACACACACACACGCACGCACGCACGCACGCACAGCACACACACACACACACACAAACACACACACACACACGACACACACACGCGCGCACGCACGCACGCACGCACGCACGCACGAACGCACGCACGCACGCACGCACGCACGCACGCACGCACGCATTCTCATACCATTGCAGGACCGCGAACCGATTGGGCTAGAAGTGGAAATTGCCCAGTCCTAAAGCGTGCACACTGTCACACATTGCGTAACTCATAATATTTTGCAACTTTCTTCGTGATTCTCCTTTTAGATCAAATGACTGTGTGATTTATTGATTTTCATCATTCTCTCCTCACTCATTTCTTACTCAATAACTATTCTTAACTTCCTGTCATCATGACGGTGGTTAAAACCCAGTAACTACAACCTCGCAATCATTACCAGCCTCCAGTTAATCAGTTCAACGCTGTTATAGTTCATAAAATCAACATAATCATAATCATCATCAGCCAACGGGCCTAAATCATTTCCAGTACGTCAACATAATTATGAAATATATTTTCCTACAGCAATTTTAAAACATACATGCAACAAATTTACATGGCATTCATTTTTATGAAGCAAGTTTTGACGCAATAGAAAGTAAAAAAATATTTACTTCTCTCGTCTTGGCGAAGAGTAGGGATTTTTATGGAACTGGATGATGCGTATGGTGCTGCCTGCTTCATTGGGGTGCACTGAACGTACATTTACTGGCTTCAACTTGGGCGTTTTATCAGACACTGTGTATACGACCCATGTCAAACTTTGAATAGTTATGAGTTTTACTCAGATT
>OY757545.1:16018936-16036436 GCA_963584105.1 Alviniconcha strummeri
TATAAAAACAAAACAAAACAACAACAAGAAGAAAACAACAAACAAAAGAACAAAACAACAACAACAACAAAGAACAAACAAACAAAAATGGGGGGGGGGGGGGGGGGGGTCCGCCTTTTTGATTTCCGCCTCCCGGATTGACCAGAGTTCATTTTCCCCCAAGTCCCTCAACGATACAGTGACTTGTCCACGCACTAACCGCAAGTACTCGAAGTTCGATGAGTTGTTGGACATGGTCTTATCGACTACAATAATACTAGTAATGGGCATCATTATGCGCCTTACCTATTGAGACATACGATAGCACTAGGCGTGCACAATAGTAAATCATTAACCAAGAAAACAACTGAGCACACAACACACACACACACACACACACACACACACACACACACACACACACACACACACACACACCACCAGCACCACCGTCACTATATGACATTGGCCGAGAGGAAAACACAGCAGATGGACAGGAGGATAAAGACTAGACTTGCTTGAACAGATGAGTATTTAAACACTGCATGCCAAAATGACTTCTGAGAGTCAGAACGGAGGAGACGAAACTCTACGGAAGATCGTTAAGAAAAAACATTAGAAACAAATCAATCCATCGTTGGCGCTGTTGCCATCGAATGCCGCTGACTCCTGACATGCCCTCGTGGGCTCCAGACCAGCCAAGCGTATATTATATAATTACAGGGCCTCTCTCCGCAAGCTGTTTGGCCTTAGCGGTAAGGCGTTAGGCTTGTAAGCGGAGGGACCTCGGTTCGAATCCGCTTCGGCTCTCCTTTCTCTTCGAAAGTTGTGGTCTGTGGACACTGTCCTGTGACTTTGTCCCTCACAGTTATGAAACACTAAAACGGCTCTCATCGCTTCCCACCTTAATGCATAAGTCATTCTGGTGGTGACAGTATAGCGATATGTATATAATCTCCCCCCCCCCCCCAACCCCCACAACCACCACCTCCATACCCCCCTTCCCCCTTCCTCCCCATCCTAATAAGCCTTATGGTTTGTGTGGACGTTAAGCACCATGTTTACTTTACTTACTTACTTACTTACTTACTTACTTACTTACTTACTTACTTACTTACTTACTTACTTACAAGCATGGTGCTGTAGGCGTGATTCGAGCCGTGTGTGTGGTGCTCACCTTAAGACTTTAGCGCAATGCGGTTTGGTCGCAGGTCTAAGAACTCTCTTAGAATAGTAGTGGAACATCAACAGAACCCTGATGTTCCACTACTGTTCATTTTCTGTTTGATTGATTGGCCGTGTGTGTGTGTGTGTGTGTGTGTGTGTGTGTGTGTGTGTGTGTGTGTGTGTGTGTGTGTGTGTGTGTGTGTGTGCGTGTGTGCGCGCGTGCGTGCGTGCGTGCTGTGCGTGTGTGTGTGTGTGTGTGTGTGTGTGTGTGTGTGTGTGTGTGTGTGTGTGTGTGTGTGTGTGTGTGTGTGTGTGTGTGTGTGTGTTGTGCCCGCGCTATGTTTAATATGTGCGCGTTATACTCTCTGTCTCTCTCTCTGTCTCTGTCTCTCTGTCTCTTTCTCTGTCTCATTTCTTTCTCTGTCTCTGTCTCTTTCTGTCTCTCTGTCCCTGTCTCTCTCTGTGACAGTACGTCTAAATCCAAGAACTAATCAACTAAACACTAACCACTGGTAAACTTTTCGTCATCGTCACACGTGCAGCGGCCTCTTGAAGCTCACCTGCAGGGGTCGGTTGTCTATATGGCTTGTAAACACTTCTCAGCCTAAAGCCCGTTCTTAACCCATTTGCTACCCAGTTTTATTTTTCAGTCGAAGTACTGAAATTCTTTTCCTTTTGTACCACAATGAGCATATCTAGCAGTCATTTTGGTTTATTTTTATCAACAAAGTTGACTCTGAAAGGTAAAATGCACCGATCCCATATGTAGGATTGTGGTAGCGACAAAATAGGGTGTGTTTTTTTTCTTACGCTTTGTTGACTAAAATCAAAGCAAACATTTCCAGTGTCTATTAATTTTATTCGTTTAATTGCGCGAAACTCTTGCTTCGCGAGCCTTCGGGATATCCGTCGAAACCTGAAAAAAGTTCGGCGAACATAGTTGGTTCTTAACTGGGATAACTGCTACTTCGCGAACCTAGTTTGGGGGTATTCGATTGAGTGCAAGAGAGCTCTCCCGTAGATGAAGAAGAAAGAAAAATGAAAATGGATGACGGTGTCGATACTTCAGTCGCTTCGGAGGGAATTGACCTATTTGTTGACTTGTGGGGAGCTAGCGCAGCCTTGTCTCTGGGACTCAGAATGAGACAGTAGTTAGCTGAATTACCCTGTAAGGGATGATTAAAGTATATTGACTTGACTTGACTTAGCCTTTATCCGTCTGCTGCGCTTCTGCCGCAAGTTAGGGCGGAAGCTTGCATCTCATTACAAGCCAGTTCAGAAACGAAGTATAGTTCGTCGACCTGCTGAACCATTTTTGGCAAACTAAAAGTTCTTCTGCGCTCAATTACGAAGTTGTAGTTCGTCGAACTGTCCGAAGTATGTCTGGCGAACTAACAATTGGCCCAATTAGGAACGGGCTTCACGGTGAATGAATGCACTAGATCTCACATGATCATGCCAGCAGGCTTCCACTTACCAGCGCGCCAGGCTGGGGTTCCGTACCGCTCTTAACTTTTGCTGGTAGCTGGAATGATACTAAGTACATGCTTATCTGGCTTAACAACTATCTCCGTGACTGCGATAGCCGATGCTGTTTTTCAGTGCATAGTGGATACCTGTAGTTGCTTTTAGTCCGCAAAGAGATGCTCCGCTAGTTTATTCGTTCATAGTAAACAAATGTATCTGTCATTAGATTCAGCCACGGTACACGCGACAGAAAAGTCTTGGCATGATTTGATTCTGTTCTATTATTCATCTTATTTTGATTGTTCTTATTATTATAATAATTATTATTATTAAACATGCATTTCAGTGGAGTGTTTTGGGAACATTTCGTCCACTACGTTTGCTTTTTCTTAAGTAATATGGGTACGGTAATTATAACGCTTTTGGCGTTTTTAATCAGCCTTCAGTAGTATCTCGACTTGACTTAATTGACAAGGATTATATAGTGTTTCAGGGAACACATTTCAGGTAGTTTGACTACCGACAAAGCCAGACTTTGCAATAGCCTAGAACCATGCCTGTTTGAGAGAGGTCTTCCCGTTATAGCAGGCTATAACTGACGTAGTTCGAGTATTGACGGTTTAGTATAATACTTTTTATTTCTTAACAAACTGGCGCTTTTTGCATGTCATGAAGTGATGCTTTCTTACAATGTAAACTGCTTGCCTTTTGCCTGAATGAAAATCGGGTACCTGCAGAGGTATTAAACAGTTTCCAGCTTTTTCTCGACAGTAACTTGGTAACATCCGGATCCAAACATAATAACGGTTAAAAAGAATGCTAATTTTAATCGGACAACACGTGTGCACCATTTTGGCGACAAGGTCATTTATAAAAGTGCCAAAACGACAATTATACAATGATGAATGAAAATGTAACATTTACGTATGTATGAATAAGATACACTTACGTGTTTGAATATTGTTTTAGAACGTATGGGTCATTTGATAATTTTTAAATAACTTCATCAACCTGAAGCCACAAGGCTCACAGTGATAACCTAACTTTGTTTTCGATGAACTGGCTTTTAGATGCGACTTCTCACAACAGTTAACTAGTTCGTTGCTCAACAAGCTGTTTTCGACATTTCCAGTATCGTTTTTGGTCATGTCTTATTTTCAGCCTCATGCTGCTTTCAAAGGTAGCCCGGTACACCAAGAATTTCACTGATAGTTCACTGAGCACAAACTATGCATGGTATGCGATGACTCTCTGTCTGTCTGTCTGTCTGTCTGTCTGTGTCTGTCTGTCTGTCTGTCTGTCTGTCTGTCTGTCTGTCTGTCTCTCTCTCTCTCTCTCTCTCTCTCTCTCTCTCTCTCTCTCTCTCTCTCTCTCTCTCTCTCTCTCTCTCTTCGCCCCCATATAACCGTAATGGTTGACTGGATGTTTCTTCCCCCCCCCACCCCCTCCCCGTGGCAGCAGAAAACTACTAAATTAATCAGTGGCACGTACAATCCTCCATGTGTTTTGGCGGCGTCTGGAGATCGTGTCACGGTTACACTTTCCAGAACACAGCCGATTATTATAAAGAAATGCACACCAAAATCTGCATAGTCCTGTGAACTTCCAGCTGCTTACAAATTACAGTAGATTTTGCTTTGTTGGTGTTGTTGGTGTTGGTGGTGGTGGTGGTGGTGGTGGTTGTTTTTGTTGTTGTTGTTTGTTTGTTTGTTTGCTGCATTTTCGCACTCAGATGTCTAACATTCCACAGAAATTCCGCGCTGAAGGCAGTTTGTCCAAATGACCGTTCACGCATCTTTCCAAATCCCGAAGTGGAGTACGGCGGATAGGACACAGAAATTAAGATCCCCTCTGATGAGAATCAAAACTCTGTTCTCTCTCTCTCTCTCTCTCTCTCTCTCTCTCTCTCTCTCTCTCTCTCTCTCTCTCTCTCTCTCTCTCTCTCTCTCTCTCTCTCTCTCTCTCTCTTAAACTGTGGACTAGGTCAGTATATTTGGTAACCTTGTCCGCCTCCTCGCTCAGAGCCAGTGCGTTGTCTGCCTTTCGAGTATCTGCCTTCGATTTGAGTATTTGGTTAGTAATTAACTGGATTTGAACGTCCTGCCAAAAGCACAAGGTCAAGCACCTCGGTACGACGCGTTTCAGTAGCTTGATCACCAGACTGTCTTACAACATGACGAGTTCCTTTTCTAAAACAATAGAGCCGTCATGTTTTCCGCTCCTTGCTGTTAACTTCCTCCGCTTTATGTCTCTTTTTCTTTTTTTCTTTTTCTCTTTTCTGTTTAATATAACAAAATCCAAACACAGAAAAGGTTCAAACGAACGCTGTTTATTAGGACAAAGCACAATATGCGAATTTTCGGGGTAACTGCCTTTATCAAGCTACAAAACGACACTGAAACAACCGTTAAATGATGAAAAACGATGAACAATTAGATGGATAGCTGGGAATTAAGCCACTCACCTGTTTTTGGCTGAGCGTTTTCGTGTCCAGTACTTGGAATACTCTTGGCATGACAATGACGTGGAATAGGTGTGATGTACTAAATATTATATGACGTAAAACTAAAATGGCACAGACGAGTGACAGAGAGAAAGATGAGGGGAAGGGAGAGACAGACAGACAGACAGACAGACAGACAGACAGACAGGCAGACAGACAGGCAGGCAGGCAGACAGAGACAAAGAGACAGAGACAGAGAGACAGAGAGACAGACTGACACAGGCAGACTGACACACAGACAGACAGACACAGAGAGATCCTGGAAAAAGAAGAAGGCGTCCAGCTCCAAACATTCCAGGGCGTTTCCGAGTGTATAATTTTATATAGATACCACTTTCAACTGAGCTGAACGTAACCGAACAGACTCTTTTCTTCTTTGTTGTTTTTGGTGGTGGTGGCAGTGGTGATGCTGTCCCAACATTTGCTCCATCCTCAGAGGTACCTATGTGTACAGCTCCCGCGCCGCTCATTCTGGCAGGCCTATAGCTACCTCCCAGCCAAATCCAATACTCATTCCCCACCGCGGCCATGCCACCAGAGGTCCACGTGAGGGAGACGTCAGATCGCTGATAGGCTGCTATCCGAAGGCAACACTGCATTGCTGCCGAGCTATTTCCGTGGTGTTTATTTATGTGATTCAGCATAGGCTGGACACCACCTACTATGTATGCCCCCTACTGACGACATTGTCAGCTAAGTCGCGGAGTCAGACTGATTGAGCGTCCCCTCCGGAGAGCCAAGCGCCACTGCGTCCCTCCGCCAGTCGCCTTTGTGGACTAGCTCCCTGACGTTGAAGGCTTTGAAGCAGGAAGGAGCAATGAGATTGAGGTCACCACGCAAGCACGGCATCAAAGGCCACAGAAGATGAGACAGTTTTGTTGTTGTTATGTAACGATAGATGAGGATAGGTAGTTAGTACTTGGATTTTAACGTGGGGCGGGGATAGCTCAGTGGTTAGAGCGCCGGACTCGTGACCGAAACGTCGCGGGTTCGAGTGCCTGCAGGAGCGGCGGGATAATTTTCTTCTCCAGGGTCGACTTTCTGTGCTGACTCTTATTTCGCCGTTCCATCCTCGTTTTACCCCAGTAGCACAAAAAAGATCCCGGACATTCTGCCAAAAGTGCAGGTGGCAGGGCACAGCTAAACACGCATACATCTTACGTATGTGACTTTGGATGAAGTGACATGGTGCATGGTTGTACGGTGTACACAGAACTTGCGCCGAGACGGCAGCAGTTTCATGTGGCACCAGCCATGCCAGCGCTGTAAGTACACCACTTCGGTGGATATATTCAAAAACGCGCTATAAAAAGCTAGTCATGCACTCATGTAGAATCACGTGCGAGCGCAACGAGTCTGCTCGAGAGCGGAGAATAACGCTATATAGGCAATCATCAATCAAACATCCTGTCAACCGCACAGGGTCACCCCAGGACGCTCAGACTCTGTCACGAGCTAATGCACACTTCAAAACTCTCTGATATATAAACCCTTTCTCAAGTCACTCCTCAAAACCAGTCCTTATACACAAACATGCAAACACAAACATCAAACACAACTTTTCGAAGAGTTAGTCCTTTCAGTAGTACCCCTGTTGAAAGAGTACACAAGGCTAGGACACTCTGGTATCGTCGACCATGCCGTCTAATGGTTTGGTACCAGGTTAAAGAAAAATACACACAAAAAAGGAATGGACAGAAACAAACAAGTAAGTAACTTGGTATTTTACGCCCAGTCAACCATTGTGGTTATAACAGGACGATACAGAAGCAAACAAACAAACACACAAGCAAGCAAACAACAACAACAGCAAAACCATTATACAATTGCATAATGGCAAATATCAGTGTTATATTGCAGCAAGCTGCACATACCACCTACCAGTTACCATTTCCTAGCTGTTTATCAGCAGCCTAAGAACCTGCCTAAGTCTTAACGAAAAACGTTTGAGAATCTGCTGGAAAAAAGTCAGAATTAATGGACCATTAGCAGAAAAATGACAAGACAAAAAGAGCAAGAGGACTAGGCGGGAAAAAAAAACAAGATTGGAGATAGGAAGTGGGAATCAAATGACAGCCCTGAGATTCCAGACAGGGGGTGGAGAGCATCAGACATCCCCGGCCTCCCTTCGGGGCGATAGATGAGGATGCGGACGATAACTGAGGATGCTATGGGGGTTCGTTTCTGTTTGTGACCATGTGACAGGGCTGCCGCCAGACCACGCCTACTGTTATAATTATCTCGGTGTTAACCAGGCCCGGGAACTGCGATCGAGCGCGGCACCTGCGGTGCTGGGCGGGTAATGAGAGCGACACCCTCAAAGACTGAGAAGTGGATGGAGCTCAGCTGTGTGGTTCCAGCCTTCCCGCTGGGCCCATAGCACTCCCAGCTCTGGGCAGGAGCCAGCCAGGGCTGACAATCCCACATGACTGATGGGATTCGAACCAATGCTTTCCGACCTGCAGTCCCAAGCGCTGTAACTACTGTGCCGCCGGAGCCGACAACAAAGAAACAAACAAACAAATCACTGAAGTGCATTCCGCAAAGAAGCGCATGCTTTCCTTGTTGGCAGAGTGCATATTTTGCATTTACGGAAAGGGATTGGAAAACATAAGAAATCCAGCTGCAAGAAGCAGGCGCCTTTTTATAGTTGCGTTAAAAGACGTAGGGCACTTCAGATTTGATGAGCAATGACTTGTCTGCAAACGGTTTAAAAACAGAAAAAGCGGACTCCATTTCTTTCCCTATATATTTCCAGGAGCTGTGTGAGAGTCCTGGGCTGTCCGTCCTAACGAGCCTTTTGGCTTCCGTGGACGTAAAGATTTATTGAACCATGCTTCGGCATTGGTCTCAGCTTGTCCCTAATATGTCAGCGGACATCCGAGGACATTAAGCATCGCTTCGTATCGTATCGTTTCCCTATAAATTTGACCGGATGAGCTGGAAATCTTTTTTCTTTTGAAAGAACGTGTCGTATAAGAAGCACTGTACCCACAATTAAAATGAAATGGCCATGTGGGCGACCACACACTCTAAATGAACTAAAAAGAGTCAGTCTCTTAATCTACGATAATCTCTTCATTTTGATCTTTTTTCCGGGACAGCTGTCTGCATGTTTTGGACCGGAGTTGTACGTTGCATAACAGGAGTGTTTTTCAGTTGCCACCCCCCCCCCCCCCACCCCCCACCCCCAACCCTCACCAAAAAAGAAAGAAAGGAAGAAAGAAAGAAAGAAAGAAAGAAGAAGAAGAAGAAGAAGAAGAAGAAGAAGAAGAAGAAGAAGAAGAAGAAGAAGAAGAAGAAACATATTTAATGGAAATGCAGCCATCAGAATCACAGCAATGCAACACCTGCGGATAGCTGCAAAACAGCATCCATCCTGTGAGTGCACGAGTTTCATGATTACACGACACAACAGAGCCTCAAGACATTCTGAGTTCTCAGCCCCTCCACTACGATTTCGTATTCCATTTCTGATTCTGCACATGACCTCTCTGTGTGACAACCGTTTGCACGCTCGTAGCTTGACAAAATAATAAATCTTCAATAAAATAATAGAAAGTATTTGAAGATTAATGATGCACACAGCAGTATCGTCTTGTGTGGTCTTTTGGACAAACCGGAGTCTGACATTCTGTGGACCAGTGGGAGCCTGGATGATGTTCTGCAAATATCCGCATGTCACCACAATAGAACAGAAACAGCATGCTGTGACTGTTTGCCGGACTAACTGCTGTACCTTCGTCCGACAGCCAAGTAGAACAGAAACAGCATGCTGTGATTGTTTGCCGGTCTGTTGTACGTACGTCCGACAGCCCAATAGAACAGACACACTAATGCTGTGACTGTTTGCCGGACTAACTGTTGTACCTACGTCCGACAGACCAGTCGAACAGACACACCATGCTGTGACTGTTTGCCGGTCTGTTGTACCTACGTCCGACAGACCAATAGAACAGACACAACAATGCTGTGACTGTTTGCCGGACTAACTGCTGTACCTACGTCCGACAGCCCAGTAGAACAGACACACTAATGCTGTGATTGTTTGCCGGTCTGTTGTACGTACGTCCGACAGCCCAATAGAACAGACACAACAATGCTGTGACTGTTTGCCGGACTAACTGCTGTACCTACGTCCGACAGCCCAGTAGAACAGACACACTAATGCTGTGATTGTTTGCCGGTCTGTTGTACGTACGTCCGACAGCCCAATAGAACAGACACAACAATGCTGTGACTGTTTGCCGGACTAACTGTTGTACGTACGTCTGACAGCCCAACCACTTCCACGTGAGCTGCCCTCGCAAACTCCCGAAAATCAGTTAGTTTTTATTTTATTTTAACGTACCTCAGGAAAAATCGCAGATTTAAAATATGTTTACACCAGTTCAAAACACAATTCACTAAATCACCAGTTTGTCTAATTCACCGTTACAACATTTAAAAACAACAACATCCATCTGTTTATTAATGCGTAGTAACACATGTTTTGGTACCTATTATATTCCGTAGGCATTCACCACAGAAAGCTGATTAAATCGCTTGTGACTGTGAGCAGGGTGACTTATTTTATTCCGCGGACCCACACCAGAAACTGTGTTAGCCTAAATTAACGTAGTTAAAATGTAGAGAGAGGATTTGGAAAAACAACAACATTAATGTGAATGGACCGGGAAGGTCGAAATAAGGACATGAAAGATATTCATTATTGTTGACGTAGCAAACGTGGCGATCTTCCGACCTACTCCAGGCTTAAGCGGGAGAACATTTGTCAGCTCTACGTTGTCAACAGAGGGTACCTTAGTTTCTGCGTCCATAGTACTTCACATTCGGATCCTGAAAATCGGAGAGTACGTTAAAGTAGCCATATTTGATACTGAAGTCCTTACAGGGACAAGCATCCCACCGTGTACACTCTCCTCCACAATGCTAAGTCAGAAGAGCAGAACATGTGATACGCACTCCTGGTGAACACCTACCACATCAGCTGCAGTGTGAACGATGAACTCCGCGAACGTAATAGTTAGCTGCTCAGAAATGCTTCTTCTTCGGTGTTGCTTTGCGTCCACAGAGACTGTAGGGACTATCAACGACGGGAGCCCAGGTCCACCTCCTCATTTTCACAGCTCGTGGGCTCTGAAGGAATGCTTCAGTGACATAAAAATATCCATGAAAAGCCTCAACGCTTGCACCTGTTAGGAGGCCTTCCCTCTTAACTGTCCCTCGTGGATCTGCATATAACCACAGCCGTGCAGGACCCATGCATGCAGCAGTGAAGCAACGAGTTGCTGAAGCACAGGAAAACTGCATGTGCACCCAGGGAAGAAAACGTAAAACATTTTTTAATACTTTTTAATTACACTCTACTAAACTCCATATATGCAGAATATGCACACAAACATTGCAGTTACCAATCATCTATTAAACTCCATATATATATAAATGTTTACGTTAATATCTCTCTCTCTCTCTCTCTCTCTCTCTCTCTCTCTCTCTCTCTCTCTCTCTCTCTCTCTCTCTCTCTCTCTCTCTCTCTCTCACACACACACACACACACACACACACTCACGTATGCATGCGAGTGGCTCTCTGGGTACCTGTCATTTATACATTGCTGTCACTGATCAGCGGGGAAGTATGGGGACCATAGTGAAAATACGTAGTTAGGTCTGAGGGAAGGGAGAGTTAATTGCCACCGTCCTGTTTAAGCTCTGTGTAGGCGTATACAGATACGTGTAGGAGAGACTTTCGAGCCCGAACCGGTCTCGCAATAGCCGTCTTCGGAACCGTCGCACTGGCGTTCAACAGAGAAAGACTGATCCTCGAAGCACACTCCGTGCATCGCCTTCCGGCACCTTCCTCCAAACTCTGCCAGATTTAGTTACGCCACTGAAGAGGCACTCTGTCCCCACGCAGCTGTCCAGCGACGCGCCCAAGCACATACGTAAACATGAGGCGCATCCACCCCCGGTTAAAAAAAGAGTTCCGCCTCGATTCGAACGATTTTGGTTTTATTTCAGCTGGCGTAAGCAACATAGTTATAAAACAAACGTCTGATATAATCCGAGTTGTTTGTAACAAACGTACCACTGTTTGAGCACCACCAAAAAACTGCTCGTAAGCTGACAGTTTTCTGGACCCTATGGCGTAACTAAATACGGCAGTGGTTGAAGGAAGGATGTCGTAAACCAGTGCTTGGAGTTTGAGACTGAAGCTGTCAGCATCATCGTCTGCGACGGATGATCCAAAAATTAAGTCCCAGCTAGAACATACGACCGCTGATGGGCTGGGATGTTTCTCGTGCGCTGTTTAGCTGACCTAATGCGGCGGTTTATAACAAAACGTGCGACTTGGTGGCTGGAAGTTGTGAAGGAGGTATGGTGGTTATGCTATTTCAAGAAAGGGCTTATGCTGTTGTTGTTGTTGTTGTTGCTTTGATTATGTACAGTATGCACTTAGTCTTCTTGCGTGTTATGCCAGTCGAGGTTTGCCAGCGGCGCGAGTATTGGCTTGTCAGTAACAAGTAGCTTAAATGTTTTTCTTCTCAGGTTCAGAATTTTTTGTTGTTGTTCTCAAGTGCAAAACAGTATGAATATATATTATCACCCCCCCCCCTGCCCACCCCCACCCCCACACCCCCAGAAAAGAAAAAAAAAGAAGAAAAAAAAGTCCAACAACAGACATATATAACAGTGCAGGCACAAAATTCGACGGAAGCACCTTACAAATGGACTAGTTAAGGAAAGATAACTCAAGCTCAGCGTGTCAGGATAGACTCCCTTGACGTTGAATTATCGGCCTTGAATGCTGCTCACGGTACAATCACCGTAACTGCTAATATACAGAATAATGCTTTCGTCTGATGCTGCATTCAGGCAAGCTGGAAATGGACCACACTTCTCAGTTCCTGCTTCGTTAAGGCAGCTACAGTAGGGGTGGGCGTTGAATGTGTCTGCAGACCTTGGGGGTCGGTTTTCACATCAACGACGGGCAAAGAGATGATGCAAAATGTCAGCCTGCGGCGACCTGCTCATCACGCTGTGTCTAACAGTGGCTTGACCAGACAGAACCCGAGCCTACACTATACTAAGCATCTATTTTGAGGGATTACTGGCTATTTTGGCTGCAGGGTGTCTGGCAGTACAGTTATATAAAAAGAAAGGAAGAACCACGAGACATCATCGTTTTTGTGCAAGGAACGTTGCAGACGTGCTGGAAAAAGGCACAGCAGAAAGTGGAAGAAAGTGCAGAGCAGCATGACGACATGACAGGGGAAGGGTAGAGCAGCATGACAACATGACAGGGGACTCACAGGGTATGGTAGCGCGCGGGACACGACAGGGGACGGGTAGAGTAGCATGACGACATGACAGGGGAAGGTAGATCAGCATGACGACATGACAGAGGAAGGGTAAGGTAGTGGGACATCACGGGGGACGGGTAGAGCAGCATGACGACCTGAGAGCTAGGTACGGGTAGAGCAGCAAGACGACATGCCGGGGGATGGATAGAACAGCATTACGACATGACAGGTGTAGGGTAGGGTAGTAGAACATCACAGAAGACGGGTAAAACAGCATGACGACATGACATGGGACGGGCAGAGCTGCATGCAGACATCACAGGGGACGGGTAGAGCTGCATGACGACATGACAGGGGACGGGTAGAGCAGCATGAAGACATGACATGGGACGGGTAGGGTAGCATGAAGACATGACATGGGACGGGTAGGGTAGCATGAAGACATGACAGGGGACGAGCAGAGAAGCATGACGACATGACATGGGACGGGTAGAGCTGCATGGAGACATGACAGGAGAAGGGTAGAGCAGCAGTAAAACATTTGGCGGGTATTTAAAGGGCAGAGATGTAGGCGAGGGCGCGTCGACCTAAAGACGTAACTGAGATGAGCAGATGGAAGACGAAGAGTCGAGTATCAGCAGACGAGCGGAGATGGTGAGACGGAATTCAGAGTTAGACAGAATCACAGAGATAGCAAGGAGCTTGTTTGCTCAATGATTTAAACGTAAGAAACATAATTCTGTACTGAACATATGATTCGACAGAAAGCCAATGCAGAGCACGAAGGATCGGAGATAATTACGTGGTAAGACCTGACACAACGACAGATCAGACGGGCAGCATTACTTTGAAGTTTTATTAAAATTTGGGGGGCACCGAGCTGGAGGGCTCGAACTACAGTAATCAACATGAAACAGAAGGAAAGCGCAGACAGATGAGAGTCGTAACTGGCTGCTTACGAGGTCAACGACCCGAATTTGCCTGGGTAAGTTTACCACTCGGATCAGTAATTGAACAGTGTCTGAACTACATACAAAACGGACAATGTCACAGTGTCCATTACCTCATCCTAATTCAGGGCATGAATGGTGCGGATGAGATGTTGACGCGGGAGTGGTGGAGGGGTGGGGAGGGTGGTGAGTGTACAGGATAATTAGGATGATGAAGGAGTTATTTGGAAATTAATCATATCACTGCCACCATGTAAAGTGTTATTTTGTATTGACGCGAAGAATTTGAATTACATCAGTCCCGAAATGACTGTGTGTGTGTGTGTGTGTGTGTGTGTGTGTGTGTGTGTGTGTGTGTGTGTGTGTGTGTGTGTGTGTGTGTGTATGTGTGTGTGTGTGTGTGTGTGTGTGTGTGTGTGTGTGTGTGTGTGTGGTTGTGTGTGTGTATGTGTGTGTGTGCGTGTATGTGTATGTGTGTTCGTGTGTGCGCGTGCGTGCGTGCGTGTGTGCGTGCCTGTGTGCGTGCGTGTGGATGTGCGTGTGTGCGTGTGTGTGTGTGTGTGTGTGTGTGTGTGTGTGTGTGTGTGTGTGTGTGTGTGTGTGTGTGTGTGTGTGTGTGTGTGTGTGTTTGTGTGTGTGTGTATTTACGAGCGGCGAAAGATCCCGCAGATCGAATGACTGAGGCGCCTTATCCGGTCCAAGTGGCGCAGATGTCAAGCCGTGATCGAAGCACGTCCAAACACGCTGCTGAACCTGGCCATTTTCCAAATGACCCCATGCTAACAGAAGCGGCGGAGGCGGAGGCAACCATGCATAGCATTGATATAACTTTTGACTTGTAGCAGCATTTGAAAAGCTGTACGAATTAATTTTTTTCTGCTCAAAATAATGTTGTCACATACGGTGAGAGAGAGAGAGAGAGAGAGAGAGAGAGAGAGAGAGAGAGAGAGAGAGAGAGAGAGAGAGAGAGAGAGAGAGAGAGAGAGAGAAGAAGAAGAAGAAGAAGAAGAAGAAGAAGAAGAAGAAGAAGAAGAAGAAGAAGAAGAAAGAAGTTAAAATAAAAAGTGTAAAGCCGTGAATAACAGTTATTGTGCCCTTCCTATACAAGTTACCGTAAACTCTTCAACGACAGTAGCGGCATTCGCAACCAATACAGCGTATCGTAAACCTTACAATGACATTTCTGGCGAGCACGACCTACACAACACACCGTAAACCCTTCAATAAAAGATGTTGCGTACATGACCTATATAGCGTACCGTAAACACTTCAACGACCGACAGAGGTTGCCGTAAAAATGGGATGGCAGAATTGAAGAGAAAAAGAGTGCCGGAAAGTGACTGTCGGACCGCGAACTATTGGGACTGTCCGTTTTTCTGGCCAGAATCCTCTTGACGGCCTGATGTTGGGTGTCAGAGCGCCTTTTCTGGGTCGGAAGTCGACAAGACCGTTGGTGATTCTGTACACCATCAATGGTCTTGGTGATGTACATCTCCGGCTTCCTCTTGACCACGGTGAGTACAGAGTTTGGATGTTGATGACATCTGGCTCAGCTTGACCACGGTGAGTAAGAGGTTTGATGTTGATGATACTTGGTTCTACTTGACCACGGTGAGTAAGAGGTTTGATGTTAATGATATCTGGCTCCACTTGACCACGGTGAGTAAGAGGTTTGATGTTGATGATACTTGGTTCTACTTGACCACGGTGAGTAAGAGGTTTGATGTTAATGATATTTGGCTCCACTTGACCACGGTGCGTACATAGTTTTGATGTTGATGATACTTGGCTCCACTTGACCACAGTCCATACAGAGTTTTGATGTTGACGATATTTGGCTCCACTTGACCACGGTGCATACATAGTTTTGATGCTGATGATATTTGGCTCCACTTGACCACGGTGCATACAGGGTTTTGATGTTGATGATATTTGGCTCCACCTGACCACAGTGCATACAGAGTTTTGATGTTGATGATATTTGGCTCCACCTGACCACAGTGCATACAGAGTTCTGATATTGATGATATTTGGCTCCACTTGACCACAGTGCATACAGAGTTCTGATGCTGATGATATTTGGCTCCACCTGACCACAGTGCATACAGAGTTCTGATATTGATGATGTTTGGCTCCACCTGACCACAGTGCATACAGAGTTTTGATGTTGATGATACTTGGCTTGTTGCGCGCGGGACGGCGTCATATTGATACTGGAACTGAATCGCTTGTTTCGACATGGCAGTACACTTTTCGATCTTATCTGTCTTTTGTTGTCCCTGATATGTCCTCCCCCTGATATAATTTAACCCCTTCAGTGCCATCATGTCACCATTAAAAGTGCAAAATTCGAAACCCTTTAGCCCTTTGGTTTTCTTTTTTGCACTGGCGTGTGAAAAGATTTTCATCAAAACCTATAGCACCGAAAGTAGATGTGATATACAGAACCGGAAAATAGACTGTTTGCAGGGATGTCCGTGCACTTTCAGCCCGGAAATATTACAGTCTGGGGCAGTGAAGGGATTAATGATGTTTTATGATTGGCGTGAATGTGTGATGAGTGTACTTGGCATCACAAAACATTCCTAGTGCAGTGCAATTGTACTGACACTTGGCAATAAAGTTGCATTGTATTGCATAACCGTACTGGTTGACTAGGTGTAAAACACCAAGTTACTTCCTTACCCTAATAATGATGTCAGCCCTGCATCTGATGACATTAAGTCACACATTATCATGTCTTTTTATATCTTCCTGTTTCTGAGGGAAAGTCTGGATATTGAGAACCTGCTACCGTTCCGGGTACACATTTTGAAGAACAATGCGAGTCTAAAGAACATGATACGCGTAATGTACTTCCTGATTGGAGTCTGGGTAAGTCCAGGTCTTTGAAGTAGCGGCCTGTACATACAGTTCCGGGTTGGTCTAGTTTTTTTAGGTTTTGGAAAGGAAACTTGATGCCTCTCTCTCTCGTGTGTGTGTGTGTGTGTGTGTGTGTGTGTGTGTGTGTGTGTGTGTGTGTGTGTGTGTGTGTGTGTGTGTGTGTGTGTGTGTGATGCCCTATAACTTTTTTTATAATCATCAGTAACTTAGCAAGGACAAGCTGTTTTAGGTTTTGACTGAACCTGAACTACAATCTTTGTAAAATTAAAATTAAGCTTTCGAGCGCTAATTAACTCTATCGTGTGTTGATTCTGTACGAGCACTCTCAGCCTCGTTCTGTTTCAGATTTGTGACAATTCATTCTGAGGCTAACATGTAAATGTGTGTATTTTGTGTGTCTATATGTTGAACCAGTTTCGAGATCAAAGGACTATGTCCGGTCTTGAATAAAAACTGTTTCTGTTCTATGCCTGCGCGCACCTGTGCCGAGCGCGACTGAAATGTAGGGTGTATATGCCACTGAGTCCAGGCGAGATCAGGAGGAGGGAGGTGAGCTGGACTCTCACGAAGAAGTTAGACTTTCATGTGCGGGTCCGGGCGAGATCAAGAGGAGGGAGGTGATGCTGGGCCCTCAAGAGAGCCTAGAAGAGATCAGGAACAGGGAGGTGGAGCTGGGCTCAGAAAGTTGGACTTCTGTTGCTTCAGTTGTTCCTCCACAGCTGTGCTACGGACATTGTCCTTGTGACTCTGCTCCGCCCAGCAGTTGAAACAGCAATTGCGTGGTACACTAGTTGCTACGTAATAGCGAGGGGACACTGCCGTAACATATTGTTGTTCTGGCGGCGGTCCACAGCCTCCTCGGTCTTCTGGATCGGAGCGCGCGGTCGAGCCTTCACTCTCTCGCCCACTTCCCTCCCCTGTCCCTGTCCCAAATAAGCCACCTCGCTTCTGTGGACGTAAAGCAAAATGTTTACTTACTTACTTACTTACTTACTTACTTACTTACTTACTTACTTACTTACTTACTTACTTACTTACTTACTTACTTACTTACTTACTTACTTACTTACTTACTTACTTACTTACTTACTTACTTACTTACTTACTTACTTACTTACTTACTTACCTTTGTATGAGGATGTACACCTGGTAGAGTTTATGTACCTTGTATTTACACGCATGCTAGGTGAGAGTTACCGTAGGCGACTTAGGTCTTTGTTGTTGCACTGGTGTTACGTATTTCGA
>OY757545.1:16038292-16048624 GCA_963584105.1 Alviniconcha strummeri
AGAAGTTCGAAAAGGTAGATAGGCGTCTGGTGAGAAAATGATCTTAACGCAAAGCAAAGACAACTTGTATTCGATCGTCTGCTCAATAGGAAGCCAGCGAAGAGAATGAAGCATCAGAGTGACGTGGGCGGATGTGGCTGTTCTGAAAATTAGTCTTACAGTGTGTGTGTGTGTGTGTGGGGGGGGGGGGGGGGGGGGGGGGGCGACACCTTCGGACAGATAGCGGCGTATTGCACTAATCCGACGAAGTTCCAGATAGCGCATACGAAAAACGTTGGAAAGAGAGAGTCGGACCAAGACCGACACATAGGTTGCGAACTGTATTGGCGAGTCTGATGTCAGAGCCCTCCAGGTTTATGGACTGTGGAACAGAGTCAGAGTTGAAAATCATTTTTGAAGCAATCACAATCATTTCCGTTCAAAATTATTGTTTAACTGCAGATGATTATCTGTCACCCAAGCTTTTTACATCAGAAATACAAAACCGAGTTGATTTAATGATTTCAGGAAGTTGAAAAACATTGCCAGATTTGCGATGTGAAAGTGATAGGATACAATTTCAGAAATAGGATGAATGTAAAGGACAAAGAAAATAGGACCAAGCACTGACCCCTGTGTGACACCGATGTTTACGGCCGCAAGAGCGGAGGAAGCACCACTGACCCGAGTTCGATCAGAGAGGTATGGCTGAAACCAAGACAGAGCAGTGGCAGAAATACCAAAAATATGATGGAGTCTGTAGAGTAGAATGGAGTGGACAATAGTGGCAAAAGCGGCGGATAAGTCAAGTAGAGCAGAGAAATGTGGTTGACATGAAGAGCTGCGAGAAGATCGTTTATAATGTTATTAGTGCGTAACACATTTCATCAGAAAGCAGTAAACGCTACAAATACATGTTAACACGGGTACATCGTCAATTAAAAAACAATCAAACAAACAAACAAAAACAAAACAAAACAACAACAAACCTAATGTACAACATGCAAAAACCTAAATTCATTGCACTCCCCCGTAACATTTCTAAACGATTAAACGAGTGTGGGTCAGTCGATCCACATCAACCGGTGGTTGTGTGTAAGTCGGTTGCTATTGTTTTGTTCTATTTCTTTACTGATTTTTAATCGTAATTTCGCACGCGGTTACAAACGTTTATAGTGATAAATAAATAGTTCTATCTGATTGGATCAGAGGTGAATTTGAGTGCATAAGATCACGACACCACCCCCCCCCCCCCCACCCCCCACCCCCCAACAACGACAACAAAATGTCGCATGTCAGCAAAAGTACAATTAAAGAGCTCACACAAATTAACGATGCAGCTATTACTGTTTGTATTGTTGTTGTTGTGTGGATCGCAGGGAAATCGAAATAATCGATGTGTACGTTTAGTCGTAGCCATCTCGTCAAGACCACAGGCAGTCAGTTTCTCATTCCTCGGTAATCAACTGAAATTTGATTTAGTAAATAACTTGGCGTTCTAGGCCCACTCAAGTATGACGGTTATATCACGGCGATGAAATCCGATTTAGCTCATCATACTTCTGGGCACTTTTATGCAACAGCTGATTGCTTTTTTCGGCCCAGAGCGCTTCCCCAGCCAAGGCTTAGAATAGCAATAAAATTAAGTTATTATATTAGCACTGTGTGAACCCAGCAGACTGTGTGACATCAGCTCCCTGGGTCTGTAAAAATAACTTGAAATCATCAAGTTAATTAGTTTGGATTCGTCCCTCTCTCTCTCTCTCTCTCTCTCTCTCTCTCTCTCTCTCTCTCTCTCTCTCTCTCTCTCTCTCTCTCTCTCTCTCTCTCTCTCTCTCTCTTCTTTTTTGGTGTGTGTGTGTGTGTTGTTGTTGTTGTTGTTGTTGCGGTGGTGGTGGTGGTGGTGGTGGTGGTATGGGCTGGGACTGGGATATGAGGTAGGAAACACAGGCATGGTAATTTTAAGTCGTAGAATTTGATCAGGGTAGGAAGACCCGACCCATCTGATGTTCTTCACAACAATCGACTAAACTCTCGTTAACCGTGGTTTAAGCTCGGCTCAGTAAGTAAGTGAACCATAAGGCTTATTAGGGACAGAGGGAAGAGGGTATGGAGGTGGGGAAGAAGGAGATTATATACCTATCGATACACTGTTGCCACCGGAATGACTCCTGCATTAAGATGGTCAGCGATGAGAGCCATTGTAATGTTTCATAATCGTGAGGGACAAAGTCACAAGGCAATGTCCACAGACCACAACTTTTGAAGAGAAAGGAGAGCCGAAGTGGATTCGAACCGAGGTGCTCGGCTCAAGTGATATTTAGGCATTGTCTTGACCTAGTGTTCTAGAAATAGCGTGTAACCATAGTCTCCAGGCTCGCGTCACTGGTGTTTGTTTTAACGGCATATAAGTGTTCAGTTTATTTCCTGGGATCGCTGCTTCTGTCTTTTTGCCTGTCTCTTTCTACCACTTTCGTCCTGGTGTGACCCTGTACCGTTCACAGGACGTTACAATCCATTTACTCTCTCTGTGTCTCTCTGGTTCATTCCCCAAGCATTCTCTTGTGTCCGTCTTCTCTTAGAACAAGCTCATAAAAGAAAGAGAAAGCTAAAATATGCAAGCTGATAGTGTACCATTATCTACCAAGAGCCGTACGAATACGACAAGAACTTCTAGACAGGGTTATGCCTCTGATAGTAAACAATCACATTGTTCTGTTGCTCAAAACAATGTTCTCTCTCTCTCTCCCCCTCCCTCTCTCTGTGATGATGCTGAATAATTACGTTGTTCTGTTGCTCAAAATGCTGTCTGTCTGTCTGTCTGTCTGTCTGTCTGTCTGTCTCTCCTATTTACGTTAATTTACGTACACACGTACACATCCTCTATCGTTCAGACTGAAAGGACACTTTATTTAAGACGAGACTGACCTAGAGGAGGCAGCCTCCATAATAAAACTGCAAGCCAACATTGGACCCACGTGCCTATGGGGCTGAATGGCTGTTGGGATAAACAGTCGCAAACACTGGCAGTCTGGCTGTATGCAGGCCGGCACCAGGCTAATGGACACCAAGAGGACATACTTTGCGCTTTCTCTCGAGCAACGGCTCTCCATGAATGACCGACAAGGAACCTCAATACTGAGCATACACTAGATCTCATAAGCGCAACGGGGATCGTGCGCCGTGCTCAAGACGTCAATCGAGGTCCCTCAAACGCACTGAGACACGAGGAAAGAGAGGTGGGAATTAAGGGAAAGTCGGACCGCGGAGGCCTAAACCGCAGCTTGACAAAGGCCGAACGTCTATCAAGGAAGTGCTTCAAGATCTGTTCCTAAACCATCCTAGCGCCAACAAGCGAGAAGCAGTTCTACAGAGACTTGCCTAAGATTTTGACGTCTTCTAGGCAGAAAAAACAGGAAAGGAGAACCTTCTCCAAAAGGCCACCAGAACTGAAAGACTTCCTGGTCGTTCAGAAGCATGAGGTGCGATCAATGGCGATTCTAATTTGCAAGGACCGACAAGACATAGATTGTTTCTACTGTAGACCTAAGCCTGTAGACCTAAGAAGTACATCAATTTCAAAGAACTGCAAGGTTTTTGTTTTTGTTTTCAACAAAAAACCGACCAAAGACACAATAGTCTGGTCCTAGTCAATACATACATACGCTCAGGCACTGCGTGCACCAAGGCGAGCTGAGACTTCCTGGAAAAAACAGAAGCTGAACTTGGGGACAAAACTGTAATGTGCGCCGACTTCAATGCCAGGTCAAGCATGTTGGATCGGCAGGGCAAGACCTCTTACGGGAATGATGTGGAGGAAACCTTGGGCGACGTCGTGTTCAATCCAATAACAACTCCGGCTCTCTCATCAGCACAAACAAGGCACAAACATTGTGGCACACCCTTGACAACACAAAAGCAAGCACAAACATGCCAGCGCAGCAGTCACACGTGATGGAGTTGTCGCCGAATGAAACCACAAAAAAGCGATACCTTAATTAATTAGGACAGACACCATACACTACGATGAAAAAAAGAAAATGAAAAAAACAAAAAACAAGCACTGAACAGAATTAAGTACGAGACAGGCCTGTTAGTCCAGAAGGCTATAGCTGCAAACGGTGTTGAACAACGCCACCTCTTCCTATAGAATCAAAGTGTTGTGCTCAGTGTAATTTTCTATGGACTAGGCCTCACAACAGTGTCGCGGATAGATCTGCTAAAGCTGGACAGAGCGTAAACTGAAGCAATAAAATCAGCCAGAGTTGATTTGGAAACGACTGCCTTCTTTCCTAGTTTAATAATAATAATAATGTACATTGATCATGCGCTCATCAACGCCCTGAGAACTAACATGATACATATTAACCTAAATATGATATTCTATACACATGTAGAGCATAGTCTTACCAAAACGATTTACGCACTACAAACACACACAGTTTACAGTTACACAGTTGACACATTTACGCTGAAAGTAGGTTAACTCCTGGCTGATTTTGTGTGTCATCGTCGAACAACGATTCTTTGTCACTGCAGACTGCTGATCAATCGCTGATCACTACACACGACTGTTCATTGTGTATGGGAGATTCCTATCAGCCTTTTTGACCTCAATACGATGTGACTGGCAGGCACCAAAGAACTCTAGGCAATAACCAAGCTGAATAAAAAGCGGAAAATGCCGACTCTCAGCCAAAATCCTGGCCTAAGGGACGTTTTCGAGTAAAGTATCTCGATCGACACATTAAAGCATCGTACTATGAAAGCCGCGTGGCAGCTATCACCCTGGCTATGATTGCGCGATAGGGACAAATACAGAAAAAAAGAGGAATATATTAATGGCTTATGACGATAGTCGTGTACTCCATCAACCGTTGTGTGTGCTGATTCCATGCAAAGTTAAAGAACGCCAACGAGAAAGTATGTGTTTGTCTCTCTCTCTCTCTCTCTCTCTCTCTCTCTCTCTCTCTCTCTCTCTCTCTCTCTCTCTCTCTCTCTCTCTCTCTCTCTCTCTCTCTCTCTCTCTAACTACAATCGTTGTAAAATAAAGTTTTCGAGTTCGAGTTAACTCTCTCCCCTACCTCGTGTGTGTGTGTGTGTGTGTGTGTGTGTGTGTGTGTGTGTGTGTGCGTGTGCGTGCGTGCGTGCGTGTGTGCGTGTGCGCGCGCGCGCGCGTGTGTGTGTGTGTGAACGTCTTAGGCCCATACTGCCTCTGTTAGAAACAGGTCTCTAGTCGGCGATAATATACATGTCATTACTAGTTACCTGACAACCCCCCTCCCCCCCCCCGGTCCCTCCCCTCCACACACACACACACACACACACACACACACACACACACACACACACACACACACACACACACACACACACTGGACAATTTGAGAGGGCTATGATTCCTTTCAGGTGGAGCACTGGAAACGTTGTAGTCGAGGATGAAAGGTGGCAAACTGTAGAGAACTAGCTTTTAGCCGATGAGGAAGACTCGTCCATTTGGAAGGAAAGCCGGACTTTTAGACTCTTCGGTAAATCGGGATTAAGGGTTATCCGCGTACAGCCTACGGGTCAAGATGTTCCGCGCTAGGAGCAAGCAATATGGTCGCTTGGTAAGCGTTTCACGTTAAGTAAAACTCTCTCTCCGTCTTCTCTAAATTTGGTGGGGAATCCAATAACGAACGCCTGTAGATAATTATGTTGTGACTGATCGGCGTGAGCAGCTGGCACTCGGGGCCAGGCTTTGACGATCGACAAATAATGATGCTACAGACCTTTCGTCAGGCTCTCGGCTTTCTGGTGCCGCCTTGTGGTTGGGTTGAACGAAGGCAGCAATTATGCGGGTCTCCTCTGTCATCAGTCCAGAGCTATCAGAAACGTTTTCTGTTGTTGCTGAAGAAACAGCCACATGCACATGCAGTAGACATCGATCACGTGCAAGCGAACTGTTAATGAAAGTTTACGTGGCGGATTAAACTTCCACATCAAAAGCACGTGATGCTCACGGCGACAAATAAAATAATGGTTGTTGTTGTTGTTTTTATAGCGCTATTCTCAGTTCGCGAGCAGATTCAGTGCGCTCGCATGTGACTCTACATGAGTGAATAGCTTTTTATAGTTTTATAATGGTTTCGCTGGAGAAGAAAAAAAAAACCTTTTCCTCAGTAGACAGCTAGTACTGTGTTCCACCCACAGTCGGGGTCAATGCCCGTCGTTTTGTTTTGTTTTGATTTTCTTTCTGTTTCTGTCTGCCGTTCACTTCCTGCTGAACCAGTCACAAACTGGAGAAACGGAATACATCTTAACTTGCACGGCCTCTAGTGCGCCTATCAAATTAGTAATGCAAGACTCTAAATCAGTCAATGGTCGAAGGTGGCCGACAAAGCGAACCGGTTTGTGGAATCGCCACACATAATAAATCAGACGGTGTACGCACGCTGACATTTCAGGGAAAAACAAACATTAATAGCACACACACACACACACACACACACACACACACACACACACACACACTCACGCACGCACGCGCACGCACATACACGCGCACGCACGCACGTAAGTACGTACGCACACACGCACGCACGCACGCACGCATGCACACACACACACGCACGCACGCACACACACACGCATGCACGCACGCACGCACGCACGCACACACACACACCACAAAAAAAGAAGAAAAAACAGAGAGAAAAAAAGAGCTTTTGACCGAGAAAAGCGACGAGACTACAGAAAAGGTTTACAATCCACGACCGATCAGCTCTAGCTCTGCTAATGAAAACAGGACTCGCCGATCATTGCATTAGAACAGGTCTGCTTGAGAGAAAAACAGCACTGCATATATAACTAGTGTTACCAACATTTTCACCGCTGTATTTGGGAGGCACCTACCGGTCTCATCCCGCTGAAATCTGGCGCTCTAATGAGCCTTCAGAGAAAATTCGTGCAGTGATCAATATTTCATGCTGAAACCTTGAACGGAATGGCATTGTAGACTATGGACCTAGAGGGGGTGGTGGGGGTGGTGTTGGGGGCTGGGTGGTGGTGGTGGCGGAGGCGAGTTAGTCAAAGACCGACACTGCTTGGGTTACAACGTCCAGACTATAGACTTAGGAGCTCTCGGTAACTACAAGCTTGTCGTGATCGACGGATCGTATTTCTAGTAGATCTGTTACAACGTCCAGACTATATACTTAGCAGCTCTCGGTAACTACAAGCTTGTCGTGATCGACGGATCGGATTTCCAGCAGATCTGTTACAACGTCCAGACTATAATTACATACTCAGCAGCTCTCGGTAACTACAAACTACAAGCTTGTCGTGATCAACGGATCTTATTTCCAGTAGATCTGTTGTGCCAGAGCATCCTGAGGCACGAACTCTAAGCATTTACAGCCACAGTCCGACCGGGCTGGTTTGATAATAGTTATAATAACAACGGTCATTTCTAGAGCGCCGTGTTTCACAGACAAGAGTGAGCAAACTGCGCCTCACAAGATCTACAAAAACGCATACCTAAAATCTCAAACATAATAATTATATAGTCACACTGCTCGCACACCACACCCACACACACACCCACACACCCACACACACACACGCACGCACGCATGCACGCGCACGCACGCACACACGCATACACACACACCACACCATATTACACCACACACACGCACACACACACACACACACACGCACACACACACACACACACACACACACACACACACACACACACACACACACACACACACACACACACACACACACACACACACACACACACACTCAAGATATTCATTTGATGAGTACATCTTCTTCTTCCCGTTAGTGGAGACTGTCGAAAAGTCGACAGGTCAGTCTCTACGGGGAGTCCCGGCGCACGCAAAGAAGAAGAAGAAGATTTAGTTAGTTAGTTTGTTGGTGCTTTCAGCCCAGTCAACGAAGAAAAAGACAGAAGAAGAGTTAGTTAGTTAGTTAGTTAGTTAGTTAGTTAGTTAGTTAGTTAGTTAGTTAGTTAGTTAGTTAGTTAGTTAGTTAGTTAGTTAGTTAGTTAGTTGGTGCTTTGAGCCCAATCAACCAAGAAGAAGTAGAAGAAGAAAAAAAGCTGTGGACTTAATGGTCAAGAAGTCCCTTGCGCAATGCAAGAGTTGGGCTGACGCACGCCTCTGCCGGGTGACAGAGACAGGTTGTTCCGGTCTGATGGTCCCTGGGAAAAGCGGTAGTTATACGTACGGCATAGTCTGCTCCACAGGTGCCGCGCTTGAAGTGCGTCTAATTTTGTCGTCTTTCGGGTTTCTAGGAGGTAAGCATACAGCTGGAGGTCATAAGTATCACGTACTTTCGCTATGCATGTCGCATGTCTGGTTGCTTTCGATCTGCATGCATGTTTGGTTGCTTTCGCTATGCATGTAGCACATGTCTGGTTGCTTTCGCTGAGCATGTAGCACATGTCTGGTTGCTTTCGCTGAGCATGTAGCACATGTCTGGTTGCTTTCGCTGAGCATGTAGCATGTTTAGTTTCTCAGTTTGCTTGGAACGTGAACGACAACACCTTTTGACAAATTTCACCTTAGCCGTAATTCGTTCGTCAAATCAGTTTTGCAGAACAGACAAAATTGCCAGACGATGCGGCAGTAGTAAACTGGTCATGGAACCACAGCCTTTAAAACATCGATGGCATTATGGTCATCATGCATTCAGCCCCTTCGCGCTCGCGGACTACAAGTGTAGTTTTGACGTTTTGACAATAATTTGCCATCTTGATATCGTAGGTGTCTGTGTGATTGTCATTTTGTATATAGGTAACACTCAAATAAGCATACTGCTTTTGTGTTTCCTGTACTTGTTTGTTGAGTTTGTGATTACGATGAGTGAATAGAATTTTGTTTAAACCAAGTGTAGGCGCTAAGGAGCTCTCTCTAGCTAACATTCTAATTACCAGACACACACACGTCTGTTAAGCGGCCACGCCCTTGTTTCCAGTGTGACAGGGCTGTGCGCAGGTCGACGTCCTCAGCGGAATGGGGGTTCCAGTTTTAAAGAAAAAGATCGTTACTGAGAACAGCGCTGAATGCTAACCGCCCCAGTCTTGCGGTCTGCGGCTGGGGCTTCATACGTGGCAGAAATGTCCATTACATTATGAACCTTTTTTCTTTCTTTCTTTTCTTCTTTTCTCTACTCCTCATTGGCAAAGAGTGAACCAGTATGGCTTCAGCCTGAAAAGCTGAGAATTCACGAGGAAATAGCTGCGACCGCTACGTAAATACTGACTGGCAGACCTCGAAGGCGATTTTTTTTTTTAATGCTTCCTTCGCATAAACACTGAAGCCACACGAAGCCAGCCAAAGGAAATATTTGCCCATTTTGTACGTTTTCTGGCCAACTTTCGTCTTCCTTTGGGGTCTTCTTTGATTTGTTTGTCGTCACATGGAACCACCAAAGAAGGGTTCGGTTATTTCTGGAAGTCCATTGACTCGTAGTGCCGATTGCAGATGTCAGTGGCTGCGGCCCATGGTTTGCGTGCCGCGTTGTACTGAAGAAGGAAAAGGCCCCGTAAATATTTAAACCCACGACAACTCCAGCTTTTAACAGTCCTTTTGTGTGGACGGGAATGGCACCCGCTTGCCAGTTTAAGCTACGGAATGTTTGCGACACAACGCAGGTGCGTGACTTTCAATTAATACTGAAACTATCCCGATAAACCGACTCCTCACGTTCTCCACATTTGCAGGGAAGTGAGCGCACGTCATGGACCGTCTCCCTCCACTGTGGCTGTAACCGAGGGCATCGAGGTAATAACTATGTGATTGGTATCACGCGATAGCCCAAAACGGCAGCGTCAAAGTAATGAATCGGATTGGTTTCAGAGTAGACGTTTAACATATTTCCTGTCAACCCCGGCCTTCTTGCAGTACACGTATGAATCGTATTAGCCTCTTTGCGGTTTCCTGGGCGAGGTTTAAGAAGAAAGGAATAACTGAAAACTTTCTGACAACATTTAAAGAGAATGAGTTCATCAGAAACCAAAGCTGTTGTATAAATATGTCCATGGCTTTGTGACTATTTGAATCACTCTGATTTGATGCGATTCCCTGATAACAGCACCATGGCTTGCTGGGGGTTAGTCATCATTCTGTCTTGAGATTGTAACACGACAAAAGCATATATGAAAAACAAAAAAGTCGACAAAAAGGTGGTACACGCGCGCGCGCGCGAACACACACGCGCGCGCGCGCGCACACACACACGCGCGCGCGCGCACACATACACACACACATACACACACACATACACACACACGCACGCATGCACGCACACACACACGCAAACACGCACACACACGCACAT
>OY757545.1:16048824-16090464 GCA_963584105.1 Alviniconcha strummeri
CTTCAGGAGCTAAATTTGAGTTTGAAGTTAAAAAAAAAAAAAAAAAAAAAAAAACCATGTCTTCAGGAGCTAAATTTGAGTTTGAAGTTAAAAAAAGTACTTCTTGTATAATTTGAAAAACCAGACAGTCTGCAAAATAAAGATATTTGCACACGTGTATTATTCTACATTTTCACTTATATTTCAGGCCAACTTACAAAGTTTCATCTTTAATTCATTTCCCTTTTAGCTCTTAATTTTTGATAATGTTCAGTGTGTGGCTGATGTAGTGATGACCACTTTTTAGTCCATGTTCTTGGTTTGTAACTTCTTCAAGTTCTTGTGTATGGCAGGTTGCACTGCAGTTTCCAGACGAGCTGCTGGTGGACTCTGTCCCTGTGCAGTGCCACCTACAGAAGAAGCAACCAGACACAACCATCTTCATCCTTGGGGACACTTCCTATGGCAGGTAAAATGGACAGGAATGGTGGCCGCCCAGCATTTAGCATAAAACAGGTGTCAGCGGTGAGACTCCAGGTAGTTTCCAAAGCCAAGACAAGGACAATAATAATATGTAAATATGTGTGTGCAGTATTCAACTTCCAGCACTAAGTATCTTCTTTGGAGAAAAGTAAACCTTTATACAAGCACGTATACACACAAACAAACACACACATACACTACACATGCATTTTCATGTGCATACATTCACACATGGATGCACACACATATATATATATACCCACCCACACCCAAGCATGTATACACACACATACAAACACACTACACATGCATGTTCATGTGCACATATGCACACATGGATCCCTGGACACATATACACACACACACATGCACGCACACACTATGTATGCATGTTCATGCACATACATGCACACATGGATGCATGCACATATGACTTAGTGCCAAAAGGTGTGCAAGAAAAGAGGACAGAGGTACTAGAAAATAAAGTTGACAGGATGTGAGTGAGTAATGCATTTTTTGAATGAACACGTGAAGTCGTCCACCACTGAAGAGTGAAGGGAAAAGGCAGTGCTGCTCTTCGTTCCTGAGAAATTTGACTTTCAGTGTGATATGTGACAAGAATCAAGATGCTGAACATTACACATTACAACAAGCCCACATTGGGCTGCTAATCATGCAGTTAACTGCGAAAACCCAGCTGATCTTACAAGATGTGATCCACATGAGTATCACCAAGTGAACTGTTGTTGTTCTGTGTCACACAGAACAGCATGCTATGCATAGTTTGTTGCAATAGATAATGTTCAACATACAGCCAGTCTTGAACATTTTTTAATGAATAAAAAGCAACACATTTTGAAACATAAACAGTTATTCTCTAATAGAACAATATGTGACGAGGAAGATTTGATGATTTTTTTCTCTCAAATTTAAGCTTTCTTGACATAAACAGCAAATGATGTAAGAAATATGTCATACATTACTATTTCAACAAGATGTACAATGCTGTTTGTTTCTTGATGAAAATGATAAATCGGTAACTTTTTATTACTGTAAAGTAAAAAGACACATAACTATTTCCATGTGAACAGTTTTTGCTGCATTAATTTTGTTGTAATGGATAACATAACGTTAATGAGACAACATGGTACTTTGTTTTTATAACAAAATAAGTAATACTTATTATTTAAGAAACAAGTAAGTGTTTTGTAAGAGAAAATGGAGCAAGTAAAAGTGCATGCTGCTTTTGGGTGTTACAGGAAAACACACGCAACCTGTCATCCATGCATTTCTTGGTCATGTTGACTGGGGTGCCTAGAAGTAGTAGAACAAAAATTGTTGAACAGTTAACTTGAAAGTGAAAGAATTAATAATTTTTTTATTTTTTTATAAATATTAATTTTTTAAAATCAGTCAAAGAATAATGCTATTAAGATTGACACCTTACAGTTTTAGAACTCTGGAAGGCAGACAGGCATGGTCACTATAAATACGTTGAACGTTATTATTTCTACAGCTCGTGTTGTAATCGTAATGTTCAACACCTAACTTGATGACTTTAACCTGTGTAAATTTGAATTGTCTACCATATATGATGATTTGTTTGAAGACATAGTTTGTAAATAAAACAAACTGCGTTAAGTGCAAGAAAAAATATAAAGAGTACGATCAGAATATACTGTTTATAACCCTGTTTATAACCAATGTGCATACGATCAGAATATACTGTTTATAACCAATCTGCTGTCACACATTACAATTTCAACACACACCCATGTTGTAAGAAACTCGGTGAAAACAAATTTACGAAAGCATCTGAACAAACTTTAAATTGACAGCAACAAAAACTCACTCTGTCTGCTAACATTCCGATATTTTTAAAAGATTCAGCATATACCAATATAAATATCATTGTATAACCAGAAGATTAGACTAAATCTGCGATGAACGTTTAAATAAAGTTGAACATTACGGTCTTCAAAAATATTACCACACACCTTTCGCATATCAGAACATCTCTTCCATGCGGCCATATGCTAAAATAGTAAAAGCAAATGACCCGGATGTGTAACATGGCTAACCAGAAGTAGTGCAAAAGCACGAAAACTTTATTATTTTCCGTTTGCTTGTTTAACGTTATTTATTGCAACAATTTTATGAAGAATGGCAAAATATATTTTAAAAACTACCCAAACATTTGGTAGTAAAATAAAAACATTGGCGCCTGATGCAGTGACATACCACAGTGACTGGAGTAAAGTTTCGACGAAAGGGAAAGTCCGTTCTTCACTACATTGTCTGCGGATGCTGGTCATGAAACATTTCAACACACATAACATTCAACCAAGGGATATTCAGAGCCTCTAACTCCGAAAACAAAACTTAGTGATAATCAATTTTATACGCACCATGTAAAGCAATATCTCCTCTGTGCAAATCGATGACTGAGGTAATGTTTTGATTTGTCATGTACGTGAATGAAAGCATCGAAAGCACTCACCATGAGCGTGTCCGTTTTCAGGTGTCAAATTTCATGGCGCTTTTCACTTTCAAAAAATTATATTTCTCCAGATTTGGAGCTCATATTGTTTCCACTGTGATACTGACCAGTTATGAACGCACACACAAAGCAACAAGACAAAGTGTTTGAAATGGATTTTAATGACAGTCAAAAATGTGACCCCCAATTTCATACCTTTTGGCACTAAGTCATACATACACACACACACATTCACACACACACACTGGCACTTGAAAAAAAAGAATGGTACAAGACTGATTTTTTTTTCTTTCTAGCAGCTGTCTTGGTCTGGATTGACTTCACCCAAGAAGTACTATGGTTGTTAGGTACAATTTCCACAGGCCCACTCTACATTGCCAAAGTTCTCACCCTTTTTTCTTCTTTTTTGTACAGTTGTTGTGTGGATGAAGTGGCAGCAGAGCACTACCAGGCTGACAGCATCATCCACTTTGGCGCCACATGCCTATCGCCGACGCAGCGCCTGCCGGTGCTGTACGTGTTGTGCTGTGAGCCAGTGGATATTGTCCATGCTGCTGACCAGGTGCGAGCTGTGTGCACTGACTCTGCAGCCCGACTCATCCTTATGGCTGACACCATGTATCAACATGCTTTGGGTGAATACTTTACAAATGGTATTCAAGTTATTGTTGCTCGGTAATAAAAGCTGAGCCAGTTTGACCGAGTTGCATGCACACACACACACACACACACACACACACACACACACACACACACACACACACACGCACACACATGCACACACAAGCACACATGCATGCACACACACACACACACACAAGCAATTTCAGTATGCTAGCACAATAGCAGTAAAAAGATCTCTTTAGAAATTATAGGGATAAAAACAGACAAATAAAAAATGTTGAAACTTATTCTCAGGTCTGGATTAATTTCAGAGCCTTTGGCTGAACAGTTGAAAGCATCATACAGCGACGTGGTCACTTCTGACCTCCAGATGCCATCACCAAACCCTAACACTGAAGCAACACCATCCAGTGAGACTCTGCAGGACCAGATGCTGTTGCCAGATACTAACACTGAAGTGACTTCATCCAGCCAGTCCCTGCAGGACAGGGAAGCTGCTGGCAACACAGAGAGCACAGACCATCAGTTCTGTTTGCACTGTAAATGCAACCGTCACTTTGCTCTGCTGAAGGGGTGCAACATAGCTGACTACAGCGTGCTGTACATCGGCAGTGAGGGACGGGTGTTGACCAATCTGATGATGACGATGAACAAGTGCAGGTTTCTGTCCTACTGCCCGGAGAGGAAGACAGCAAGGCAAGAGACTCTCAACATCAACCGCGAGCTGATGAAGCGCTACTACATGATCGAGCGTGCCAAGGATGCTAACATTGTGGGCATAGTGGCGGGAACACTAGGCGTGTCAAGGACACGAGACATCATAACCCACCTGAAGGCGCTGGTGAAGGATGCCGGGAAGAAGAGCTACACCTTTGTGGTGGGCAAGCTCAACGTGGCCAAACTGGCCAACTTCCTGGAGGTGGATGTGTTTGTGCTGGTCGCCTGCCCCCAGAACACGCTAGTTGACTCCAAGGACTTCCTGAAACCCGTGGTGACCCCATTTGAGATGGAGGTGGCCTGCAACCAGGCCAGAGAGTGGACTGGGGACTACGTCACCGACTTCCTGCAGCTTCTGCCAGGTAATACACATTTAGGATTGTGATGCATATAATTATTATGCAGTTTACTTTTTCACAATGAGCTACTGTCTCTGCTGTGGAAGGGTGTTGAGTTTATCTGCAATGCTTAGTGGTCTGACTGAGTTAGTGGCCATGGAATGTCAGCATACATCATACAGTATAGTTCTAGCTCACAAGAGTCACATCGTCACAAGTCCTAATTTTGCCAAAAGGCGAAAGTCTTTTTCACCTTGATGAGCACGCTTGCATGTTCAGATGGAGACATGCTACTCATGTGAAGCTTATCACTCACTGATTGTCATTTACAATCAGTGATTATATGTATACCTGACACCTGTTAGTGTTAATACTCTAATTTTTATGCTAACAACTTTTGAGTTCAAGCTCTTTCACTAGTTTCAGTTCAGTGTAATTGTTATACTAACAACTTTCAGGTCAAGCTCCTTCAGTAAAGCAACTTTTAGTTCAAACTCTTTCAGTTAAGTGCAGTTTTTGTACTAACAACTTTCAGGTCAAGCTCCTTCAGTGATGCATTTAACTATATGGATCATTTGACATGGATCATTTGCTGAGGGTTTTTTCTTTAACTCTTTGCTGTGATGTACTATGTGACACAGGTTCCTCGATCCCTACTCATGCAACACTTGCAGACCCAGCCACTTTTGTACTCTGTTTTGACCTAGATCTCATAGGCATAGGAAACAGACAAAAGTGTAATGCTCAGTAGTAGGAGTGCATCTGTGGCCTTATCATAAATCTGTAACACTAACAGAGTGCATCACTCACCATACATTGTGTATTGTCAGCAAAAAGTTACGTCACTGCAGCCCAGTGCAGGAGGTAATCATGCACCACTTGAGGTGTCTGCAGTGTGTGATCAAGCTTGTGTGTCATGAAACATTGATGAATCTGTTTGAAAACTGTTGCCTTGGGGGCTTCAAAACTTCCGCCCTGTGGCAGATTGTCACCTTGTGTAAACTAAGCTTTCCTCATCACTTCTGCGTGGGGGGTTTTGCAGCATTTTTTGGTCCACTTATTGTGGAGCTTTTCAGGACCTTCAGTTTCACACCCATGACCCAGATAACTTGAGAGCATCATCGTCATGTGTGTTGCCATGGTTACAGGGGCCGCAGAGCACATTCCAGCAGTAGCAGCAGCACCAGACACTGTCGATGTCTCATTGATCAGCAACAAGCTGCGTTGCCTGGGTCAGAGGTCAGCAGTGGAGGTTGGAGAGGGGTCAGCAGCACTGGTGCTGCGGTCTGATGCCATGGCAGTGACCACTGTTGGGGCTGACACTGCTGGTGAGTGTTTGACCAGCAAATACAGTCACTGCTGTGCCTTCCGCAGAGAAACGTGGCTGAACTTGTCCAAACTGACCTCTCTGCGTAGGTCTCCATGCTTCTCTTCCATCCCCCGCCATCAAAAGAAAATGTCATGGCACTGCCTTCCGCAGAGGAACTTGTCCAAAGTGACGTCCCTGATTAGGTCTCTGTGCCCTTCCTCCAATGAGGGAACTCTGCATCCCCCACCTTCGAAAGAAAATGTTGTGATGGTGGTCAGCCATTCTGTTTTTCTGCAGCACAAAAATTGAATTCTCTGCCTTTCATTTTCTGTTACAGTTTATTTCTGCCTTCAAAACCAGTCTTAAAACTTACTTCTTCAGTCGGCATTTTGATCAGTAGAGGCTCCTTTCAGTGTCCTTTTGTTTTTCTTTACCCGTAGTGTGTATACACCATTATGCCCATTTCAGTATCATGTTTCAGATAAACACTACAGGCAGACAACTTACAAGCCCTAGCATTATAATGTCACAGAATTGTTCTCTGCATAATGCTTTGTGTGTTCCATTACGTTGTAAAGCTCTTTTGGAATTGCTTATAAATTCCCTATGTTTTTTATTAACGGTATTACTGAAATGAAATGCCTCTTATGGAAAAAATGTATTCAAAGTGGCTACTGCACACTTTGTCTAGTTTAGCACTTTCAAGGCAAATTTCTGTTCACGCTGATGAGGAGTAATTTTGATGGATTCAACCATGTTGTTTTGGGAAGGTTTGGAGGGAGGAGGGATGGAGAGCATGCTAAAAAAGTCAAATGTCTTGGATACACTACAACATGTTGGTGTATTTTGGTTCCACTGTTTATTTGTGTGTGGTTGATCTGTCTCAAAAACCTGTAGTGGCATAGTGCTGTATTTTGTCAGTCTTGTCAACAGAACAGACCGTATCTGTTCAAGGCATGTGACAGAACAAAAACAAAAGTGAAACATTTCTTACGGCCTGTAGTTAACGTTACACAGGTACAGCCATGTAAGGGAAGTAACAGCATTTTGTTAAGTCACATGATGTGTGTGTAAACCTTGCACTATTACTTCCCTTGAACATATTTGCCAATGACGACCCGTACTTTTTTCTTCTTCTTTTTTCTTCTTTTTTTTTTTTGGAGGGGGGGGGGGGTATTATGTTAATGTGAGACAGTAAATTAGTTAAACTAGCAAGATAAGAAAAATATATGGAATCTTAATGGAAGTGTGGATTAACTCTTTCTGCCCACTACTCTGGCAGATTTTGAACCTTTCCAAAGCCATTTGCTGGCTTAAAGCTAAACATAAAATGTGGTTTTCATTTTCAGTGGCAAGACACTAAGCCATATTGAGTGAATTTGCATTTGAATCAGCAAGTTTTATATATATAGATAGATAGATAGATATAGTATGCTCATGTTCAGACTGACATTTTCTTCTTCTTCTTCTTTTTTTTTTTTTTTTTTTTTTTGTTATAATGAAAATATCAGCATAAGATTAAAAATTAAGATTTCTGTATTTTGTCACTTCTCATTGTTATCAAGAACTGACCATTTCCTGCTGCTCAGAGGAATGTCTAGAAAGAAGGAAGAAAAAATAAATTGGAGAAAAAGGATAATTAACTGACCTGATGAGAAATGAGATGGAGGCTGGTGTTTCAGAAATGATTTGTTAAGTCACAGGGACAATTGTGGATAAGAGGATATGTGGCATGGTTCAAAAATGGGATTCTCAGCATTCATTGACCCAGACTGTTACAGTGTTAGTGTTCACAGTTTACTTGCTTCCACAGTTCATTCAACTTCATTTTACCTTCTAACATGAAGCTGCATGTGTCAGAAAAAGTTAATCAGACTCTGACTTGTGGTTGGAAGAAATTTCTTTTTCATCCTGTTGTGACATTTGATGATTGACCTTCATAGTTCATTCCTCTTCAGATGAAGAAGTGTGTGTGTGTGTGTGTGTGTGTATGGTGAGCAGGTTATATCTGTTTGACTAAATGCGTCTGTGGCACTTGTGTATTTTGTCATTGTAAATGTTCTTAATAATTGTAGAGCTGTGAGCTTCTGTGACAAAGGGTACCTTATACATTATTATGGTTATGTATGTTATTATCATTAAAAACAGAATATGTACCATGAAGAGAGAAGCAGTTTATTACTTGTGATTTTATTACTTTTGACTGTGTGTTGTTCATTCCCCCCCTGCCCCCCCCCCCCCCCCCACACACACACACACCCAAACACCCACACCCCACCCCTTTCTTTTACAATGTTCCTGGTTGACTAGCTGTTAAATGTGAAGTAACAATTTCTCATCCACAGGGGAATTTCTGTCGGCACGTTCATGGCAAGGTCTGGATCGCAAGCTTGGAGAGACACCCGTGGAAAAGGCCAAGGAAGGACGCTCTGGCATTGCCATGGGATACCAGAACGAACTGCAATAAAACTGGGTAGTTACTGCACTGAGATTGATGTGTGTACTGAGATTGATTATGTGTGTTTTTGTAAGTTTGGATGGAGGGGAAGATGACTGGGTGTGTGCTATAAAGGTTGGGCAACACGTGCACGTGTACGTGTGCAAGAGTAAATATATATTATCTGCATACATCCACTTTCATTCCCAGAAAGGTGTGAGCGGTACCAAAAGCCATTTGTCTATGTTATAATAATAATAATAATGGTCATTTCTGGCACTACAGCTCAGAAGAGACCACTGTGCTTACAATTTTTTTTTTTTTTTAAATTGAGAATTGATGGAGGTGATGACATCTGGATACTATATGAATAATGTATGCATTTACCCAGCACCATCATACTGCTATAATACTGTCATTCATCAATCAGATTCATGCACTAGTTATATAACAACTTATAGCTCTTTTCAGTCTAGTAAACTATACAGTTTGTATCAACATGTTGCGTGGTAATAGATGGTAATAGTCTCTCAAAATAGATGGAACCCATTAACATGATAATAATTTATTACTCATACAAGAAACTCCCAAAAAGATTACATTTCATGGAAGCTGATATAATAAAAAAAAAAAAAAAAAAAAAAGCAAAATGTTAAGATTTGAGTTCTCTAGCTCAAAAACTGAAGATTTGAGGTTGGCTCAAAGGATACATTTATTAGAGCACATGTTCCAAATGACCACCATTGCGCATCAGACACACTGTATTAATTTCTGCAGCTGATGCGCTCACATCTCGGGTAGGAGTTTTCACCACAGTGATGCTTTAATCGTCCTGCAATGGCCAATTCCAATGTGATGCTATCATGAGTTAAAGAAGGAGCATGGCACAGCAGTAAGTAATAAGACTGACATAATCCGTCAATATAAAATCACGTACAATAAAAGCTGCTGTTTCATCTCTCTCTCTCTCTCTCTCTCTCTCTCTCTCTCTCTCTCTCTCTCTCTCTCTCTCTCTCTCTCTCTCTCTTAATCACACAGCAGGTGCCAAGATGAAGTTGATATCATTTAATACAGTTATCATGTATCAGCTACTAAAGTATATAGGCTTAATCATGTTTACTAATACGCTTGGGAGTCCAGCATGCGTACACGCACGCACACACACATGCACACACCACTAGGCTAGAAGTCTTCTGTTTTGGGGGTCCTGTCCAATTCTCAGCAGGTCAACACAATCATTCACTTGTGCATTTTATCAGGCATTAAGTTACCTGCGCACGAAATCTGATGCACCGTCCCTAATAAGCAAACTCGCTTCTGTGGACGTAAAGCAACATGGTCACGTAAGTTCAGAGCTCAGGAGCTGTGTGAGAGTCGAGGTGGCCGTCCTGGGCTCCCGTCCCTAATAAGCCTACGGTTTCTGTGGACGTAAAGCAACACTCAACCAACGAAAATTCAGAGCTCAGGAGCTGTGTGAAAGTCGAGGTGGCCGTCCTGGGCCCCCGTCCCTAATAAGCCTACGGTTTCTGTGGACGTAAAGCAACACTTAACCAACCAACGAAAGTTCCAACAACACGAGCATTCTGTTATGGCCCTCGGCAAAACCATTGTGCTCAAATTGATGGGACGTCGCAACAATAGCACTCGCCATGCTGTCACTCCTGACTCAACCAGCAACACAATAGTTACCGCACAGCAGCACTGTAATTGGCGCACAGTAGCACTATAGTTAGCGTACAGCAACTCTGTGGTTAGCACACAGTGGCGGTTTGAACTGTCACAGGCGGACACTGCCACAATGCTTCGAAAATTTCAGCAGCGAAATATTTGTCGCTGCAAAATCAGTGCAAGTTAACAGCTGTAAATCTGCTGGCAGCTGCAAACGCTGTGCATTTGCAGCGATCACATTACTGTTGAGGCTTCAAAAGCTGAATCGAGCCAGTTTTGTCGCGATGTCACCTGTCGCAGCCTTTGGTGCTACATGATGATGATGATGAGTTGATGCTTAATGTCCTCAGATGTCATTTGACATATTAGGGACAAGTTGTGACCAATGCCGAAGCACGGTTCAATAAAAGCCACATACGTAAGGTGTATGCGTGTTTAGCTGTAACCTGCCACCTGCACTTTTGGCAGAATGACCGGGATCTTTTACGTGCTACTGTGGTAACACGGGGGTGGAACGGATACCGAAATAAGAGTCAGCACAGAAAGTCGACCCTGGAGAAGAAAATTCTCCCGCCGTTCCAGCAGGGATTCGAACCCGCGACCTTTCAATCACGAGTCCGGCGCTCTAACCACTGAGCTATCCCTGCCCCCCATTTGGTGCTACACGGTTTAACCGCAGCTTTAGCTGCAAACACCGAGTGTGAGCCGGTTTGGCTCAGTGGAAAAAGCCTTAGGGTGGTAAGCAGAGGGGCCTCGGTTCGAATCCGCTTCGGCCCTCTTTTCTCTTGAAAAGTTGTGGTCTCAGTGTGAGCACTGTCTTGTGACTTTGTCCCTCACAATTTTATTAATGAAATATTAAAATGGCTCTCATCGCTGCCCATCTTAATTCAGGAGTCATTCTTGTGGTGACAGTGTAGCGACAGGTATAATTATGATCTCCGTCACTCCATACCCCCTTCCCGCCCTCTTCCCGTCCCTAAAAACCTTATAGTTTCTGTGGAAGCTGTTTACTTACTTGCAAACACGAGCAAAGAAGCAGTTAAATAATGGCTGACAGTTTTGAGGAATTACCTTTGGTGGAGTTTATGTACCTTGTATTTACTTGTATGCCAGATGAACCCTAGCTACCGTAGGCGACTCGGGTCTTTGTTGCTATACTAATGTGATGTCTGTCTCTTGTTTCGTGACGCTGGCAGTTGCAATACAATACAGTAATACTTTCTTAATCCTCAAAAAGAAAATTCAGTTGTCTATCTTTGACAAATAATAACAAGTACATAAAAACGTAAGTAAATACTATACAGTTTCACTCGCTTAATTAGAATAAAAACTTAATCAAATCAAGTAAATAAACAGTAAGTAGAAAATACGTTTCACAATGTATCGTTGACACAAACACTAGTTGTCACACCTTCAGGTAAGGCGCACACGCGCGCGCAGACGCACGCGCGCACACACACACACACACAAACACACACACACACACACACACAGTCACGTCTTCTCAAAAGCACATACATCCAAGCTAAAAGGCACTTAAAATCACTATATTACTTATACTAACTGCGTTGATTTTGACGAATCAGAGCACAGGAGCTGTCTGCCTGGTCCCTAACAGTCTGCACGGTCTCTGTGGACGTTCAGCAGCATTGAACCCACCGAGTCGTTGCTGTCCCCGTCCCTAACAGTCTGCACGGTCTCTGTGGACGTTCAGCAGCATTGAACCCACCGAGTCGTTGCTGTCCCCGTCCCTAACAGTCTGCACGGTCTCTGTGGACGTTCAGCAGCCCCCGTCCCTAACAGTCTGCACGGTCTCTGTGGACGTTCAGCAGCATTGAACCCACCGAGTCGTTGCTGTCCCCGTCCCTAACAGTCTGCACGGTCTCTGTGGACGTTCAGCAGCATTGAACCCACCGAGTCGTTGCTGTCCCCGTCCCTAACAGTCTGCACGGTCTCTGTGGACGTTCAGCAGCATTGAACCCACCGAGTCGTTGCTGTCCCCGTCCCTAACAGTCCGAACGGTCTCTGGAGACAAAAATTTGAAATAAGAATGACTGCTAGCGTTTGACAAGACAGGACAACGACATAGCTCAACCAAAACTATCAGTTTAAAAAAAAAAATCCCTTATCTCATTTTCATTATTTACCAGATCAACGACATAGCTCAACCAAAACAATCAGTTTAAAAAAAAATCCCTTATCTCATTTTCATTATTTACCGTGTAACTGTTGTTTAAATGCCGTTTTGTAGCTTGACAAAGGGGATTACCCCGATAATTTGCAGATTTTGTGTTTGTGTCCTAATAAATAAGCGTTCTTCTGGACCTTTTATGGGTTTCGGTCTATGTGGACGTACAGCAACATTGACCTTGAACCCACCGAGTCAGAGCTCTCCCCGTCCCTAACAGTTCGTACGATCTCTGCGGACTTTCATAGCAACCTTAAACTTGAACCCACCAGGTCGGCTTTCCCAGTCCCTAACAGTCCGTACATCTTCTAACAGTCCGTGCGGTCTCTGTGGACGTACATCAACACTGAACTTGAACCGACCGAGTCAGAGCTTTCCCCGTTGCTAACATTCTGTACGGTCTCTGCGGCAACATTAAACTTGAACCCACCAGGTCAGAGCTCTCCCCGTCCCTAACCGTCCGTACGGTCTCTGTTGACGTACAACAACATTAAACTTGAACCCACCGAGTCATTAATAAGTAAGTAAGTAAACATGGTGCTTAACGTCCACAGAAACTATGGAGGTTGGGGAAGAGGGAGATATAATACCTATCGCTACACTGTCACCACCAGAATGACTCCTGCATTATGATGGGCAGCGATGAGAGCCATTTTAATGTTTTAGTAGGAAGTGATGGACAAAGTCACAAGACAGTGTCCACAAACCACAACCTTTCTGAAGAGAAAGGAGAGCCGAAGCGGTATCGAACCGAGGTCCTTCCGACAGAGTCATTGCTCTCCACGTCCCTAATCAATAGTCCATACGGTCTCTGTGGACATGTAAAACAGCACTGAACTTGAACCAACCGAGTCAGAGCTCTCCCCGTCCCTAACAGTGTGTACGGTCTCTGTGGACGTACATAGCAGCATTGAACTTGAACCCACCGAGGAGTGAGATTCTTTTAAAAAAAAAAAAAAAAAATGTACATCAGGTCCTTATTGTCCTCTTCCTTGCTTCCTTCTTCTTTTGTTGTCCGTCTCTCTTCTTACACCCGAAGAAGACAATTTTTGTCGAAAACGCTTGTGTGCTGTTTCCTTGTTTTTCGCCGCATTGATGAGTACATTTCCCTGGATCTGTTCTATTCTGAACAGTCCGTACGGTTTCTGTTGACGTAGAGCAACACTGAACTTAACCCACCGAGTCAGAGCTGTCCCCGTCTTAAGGCCTCCGTGGACGTAAAGCTACAGCAATATTGAACCGAACACATCTAACCGAGTCAGTGCTCTCCCCGTCCCTAACAGTCCGTGCGGTCTCTGTTGACGTACAGCGACACTGAACCAAACAGAACCCACCGAGTCAGAGCTCTCCGTGTCCCTAATACTCCGTACTGTCTCTGTGGACGTACATAGCAACAATGAACTTGAACCCACCGAGGAATGAGATTCTTAACAAAAATGTGTGCATCAGGTCCTTCTTGTCTGTCCTCTTCAGTGTTGCTGCACGTACTGTTAGGGACGGGGAGAGCGAGGTCTCTGTGGACGTACATAGCAGCATTGAACTTGAACCCACCGAAGAATGAGATTCTTAACATTTTTTGGACATCAGGTCCTTCTTGTCTGTCCTCTTCTTTGCTTCCTTCTCCTTTTGTTGTCCGTCTCTCTTCTTGCACCCGAAGAAGACATTTGTTGTCCAAAGCGCTTGTTGTTTCCCTGTTTTTCGTCGCATTGATGAGTACATTGCTACAGCAACATTGAACCAAACAGAATCCATCGAGTCAGAGCTCTCCCCGTGGACGTACAGCAATACTGAATTTGAACCCAACGAGGAATGAGATTCTTAAAATTGTACTTCAGGTCCTTCTTGTCTGTCCTCTTCTTTGCTTCCTTCTTCTTTTGAACCAAACAGAACCCACTTAGATTGAACGGTCTCACCGTCCCTAACAGTCCGTACGGTCTCTGTGGACGTACAGCAACTTTGAACCAAACAGAACCCACCGAGCAGAGTGACACGCATGCAAAGTTTCTGCCTGGACCGGTCTGCTGTCTCTCTGCTGTCTGCGTGAAGGCCATGGCACGCAGGCTGTCTTATTATGTGCCTGTGAAAGGATCGTCACTGTGGCTGTTTGGCCGGTGGGCCGACCTCTTTCGCTGTTTTCCCTCTGGACTCCGTCTTCTTAGGGTAATTACTTAATTTACTGGTTCACCGACAGGTGAACAGTCCAAAGATGCCCTTGAACGTAGTTTCGTGATTATTAGGAATAATAATGATAATAATAACATGCCTATTTTTATTTTGATGTTCTGTGTTCGGATGAGACACACACACGCACACACACAAACACACGCGCGCGCACGCATGCACGCTCACACACACACACACACACACAAATACGCGCGCGCGCACACAAGCACACATACAAACACACACACACACACACACACACACACACACACACACACACACACACAAACACATACGCGCACACAGGCACACACACACACGCGCGCGCGCGCGCGCACAGAGGCACATATATAAACACACACACACACACACACACACACACACACACACACACACACACACACACACAAAGCCAAGGACATCAAACTATCGATCGCCTGGAGGACAGAACAGACTGAGGTGAAGCGTTCGGAGATCTCCCCTAAAACGACGAGAAAGGGCAATCTGACGATCACTGGAACTGCTCCACGTGCAAAGCTGGGGCCCATCTTTCAGAGACAGGCTTTTCCGAGCGCACACATACCATCTTGAACTGAGCTGAACTGAACACCATGCAGTAACACTCAAATAAGCATATTGCTTTTGTGTTCCCTGTACTTGTTTGTTGGGTTTATGATTACGATGTATGAATCAAGTTTGTTTAAACCAACACCATGCAGCCATGATCACAATGGTCAGTACGTCACCCCATGCAGCCATGATCACAGTGGTCAGTACGTCACCCCATGCAGCCATTGCAAATAGCCAGACCTGCATGGTGGCAATTAAGAACTGAACACACACACACACACACACACACATACACAACACACTCACACAACCGCTCAGTCCTGAATTCAGCCTCCTGCCCTTCGGCCTTCCGCCCCGTCATACCCGGTGAGTCGATAGGTCGGTCAAGCGTGGGTATATACCCTGACACAGAGCTTGCGCCAAGTGGAGAAACAGGTAGGAGCAAATACCACACCTTTCTTCTAGAAATAGTGTTAACCGTATTGGAATCTGCATGCCGTTGGTGAAATTTCACTCTGTGGTCTGGGCAAGGAAAGAGGCTAGCTCGGCTGGTTAGTTTGGAGAGTGGTGGGTGGGGGGGTGGGGGTGGAGGAGAGGGCGGGGTGCCCGAGGGAGGGGTGGGGGGGGTGGAAGGCGGTTAGCCAGCCAAGAGTGAAGTGAAAGTCTTCTCACGCGACTTTTTCACGCCTAGCTCTGCAAGGTAGCTGCTGGACAGCCATCACCACTTCCACCTGTCACACAACCGCCTCCCGTGCACGAGTCTCACTCTGAGGCGGACGTCGAGGTCAGACCAACCGTACGTTCTAGTTAGCTGGGACTTTTTGTTGGTTTTAATCTTTAATCCGGGTGGATTTGTGTGCTTAGCGGAGAGCCCTGTGTTTGGCCATAAAGTCGGACTGCTTGGAATATATTCATATATATACAGAGTGTCTGGCTGGCATTCTGATGACGTAGGCCGATCGAAGTCTCAAACTTGGTGAGTCAACAGCCAAGTTCGAGGTGGACAGCAAAGAGGGAACAGAGCGGAACGGGTGTGCTGGTCCACGTCTGCATTCGTTAAATGCCAGCTGTGATCCCGCGCATGCAGACAGGCATCTAGCTAGTGAGAGCAATTAAGCCAGAGATTTCTGTAGCGGATGGGCAACACGGTAACACGGTCTGCCAGCAACAAGGCATTCGCTGGATGTTTACCTGCTTGGATTCGGTAATGTTTATTACCCGTTCCGTTTGAACACTGTGACTGCTCTTTCCGGGTATGTACCTGTATGTACGAGCAAGACGTGCGTCGCTTTGCTTTTGTGTGTCAGCTACTTTTGAATGTGTTTTTCTACTTGCTTGTTCAGTCTGTTCCTTTCTTCTTAGTCCAATACTTTCTTTCTTACCTTTTCTGCTTTTTCTTCTTCGGTCTTTTTTGAGGTCAGTGACTGTTCGTGCACGTTCGTTCTTTTCGATGCTAAAGGGCATATTAGGGACAGGTTCATGCACAGACTGTGTGTAGCTGGTTGGTTAAGTGTTGCTTTATGTCCACAGAAACCGTAGGCTTATTAGGGACGGAAGCCTAGGACGTCCACCTCGACTTTCACACAGTTCCTGAGCTCTGTGTGTGTATGTAGCTTTTAGCTGTAAGACTACAGTCTTTGGTTTACGGGTCAAAATCGGAGGTGGAGGGGTAACACACAGAGAGGACGTGGCATGTACAGCCATAGGGAGCTTATACTGGTTGTTGACGTGAGTGGATGAGGTAATGTTACACCTGTTCGGTTTGAATACTGACTGGCCTTGCCGGGTTTATATCTAGACTACAGTAACCTAATATGTTCAGACATTCCGCGCATCACTTGTAGCTATAGTATTTTTGACTGTCTTTTGTTGTTGTTTCCTTCCTTCCTTCCTTCCTTCCTTCCTTCCTTCCTTCCTTCCTTCCTTCCTTCCTTCCTTCCTTCCTTCCTTCTTTACTTCCTTCCTTCCTTTTTCTCCTTCTTCTTTCTTGGGGTCATTAACACTAACACCTACTCATGTGTGCACGAGTCACAATATTTGGTGGGGTCCTGAGAATTTTGATAAATATATCAGTTTAAGTGTTTGTTTCGGATTTTCCCGTCCTCTTTTATTCTTTCTCGCAGGGTCATTAACATTAACACCTGCACATGTGTTCATGAGTCACAATATTTGGCGGGGTCCTGAGAATATATATATATATCAGTTTAAGTGTGCATTTCGGATTTTTCCCCTCATCTTTCATTTCTTCCTCGCGGTCTCATTTTATGGTAAGTTGTAGTTATTTTTGTAACTAATTATTTGTCGAGATCATTTTTCTGCCTATATATACATACCCGTATTTCTATTTATATGCGTCTACTATTTGTCCAGCTGTTCATTTATTTATATACATACCTCGCTCAGTCATTTGATTTTGGGCTGTTACTGTTCTTTCTTTATTCATTTAATTGGCTTTATTCATTTAGTTAGTCATTCGCGTACTTGTCATTGCAAAGTTTCTTTAATAGTCCAAACATGTACACTGGTTTGTGGCAAAATTTAAGAAGCATAGTGGGTAATAGCTCGCGCGCGCGCGCGCGCGCGTGTGTGTGTGTGTGTGTGTGTGTGTGTGTGTGTGTGTGTGTGTGTGTGTGTGTGTGTGTGTGTGTGTGTGTGTGTGTGTGTTGTAAATAAAAGATATCATAGTGTACACTGATGCAGTGATGGTTCACTCACCAGTCAGGGTGGGGTTTCGCTGCCAAGCAAGGTGCGACCACCATCCATGAAGACAAGTGCAGACTATGCGGTCTCAACCTCCAGCTTGACAATGGAGATGGAAGCAGTCACCCATGCTCTCTACGGGATTATATCAAGAGGTGACAGCCAGACTGCGCATGCCATCATCCTCAGTGACTCAGTGAGCTTGCTACAAAAAGTGGAATGTATGGAATGCCCAGACATGGCAGCATAGTTCAGGAGCTGTGTGAGAGTCGAGGTGGACGTCCTGTGCTGTCCGTCCTAACGAGCCTTCTGGTTTCCGTGGACGTAAAGATTTATTGCACCGTGCTTCGGCATTGGTCACAACTTGTCCCTAATATGTCTCATGACATCTGAGGACATTAAGCATCAATTCATCATCATCAATGCCCAGACAGGGGCGGGGATAGCTCAGTGGTCAGAGCACCGGACTCGTGATTGAAAGGTCGCGGGATCGAATCCCTGCTGGAACGGCGGGAGAATTTTCTTCTCCAGGGTCGACTTTCTGTGCTGACTCTTATTTCGGTATCCGTTCCACCCCCGTGTTACCACAGTAGCACGTAAAAAATCCCGGTCATTCTGCCAAAAGTGCAGGTGGCAGGTTACAGCTAAACACGCATACACCTTACGTATGTGGATTTTATTGAACCGTGCTTCGGCACTGGTCACAACTTGTCCCTAATATGTCAAATGACATCTGAGGACATTAAGCATCAACTCAGCAACATCAATGCCCAGACCTGCACGTGTCAGTGTTCGACATCCACTTTCGGAAACTCTTGCGGATTTGTTGCGCTGGACATGCCAGATTGAGGTTAAATGACCGACCAGACAGATTACAAGCGGTTTGCGTCTCGGAAAATCTGAAGTGTTGAGGAGCTTGAAACACTACCTGCGGGAACAATTCCAGGGACATCACAAAATCGATTGCCTGGAGGAGAGAGGAATGGGAAGAGGAAACGCTCGACGATCTTCCTTGAGAGGACGAGAGAGGGCCATCATCAATCAGACGAACATTGAAACTTGGGAAAATATTGGGAACATTTCTGAGAGACGGAGTGAAGGGCATACATTTGGGGAGGGGGGGGGGGGGGCATTTTCGGACAAATAGAGACCATCTTGAACTGAACTGAAAGATCCCCGAATTATTGGAGAATGCCGAGGTGTGTGTGTGTGTGTGTGTGTGTGTGTGTGTGTGTGTGTGTGTGTGTGTGTGTGTGTGTGTGTGTGTTGGTGGTGGTGGTGGTGGTGGTGGTGTTTTTTGTTTTGGTTTGGTTTTTGTTGTTGCTGTTGTTGTTGTTTTCCCATGTTTTTAATACGAGATGCTTTTTTTCAAGGTGGTCATCAATCTTAATAGACTATTGAGATGTGGGTTACATACAACATCTCTCGTTTGAAATGACTTTCCATGGAAGTGGAGCCGAGGATAAGTTTAGACTTATTATGCCATTTTCCTGTTCGAGGGAGTTGCAATTATGGTACTAAAACTGCAAGTCTTCTTTCAAACACCAACAGATCATAATCATATATCTATAGCACGATCCAAGACCCTTTCGTATTCAAGACTCCTTGGTGTGACCTGGCACGACAGTTTGTTTTCAAACAAAACAATAAACAAAACAATTGTTTCGCCTCTTGAAAACAAACTGTCGTGCCAGGTCACACCAAGGAGTCTTGAATACGAAAGGGTCTTGGATCGTGCTATAGATATATGATTATGATCTGTTGGTGTTTGAAAGAAACTGTGATATTTTGACTTCAGTCACGTAGTTGGCTGTTGAACAGCCGATGTACTTTGCAACAGCCAGTTACTTCACACATGTTAAACTTCCAGCTGATTAGTTGTTTTTGTTGTCCTCAGGTAACCAGCTGATCAGCAGTTTTTGTTGTCCTCAGGTAACCAGCTGATTAGTAGTTTTGTTGTCCTCGGGTAACCAGCTGATCAGTAGTTTTGTTGTCCTCAGGTAACCCTGTGCGGTTGAAGGGACGTTCAAATCCAGTTACTGACTTGAACTTTAGCAAATTTGTTTTCGAAAGCAGCTGGAAAAACATCAAACCATGTTCATCTTCTACATCCGACTATCAAAGGATCTGTTACCTGCGTGCTCAAACGTGATAATTATTAGCGAAACAAAACAATTGTTTCGCGAAATAAACAAAACTGTTTTTTTGTTTTTGTTTTGTTTTTTACACATTCTTTAGAATTAGAATTAACTATTTCAAAGTGTTCGAACCAAGACTCCTTGGTGTGACCTAGCATGACAATTTGTTTCAAATGTGAGGGGGGGGGGGGTCCAAGACTCAAAAGGGTTTACATCTTAGGGTTTGCATGTGGTCTAAAACTCTTTGGCGTCCCTTAATATTTTCAATATATGCATATATATATATGTTTGCAAGTGTGTATTGGGATGTTGTTGTTGTTGTTGCTGCTGCTGCTGTTGTTTGTAGAACGTTAGCAGTCATTTTTGTTTGGATGTGTGAGTGAGTGTGGGTTTATTTTGATTTCATTGTTGGTGTTGTTGCTGTTGTTTGTAAATCGTCATTTTTAAACAACCTTTGCGGCTAAATGCTTGGGATAGGCATCTCATCACGCTTAAGGAGCAGACAAATGTCGAACAGTAACTGACCCTCACTATTTTTCTTACAGTCATACTCCGGAACACACCACCGAAGGATCTCCGAAGACCAAACGACAAGTCCATCGGGGTCAGTCCGGAGCCTCTCCCGGTTCTCACGCAGCTCACAGACAGACTAGACCTTAAAAGGACGTCTTTCAGCTCCACATCGACGTCCCATCCCCCTTACCATTCCCTCGGCGTTACTGTCGCTGTGTCCCAAACACCCTAGAAGTAGAACGCCATGAGCAGCAAGGCCATGTCCAGGTCCAACTCAGCCAAGCAGAGGCTGGTGTCTTCGACGAGCTCGACGGGTGCGGAGGAGGGCGGGCGGGCCCAGTGGTCCCAGCAGGCGTACAGCCTGGAGGACATCGCCCAGACCTTCACGCTGCCGCTGGTGGTCCGCTGCCAGGCCACGTCGGTGCTGACCCGCCGAGACTCGCCGCTGCCCCTCAACCTGGCCCACCCCGTGCTGCTCTACTCCCAGCGCACCGTGCGCAAGCTACTGGCCCGCAACGTCCTGCTGGACTCCCGCACTCAGCGATACACGGAGACTGACGAGACCATCGTCATCCCCTCGGACTATCCAGGTGAGGCCACGTGTGTGCAGTCATAGCTCAGGAGCTGTGTGAAAGTCGAGATGGCCGTCCAGGGCTGTCCGTCCTAACGAGTCTTCTGGTTTCCGTGGACGTAAAGCTACATTGAACCATGCTTCGGCATTGGTCTCAGCTTGTCCCTAATATGTCAACTGACTTCTGAGGACATTAAGCATCACTTCATCATCAGTGTGCAGTCAGTATTCGGTTCAGCTCACAGTCAGTTTGTTTTGCTGACAGTCAACAGTCAGTATTCAGTTCAGTTTGTTTTGCTCACAGTCACATTCAGTTCAGACTGTTTTGTTCAAAGTCAGGATTCAGTTCAGTTTGTTTTGCTCACAGTCAGTATTCAGTTCAATGTTTTGCTCACAGTCAGTGTTCAATTTGTTTTGCTCACAGTTAGCATTCGGTTCAGATTTTTTTTTTTTCACAATCAGTATTCAGTTCAATTTGTTTTGCTCACAGTCAGCATTCAGTTCAGATTGTTTTGTTCACAGTCAGTATTCGGTTCAATTTGTTAAGCTCACAGTCAGTATTCAGTTCAGTTTGGTTTGCTCACTGTCAGTATTCAGTTCAATTTGGTTTGCTCACAGTCAGTATTCAGTTTAGTTTGTTTTGCTCACAGTCAGTATTCAGTTCAGATTGTTTTGTTCACAATCAATATTCAGTGCAATTTGTTTTGCTCACAGTCAGTATTCAGTTCAGTTTGCTTTGCTCACAGTCAGTATTCAGTAAATCAGTTCAGTTCATTTTGCTCAATGTCCTCAGATGCTAAAGAGCATACCAGGGACAATCTGTAGTCAGTATTTTTGGGGCTGGGGATGTTGGATGTGTGGAGGGAGATTGGGGAGGGAGAGTGTGTGTGAGTGTGTGTGTGTGTGTGTGTGTGTGTGTGTGTGTGTGTGTGTGTGTGTGTGTGTGTGTGTGTGTGTGTGTGTGTGTGTGTGTGTGTGTGTGTTTTGCGAGTGTGTCTGTCTGTGCATGTGGATGTAGGCATGGGCGCGTGTATGTGTTGTTAATTCTGTAAGATGCAAAAAATATGGTACTCGTGCTCTATACAGGACAACAATCTCTTCTGTTGCCGCCCTGATATAACCGGCATGATATAACACAACTCCAAGCCTCCCTGTCTGGCACCCTTTGAAGGATGCAGTAACCCAGTGCTTGGACTTTGGGTACTTGGCTCAGCTGGGGTATTATAGCTAGTCCATCGGTTCGGACGAGACGAACAGCCCGAGATTCCTTGTGGAGCAGGCGTGCTCACGTTGAGATACCCGCAGCAGTAGAGAAATGGTGATTGACCAGTTGTCTCGGCACAATGCCGTAAAACTCCTTCAGCATTAGGATTTAATTGGCATGGAATATAGCGCCACTCGGCGATAGCTGACTTGGACAGCTGACTTTGCTCCGGGAATCTAGGCCACCGTAATCTGCCGCATTTATTTTTTATTTTTTATTCCACCTGCACTAATAATTGTGTAAATTATACCGACTGCAAAATACAAACCGAAAACTGATCTGAGCAAAGCTGTATTCACACGTGCATCAAAATTCTGCTTCCGGCACTATTCCTCCAGGATGCTTGAAACCGCTGCTTAACCCGCCTACACCCACCGTTCCATATTCAAGACGCTTAACCCATCTATACCCACCGTTCCGTATTCAAGACGCTTAACCCATCTATACCCACGTTCCATATTCAAGACGCTTAACCCATCTATACCCACTGTTCCATAACCCATCTATACCCACCGTTCCATATTCAAGACGCTTAACCCGCCTACACCCACCGTTCCATAACACATCTATACCCACCGTTCCATATTCAAGACGCTTAACCCGTCTATACCCACTGTTCCATATTAAAAGACGCTAAACCCGCCTATCCCACCGTTCCATATTCAAGACGCTTAACCCATCTATACCCACTGTTCCATAACCCATCTATACCCACTGTTCCATAACCCATCTATACCCACCGTTCCATATTCAAGACGCTTAGTCCATTTATACCCACCGTTCCATATTCAAGGCTCCTAACCCATCTATACCCACCGTTCCATATTCAAGGCTCCTAACCCATCTATACCCACCGTTCCATATTCAAGGCTCCTAACCCATCTATACCCACCGTTCCATATTCAAGGCTCCTAACCCATCTATACCCACCGTTCCATATTCAAGACGATTAGCCCATTTATACCAACCGTTCCATATTCAAGGCTCCTAACCCGTCTATACCCACCGTTCATATTCAAGGCTCTAACCCATCTATACCCACCGTTCCATATTCAAGACGCTTAGTCCATTTATACCACCGTTCCATATTCAAGGCTCCACCCATCTATACCAACCGTTCCATATTCAAGACGCTTAGCCCATTTATACCCACTGTTCCATAACCCATCTATACTTACCGTTCCATATTCAAGACGTATAACTGATTTTGTTAATCTGTTTTAGCAGTGTGTATAATTCTTCGCATCCTGCTGACATGGCCTGGGCCTCTCGCCCTGATATAACCGTAATGGTTGACTGGGCGTAAAACACCATGTTACTTGCTTACTTACTTACTGACACGGACCTATGAAGAAGGACTTCCTTATTCAAAGTAGAGGTGGCTGAGTATTTCACCCTTTCTTTTTTCTTTTCTTTTTTTTCTTCTTTTTTTTTTAGAGGAGACCACCGTTTGCAAGAACAGGAAGGCTTTTTGTACTGTGTTATAAAACACAAACAAACTCTGGGCACATAGCCTATGGGTTAATGTTGGCAAACATATACCCGTATCAGATTACTTGGGGACAGGCCTGCAACGAAATGGACTGATGTCAAATACTGGAGAGCAGGACCCCCACGGTCACCGTTACGTGTAGACCTACAACCGCCTCCTCAACATCAATGTTCTGTCGATATTTTTCCTGTTTAACGTCACGTTACCATTATACGTGTACATGCATGCACACTACCCAGCTTCCAAGTCCCTTGGGCTGGCGATTATCGAAACAGCCGTTGGTTGTGGCTGTGGCACTTTGGCACAGTTAATTGTTCTCTCTCTCTCTCTCTCTCTCTCCTCTCTCTCTCTCTCTCTCTCTCTCTCTCTCTCTCTCTCTCTCTCTCTCTCTCTCTCTCTCTCTCTCTCTCTCTCAAAAATATATAATTATATATATTCAAGATTACTTTATTATCTCATCAGAGAAATTAAAACATGGCTGAACATTAACCACATCACAGTACACAATAACACATATTTTTATTTTAAAACTCAAAGAACAGTTATTGGAAATATAAAATTTACATAATAAACAAACTAATAATTTACGTAATTTACACACACACACACACACACACACACACACACACACACACACACACACACACACACACACACACACCACACACACACACGCACACACACTTCGGAGACTGAGTGTTTGTTCAGGCCTCTTTAGTCGAAGGTCAACGCTACATTGACGGACGCACTGTATTCAAGTACATCATTGTCATATTTTCCCGCCAGCCGAAGGCATGTGTTTGAGTGTGTGTGTGTGTGTGTGTGTGTGTGTGTGTGTGTGTGTGGTGTGTGTGTGTGTGTGTGTGTGTGTGTGTGTGTGTGTTCGCGCCCTCAGGCAATGCGAGTCACAGTAGTGGGTCGGTGAGTGGGTGGCACCGTGACAGTGGATGTGTGAAAGGGGCGGGACCATTTAAGTGTAGTTCTGACATAACCTTTATTTCTGGATTTTAGGCCACGGTAAGATCGCACCACCACAAAAGAGGAAGAAGAATTTAGACTACGTTGCTATTCATTCTCCCGCCGCGTTTTCGTTATAATCCCCTCTCTCTCTCTCTCTCTCTCTCTCTCTCTCTCTCTCTCTCTCTCTCTCTCTCTCTCTCTCTCTCTCTCTCTCTCTCTCTCTCTCTCTCTCTCTCTATTAAAGAAGGAGCATGACATAGCAGTAAGTAATTAGACGTGACATAATTCGTCAGTGTAAAGTCACGTACAATAGAAGCTGCTGCTTCATCTTCTTTTATCTCTCTCTCTCTCTCTCTCTCTCTCTCTCTCTCTCTCTCTCTCTCTCTCTCTCTCTCTCTCTCTCTCTCTCTCTCTCTCTCTCTCCCCCTCAGTTGGTGTGGTAGTTTTTGTTTTGTTGTTGTTTTCGGGGGTGTTCTTTTCTGAAGGGGGGGGGGGGGGGGGGTGAGGGGTCAGATATCACCAAACTTCAGAAGCAGAAAGCAGCTTCTTCAAGTTAGATGCCAGTGTTTAATGTACATTTGGAAGATTCTGTTTTCTCAATGTCAAGAAATATTTGTAGTACGTATTTAACAAACAAACAAACAACAACAAAAACTGATAAGAAACCTCATTGTCGTTTTAAACATCTTGCGTTATAACTCTTTACCGTCAAAGTGTGTGTGTGCGTGCGTGCGTGCGTGCGTGAGTGCGTGCGTGCGTGTGTGTGTGTGTGAATTGGGGGCGGGGGTGGGGATTGGAAGGGATGGAATTAAGGGTAGGTAGTAATATAATGATTAATTTTCTTTGTATATTGCTGCTTCACGTACGGCTCACGTACTTTATATTTTTTGTGTATATTATACATTTTTAGTTGTCATAATTATATGTATTACGTTTGTGAAACTTAGAAAATGTTGGAAAATGTTGTAAAGCGCAGTGACTTTGGTAGACCAGAGAATGGCGATATACAAAAGTTACCTATTATTATAATAAAGTAATCTGCATGTGTGCTCGGTGCCACTGCAATCTTTAACTATCACCAGCACGTCTCACTGTCCCTTTTAGATGGAGCAAGCTGATGTTTGATAATGATGATGATAACAACAACAAAAAGAACAAAATAGATAAAGGTCCAAACGGTTAGAAAGAATGCTAATTTTAATGACATCCAAAGACATAAAAGGTTCAAAAGAACGCTGTTTATCAGGACAAGACAAAACCAGCAAATGTTCGAGGTAATCCCCTTTGTCAAGCAACAAAACGACACTTAAACAACAGCCAAACGGTCAAAAGCGATGCAAAATGAAGCGCGAAGCTAAACTACTTATCTGTTTTTGGTTCAGCTACGTCGTTTCTGTGTTTGGATCTTGTTTTAGAACGCTAGCAGTCATTCTTGTTTCACATATTGGCTAATTTTAATGGAAAAGACAGTGTTATAAACGACATAGTAAACGATATAAACGACAGTTAAACGATGGTAGATGAAAATGTGCTTATCCGGTCACGGTCAATGTCTGGGGTGTCTGGAAGGCTGCTGGCATGATAGTGACGTGTAAGTGTAGACAGCACATACTGCAGTCGTGCTGTTCTATGTAGCAGATCAGAGTCCCGTGGATTTGTCTACACAAAGTACCTGGCTGGGATATCTTTATCTTTATCTTTATCACCTGGCTGGGACATCCTTATCTTTATCACCTATGAAAGAAGAAAAAGAACAAGACAGAACAAGAACAATACGATATTATTCGTTAAGCCTTGCCCCACTCCCAAGTGTAAACTATGTGAGAGCTAGCGAAGTCTGGGCTGGTGCCAGACACATGGATTTGCCAGCCTGGCCCTTCTGGCTCAGAAATATCGGTGCGGTAGTTCTTGGCTTCGTTCACGGGGTGAGTTCGGTTCGTTTCGTCTGTAGTGGGAACGTTCATTGACACCAATGTAGTGTCACTGTTTTTCTTCTCATTAGGTAGCTAACTGCACTGTACCTATCTACCTACTGTGTCTACCCCCCCCCCCCCCCCCCCCCCCCATCCCCCTTCACCGTCCGGGTGTTGCTTCGTGGATGCATACAAGACTTTTCGCACACACACACACACACACACACACACACACACACACACACACACACACACACACACACACACACACACACACACGCACGCACGCACGCACGCACGCACGCACGCACGCACACACACACACACACACACACACGCGCGCGCGCGCGCGCGCGCACACACTCACACACACACACACACACACACACACACACACACACACACTCTCTCTCTCTCTCTCTCTCTCTCTCTCTCTCTCTCTCTCTCTCTCTCTCTCTCTCTCTCTCTCTCTCTCTCTGACATGTAGGCATACATTCGCATGCACGCACCCATACCAATCACATTTCCTCACAGAAATAAACAAAAGCAAAAAGGGCCACATCAGTGACAACTCAAAACAGTCCACTGAAACAGACAAGAAGAACAAGAAACGCAAACGTAAAAGAGCGTATTTTAATTAACAGACAAACAAAAAATTTATTGACTGTTCGTTCTCTCGCTTTTTTCTTCTTCTAATTCTTTCAAAAATTCAGTAATTGTTCATTCTGTCACTTTTTTTCTTCTTCTTCTTCTTTAAAAAAATCAGTGATTGTTCGTTCTCTCACTTTTTTTCTTCTTCTAATTCTTTCAAAAATTCCGTGATTGTTCGTTCTCTTCCTTTTTTCTTCTTCTAATTCTTTCAACCGGCGTCGCGCATGCGCACATGTATCCCTTTCTTATGACCAAGTCGGCCGAGCCACCTTCTCTTATGGCCACGTCAATATTTTCTCTCTCGCTTTTCTTCCCGGGCACTCAGGGGTCAGCCGCGCGTGTCATTCTCAAACACAAGAACAAACACACAGCCGTTTTCATAACCAGCCTTTCCCTCTGGGCAATAGGTAGATGTGACGGGCCGACTTCGCTCAGTCCTTTGTTGCTGAAAGGCTGCAAGGGTTCCTGGAGACCTGTGGCTAGTGGCTTCCAGTGCAATGCCCCTGGATAACATATAGACAGCATTCCAGCGATTTTCCGGATGAGCTCTGCTGGACTTAATCTGTCGACACAGCAAGACATGGGGTCGTGGAAAGAAAGAGACGAGAATATTCGTACTAATCGTGGTGTAAAGTAAGACAGAACCAGAGAGGGGAAGAGAGAGAGGTAAATGAAAAACAAAAAAGACAAGCAGATGGACATACATGAAATGGTGGACTTATGATTACGATGAATGAATCAATTTAGTTTAAACCAAATGGTGGACGGGGGAGGGAACGAAAGGACGGCCAAGCAGAGACAATGAAACTGACAAACAGATGGACACGGACAGAGACAGACAGTAACACAGGCAGTGACGAACGCAGACAGTGACAGACACTAACACAGGTAGTGACGGACAGAGACAGACAGTAACACAGGCAGCGATGAACACGGACAGAGATAGTAACACAGGCAGTGACGAACACGGACAGAGATAGACAGTAACACAGGCAGCGACGAACACGGACAGAGACAGACAGTAACACAGGCAGTGACAGACACAGGAGACAGAGACGCAGACACTGGCACAGAAAGACCGACAGAGAAGAAGGAGAAAAAAGGCAGCTGGCACGCCGTTTTTGAAGTTCCCTGTATGCATCTTTCCATTTCTAAATCCCGCTGTATTTCTATAGACTTCAGTCCTCTTTTCATCACACTTCCCATTGACTGTAATGAGCAATGAACAAATGAATACATGTGCTGTATAGAAATGGAACTGACTGGCAGCATCATAACTATAATCATGAACAGGATTAAGCTACAGCCCCTCAGACTATGTTTATAATGAGAATTGTAGGGGTGGAAGATGCATACGAAAAGGAGACGCGACTCGCATTGTAGTCATCAGAGTTCAGGAGCTGTGTGAAAGAAGAGACGGACGTCCTGGGCTCTCTGGACGTAAAGCAACATTGAACTGAACATTGTAGTCGCTCAGAAAAGAAGGGGATTAAGCCACAGTGCTCTAATGTGCAAGCTTTTTGCCTGAAGACGGGTGGTTTTTCGGCGAACGACTGTCACAAGGACAATAGAAAGCAGAAAACGAAAGCCGGGGCAGTTGCGACGGCGATTTGTACAATCAGTTTGGTGTATGTACAACTCGTCGCAACCACTGAGCCACACTTTGCTCGTGCATTTTTGTTTTTTTATTTTGTTTTTTGTTTTTGTTTTTGTTTTTTGTTTGTTTGTTTGTTTCAGTCTTCTTTTTCGTCAGACTCCTTTTTTATATTTTTTATATTTTTTTATATAATACTTTATGTAAATCGTCTTGTAGGATTATGCTCTACATGTGTATAGAATATCATATTTAGGTTAATATGTATCATGTGAGCGCTCCGGGCTTTGATGAGCGCATGATAAATGTACATTATTATTATTGAGCGTACAGAGCAAAAGACAATAAATACGTGTGACGGTTTTTGTTTGTTTTCGTTTTGTTTGTTTGTTTGTTTTTGTTTCTTTGTTAAATCATAGTGACCTAGCTCTCTGAACAGAGCCCAGCATCCTCCATCTGATGCGCTTACCTGATCTGAGGTAACTTTTCTCATTGAGGTAATATCAAAGAAGGCCCGCCGAAAGAGAAATCGAAACAAAAATCAGATTTGAGTTGATTTGGAACAAGTCTTCACGGGCGATTCTCTCTCTCTCTCTCTCTCTCTCTCTCTCTCTCTCTCTCTCTCTCTCTCTCTCTCTCTCTCTCTCTCTCTCTCTCTCTCTCTCTCTCTCTCTCTCCGTGTTCTGTGTCGTATCATTTCTTTGTGTTGTCTCGATTGAAGTTGCTGCGTTTTTTTGTTTGTTTTTTTCTTTTTTGTGGGAGGGGGGTGCATTTTAGCCAAAGCTGCTGGAAACATCTAACTAGCCACTTGGTGCATCTTGTATGCAACTCTCAAATGTCCATGCTCTTGCCTATGGAAAGAATTAGGTCTTGCCTCTTGACATAAAATGCTCTGTTGTCAATGTTGTTGTTGATCGCTTTTATATAACGCTATCCTCCGCTTTCGAGCAGACTCACTGCTCTCTTGTGCTTCTTATAGCTTTTGTTTTCAATAGTCGCCCAGGTGTTGTACTTACAACGTTGTTCGGTTGTTACATGTCTGGTGCCACGTGAAACTGCGGAGGTCTCGGTGCGTTTGGTGTACACCATACAACCATGCGCCATGTCACGTCACTTCATGCAAAGCCACATGCAAACGCGTGCCACCTGCACTTTTGGCAGAATGACCAATATCTTTGACGTGCTACTGCGGTAACACGGGGTTGAAAGGGATACCGAAATAAGAGTCAGCACAGAAAGGTGACCCCAGGAGAAGTAAATTCTCTTGCTGCTCCTGCCGCGACTCGAACCCGCGACCTTTCGATCACGAGTCCGGAGTTATAACCACTAAGCCATTCTCGCTCCCCAGTAAAGTGTCCAGAGGGAGAAATGGACCGGATCAAGGTCAAACAACACCCTGGCCTTGACATACCCGTACAAACAAAACGAAAAACCATGAGCGCAAATGGACAGAGGCCAACAAAAGAGACGAGGCCAAGTGTGTAATTATGAGATTCTGGTGGCTTCTTCTTCTCTTTTTTTCTGCTTTTTTTCTTCTTCTTTTTTTTTTTTTTTTCTTCAGGGGGGTGGGGTGGTGGTGGTGGGGGCTTTTTTCGTCTTCTTTTTCATCTTCCTTTTTTGCCGTCTTTGCCCAGTTCTTTCCTTTCTCTCTCTTTTTTATGGATTTTTTTTTTTTAAACATCACTTATTTTTGGTCCAGCAACCACAGACTTTCATACCCCAATCTTTACCCGGCCCCCGGCCCCATGACTGCCCACTCCCCCCCCCCCCCCGCCCCCCACCGGCCTTCCATACCCACCACTTGAGGGCTTTGGTACATAAGGAGGAAGGAGGGAGGGAGGGGGAGGTACATAACTGGGGGGGAAGGTTGTGGGATATTAGCGTCGACCGGTTTTGCTCCGGCTGTGACATTTTTTCACAGCCTGTCTTTCTGCTTGGGTCTTCTTGCTGTAAGTAAGTAAGTAAGTAAATAAACATGGCGCTTAACGTCCACATAACAATTAAGGCTTATTAGGGACGGGGTGAAGGGGGGAGGGGGTACGGACGTGGGGGGAGAGGGAGAGTATATACCTATCGCTGCGCTGTCACCACGAGAATGACTTCTGCATTAAGATGGGCAGCGATGAGAGCCATTTTAATGTTTCAGTAGGAAGTGATGGACAAAGTCACAAGACAGTGTCCACAAACCACAACCTTTTTGAAGTGAAAGGTGAGCCGAAGCGGTATCGAACCGAGGTCCTTCCGCTTACCAGCTGGACCGTTAGGCCAAACCGGCTCACCTTCTTGCTGTTCATGTATTTACCCTTTTTAACTGACTTGAATTACCTCTATCGTTATCGTTGTTGTTTGATGTTGTCCCTTTCCTTCGCTTTGTTCGCTTCTTTGTTCAGTCTACAGACCATATTGTTGCAACAACAGACAAATTGCTGATGATCTCAAAGAAACAGTACCAGCAAAAAAAATGGCTGATGATCTCAAAGAAACAGTAACAGCAGAAAATAGCTAATGATCTGAACGAAACCGTAACATAACAAAAGTAGCTAATGATCTGAACAAAACAGTAGCATAACAAAAATAGCTAATGATCTGAACAAAACAGTAACATAACAAAAGTAACTAATGATCTGAACAAAACAGTAACATAACAAAAACAGCTAATGATCTGAACAAAACAATAATATAAGAAAAATAGCTAATGATCTGAACAAAACAGTAACATAACAAAAATAGCTAATGATCTGAACAAAACAGCAAGATAACAAAAATAGCTAATGATCTGAACAAAAGAATAAGAGCAGAGAAGTAAATAATGATCTGGACAAATCAGCAACAGCAGAAAAGTAGCTATTAAACAATAACGGCAGAAAAATAGCCAATGGTCTGAACGAAACCGTAATAGCAGTAGCTGCAATAGCTGATGATCTCAAAGAAACAATAACAGCAGAAAAACAGACGCAGCACAAAGCTGAGGACGCGTTTTATGCTAACTGATAAGAGCTCAAAACAACCGGCCACTGTATGATTTCTGTGGTTCGTTCCCTTTCGGTATTCAAGCTTTTTGGTTTGATGAGATCAGTACATTAGGAATTCCTCTAAAACCGCAAGCATTATTTTGCTGTAACTGCCACGCATACGTAAATCATGGAAGTGTCCTTGATCGAGAGTCCGTGTTTCATGCAGTGAGCGTTTCATATGTGTTCTTTGATCAATGCATTCTGCATACCGCCAAGTCTCTAAACGAGTTCTTTTTTCTTCTTTTTTTCACATCACGTCCTTCGGATGAGTTCTGGGTTAATTCCGTCAAGAATCAGAAAGCCGCTATAAATCGTTGTGAATCGGCCATTAGCTGTCGGGACTAAGTGCTGGCGGGACGCGTTATGTCCCTTTGCCAACAACGGCCTTGACAAGCGCCTATCCATGGGTCATAAACCCCTCTGCAAGAGTAGTCTGAAGGCACTAGTTAGCCGCGGAAATCCTTTGTCGTCGGAGGAGGAACATCACGGATGGCTCACTCTAAGCTTGGTCCACCACATTCCTTTAGCGTAATTATTGGCTTAAATGGGACCCGAAGTCAAAGAAGGGCCCTGTCGACAGCAACGGAATGAGAAATAATAATAAGGTACAGCGTAGTTTTTCACTCGGTTTCTGCTTGTGTCTGTTAAAAATAAGCATGCGTTTGGAAGTTGCGAAAACAACAGTGATTGCATGCTGCCATTTTATGCCCAGCAGTCTGTGTCAGTGACGTCATAAACAAGGCCAGAATATGTGGCAAAAGTGTCATAATAGTACGTCACGAGTCATGCTTTTTCTGCTCTTCTTTGGTAAAGGCTGAAGCAAAATTATGACCGCGCCCGTATAACGAGTTCAACTTCAAGCAAAACAACAACAACAACAACAACACGAAACAAACAAACAAAACCACGAACAAATACTTCTTTTCAACGGGTCAGCACACAAGGGAGTTAATTAGCGCTCGAAAGACGTCACATAAGCACAACAACAAAGACCTGAGTTTTCTTCGGTAACTCTCACCTGCATGCGTGTAAATACAAGGTACACAAACTCCACCAGAGGTACACCCTCAGACATTGTTCTTTTTAATGAATATTGATATTAAAAAAATTGAATTCTGCAAATGATTTTTTTTTTCTTTTCTTTTTTCTTCTTCGTTTCCAGGCCAACGTGCGTTTTTGCAACGTTTCCACCTTTAAATATACACCGATCACTTAAACAGCTAACCCGTTTCAGTGGAAGCCCGGAGTCCTTGTTGCTGCGAGTTCGCGACGCAAGATAACTGCTTTGGTTTAACCGTTTTTTGCTAAACAAAGTTAAGTGGCATATTTTATGATAGGACACTATACTTAAGGCTCTGTTTGTTCAAATGTGCAAAAATGTGGTTCTTGTCATGGGTTGTTTGTACAGCGCAGTGAGTTTAACAGGTGTTGGAGAATAGCGCCATATAAAACATAAGAATGATCTGTTATCATTATTTTATTGCAACTGTTTTTCGTCGTTTTCTTAAGAAAAAAGATAGATAGATAGATAGATAGATAGATAGATAGATAGATAGATAGATAGATAGATAGATAGATAGATATAGATAGATATAGATAGATATATATCACAGGCACAAACAGGCGCGCGTGCGCGCGCACATGCAAACACGCGCACGCACGCACGCGCCAAAATATTAGTATTATCTTCTTACAATTTCCTTTTATGTTCGCCTTGTCCATAAAGTTAATGTTTGTGACGTCATTTATGTAAGCTTCGGGCCGTACTTATATAAGTACTTTTGCTTGTTGCACGGCCCAACTGTTCTGTTATTAATTATGTATTGTTACACATTAAGTCAATTTTGTTTAAGCCAAAAGAAACTGTCTGTTTGTGCCTCTGTCGAACTGTCAAAAGCAGTTCTGCAGAAAGTTAGGATATTGTCCTGTCTGAGGGGTTTTGTTATTATTAGGGACCATTAGGGACTATTGGGCCCAAGACGTCCACCTCGACTTTCACATAGCTCGTGGGCTCTGTGGGACAGATAGGCTACTTTTTCTTCTAATGTTACTCTCCATAGAGGCCTTAGAGACTATCAGGGACGAGGAGCCCTGGACGTCCACCTCGACTTTCACACAGCACCCGATCTCTGGTGGCTATCGAGAATAAGTAAACATGGTGCTTAACGTCCACAGAAACCATCAGGCTTATTAGGGACGGGGAGAAGGGGGTATGGAGGTGGGGGAAAGGGGAGATTATATACCTATCGCTACACTGTCACCACCAGAATGACTCCTGCATTAAGATGGGCAGGATGAGAGCCATTTTAATGTTTTATTAATTGTGAGCGACAATCATAAGCTAGGGTCCACAAACCACAACCTTTTTGAATAGAAAGGGGAGCTTAAGCGGAATCGAACCAAGGCCCTTCTGCTTACCAGCCTAACGCCTTACCGCTAAGCCAAACCGGCTCACCATGCAGCTTTCGAGAGCTAGCTCCAGCTCTCTTACCGTTCATCCTTTGACACCGACTCCCCCAAAGCCTCTAAAACGTGTGTGTAACATATTGCTATCCCCAGGGACAGCTTTTCGGGCCAAAAGCAGACACAAGAGAAAGGTGTGGGGAGGAGAAAAGCACTGGAAAGGGAGCCCCTTAACTTGGCTCCCTTCTTGTGTCCAACAGTTGTCAATGGCTGCTCCGGACAAAGCGCCTCCCGGCCGCTCCGCGAGGAGCGAACAGTATGAATTAGTTCTGATCTTTTAGTTCCACCTTGCTGGACGTCTTAATGACAGCGGGCAGCGCTCCAGCAGGCACTGGACCGTGTCCCTCAGCAGTGTCCTTCGGACAAAAAAAAAAAAAACTTGACCATGAAAGGGTCCGTATGAGAGGCCTAGATATTGGCATCTTGTGTTGAAATACTTTACGTGATAATGTACCAGCTTTTTCGTTGCTATTATCCTTGTAGTAGTAGCAGTAGTAGTAGCAGCAGCAGCAGCAGCAGTAGTAGTAGTAGCAGCAGCAGTAGCAGCAGTAGAACTACTAGTGGTAGTAAATGAGGTAGCAGTAGTAGTAATAGTAGTAGCAGCAGCAGCAGTAAAACTAGTAGCAGTAGTAGTAGTAGTAAATGTGACAGTAGTAACAGTAGGCGATTATCATCATCATCATACCACCAGTAGTAGTAGCAGCAGCAGTAGAACTACTAGTGGCAGTAGCAGTAGTAGTAGGAGGAGGAGGAGGACCACCAGCGGCAGTAGCAGCAACAGTAGAACTACTAGTGGTGGTGGTGGTGGTGGTAGTAGTAGTAGTACAGCAGCAGCAGTGGCAGTAGAACTACCAGTGGCAGTAGTAGCAGTGGTAGTAAATATGATAGTAGTAATAGTAGACGATTATCACCATCATCATCTCACCAGTAGCAGCAGTAGTAGGAAAGTATAATAATAACAACGAGAATTTCAGTGCCCTAACCTTACACCAAAGACCTGAGCGCCTACATAATCATGACACTCAATCCTACTGACATACAACAGAGACCACTATACAGCAGTCCCAAACTAAAACACTACGTGGCACTGTCAGCACTCTCACCAACAACATATGACATATATTAAGTACACCACACACGCGCGCGCGCGCACACACACATATGTACACACGCAGCACACACGTACGTGCACACACACAAACACACACACATAGCACACACACACGCGCGCGCGCGCACGAACGCGCATACACACACACACACACACACACACACACACACACACACACACACACACACACACACAACACACACAGAGTGATGGAGATGGAAGAACAAGAGGGGAAGATGTGAAAGGTTTGTGGGAAGGACTGCTGAAAATCAAAACAACTGTGGGAAGATGTAGCCTACACCTCACAGTCCTGAATGTGATTTTTACCGTGAGAAATTTTAGGTTGCTTTTCTCGACAAATGCCCAATGTACCGATAACTTCCTTAGTTATACTTATACCAGGAGAGGGTCTGGCTCACTGAAAACGTCCGAGAGGTGGGACGAATCGCGCCCCGTGTGGACGTTTACTTGCCTTGTGTGATCGTCAAAGGCGTCCTTGTCAAAACCCACTCACGCTGGCATTGCGAGGGAAGATCTGTCAGCCTTCAGATTTGTTATAATTCCTTGACTCTGCAGCATTTCGCTGACGTCTTCTGCAGATAAGTATGCTGCGGGTGCTAGGTTTAAAACACAGGGAGGCCGATGACATCATAAATTATGACTAGGAGGCAATACTATTTTTGCCACATAACGTATGACTAACCTTATATGGAGCACGTGATATGACGGACCTCAGTTCTAGACCACAGCTATGACGGAAACTAGTCACGGACCACGTAATACATGACGGGCCTGTGAAGCGCGCGCGCGCGCACACACACACACACACACACACACACACACACACACACACACACACACACACACACACACACACACACAAACACACACACACACACACACACACACACACACACACACACACAGATAGATAGACAGACAGACAGACAGACAGACAGACAGACAGACAGATAGATCGATCGATCGACAGACAGACAGACAGACAGACAGATAGATAGATAGATAGATAGATAGATAGATAGATAGATAGATAGATAGATAGATAGATAGATAGACAGAGAGATAGATGAAGGACCCTGCTTGTAGACTGCAGATCATAGTACATTATGGAGCTATAATTAGGAAAATATATCACAGATATAATGCAGACCTTAGTTCTGGACCACAAACCTAAGGTGAGGATCTGACACTGATATAAGGTAAGGATCAGACAGCGTCTGGCGGGCCTTAACTGGGACAACAGATAATGTGATAACGGGCCTGTGAAGAACATAATAATGATGGAACGTACTTGTAGTGTGCAGAGTTACATGGAGTTATGTATGTGTGTGTGTATATGTATGGAGTTACATATGACGGATTTCAGTTCTAGACCGCAGCTGTGACTGAAATCTATGGAGTACTTCATATGACGGACCTCAGTTCTAAACCGTAGGTATGGGGTACATTTTGCTTTACGTCCATAGAAGCGAGATGGCTTATTAGGGACGGGAACGGGGGGGGGGGGGAGAGAGAGAGACGAAAGAGTGAAGGCTCGACCGCGGATACCGCCCGAAAAAGACCGGAGAGACCGTGGGCCGCCGCCAGAACAATGGAAGTGTTAAGTGTCCCCTCGCCATTGCCCAGCGACTAGTGCACTGCGCTATTCCTGTTTCAACTGCCGTGCTAGGCAGAGTCACAAGGACAATGTCCGTTGCACTGCTGTTGAGGAACAACTCGAAGTGAAAGAAGTCCAACTTTCGCAGCCCAGTTCCACCTCCATACTCATGATCTCTTCTGGGCTAACTTGAGGGTCCAGCTCCACCTCCATCCTCTTGATCTCGCCTGGAACCCTGTGCAGGTATGGTGGAAATATATGAAGCACATCATAAGACGGACTTTAGCTGTAGATCGCAGCTCCAGCCTCTACCCAGCCTCTACCTCCAGCCTCTACCCAGGCCAGACAAGACCACCTCCAACCTCCTCCTCCAGTCCCGATACACTTTTGTCTAAAACAATTCCACGGCCGTCAGCGAACAGTCGATAATAATAATAATAATGTACATTTATGACGCGCTCATCAACACCCTGAGTGCTCACATGATACATATTAACCTAAATATATTCTATACACGTGTAGTGCAAAGTCCTATCAAAAACAATTTACACAAAGTATTATACGGAAACACACACACACACACACACACACACACACACACACACACACACACACACACACACACACACACACACACACAAAATGACTGTAGCAGAAACTGGGTATGAATATTAGTTGGGGTGGAAATACTGTGAGAAGAGGAAGGTTTTCAGTTTGGCTTTAAAAAATAACAGGGTTGAGAAGTGTCTCAGGTCTTGTGGGAGTGAATTCCAAATGTGCCGTCCAAAGCAAAGAAAGCACGAAAGCCATGACTCTTGCGTTTGTATTGCTGGATTTTCAGCATGCGGGTGTCAGAAGAAGAGCGTAGTGTATGAGACGGAGAGTATAGACATGTAGCAGTTCAGAAAGGAAAACAGGACCAGAACCATTTATAGCATTGAAACACATACAAGCGACTTTATATTTGATATGTTCTGAAACGGGAAGCCAGTGCAGTTTTTTTTTTTTTCTTTTTTTTTTTTCTTTCTTTCCAGGAGAGGTGTTGAGTGGTGGTGGCGGGGTGCCAAGAGATCGCGTCTTGCAGCAAGACGAGTTTTGTCTAAAACATTTCCAAGGCCGTCGACGAACAGTTGATACAGACAAGTGGACAATATATGGACTATGGTGAATACGTGCGCTCAAATATACTACGGACCTATCACACAGACACGACTCGTGACCGAAACAGCATAGCTGTAACAAGAGGTCAACGACGCATATTTTTGGCTGTGTAAATTGAATTTGTCCGGCGGAGAAATCTACAACCGTTCACCTGGGTCCCCCATTCAACGACATGTGGGGTGACATGAAAAGTTACGATTGCCCAAGCGGTCAGAAAGTGAGAAAACGTTTGCCGCTGGGAGGGATTAGGTTAATGCCGGATACCGAGCGTGACCAAGTAGAGGCTAGGCTATGTACTTCTTTTCGCGAATGGAAGGTCTCAGATTTTGTGCCAAGCTAGCGGGCATGCAGACAGGGGAGGTCAGGTCGAGTCGATTTTGCTTGATAAAAATGTTTTGTTGTTTTGTATGTGAAGTTATTTTATCAGTATGTATTTGCGCGCACACGCACACACACACACACACACACACACACACACACACACACACACACACACACACACACACACACACACACACACACACACAAACACACACACACACACACACACACACACACACACACACATAAACACGCATCCACACATAAACACACACACACACACACACACACACACACACACACACACACACACACATAAACACACACACACACACACAATGCCTTTATCTACTTGTGCGTATGCAAAGGCACACCCACCTCCAACATCTGCCCATGTTAGACACTCTTATCTCCAACATCTACCTATGCCAGACATGTCTCTCGATCATCTCCAACCATACCCTGCTCATGTCACTTTCACCTCCAACCCTTACCCATCTCAGACCCAGACACGTCCATCTCCAACCTTTACCCATGTCAGACATCCTCACCTCCAATCCTTACCCATGTCAGACACGCCCATCTCAAACCTTTACCCATGTCTGACATTCTCATTTCCAACCTCTACACATACCAAACACTCTCATCTCCAGCCTCTGCCTGTGTCAGATACTCTGACCGCCAGCCCATACTCACGTCAGACAGGCTCATCTTCAACCTCTGCCGCTGTCAGACACTCTTACTTCCAACCCTTACCCACGTCAGATAATCTCACCTGCAACATATACCTATGTCAGACACGAATCTCACCTCCAACCCTTACCCATATCAGACATTCTCAACTCCAGCCTCTACCCGTGTCAGACACTCTCGATCATCTTCAGCCGAACCTCGAGTCAGATACTCGAGTCAGATCCACCTCCATCGTTTTCCCATCCGAGTCAGTCTCATCTCCAACTGCTGCTCGTGTCCGACATTCAAGACTCAGACCCCTATCGATGCCACTCTCATCTCCATCTCAATGCCAAACACTCCTTCCTCAGACCAGTACTAATGCTAAACATGTTCAACCCCGCTGCCTATGCCCGACACCCCCATTTGGTTATGTATCTATTCTGACAGCCGTTTTACAGCGTATCTCAGCCATAAACCTAAATTTCCTTGATTTTACGACAAAAACTTAGCAACCACCTCGAAGTTTGTACTTTGAAACATTACGTACAAAATATATACATAAAAAGAAGCTGACAGTTTGCAATTTCGAACTTTTGTGAGCGCTTCACACTGGGAAAGACCACAACCGCTCTCTGTCTGTCTGTCTGTCTGTCTGTCTGTCTGTCTGTCTGTCTGTCTGTCTGTCTGTCTGTCTGTCTGTCTCTCTCTCTCTCTCTCTCTCTCTCTCTCTCTCCTCTCTCTCTCTCTCTCTCTCTCTCTCTCTCTCTCTCTCTCTCTCTCTCTCTCTCTCTCTCTCTCTCTCTCTCTCTCGTTTTTCTTACAGATTTGTGTCTTGCGAGTAGTGGAAGGAGGTTGTTATCATGCTCAAACTTACACACGAGTTGATGATGATGTGGAGCTTAATGTCCTCGGTTGTCGGTTGACATATTAGGGACAAACTTTGACCCATACGTGTGCATTGCTCAGTGTTGCTTTACGTCCATAGAAACCTCAAGGCTCATTAGGACGGGGAGCCCAGGACGGCCACCTCGACTTTCACACAGCTCCTGAACTCTGATACATGAGTTATTATCATGCTGACTACACACATGAGTATGATATGTAATACCACATGTTGTCGGGTTTTTTCTTGCTCGTGAATCCTTACTAGATACTAGCAAATAAAGTAAACATGGTGCTTAACGTCCACAGAAACCATACGGCTTATTAGGGACCGGTGATCCTTACTAGCCGAGCCGTTCGTACGCTTGAGAATCTGCGTCAAATTTCAGCAGCTTTAAGATAAAAACAATTTAGTCATTGTCACGCTTGAAGTCGGTTGCATGTGTCATAGGGACCATCCACTGATACTGTGACAACGCGGTCACTGCGTTTCCGGCCTTCACTGGGTTAGGTGGCAACAGGTGAAGCGTGACGGTAACTAGTAGTTTGCCCATCCACAGTCAAGTGGACAAGCCATCAAACCTGCCTACTCCTAGTCCTTTCCTTTGCGCTGTTCCTCGTTAGCATAGCACCATCGCGTGTCACCTAGTCCCTTTCTTTGAGTTATTCGGGAACACGCGTAGCCAATGATATAAACACGTTTGCTAGCGCTGGTAAACAAACAAACAAAACAAAAAACAATAACCCCAGAGCTCAGGTCTGGAGCTGTGTGAAAATCGAGGTAGCCGTCCTGGGCTCAAAGTTCCTAATAGTCCGTACGGTCTCTCATGTGGACGTTAAGCAACATTGAACTCGAATAACGTGTTGCTCGAAAGGGTTTTAGGTCTTGACTTTTAATTGGTTTGTTCGTTTCGCTGCCTGCCTTCACCTACTTACCGCCACGCCGATTGCAAATTAACCCAGCTTGTTACAAGCTTTTACGGCCTAGCCTGGACACTGGAGTCAAATCAGCGTACAGTTTTCACCAAGGACTTAGGTATATGTAGGGTCCAGGGTTCTTACATTGCCAGCGGGCCGGTTTGGCCTAGTGTAAGGCGTTAGGCTGGTAAGCAGAGGGACCTCGGTTCGAATCCGTTTCGGCTCTCCTTTCTCTTCAAAATTTGTGGTCTGTGGACACTGTCTTGTGACTTTGTCCCTCACTGTTATGAAACATTAAAATGGCTCTCATCGCTGCCCATCTTAATGCAGGAATCATTCTGGTGGTAACAGTGTAGCGATAGGTATATAATCTTCCTCTCCCCCCACCTCCATACCCCCCTTCCCCCGTTCTCCCCGTCCCTAATAAGCCTTATGGTTTCTGTGGACGTTAAGCACCACGTTTACTTACATTGCCAGGGCTACATGGCTCGGCTACTACGGTGTCTTCAACTAACCCAATAAGTGTATGGCGGACATGGCGCACCAAAAGTCAGTCAATACACTCAGTCCTCATTGCATGCTATGGCGGCTTGACTTGAATCTGTTGCGCGATCAGTCTCGCGTTGGATTAGTTAATTAAATAACCCAGTTCTAATGTGTGTGTTTTTAGACGTTAGTAGCCGAGTGACAGTCTTCTTGCTAGTT
>OY757545.1:16090664-16115164 GCA_963584105.1 Alviniconcha strummeri
CAACTTCACAAATGGTTCAGAAGTACTATGATGTAGTCCACTTCAAGCTCCCAGATGTAACTTTGAAAGCGTATGTATACATGCTATGTATAATAATTATGTCTATGTTCTTGATCTTCCTTTTACTTTCCTATACTGTTTATAGGATTTATTTGCAAATATTTATCTGCGTCTATTGTATTCTAGTCTCGTGTAGTTTTTATATAGCATTTTTATATCCAGCATAACGTGTCGTATTATGTTATGTCGGGTTATGTATTTTATTTCTCCTTCGTAGAGAGAGAGAGAGAGAGAGAGAGAGAGAGAGAGAGAGAGAGAGAGAGAGAGAGAGAGAGAGAGAGAGAGAGAGAGAGAGAGATCAGAAACTTTATTTTTACAAGGATTGTAGTTTAGGATCAGTCAAATCCTGTCTAGCAACCAGTCCTCGCTAAGCTGTTGAATAATAATAACGATTAAACAAAAGGTTATCATCTGTAGACATGCATATGAATGAGTCAGTGAAAATGTATGCAAAAAGCATAAACACTTCCATACAAAACATGCATGTTCACAGCGTTGTACACACACATGTATACAGTGCACACAAATGTATACAGAGCATACATCACCTCATTATTCATGGAGTTTTAAGCATAAAGCCAGCAGATACGGCAGTAGAATATCTCATAGATTTCACAGAGAGAGAGAGAGAGAGAGAGAGAGAGAGAGAGAGAGAGAGAGAGAGAGAGAGAGAGAGAGAGAGAGAGAGAGAGAGAGAGAGAGAGATGTCAATGTCTGTGTGTGCGTGTGTCGTGACTACTTTGAACGACACAGACTTGAAGCTTCTGGAACATTGCGAACTGAAAGCAGCAACAAAGAGTCATCAGGTTTACACACAACTGATCCAACTCACGCGTGTCAGTGCCGACAGGTAGACAGGACACTGATGGCAGACAGGGCTGGAAGATGCAGGTATTCAGTGAAACTGAAGACAAACACTTCGCTTACCGCTGATTTTGGCAATTCGATCCACCCACAGAACGCCTACCGGGTACACACCCCTTCGCTGCATGTGACTCCAGGGTGCAAGGTTACGTGATGTAGTGATAACAGCTGGTCAGAAGGTGCACTTCACGATATGTAAATGATAGCAACCGTTGGTACATTTTTGGAAGTGGTGTGCGTGCGTGCGTGCGTGCGTGCGTGCGTGCGTGCGTGCGTGTGTGTGTGTGTGTGTGTGTGTGTGTGTGTGTGTGTGTGTGTGTGTGTGTGTGTGTGTGTGTGTATGTGTGTGTGTGTGTGTGTGTGTGTGTGTGTGTGTGTGTGTGTGTGTGTGTGTGTGTATTGTGTGTGTGCACGCCTCTGTGTGCATGTGTGTGTGTGTGCGCGTGTGTGTTTTGTGTGTGTGTGTATATGTGTGTGTGTGTGTGTGTGTGTGTGTGTGTGTGTGTGCGCGCCTCTGTGTGCATGTGTGTGTGTGTGTGTGTGTGTGTGTGTGTGTGTGTGTGTGTGTGTGTGTGTGTGTGTGTGTAAGCTTTTAAATGATGCTTACTTATTTATACATCTTCTGTGAGCACCCCAGCTTTAGATAATACCATTACAGTAAAAAATCCCATCAAAACCTTTGCAGAAAACCTTGTAAGTTTAGACATTTTGTTTTCTATGGCAAGTTTGCAAAGAATCAAAACAGAAATATTATACAGAGTTTTAAGCTAGCATTTGCAGACAAGTGTCAAGTATGTTATGGTAAGGAACACAGCTAACTGTTCACAGCAAACAAAACTTTCAGCCTCTGTAATGCTGCCAGAAGAGGCCAACGGTATTCAGGTCAAAGAAATACTAATAAAGTAAGTTTCATTTCAAATTTGGAGCAGTAATCTGACTTTTCACATATGCTTCACACTGAACATATGTCAAAACCAAGCTCAAAACGTTAAGTCATCACTTCAAAGAGATGCAGGAGGGGGTGGTGGGGGGGGCGGGCGGGACACAAAACTCAGCTGTTATTAACACAAGACAGATGTTATTGACTGTTATCGTTTGTTTTGCAAGCAATAGTGACAACATTCATGAACCCCAAAAGATCCTGGTGTCACAAAATGAATGTGTTTGAATAAATGCTGAATTTTGTTCAACACACTTTTTCGTTTTCTTCAAGCTTCTGTTTGACATGTTGAGCTACAAGGTTTCAATCTGTGACAGTTCATGAACCCAAAAAGATCCTTGTGTCGCAAAATGAATGTGTTTGGGTAAATGCTGATTTTTTTCAACACACATTTATGTTTACTTCAAGCTTCTGCTCGACATGTTGGGTTACAAGGTTTCAATCTGTCACCAGTAACATGAAACGGTGTTTCTAAAAACATGGTCTTAAAACAAGGTCTACATGGTGCCTCCAAAGGGCAGTCCTTCATGATGCTGACCTACCTTTCATGAGAGATTTTCACCAACTTGAAGGCAGTTGGCCATTTCAAAGGCGATGACTAAGTAAGTAAACATGGTGCTTAACGTCCACAGAAACCATATGGCTTATTAGGGATGGAGGCGATGACTCAATGAGGGAACAATTTGTAAAGTGCCTACCCTGCGGCTCAAAGCACTAAACAAATATAACATACGTAATGTAAATCAAGATGGAAAATGGTATCGGCAATCTAACAAAAAGCTAGCACTTCGTGTAAACATCAAAAAGGGTTGAAGTATAACTGTGTGAAACACACACACACACACACACACACACACACACACACACACACACACACACACACAAGGCACCACCTCTCTTAGAACATCAAATACTCTGTCTTACATAAGCAGATAGTATGTGCATTGCCGGATGGTAAACAAATGTCAGTAGGTATCTCTGTATTCTGTAGACATTATGTCCCATCCAGAATAGCCCATGATGGCTTACCTGCTAGCTGTGGCAAAAAAAAATATCACAGCCTTACAGCCAGCTCCAGACATTGCTGGAACTGGCAGTACCCAGCCTTACACTTAAAGCCAGATCCAGACACGGCCAGAATTGACAGTACCCAGCCTTACACTTACAGCCAGATCCTGACACTGCTGGAACTGGCAGTACCCAGCCTTACATTTACAGCCAGATCTTACACTTACAGCCTTACACTTACAGCCAGATCCAGACACTGCTGAACTGGCAGTACCCAGCCTTACAGCCAGATCCAGACACTGCTGGAACTGGCAGTACCCAGCCTTACAGCCAGATATAGACATTGCCAGAATTGACAGTATCCAGCCTTTATGCTTACAGCCAGATCCAGACACTGTGGGAACTGGCAATACCCAGCCTTACAGCCAGATCCAGACACTGCTGAACTGGCAGTACCCAGCCTTACAGCCAGATCCAGACACTGCTGGAACTGGCAGTACCCAGCCTTACAGCCAGATATAGACCTTGCCAGAATTGACAGTATCCAGCCTTTGTGCTTACAGCCAGATCCAGACACTGTGGGAACTGGCAATACCCGGCCTTGCAAACAGCTCTAGACACTGGAAATTCTACAGGCTTCTGCCAGAGTAACACGTTTCTAGTCTGACCAGCAGCATATGGGAGCTCAGCCTTCCAGCCTATCCAAGGTGAATGCAGTACCTTCACCTGAACATCACCACGCTGTTGAATTCTCCCTGGGAACACCAGGTGAGAACACCTGCCACAGGGGACGTCAATCACCAGGCAGTCTTTTGACAGTTACGCACACAAAGACTGAAAGAGTTGGGTGCATGTTCTGTTAGCTGCCACTGCTTTGAGAAGACCTCCACACAAACACTTTGTCCGCACAAGCAGTCAGTAGGCATGCTTCCGAATGATGAAAGCTGAGCGAGTGAACCGGACGTGTTGTGCTGTGGTCCAGTGTGTGCACCAGCTTGGCCTGAGGACAAAACAGGAAAACCAGTTCATGGGAAGAGTCACGTAATAATGTACATTTATCATGTGCTTATCAATGTCCTGAGCACTAACATGCTACATATTAACCTAAGTACAATATTCTGTATGCATGTAGAGCACAGTTCTACCGAAACAATTTACATAAGTATTATATGAAAACACACACAAACACACACACACACACACACACACACACACACACACACACACACACACACACACACACACACACACACACACACAGAGTGTCAAAAAACACCAGTAATTTCAGTTAAACTGCCTCAACACAAGCAATGCAATAAGAGCTCTGTAATTTTTCACAATACACTTCGTCACTTTGTGCCACACAGGAGGAAACTTGCCTGAAAAAGGAAAAAGAAAAAGAGGACAGCTAAAACAGCTCCTTCCCATGGTGTAAGGGAAGCAACTGTACAATAATTATACACCTCTGGTTTGCTCCCTTCATTCAGTGGGACTAGCAATGGACCAAAACTGATTTTGGGGCCTGATGGGGGAGTTCAGTGTGTGTGTGTGTGTGTGTGTGTGTGTGTGTGTGTGTGTGTGTGTGTGTTGGAAATTGGAAGGACAACTTCACTTTAGAGATTAGTAATAAAAATTGTAACAATTTCCCTTCCTCACTTTCTCTTGATCCAGAACACTTCAATAACCAAGTCATACTGACTAAAGTGCTGCATTCACTCCAACACCAGAAATCTATTACACTGAACAGAACTGTGTAACGCTATCCAACACCTCTTTTCTAATTAACCATCACTTTTCAAATCAACTACTGACAAAAGACAAGCCCTAAATCCAGAAAATAATGCCTTAAAAGCAGGCAGAGGTGGACACAAAATAATCAGCCTGTCAGCCTGATACTTGTGGTCACTTCATTGAGGACGGAATGAGAATGATATCACTGTGACCTTGATACGATCAGTAAATGAGGTCAGCCATGAGATTAACACTTACAGACAAGCAAGCTCTGAACAGACAAAAAGAAAGAAAGAATGCTTAAGACATTACAAAACATGCTGAAATTTCATTGAAAAGACCTTTTTTCTAGGAACAGATAGATGGTACACTAACAAACAATGGTATGCTTAACTTCCACTTAGTGAAGTATTACATAAGGTACACTACTCAACAGGCAGTATTAGCTGGTAGCACTAGCCTACCTGAGAAGAGGTCACACAAGCCTACAAAACTAATTAGGTCTTGGCCAGTAATTAAATAACAGCAACCCAGTTTTTTTCATATGACACTGGCTTAAGATCATATACACCATGCCAAGTTTGGTCACAAAAGGTAGAACAGTTCAGAAGACTCACCGTCACCAGATCCCAGAAGTAGACCTTTCCATCTTCTGAGCCACTCACAATGAGTGTGTCTTCGTCATTCAGGCAGCTGTCAATCTTGTACTGGCTGTGTTTGTGACCAGTGTATCTGGAGAAAGAAAGCACAGGGGAGGTTTTGGAGGATCACAATTTGAAGTTCCCTCACACTAGTACCCTTTTCTGTTGTCTGACAATCAGCTGCCTCCTGTGCAAGCCTTGTTCAAAATCACCACTGTTAATCCAGTGTGTGTGCATATGCCATATGTTAAAGGAGCTGTTTCTCTATAACTTTTCATCAATCCACATCATAATGGTGAATGTATGGTGAGTCTGAATGCAAAAGAAAAAAGAAAAAGAAAAAAACTGAAAAAAACTAACAAGACAAAGTAAGGTTAGGTGCTAGGAATTAATCAAATATGTCTTCATTTCCAGCATGGCTGCCATGCTTTTGTGAAAAATACTAAACTTATTTTAACAATAACATCCAGTGTGTAGTATTCTCCATCACACCAAATTTTACAGAGATCAGACTGAAAGCAAAATGGTTTTCCTATTAGTATCAGTGCACCTGCTTTGTGTGTGTTTCTCTATGGCAACCCCTGTCAAAATGTGTCCTGCAGGGGCAGTGTTTATCAGAAAAGGCATAGTTCAGACAGAACTCAAAGGGCAAAGCATAAGAATGCGCACAGTTCTGACTAGTTAAAGGTGGTACCCAAACACTTGGGTAAACCCATAACTGCTCCAGCCCATCTCTCAGAAGTTTCCCCAGCACTGGTTTTGGATCAGGTCCGATACTGGCCCCACTGACAATGGCCCTCTCGCATCCTTTCAGGTAAATCATCAACCACTGCCTCTTTCTAAACCCCTCTCAAGGCAACCAATGGTCTCACCTTTGCCTTTGGGCCTATGGTCATAGTGTCTCATGCTCCTAAAAACTTCAGGTCATTTATAATATGACCTGCCTGTGATGGTTGCTTTGCATGCCAGTCTGTCTGCTCACTCATTTTTTCTCAAAACCAGCATGTCCAGGACAGTACATCCACAGGGGTCTCTGACGATGGATGTCAAACAATGTCAAACATCAGTCTGGTCTTTCCATTCCCCACACAAAGCAGCTGCATAAGATTTAGGTTATATATGGTTATATATATATATATATGTAACCAAGTGTACGTATACATGTTCTGGGCCATGACCCTTTAATCTTTTCTTTCCAGTCCTTTTCCTTTTTGATTGGGTGGGTGTTTTATGGCCCCAATTATCTAAGGTGTTAAAAGTTGTGTGTTGGGCCGGCAGCATCCCTTTTCCCCCAGTGTCCCTGCAGAGGCAGGTTGTTTGTTTACTGTTGCGGCCAGTGTTCATCTCAGGGGAGAGCCTGTAAGTAGTTATTTTTCTATGGCTGGTTATTCTATTGTTTCTCATTGATGTAAATGATGTATGTTTATAATGTTACCATGTTCACAATGTGCCTTGATTTTGGTTCTTGAACATATGAGTAATTTCGGCGTCAGATTGCCGCCTGGTTGCAGCCGCCATGGCGTCAGTGTACATTGTTTGTGCGTTCAAATGTTAAGCTTTTATGCCACAAGATGATCAGTGCTTCCAACATGTATGCAGCTAACCCTGGTTAGCTGATATGTAGCTAGTATGTTATATGTTGCCATTGTTGGATGTTCATTTTGAGTGATGTTTTACTGGTGCAAAGTTATCCCTCTTAAAGTATGGATCCTTTGTCAGTGTGGCCTGTATGGCCAAGTCTTGGGCGCGCAGACTTTCACTCTGCTTAGCTTGTAAACCCTTTCCGGGTCTTTGTGCGTGTACCCGAACTGGCCGGTGATGCGCGTCAGTGGTGGCAATTAGGTCTTTGTCTCTGTTCACTAACCGAGCAGACAGGCGCAGCCAGAGCAGCACTTAGATTCTTGATGCGCTACCCGCATCAGTAAGACGCTTGACGTTGTTCACAGATATGCTCTGCTAGTCAGTAACAGTAACATGCTGTAACGCTTTGAGTAACGAGGCTGGAGCTGGTCAGTTTATGACCGACTTCCTCCCGCTCACAGCATGGTCCCAAATGCCACCTGTGTCACTGTCCGTCTCATTGTGTGCTGAAGTGGAACTGCTGTAACGATTATCTCACTCTTCCTGTTTAGTTAAGAATGAGCTTAGTAATCCGCATTCTTCACTGTTACTTTATTGTATACTATTATACTGGGAGTTCATCAGTTAACTGACTGGCCGTCTCTTGCATACTCACCGCAACTCTATGAGATACAGGTTTTAAGTGTAAGTCATGCACACGATTTATGTGCTTGATTATTATTCATTTTGTCATGTATTATAGTAACCTACAGGTAAACTACATGGTTACTGTAGTTATTAGATAATTGCTGTTGTTTAAATACTTTACATTGCTTTCATGTTCTAAATGTTTTGTTTGCTTGTGTCTTTTCCAAAACAGACACTGTTTCCTGGTTGGTTGGTGTACAAATAAAAGTTATGTTATAGTAACCTCTGACTTGCCGCTCTTCATCCATGCTTCCAACCTGCTTCCCTCAACTCCCCACCCCACTCCCCTATAAAACCTGGCGCTGCCCCCCCTACAGATCTACAAGCTCAGGAAAGCCCATGCGCACTCCCCTGTAAGCAGTCACTAGCTGTTGGCATTTCAACTTCTTTGCTTCCATGGAGTCTGCCCATCTGTGTGTTATTTGTTTTGAACTCACTAATTCAACATCTCCCCGGTGTCATGCTTTGAACTCACTAATTCAACATCTCCCCTGTGTCACGTTTTGAACTCACTCATTCAACATCTCATCTCCCCTGTGTCTTGTTTTTAACTCACTAATTCAACATCTCCCCTGTGTCTTGTTTTGAACTCACTAATTCAACATCTCATCTCCCCTGTGTCTTGTTTTGAACTCACTAATTCAACATCTCCCCTGTGTCGTGTTTTGAACTTACTTATTCAACATCTCCCCTGTGTCTGTATCCATCAGCTGCATGGTGCTGTTTGTAGTTTGTTTTGAACTCACTCATTCAACATCTCCCCTGTGTCTTTATCCATCAGCCTCACACCAGTCACAGTGTTGTTTGTTTGTAGTTTGTTTTGAAACTCACTCATTCAACATCTCCCCTGTGTCTTTATCCATCAACCTCACACTATTCACAGTGTTGTTTGTTTGTAGTTTGTTTTGAAACTCACTCATTCAACATCTCCCCTGTGTCTTTATCCATCAACCTCACAGTGTCGTCTTGACTGCTCACCAGGTTGCAGTGGCCATCTCGTGTGAAGGTCACACTTGTAACTGCCTCTGAAAGACCATTCTCCTCAATTGGTAGTGTGTTTCCCACAAGGAAAAATAAGTAATAAATATGGGGGGTTAAATTTCTTAAAATTATGAATCGTGTCAAGAAGCCAGGTAGATGAGAAACAGGTCAAAATACAAGCTCGACACCATCATTTCACAAAACAAAAGGTCTTTCTGATACAGTTACTGAGTTAGTGATAATATCCATGCAAGCATTAAGTGCGCACACACACACACATGTGTACACACACACACACTTCCGATTCACACCCATAATGTAATAGTGTATGTAAGGATGTATAGACGCAAACACACTCTCTCTCTCTCTCTCACACATGCACGCACGCACACACACACACACACACACACACACACACACACACACACACACACACACACACACACACACACACATACACACACACACACACACACACAGATATTCCTTTTCTCTGTTTTTCTCTCAGCTCTCACTTCCAATGAAGTCAGCAAAAAGTCTTCCCACTCGGAGGTCATAGCGCCGAGTTTGACCATCAGCAGACCCGGTCAGTATTTCATGGTCTGACACCTGCAGGCTGGTCACACTGTCTTTTGCCTCATCAAGAATCTGAAAGGTATGATGCCATACGACATTATGCTATTTTTTGGAAAAGAAATGTTCATAAATACATACGAAACTTTTGTTCTTGTTTTTACTTTTTTCTTCTTTCTTTCTCTTCTTTTTCACTGTGTGTGTGTGTGTGTGTGTGTGTGTGTGTGTGTGTGTGTGTGTGTTTGTGTGTGTGTGTGTGTGTGTGTGTGTGTATGTGTGTGTGTGTGTGTGTGTGTGTGTGTGTGTGTGTATTGTGTGTGTATGTGTGTGTGTGTGTATGTGCATGTATGCATGCATGAGTGCATGCTCAAAATTAGGCCATAATTGTCACAACAATATGGACGGAAGGAATGGCTAAGGGAAGCAACTTTTTGAACATAACAATGTAAAGACTATCCTGAGTGCATACACACAGTGACACACACAAACACACACAGGCACCCACACACAAAAGCATACTGACGATACAAAGCTTAATTTACACACAACTGTAACACACGAACACACACACACACAGGCACCCACACACAAAAGCATACTGACTATACAAAGCTTAATTTACACACAACTGTAACACACAAGTGATGTATGACGCAAGGCAGATTTATAGCATTGGCCATTGCACCATGAGTATCAACTGGAACAAGATTTGGTGTTATAGCTATAATAGTTGTTGCTGGATGGTGAAAGCTACACAGTTATCACAACAGCTATACATGTGTCTACAGCCATGGCCTGTTAGAAAAAATAAAGAAGAAAAGATGATTCAGAATTTACTGTACTTTTCTTGCATGCTTATCTCTCTTATCATAGAGTTGTAAAGTAAATTACTATGACTATAAAAGTATAAGGAAGAAGTAATTTTATTTTTAGTTAGCTTTGACTTTGTCCTGAGGGGTGTGATCTGTGTTTCAGTTATTAAGTTCCTGCTTTACAGTGACTCAGTTAGAAATTAGATGCAACAATTTAAACAGCAAAGCCTATTCTTAACTGGGCGAAGTGTCTGTTCACCAACATACTTCAGACAGTTCGATGAACTATGATTTGTTTCTTAACTTTTAGTTCGCCGAACATGGTTTGGACAGTTCGACAAACTCTACTTCGTTCTTAACTGGCTTATAATGAGATGCAAGCTTCAGCCTGAACTTGTGGCAGACGCACAGCAGACAGCATGATCTAAAATGTAGGTTAAAGTCAATATACTTTAATCATCCCTCACAGGGTAATTCAACTAACTACTGTGTCATTCTGGGTCCCAGAGACAAGGCTGCGCCTCCCAGTCCCACAAGTCAACAAATAAAAAAATCCCTCCGGAGCAAGTGAAGTATCTAGCAACACCATCATCCATTTTTATTTCTTCCTCACCCACAGGAGAGCTCTCTGCTCTCAGCCAATCAGAAATAAGGTTCATCGAACTGGGCAAATATTCCCAGAACATGTTGAGCAAAGCTTTTTGGATGCTGAATATAGCTACCTCACAGTTCAGCAAATACTCCAAACTATAGTTGAGAAGCAAAAGTTTGCCCAGTTAAGAACTATATTCGCCAAATACTCCCAACTATGCTTGCAAACAAATGTTCAGCCAATTAAGAACAGGCTTAACTGACACTGACTGTATAATTATTATTATTACTTACTTGAATTGGTGTATGACCACGACTGCGAGTGTCCCATATTCTGACTGTGCAGTCCAGAGACCCTGATAATATCACTGTAGATTCCTCGTTGAACTTTACACAGTTCACAGTGCCTGTAGTGTAAATAATGACAAAAATATTATTGTCCTGTTACTTAAAATTAAATATTACACATGCATCGAAAATATTCAATCACCAAATTATCTTGCATTATACAAAAATAATTCAAACAATGTAAAAGTAAGTTAATGTGCCTACATCAGTGATTGCACTAGACAATTTTCAAACCAGTGTGACATCTATAAGGAGTTAAAAGTGGTTCACAAAAACTGGTCAGTCATTGTCATGCCAAGTCAGATACATGGGTGTCCATTACTACTATTACAGTTAACAGTACTAGACCTCTGCTAGCAAGCACCCTATTCCCTTCCACATCTAGAACACACACACACACACACACACACACACACACACACACACACACACACACACACACACACACACACATGTAAACACACAAACATCTGACCAACTGCTGATTCTTTTTTCAATGTAACTTGTAAGCTGATATTAACTGGTAAAATGTGTGTGTGCCACTGTGTGTGTGTGTGTGTGTGTGTGTGTGTGTGTGTGTGTGTGTGTGTGTGTGTGTGTGTGTGTAAACATACATGTATGCATTAAGTTTAATATAAATTATATATGTGTTTAGTATTATTATATGAAAGTAATTTAAACAATGGTCATACACATGTAGGTCACATGTTTGCAGTTACATGCAATGTACAGAGCTCAGTCTGAACTGGTGAATATTATCACAGACTGACAGAGCCACCTGCACTCAAACAGCATCGTGTGTCTGTGTCTGCATCACAGTGCTTTTCCCTGACCTGCATGATCCCTGTACTTGCGAAGCGCCTGACCAGAGGCAACATCAAAGAGCACCACTGTCTTGTCAATGCTGCCAGAACAGATCTGGGAGTTGTCCCCAGAGCCCTGGGCATCCAACACTTCATGTCCATGGCCAGTGTAGGTCTTCAGGAACAGTTCACGGTGAGGGTTCCATAGCTTCACAGACTTGTCACTGCCACAGGTCAGGCAGTAGCGACTGTCAGCTACCAAAAAGACATGAGAGCATACCATTACATATTATATATATAATATGACTTCTAAATCAGTAAAAGGACTATTCTCTGAGCTAGGGTAATCCATGGAATGCTATAATTATAACAGAAAAACTCATGAATGATGTCACAATAACTGAATCACATTAGTGGGCCATACTTGACATGTATGTGAGTTACACAGTATTAGTATTACAAATATTTACTAAGTAAAAGTAAAACTTAATGTGTTTTTATAACCTGACATAGTGACAGACCAAATACATGCAAATAAGTCCTTTAGTTTAATAATAACAAGATTGGGAGCAAAACAACAAAAAAAGGGATGCAGTCCAGTTATTCCCAGCTTCTGTATCTATTTCACTATCTCAGTACCTTTAGCTCTGTAAATTTTACTAAATTTAAAATTAGTAATTAAATATAATAAATATTTATAAAATTTATATAATTCTAAAAGCAAATCATTACCACTCAGACGAACAGCTCTGACAGCCTGCTGCTTGCAGTCGAAAACGGATTCTTTGCCATCTGGCAGGTTAAACTTTCTGTTGTTATTCATGAATGTGTACTACAGTATTAGTATTATTCTGTAATACTCATGACCGACGCCCGAACCGAGTTTCTGAATGACTGCTTGCGTTCTGAATGACTGCTTGCGTTCAGGCATTACCTCCCTTGGTTCGGAAAATGCGTGTTTTATTTTCGTACTAAAGGAAAATTTCCAAAATATCTGGTCAGTCACTCAGTTTAAGCATACTACAATAATCCATGACTAACAAAATGTTTTCGATTGACGGCTTGTTGATTAGTTTGAAATTTTAATTTCCTGGTTCCTTCTTTTTTTCTTTCATTATTGGTTTGCGAAACTAAATATAGTATCCATTCTTAGTGGACACCTTTTTCAAGCATCAAAATGTCGTCGTCCGACTTTTACCTCCGGTACTACGTTGGTCACAAGGGAAAGTTTGGACACGAGTTTTTAGAATTCGAATTCCGGCCTGATGGTGAGTTCCAAGCCGACCCTGGTTCGTGTCAGAGCAAATAGCCGTATGGGTTTTTGTTGTCAATCAACGTGGTTTCTACGTCTGCCTCCTCGCCTCTCTAGTGTAGTCTCTCGCCTTCAGTGCTTGCTTGCCTCACTCCTCATCTCTTTTCTTTGTGTTTTTGTTCTTAGTGCAAATAGATCAGTCTGCTCTCTCTCAAAGTAAACTGTAAACACCACTTTGGAATCCCTCAGTCAAGTAGCTAAGTTTGATCTTGACACAGTATATGTCTGGTTAATTGTATCTAATTAACTCCCTTGTGTTGATAAAACTTGATTCTGCGTGAGTGCTCTGGGCCTCATTGTGTTTCAGGTTGCACTCTATAGGCTATAAGATGTCCATTATTAATATTCATTATTAACTATTCTTTTCTCTTTTTATCCTAGTGCATATCCCATGGTATGCCACCGTGGAGCCGGCTTCTCCCGCCGGGGGTGTTTAAAGTAAAACCAAGCTGCTCCACCCCTTTCACTTTTTTCTTACATCTAGTGTCTGTCTACCAGCCCTTTCAACTATATTTAATTCCAAAAACTCTCCACAATACCTCCATTTTTAGCTCCGTTCTTAATCTTACACCTTATTTCTACCTAACCAGCCATTCCTGTATTTATCCACAACACAGCTCTTCTTTAAATATAATTCTTCTTACTCTCTGCGGTCACCTTCAGACCCAGTGTGTTTGCCATGTGCTGCATCCCGTGTTTGGGGAGGATGGGATCCTGGTGGCCGAGGTTTCCTGTGGGGTCCAACACACATCTTCAGCCCAGACTTCCCCTAGTCCTAGAGGGTGGTTCACCACTGGTTGGGTTGGCCCAACCCAGTCAATCAGCTGGTCATGCTTTGCCCTAATTTTGATTAGAAGGCAGCAGCTCAGGGTCAGTCAGGGGATGGAAGTAAACTTTGTTCTGTTTTTATCACCTGAGTATATTGCGTTTTGAGCCCTAGTGCGCACTTGCTGGAATGCCGCTTGTGTGCATCCCCATGTTGGACTCAGTGGCAGGTGGGGACAAAATGTAATGAATCATTAAGAAACATAATATGGCACCACAAACAAAAACAAAAGATTACGGGACAGCGACCAAGATTCGGACATGGACTCGGATAACGAACGCTCCTACAACCCCTGTAACAATTGGCCACGGTTTCTGGTCATGGAGTCGTCAAGTGATGACCTCCCACTGAGTAAACTGTCACCTTTTGCTGTCCAGAAGGGTTTCCAGGTGGTGGCTGGAACCCTCAAAAGCATTAAAAGGTTGAGGGATGGATCTTTCCTGGTGGAGTGCGCTAGGAAATCACAGGTGATGGGTCTTCTCAAGACCGCTCAATTTGTTGATAGACCAGTACATGTCTCCATTCACAAAGCGTTGAACTTGTCATGAGGCATCATCCGCTGCCGTGAGCTGTCCAGCATGATGGAGATGGAAATCAGGATGGAACTGCAGGAATAGGGTGTAGTTGAGGTCCACAGGGTGACGGTGAAGAAGGATACTGAAAAGGTCCCCACCAACACCCTGTTTCTGACCTTCAACACTCCAGACCTCCCAAAAGAGATCATGGTCAGCTATCTAAAGGTAAAGGTGGCCTTGTTTGTTCCCAACCCTATGCATTGCTTCAACTGCAACAAGTTTGGCCACATGAGCCAGTGTTGCAAGGTTGCTGTGAAGTGTACAGGTTGTGGAAAAGATAAGCATGAAGGTCAGTGTGAGGGACCCAAGCTGTGCTCTAATTGCAATGGTCCCTACGCTTCATCAGCTAAAGATTGCCCAGTCTGGCAGGAGGAGAAGGAGATTCAACATGTCCGCGTTGAGAAACACGTCATTTCCGGAAGCCAGACAGTTGGTTGAAGCCAAGATGCCAACTATGATCACTGGAGGTAAGACCTACGCCGCTGCCACTTCCACCAGAAGAGGGTCCAAATCTGTTCAGTGTCAAACCTCATTAACCTGGGTGTTTTCAGAATGTCCACTTAGGATGACTTATTCTAACATGCATTCTTCTGGCAGACCCAGATCAGTATCGACCGGCACTCAGGCTTCCTCCGAGAAGTCGAGGTGAGTATCGGCTGATGCCCGGGTTCTGTGTGAGTCCGCCAAGTGTTCTTCATAGACGGATAGGGGTTCAGCTGACCCCCCCAAAACGGCCTCTAGGGGTTCTGCCAATCCCCACAAAATGGCATCTAAGGGTTCTGCGACTCCCTCCAAAAGCACACCTAAGGGTTCAGCAGGTCCCTTAAAAACCGCAGCCTCAAAAGATGATTCATCATCTTTGAGGTGCTCACCTACTATTACTAAGGTGAGGGTGGATGGGGTCCTGGTGGACATCGAGGGGTTTTCACACCCCAGGTGCTCCACTCCTTCCAGCAGGCCCCAGGTGCCACCCAAGCCAAATGTGGCAGACAGGCAGAGCAAGGCGGAGAGGAACCTAGCTCTCTCCAACCAATACTCTGCCCTGTCAGATGATGAAATGGAATCGTCATCAATTCTTTAAAGATGAAATAATGGTTTATTACATTATTCTGTGATTTTTAAGAAGTTTTTAAGTTAACTTTGAAGAAATAAATCCACTCACAAGATGATACAAAGGAGCTATTATTGAAGTGCAGGAAACCTGTTTTTCTGCATAACCCTCTTGCTGTTTTTATCTAGTCATTTTTATGCAGATAGTCCATTCTATCGTGACTTTTTCCAAAAACCTTGCAAATTTTTGTTGGGAGTTAGGCCTTTTGATATGGCTCCTGTTGAGCAGCTAGGAGATGTAGGTGGTATACATGTGCAGTTCTGTGCCATATATGGCACTGGTATTTGCCATTAATATAAAAATAAAAATAAATTATTATTATATTCATCCATTCCTTTTTTATACTTTTCTTTAACCTGGTGTCGATAAATTAGACAGAATGGTCGACGATATCAGCATGTCCTAGCCTTATGTGTTCTCTAAACAGGGGTAATATTGAAGGGACTAACGGTTTGAAAATTGATGTCTGATTTTTAATTTTATACATGGATTACTGTTTTACGTTTGCGAAGTGATTGGTTTTCTAGACTGACTGAAAGCATATATTATATATTTGAGAAAAGGTTTCCAGTTTGTGTTTTACCCACTTTTTACGGATGTTTTTTAAAAATCTGAAGTTTTTAACATGGACATATTTTTAACAGATGTGTATTGACAAAATATGTAGTGCCCTGAGATAACCGTAATGGTTGACTGGGCATAAAACACCAAATTACTTACTTACTTACTTTACTGCCATGGTACACCTTAAGTAAACATGCAGGCACCTTAAGTATGTGGCTTTGCATGAAGTGACATGGTGCATGATTGTATGGTGTACACAGAATGCGCCGAGGTGGCAGCAGTCTCAAAGGGCACCAGCCATGGCAGCACTGTAAGTACACCACTTCAGTGGATATTCAAAAACGCACTTGACTATAAAAAAGCTATTCACTCATGTAGAATCACATGCGAGCACAGTGACTCTGCTCGAGAGTGGAGAATATAGCCATACAAAAGTGATCAACAACAACACCTTTTTTACACCTGACTATTGTGTCTCACTCTCAGGATTTTTATTTCAGGAAAATTGAGGTATGCCAACAACTCCAATTACAAGAATGACACCATGATCAGGAAAGAGGTGTGTTTGTTTTTAAATCACTAAATGTAGTTACAGCATTTGATGTTAGAATTGTTACAATGGCCATTCATTTTTACTTTGACTGTTTTAGTAATTTAGTACATTTTACCATTCTAAATCTTGTGGTTCTAGTTTATCTATGACTGACGATTTACTTCTATACTTAATACATCAGTTTGTTGTGTCATTTTAGTGATGTTTGTTCCAACTTTCATTTCCAGAGAATGATGTTAGAATTGTTACTGTTAGTGTGTAATGTTATTCCAGTAAGTATAGAGATATATAATACTTTATCAAAAATAATGCAGCAGGTGGGAGTAAAAAACTAAAATCATTGGATCATATTTTAACAACTGAAGTTTAAAAAAAAAAAAAACTTCAATTTCTAAATTTGGACTTTGACTATCAGAAGCACTGGCAAATGGCATTGGGCAGTGTTTCCCACTGATGCACAAAATATCTTACCGATACACTAAATCAGTAATCGATAAAGCTTATTTAAATAAATAATAAAATATATGTAGTTTATTATGCTAGTGATATAATTATGAGTAAAATAATGTTGCTAACTAGCACAATGCTCACTAATGGCAGCATTCATGCTTGTCAGTGTGTTAATGTTAGTCCTTTGTTTATCACCAATGACTTAAGACTGTTAAAACTATAACTGTATAAGAGTAATCTGTAATGAATCATTGTGTGTCACTGTCAATGCCAGGCATATGTGCACAAGTCTGTGATGGAGGAGCTGAAGAGGCTGATCGAAGACTCCGAGGTCATGCAGGAAGATGATGCTCTTTGGCCCGCACCTGACCGAGTTGGCAGACAGGTTAGTGTTAACAGTGCAATTTCAGTGAGCCACACACTCATGAAAATCTTAAGCCACTAGTTTCAGGTCCCACCGGTGAAAGCCTGACGACAGAATCCTAGTATTCTGGCATGTTACAAAGTGGGTTTCAGACTGTTCATCCAAGCCTCATGACTGACTCAAGCCTTTGCAATTCATGCTAAAATTGCAGCATTTATTTTTTTGTTTCAGTGTTAATTACTATTGATCTATCTGTGTGCGTTGTCATTTGGGTTTTCTACCATAATATTAATACTTAGTACATGTTGACTACTAGTTTTTCACTCTGATGTACCACCATGATTTAACTTATTAACTGCCATGGCTGACTGGGCATTTAAAAACAATTATTTATCTGCAGAAGATTTCGGAGAGTGTGATTTAAAATAGTGTTGTTTGTCTTGAGGTGAACTGTACAATGACATAAGGACAGAAGTTAAATTGAAAGTCCAAGAACCAACTAACAGTATGATAAATGAGTGTGACAGAAAGGGAAACTGAAATGCTTTAGAAATAAAAATAGGGTACCTTTGACTGACAGAATTTGAAGTCAATATTTTTAAAAATTAACGTTGCTTTTTGCTTTATTTCAGGAACTGGAAATTGTGATTGGAGATGAGCATATTTCTTTCACTACCTCAAAGATTGGTTCCCTCGTTGATGTCAATCAGAGCAAGTAAGTTCCGATTTGGTGAATAAGCGGCCTGACCCAGTGAGTGCATATTATGTATTATGGAAAGTTTAATTACAAAAGAGTATTTTTTTTAAAGGTAATTTATACATATAAAGATTCATTATCTGCTACTGTTCTAAAAAGCAGAATCAAAAAGAACAGCCAAATTATTATAATAATTCATCAAATGATCTGTGTATTTCTGCCATCTGATGTATGTTGCACACCTGAATAATTTGCAATATGCAACCAGTAATGAAATATATTGATGATTCATTTGAGTCCGTTCAGAGCTCAGGAGCTGTGTGAAAGTCGAGGTGGCCGTCCTGGGCTCCCGTCCCTAATAAGCCTATGGTTTCTGTGGACATAAAGCAACACATTATCATATCATTTGAGTCAGAGTTCAGGAGCTGTGTGAAGGTTGAGGTGGCCGTCCTGGGCTCTCCATCTGTGGACATAAAGCAACATTGAACCATGCTTACGCACTGGTCACAGTTTGCCCCTAAGATGACAACCTGACATCCAAGGACATTAAGCTCTACATCGTCGTCATCACCATTTGAGTGTTTCATTATCATTAACAGTAACATGCTGAAGGTTTGGGTTGGTTGAATTTGTTTAACACTGACTTGTCTTTGAAGAGGTCCTGGCGGGGGTGGGAGAAGGGGTAGACAATGCCTAACATTACACTGTCACCACCAGAATTGCTCCTGCATTAAGATGGGCAGCAGTGAGAGGCATTTTAATGTTTCATTAATTGTGATCGGTGCAGTCAAAGACAAGTGTCCACAGACCACAACTTTTGAGGAATCAAACCAAGGTCTTTCTGCTTACCAGCTAATGTTGTACCACTTGGCCAAACCAGTTCACATAACATGCTGAAGAACACAATTTCACCCTTACATAAACTACATGGTTAGGTATTAAAAGCAAATTTATCTATAGATCCGGCTAGCTATCAGAGCTCTATATGGCTGGGATTATTATTATAAAGAAAAATATTTGCTTGACTTTGATTTCAGAGACCCCGAAGGCCTTCGGACCTTTTACTACTTGGTTCAGGACCTGAAATGTCTGGTGTTCTCACTGATAGGACTGCACTTCAAGATCAAACCCATCTGAAGAGGAGACTTTTCTGCAGCTGCTTGTGTACATGCATCTCATGTTGTGTTCATTGACATTTTCTTTCATAGTCTGATGTGTCACAATAAAAATAAAAATAAATCACATTTTTTTTAATGTAGATCTATGGTACTCTGTGTGTGTGTGTGTAGAGTGGTGTGAGTGTGTGTTCCTTTTAAAGTTTTATGTGTACCAAAGTTTTATGTGTTGGAAACTCCTCTTGAAAGACAAAGGTTAAGCACAATCAAGTGTAGTCACCACATGGATGGGTAAGTAGACTACAAAAGTCCTTTGGATGAGACAATAAACTTCAAACCTGAGGAGCTGTGTGAAAGTCAAGGTCGCCATCCTGGGCTCCCCACCTTTCTGTGGACATAAAGCAACATTGAACTTGAACCATAAACTTGGACATGATCCGCCTTGTGTACGCACACATGCAGAAAGATCACATACCGCCAACGAAGTTCATGTAAGAGTTTGGTGGATTATGAATAACCCAGCATGTGCTGAAAGTGTCGGTCTTCAAAGCGTTGTAGTTGAACACTGTACAGAATGTGAGCATGTACATACACTTACAAACGCATGCACTACACAAACTGTACACCTGACAATGATTTTGCATTCCATGATTGTTCCCACAGTAAGATGGCTCGGTCACACCGCTGCCCACTGTAAGACTGTACAGTGGCGACAGGCTCTGTTTACACAAGTCTTGGTTTCACTTTCAGCAAAGATTATGAATACATATATTGCAATGATTATATTTTATAAATACATATAATTATTTGTAATCTGGTTTCACACATTTCTATCTCCCTCCAAAATGGCTCCCGGAAACCGAAGCTTGATGTCTTGTGCCAGTCTGATGAAGGCTCCCGGAAACCAAATCTTGATGTCATAGCTACCAGTAAGTGGCTGCCGGAAACCGAAGCTTGGTGTCTGGCTACCAGTCTGTGGCTGCCGGAAACCGAAGCTTGGTGTCTGGCTACCAGCCGGATGGATGTCTGTCACCGCCTTTCCCTATACCTAGACACTAGACAGCGACAACTCCCAGCCAAAGCCACACATCAGGGATCCAAAAGAGCTGTTTGCTTCCGTCGACAGGTCCGTGCCTCATGAATCTGCTTTGGGCGCATATATAGAAATAATGTCTGTTTTGGGAACACGCACATGCACAGCTACATCTGTTTTTGTAATCCTTCAAATCAGGCATTACCTGCAAAACAATTATCAAGAAAATGACTGAAAACTGAGAAGTACTTTCGGACGGTTACTTCGGGCATTTATAGACCTCGTTCACAAAAGTAACTTCCGGAAATGCCTGACCCATTGCACGCTCGATCAAGGTTTTGATTCCTGTTCCGGCGAGGTCAGACAACGAACCATTGTCGGCGGCACAGTAATGAAAAAGCAGCGCCAGGTGCCGATGATAAATGGTCGACGTCATCACTTTTTATCATCCCGACTTCTTGGGCTTAAACGGACATTTAGTCTATTTTTGATTCAAAACTATATGTAGTTGTTGGGGGGGGGGGGGGGGGGGAGAGAGAAGCCATAAAACTTGTCCCATTTATAACAATTAAGAAAAATCAAACAGTAACATGAATTGTAAACTTATTTACCCCTTTTAATTCGCTTGTGCATTGCAGTTTGAAACAAAAACGAAATAAAATAAAAAAATAAAAAAAATAACTGAAGACAGAAAATACAGATTTTGATTTTTTTCTTCTTCGTTTCTTTTGTTGTCCTGAGGTGACCCTCTGCGGTTGACAAGACGATAAAATCCAACAACTAGCGAGTAACGTTTTGTCAGCGTGTTTTGTTGTTGTTGCCGTTGTTGTTTTGGGGAGAATGGGGGTATCAGTCTCCAAAACTCGGCACACAAGGGGCCGTAATATCTGCATCCGCGATACCTCAGTACATCATCGTAGGCTACAGAATACTGAGTCTTTATAGTCTATGTGAGTGGACACAAAAATGTGCCTATAGACTGCATAGAATTACAACATAATAAATGTATCTTATTTATAATGCGCCCAGTTCTACATAATACATAAATATTCACGCTGTAGTAAAACAAAGTTTCAATCAGTCATTCTCACACACCAGCTGCTCATTATTGCTCCTCAAAAGTGCAGCTGTTCCTCGAAAGGGCTCATTGCTCCTCGAAAGTGAAAAGCAAGGACTGATTTACACAAGAGTTCAGGAGCTGTGTGAAAGTCGAGGTGGCCGTCCTGGGCTCCCGTCCCTAATAAGCCTACGGTTTCTGTGGACGTAAAGCAATGCTCAACCCACACCGTAAACATTATGGAACATTATGATCTTTTCAGTTCTGGAAAAGCACTCGCCTGCTTCGGTAAACACTCAGTAGCTAATACAGTGTTGTTGACTCATGTTCGCTTTCATTTACTTGTTTCAATGCTTTCAAACCATTTATGAGGTGTCCTACTCTGAATCGGCCATGAACTATTTCTTCCCAAGGCAAAGCTCTGGAGCTTTAGACCTCAGAAGCTGTGTGACAATCAACTGAGGTGGTCGCCCTGGGCTCCCGTCCCTAATAAGCCTATGGTTTCTGTGGACGTAAAGCAACACTTCAACCAACATCAGGAGCTGTGTGAGAGTGGATGAGGCCGTCCCTAATGGTCAGTGTGGGCTCTGTGGACGCAAAGTAACGTTGCCCTTGAACTGTTCCAAAGGAATAATTTGCTGGTGAGGTCAGCAAGCCGAATGACCGAGATCGAAAGTGAGACTCAGGACTGTGTAGGCTACACTGAGTGCACTCGCTTTCGATCTCGTGACCTATAACTGGATATCTCGCAATGGTCGAGTTAGAATACCCCCCCCCCCCCCCCCCCGACTCAGATCAGTTGTCATATCGGAGTTAAAATCCCCCCACCCCCAATCAGTTGTCATATCGGACCTGACGCATGCACGTGTGGAGTGTTTCACAGTTTTCTTTTGGGGACAGTCTTTGTACACACACTAGACATCGATTCAAAATTCAAGATTACTTTATTATCTCATGAGAGAAATTAAAACCTGGCTGAACATTAACCACATCACAGTACACAATAAAACATTTTGTATATTTTAAAATTCAAAGAACAGTTATTAAAATTACAAAAGTTACATATTACACAAACTAATAATTTACGTAATTTACACACACACTGACACGAGTTCCCTAGCTTGAGCGGGGAGAACAGGAAGTGAGAGGCGGGAGATAGATGCCCTTTATTTCTTCTTCTTACAGTTTGTCCCTAATATGTCAACCCGACGACATCCGAGGACATGAAGCCCCACATCATCATCATCATCTTCTTCTTCTTTTTTCTTCTTTTTTTTCTTTTTAAGTTTAATTTCGGTAGTAACGGAAGAAGGGACTGGTTGGAGACAACGACAGGTGTCTTGTCTCAGCCGTGATGCACGCACAAGACGGTTAATGGTCCTGAAAGTTGAATGCTCATTCTGCACGAGGAACACGACCCCAAAGCGGCGGGCAGCCGTTAGGCCAGCTGTGATACTTCACAGTTTTCACACAACAGTCGAGCCACAGAGTCCCTCTAACCGTCAATGTTGCAAAAAGGATTCTACTCAAAATTGAATCAACGGAGCATTGTCATAGCCAAATCGTCGTTTCGATTGTTTGGTTTCATCTGTTGTTCTTTTTGATCTGTTGTTCTTAACTGAATCAACGGAACATTGTCATAGCCAAATCGTCGTTTTGAGTTTTTGGTTTGATCTGTTGTTGGTAATTGAATCAACTGAGCATTGTCATAGCAAAATCCTCGTTTTGATTTTTTGGTTTGATATGTTGTTCTTAACTGAATCAACGGAACATTGTCATAGCAACATCCTCGTCTTGAGTTTTTGGTATGATCTGTTGTTGGTAATTGAATCAACAGGAGATCTTCGTTTTGTGTTTTTGGTTTGATGTGTCATAGCGAAATCCTCGTTTTGAGTTTTGGGTTTGGAATGTTGTTCTTAACTGAATCAGCGGAACATTGTCATAGCGACATCCTTGTTTTGAGTTTTTTGGTTTGATCTGTTGTTGGTAGTTGAATCAACGGACCATTGTCATAGCCAAATCGTCGTTTTGTGTTTTTGGTTTGGTCTGTTCTTTTTTTTAACCTGTTGAAAAAAAGAATGAAAAAAAAAAGAAGGCCGACCTTTTCAGACAGAACACGTTCAGAGAAGGTTCTATCTCCTTTAAAGGAAAAAGTCCAAGGTTAGGGGTGATTTTTGACACGATTTCCGTTAAAGTTCGCTGAGAACGATGATGCAGGTGAAACTGTGATCTGAGGGTTATAAATGCACGAAAAAAAAAAGGCATTTTCTGTCGTACCTAAAGCGTCGCCATGACGCCCAAATCACGTGACCATATGCCTACTACGTCACTCTGGGGGGTCGTTGCAAAATGGCCAACTCGAGCTCCGAAGACGAAACTGACACTTTGCCCGAGAGACCAGTTCTCCCACGTGCAGTTTTAAGTCAGCCACACCCGTGACAGCGTGTGCGTGCCGCTCCCGCCGATTTTCCGTGTCTTGCGCACCTATACCAGGCCACACTTTCGTTGCCACAGATGAGCCTTGTTGCACGTGTTTCTTGGATTCATTTTGCGACGACTGCGTGTCATCTCGCTGGGTAGCCTACTTTTGCAGATTTGCAGATAAGACATTTGGATTTAATTCTGAGATGGGTTTTTGTTTAAGTTTTTCTGCTTTATTGATTGACTCAACATTTGTTTTATTTTATTTCTTATTGATGTGTGTGTGTGTGTGTGTGTGTGTGTGTGTGTGTGTGATCTTTTTTGGGGGGTTGGGATGGGGGTTTTTTTGTGAGTGTGTGTGTGTGTGTGTGTGTGTGTGTGTGTGTGTGTGTGTGTGTGTGTGTGTGTGTGTGAGTGTGTGTGTGTGTGTGTGTGTGAGTGTGTGTGTGTTGTGTTGTGCTTTTTGTAGTACATGCATGATGGAGAATCACAAAATGGCAGCCGCAACCAAAAAAAAAAAAAGAAGAAGAAAAAAAAGGCATTATCAGGGCGTATTACATAATTATCGCGAACCGCGGTCGTTCGCTGTACGCCCTAATTGTTCTGACATGGCAGTTTTACAGGGACGTGGAATAATTATGTGTCTCGCATTTCACGTCGTCTTCGGGGATGCCTGCAGCTTTCCGCTTCGTCTCGTAGCTAGGCGATTTATGTTTAATTCGCTCTTTGCCGACCAAGGTTGATGAACATCCTCTGCCCGAATTCAAATTGAGAGTTTTCCCATACACTTAGACCGGTTGTC
>OY757545.1:16120364-16137864 GCA_963584105.1 Alviniconcha strummeri
GTGTGTGGTGTGGTGTGTGTGCGTGCGTGCGTGTGTGCCTGCGTGAGGTATGTATGCACGTGTGTGCGCGCGCGCGTGTGTGTGTGTGTGTGTGTGTGTGTGTGTGTGTGTATGTATGTCTGTATACGTGTATGTGTGTGTAGCGGGGGAGGAGGGAGGGAGTGCGCGTGCTCGTGTGTGTGTGCGTGCGTGTGTACGTGCGCGCGAGACCTCACAAACCCTTCACGGATCTTCCCTCACCTCACCTCACAACTTCATAATTACAATCCATCCTTCAGGAACATCCTCGTCACGCTCAGCGCGCACCACCCCCACCCCCGCCCCTACCCCTACCGCCCCAGCTCCCCCCATCATCGTAGCAGACGCCAACGCCCCGCCTTCCGCCAGCGCGGCCCTAGCCTCCACCACACCCACGACCTTCAGCAGACAGCAGCAACGGTTTCGCCGGGCCACAGTGCACAGCGCGGTGCTGGCCGCCTGGTTCTTCCTGGCCTACGCTCCCTTCGGCTTCTACTACCTCTGGCTGCTCCTGTCCGGGGTTGACCGCAAGGAGGAGGCCAAGACGAGCCGGATAACCGTCCTGTCCTCCTTCCCGCTCGCCAACAGCCTCGTGGACCCGCTGCTCATCATCTGGCGGCTCTTCGACTTCCAGGCGTTCTGCGAATGGTTCCGACGGCGGGACTTGGTCCAGGCAGCGGCTCGCTTCGTTTCCGTGCTCCACCGCCGAGTCAGACGGAGCGTGGTTTTGTGCTGGCGGGCAACGACACAGTCGTGTTGTCGGAGTATCCGGAGGATGTGGAGCAGGAGGAGGAGGAAGGGATGTTGGGGGAGGAGGAACAAGGTGGGTGACGCTCATCAGCCGGGATGGAAGCAGGGGGAAGAAGAGGAGGAGGAGGAGCAAGGAAAAGAGGAATGGAGGGAGGAAAGGAAGGAGCAAAGGGAGGAAGGTATAAGAGCGGTGGTCGTGGGGACTGGTCCCAGCTCTTCTCGCCAGATTCACGTGCGGGAAGCTCCGCCGAAGAAGCGAGTGAGCTCCACACCCTCGTCAAGGAGCTCAGCCTACCTCTTTGTGGTTCCAGGTGTCCACAGCAGCCACATGTCCGCCATCGCCGAGCAAAACGAGGACTGACAATTATATATGTATACACACCACATGTGCAGGCGTGTAGATTTCGTCCGTGTTCCGTCAGCTAGGTTCAGCACAGGCCGATGGCGTCCCGCGGTGCAAGACTCTCTCTTCTCTCACACACACTCTCTCTCTCTCTCACACAACACACACTCTCTCTCTCTCACACACACACACACATTCTCTCTCTCACACACACACTCTCTAACACACACACACATAACACACTCTCTCTCACACACACACACTCTCTCTCTCTCACACACACATAACATACTCTCTCTCTCTCACACACACACTCTCTCTCTCACACACACACATAACACACTCTCTCTCACACACACAAACACACTCTCTCTCTCTCACACACACACACATAACACTCTCTCTCTCACACACACACACAGATGCGCCTGTTGTGAGGAGAATGCCCTAGGGTCCCAAAGTCAATGGACAATGTTTCAAATGGGGATGTTGTAAGAATGCATGGATCTCACACGTGAATGGACACACATTACCAGGATGTGCTATTAATGCACGGAGCTCCCTACACCAAGCGACAGATGTTGTTTTCTAATAATGCATGGATCTCGCACGTTAACAGACATTAACTGGGTGTGCATGGATCTACCTACACCAAGACGTTGTTTTCTAACAATGCATGGATGTCCCAAAGCGAACAGACATTTTACTGATATGTCTCTGAGCGTGCGTGTGTGTATGTATATATATATATATACACATACATACACACACACGCACGCTCAGAGACACATCTGCAGAGTATACAAAGAACGATGACTCTCCCCACACTGAAGCACAGACATTATGTTCTAGTAATGCGTGTGTGTGTGCATGTGTGCTTGCGCCTGTGTATGTGTGGAATCTGTATGTGTTTACGTGTGCGTGTTTGTATGGCTCTGTGTGTTGTGCTTTTCCGGCTTGTGTATGTGTCGTTGCTTGTGTGTGTGTTGTGCTTGGGGGCTACCTATATATGATGTGTGTGTGTGTGTGTGTGTGTGTGTGTGTGTGTGTGTGTGTGTGTGTGTGTGTGTGTGTATGAGAGACAATTGTGAAATAAAGAGGGAGGCAACTTGCCCTCAACGTCGTGACAAGTAAATGTGCAATGCAGCAGTTGCATCCCTTGGCACGATGACTTTCACTTCATAACAAAACCTCGAAAACAGAACACCTAAGCTGCAAACAAGAACAATCCTAACACTAAAAAAGAAAGTCTCAAACATAGATTTCAAGGACAAGATGAACCGTAATTAAAAATAATAATCATGAAACAAAACTAATAAAAATGATGGCCAGGATCATGTAATTGTTCTAGTGATACTGCCTGATTGATAAAGGCCATGTCGTTGTTCGGTGACTTGGAAGCAAGAAGAGGGAGCGCAGCTTCTAACAACTTACAAGCTAGTAAACTCTGTTATTAAAACTTCTTTTTACTCTGCTGTCCATTTTCCGCCCCCCCCCCGACTATTTAGTGTGAGTGTGTGTGCGCGTGAGTGTGCCTGTGTGTGTGTGTAAGTTTTTAAATGCTGCTTACTTATTGATACATCCTCTGTGAGCACCTTAGTGAAAACCTTTAACTCAAGTTTTTATGGTTTTCACATGTGTGTGTGTGTCTGCCTCTGTGTGTGTGTGTGTGTGTGTGTGCATGCATGTGTGTGTGTGTGTACACCTGTGTATGTGTGTGCCTCTGTGTGTGTGTGTGTGTGTGTGTGTGTGTGTGTGTGTGTGTGTGTGTGTGTGTGTGTGTGTGTGTAAGCTTTTAAATGCTGCTTACTTATACATACATCTTTTGTGAGCACCTCAGCTTTAGATAATACCACCACCGGAAGAAGAAGAAAATCCCATCAAAACTTCAGCAGAAAACCTTGCAAGTTTAGACATTTTGTTTACCATGGCAAGTTTGCAAAGAATCAAAACAAATATTATACAGAATTTTTAGCTAGCATTTACAGACAAGTACGTTACGGTAAGGAACACAGCTAACTTTTCACAGCAAACAAAACTTTCAGCCTCTGTCATGCTGCCAGCAGAGGCCAACGGTATTCAGGTCACAATAATGCTAATAAAGCAAGTTTCATTTCAAATTTGGAGCAGTAATTTGACTTTTCACATATGCTTCACATTGAACATATGTCAAAACCAAGCTCAAAACTTGTTAAGTCATCACTTCAAAGAGGTGTGGAGGGTGGGGGTGGGGGGGTGGGGGGGGTGGTGACACAAACCTCAGCTGTTATTCACAGAAGACAGATGTTACTGTTATCATTTTTTTGCAACACTCAACCAATATCAGGAGCTGTGTGAGAGTTGATATGGCCGCATGGGCTCCCTGGCCGCCCCTAATATCATTGTGGTCTCTGTGGACGTAAAGCAACGTTGCCCTTGAACTGTTCCCAAAGAATATTCATGGTGAGGTCAGCAAGCAGAATGACCGAGATCGAAAGCGAGGCTTGGGATTGTGTAGGCGACAGTGCAAATGAAAATTTTTGAACACGCCATCACCATTTTTGCATACCATGGCATCGCTTTCAATCTTGTGACCTATAACTGGATAGGTCACAACAGTCAAGTTAGAACACACACACACATATATTATATATACCACTCCATCAGTTGTCACATTGGACCTGACACATACACGTGTGGAGTGTTTCACAGTTTTCTTTTGTGGTCAATCTTCATACACACACTAGGGAGGGGATTTCAAAATTACTTTATTATCTCATCAGAGAAATTAAAACCTGGCTGAACATTAACCACATCACAGTACACAATAAAACATTTTGTATATTTTAAAATTCAAAGAACACACACACACACACACACGCACACGCTCTGATGTTTGAACGGATTTATCTGTTCAGGAATGCAATTGACTGCAGAACAACAGCAAAAGGTGGGGATTGGGGTGGGGTGGGGGTGGGGGAGGGGACACTTCGCACTAAATGTTCCATACAAAAATGGGGGTTCATGACAGAGAGAGACAGAGACAGAGAGAGACAGACAGAAAGGCAGAGACTGAGGAAGGGAGGAATCTGAACACCATGGAGTATTTTTAAGCATCCACAACTTGGACTCAAGGTTCCCCATTACGTTTTTCCTACCCCAGTCAATCCATTAGATTTTACTTCACTCAAACCAGTCAGTAATACATAACACAAATCAAGGCTTATGAATGTTAAGTACTCGCACCACACATGCATTACCCAGCTGCATCACTCTACACTTGTTGATGATACTAGCCAATGTCATGTGTGAGCACCCTTTCTGCTTTGATCAGACGGTGATGACACCCAGATTTTTGTGAACACTGCTGGCAAGTGTCGCGCGTGAGCACTCCTTCAGGTTTGATTAGATGGTGATGACCCGTTGGTCCTTGGGAAAGCTGACAGGCTGCACACCAGCTTCCAGCAGCAAGTCATTGATGTTCACATGATCGGACGACGTCTCGTCTAAGTGGTGGAAATGCACCTGCTCACCTGAAGACACACAGGAAGCACAAGACTGAAAACTAGTGTAAGTGTACCATGTAAGTGATCCTGATATACACAACATCAAAGTGTAAGTGTACTGTGTAAGTGATTCTGATATACACAACATTGAAGTGCAAGTGTACCATGTAAGTGATCCTAATATACACAACATCAAAGTGTAAGTGATCCTGATATACACAACATCAAAGTGTAAGTGTACCATGTAAATGATTCAGATATACACAAAATCAAAGTGTAAGTGTACCATGTAAGTGATTCAGATATACACAACATGGAAGTGGAAGTGTATCGTGTAAATGATCCTGATATACACATGATGTGTAAGTGTACCATGTAAGTGATCCTGATATACACAACACAGAAGTGTACTATGTAAGTGATCCTCATATATACACAACTGATGTGTAAGTGTACCATGTAAGTGATCGTGATATATACAGAACATCAAAGTGTAAGTGTATCATGTAAGTGATCCTGACATACACAACATGGAAGTGTAGGTGTACCATATAAGTGATCCAGATGTACACAACACTGAAGTGTAAGTGTACCATGTAAGTGATCCTGATATATACACAACACTGATGTGTAACTGTAAGTGTACCACGTAAGTGATCCTGATATATATACACAACACTGATGTGTAACTGTAAGTGTACCATGTAAGTGATCCTGATATACACAACATTGAAGTGCAAGTGTACCATGTAAGTGATCCTGATATACACAACACTGAAGTGCAAGTGTACCATGTAAGTGATCCTGAGATACACAACATCAAAGTGTAAGTGTACCATGCAAGTGATCCTGATATACACAACATGGAAGTGTAAGTGTACCATGTAAATGATCCTGATATACACAACACAGAAGTGATGCTGATATATACACAACACTGATGTGTAAATGTATCATGTAAGTGATCCTGATACATATACAGAACATCGAAGTGTAAGTGTACCATGTATGTGATCCTGATAACAAAACATGGAAGTGTAAATGTATCATGTATGTGATCCTGATATACACAACATCGAAGTGTAAGTGTACCATGTATGTGATCCTGATATACACAACATTGAAGTGTAAGTGTACCATGGCATGTATGTGATCCTGATACACACAACATCGAAGTGTATGTGTACGATGTAAGTGATCCTGATATTACACAGCATCAAAAACAGAAATCACTGCCAGCAGCCTGAACAAAATCAAAACATACACACACAAATAAAGACTGTACCAAAGTACTACCTGATCATGATATGTAATAAAAGAGCTGCATTGGTGTTTTCGGGATGGTCTACTGTTGCATCACCCAGAATCAGAAGATACACATAACTGGATGATAATAATAATAGGGAATTTACTGAGTGCTTTCAGAGACCCCAAGCTCTTTACAACTTAAAGAAAAACATGCAACATGCAAATACCCACACACAAATCAATATATATATGTAAACAAACTAAAATACTGATAAATAAAATCAAACAAAGCATAGTGAAGTGTGTGCACACACACACAAATGCAAACACACTCATAAGATTGTGTGCTTACAAACATACAATACCAATAAAGAACACATACACAAAAGCCCGCATGCATGCATGTTCTTGACCATCAGACTCCATGGTGAAGAATCTGCCAAAAAGTGGCACCCCGACAAAAGGGCCCCCTGAAAAAGAGACTACCCCTCTTTCCAGACTTTTTCTGAAACCTTTCCTGTTACACTTTTTCTGAAACTTTTCCTGTTACATCTTTTCTGAAACCTTTCCTGTGAGTGTTACTTTTTGTGAAACCTTTCCTACTACACTTTTTCTGAAACCCTGCCTTTTACACTTTTTCTCAAACCTTTCCAGTTACACTTTTTCTCAAACCTTTCCTGTTACACATTTTCTGAAACCTTGCCTTTTACAATTTCATGTAAATGAGCCTCTGGTCGATTTCTTTTAAATTTAATGAGTTAAGTATTTCATTTTTTTTGTTTTTGTTTTTGCAAAGTACAACACCACTGTGGGGCTTTTATTCAAAACATGATGCTTCCATCCATTACAATATACCTTTTGCTCACACTCAGACTCCTAAGCTAAGCATGAATAACTCTGGCCAAAGAAAATGGCCAAATAAAATATTTCTATAGCGCAAAATCTCATTTATGGTGTGCCTTGAAAAATGCCACAACACAACTCATGCTGCAATCCTTAAGCCTGTTCTTAATTGGGCGAATGTTTGTTCGCAAACCTAGTTGGAGTATTCAGCAAACCTAGTTGGTTCTTAATTGGGCAAACATTTGCTTCACGAACCTACCTGGGAGTATTCATCAAACTGCGATGAAGCTATATTTGGGATCCAAAAAGCTTCGCTCAACATGTTCTGGGAACATTCACCCTATTCCATGAACATTGCCTCTGATTGGCTGAGAGCAGAGCTCTCCTGTGGACGAGGAAGAAATAAAAAGAAAAACAGATAATGGTGTCGCTGGGTTCTTCACTCACTTCAGAGGGATTTTTTTTATTTGACTTGTGGGAGGTGCAGCCTTGTCTCGGGGACCCAGAATGAGATATACCCTAGTAACCCTAGTTAGTTAATTGAATTACCCTGTGAGGGATGATTAAAGTATACTGACTTGACTTTAGCCTACATTTTCGATCATGCTGTCTGCTGCACATCTGCTGCAAGTTCGGGTCGAAACTTGCATCTCATTACAAGCCAGTTGAGAACGAAGTAAAGTTCGTTGAACTGTCCGAAACATGTTCGGCCAACTAAAAGTTCAATTAAGAAACTAATCATAGTTCGCTGAACCGTCCAAAGTATGTTCAGCGCATAAACATTCGCCCAGTTAAGAAGGGGCTTTAAGAACTGCCAGCAACCAGCCTAAACACCACACTCATGTTGTTCCTCATACCCACCAGGGCCCATGATGAAAGAGCCGCCTTGCTGCTTGGGGTTGCCCTGATATTCCTGGTACTGCATAGCTCGCCACATGCTTGACATCACCCCCTTGATGGCGCCAGACTTGATGTGCTTGCTCTCTGAAATGGAGACAGAGACCCATTAAGTACATTTAAAGTAAATAAGCAAAGCCCTCGCATGCCCCAAAGTCGTGGATCTCTCTCCAATAAATCATCTTCAGCTCTTGTCTTCCAAACCCCTAAAGAGGTCTTCTAGCTCTAATGTGTACAAAATGAAAACTGGCATAAGAAAAGAAGTAAAAATGCAGCATGCTGAGCACACATCTGGAAATTTAAGAGAGTGAAAGTGTGTGTGTATGTGTGACACTGAGTGTAAGAGAACAAGAGAGACAGACAGACAGTGACAGACAGAGAGAGAGAGAGAAACAAATCCGACATTTCTCTCTTTTCCAAATGGTCAAATGCATATGGGTTCTTCTTCAGTGCTGGTCCTAATTGGTAGTCACTCACTTTGCAACAGTTTTGTTGTAAACCAGTTCCTTTTTTTCACACCAAATGGATAAAATTCCCTTTGTTATACACCCAAGAAGCAATGACAGCAATATGGTGGAGATTTTTTTTATTATTAGCAAAATATACTCCCATGTCACGCAAAAATGGCGGCCAAAAATGGGAATGGTGATACCCTACTGCTTGTGTTGGAAGCTACTTCATACCAGACGAAAATATTCAGACATATCTAATTTGTTTGCAAAGTTGCAACCTGCAAAAGCACCAGAAAGCTAATTTCAGGACTGCTAAGTATGTCTGTGTACAACAATGAGGGTTGAAAGTGACCATTACGCATGTTTCATGACCCGTCATGTCATGTAAGACGCATTCACTTCCAACTTGCACAAGATCAGCGATGCGAACCAGGGAAAACACTGTTGCTATAAATAACAAAGCACTATCGATGCCGAGATCTGAGCACCAAAGTTGCCGTATTATTTCCTAAAATGCATTAAAAGTGCAATGAAATTTTGCATCACGGGTGAAACATTTGTTATGGCAAAAACAAAAATTTGCGAAACAAATCCAACAAAGAAAAAAAAATCTTCTAACTGTTATTTTCAAACGTACCATCGGCATCTACACACACACTGATGACATTGTGTCACGTGATAAGCATGGAATTTGTGAATGGGCGCTTTTACCACTGCGCGTCACGCTCTGACACAGGAGAAACATGCGTCGCTGGGCTGTCATCATTGTCTGCTAGCACACGATTTCACCCAATTTGGAGGCTACCAATGACACAGGTAGGTGAAATTCCAAGCAGTTATAGTTACTTGATCATTTCAGACTAGTATTTTATACAGTAGCACTCTTTATTTATAAATACAGCGTTCAATGTGTTTGATGCACCCTCTTGCAGGCTTATCTCCGTTTCATCACATGAAACATATGTCTCTTGCCGATTCATTATTTCATGGTTAGGAACCACAATTACCAAAAAGCAAGCATATGTAGGATTAAAAACAAACATTTTTAGTAATGGTTGCAGTCATTTCAAATTATTTCTCAGTCCATGAACAAGGAGAGAAGAATTGGTCAAACATAATGTTCGTTTCTGGTGACATGGAACCAGACGGAAGTTGATTACATCACACAAAACGTGCGTTGTATCATCATGTTGCAGAACATGCGTAGAACAAATCTTCCCTACTTTGTTTTGATTTCTGTGTGAAATTGAGATTGTGCTATAGTATTAAAGATGATGTAACTTTGAGATTCTTTTAATTTAAATTTGCCATCTTCTATTGGATTAGAAACAATACTAACTCAACGCGACATGGTGTGCTTGCAGAGTTTTTGTTTGGAATTTTTATTGTTGTTTCTTCTGTTCTGTTTTAGTAGTGACATGGTGTGTTTGCAGAGTTTTTTTGTTTTTGTTCTGTTCATTTTTAGTAAACTTTACTAATTTAAGCTGGAAAGAATTCAACATAATATTAATAATATTAATATACTGAGTAGAACTGTACTACTACTTGCGTTGTTTTTTCTTATTCATGTTTTTTGTTTTGTTTTTGTTTGGTTCCTGGGGTGGGGGGGTGCATTAGCATTCATGAAAAAGACAGGGGTCTGAGGCAGCATACTATTAACTATATATATGGACTAGTTTACTACATCTTGTTTTTCAATTTCCTCCAACTTTGATTGCTGTCTCTGAATGTGATGTGTTGTGGACTGCAACTTGTGCTGCGATTTCACTTGTTGGCTCTGTTAAATCTAGGTTCTAAACTACAAGGCTTCATCTGGAGAAGTGCAGATAAAGTTACTGCGTGAAAATCAGAGCAGCTTCTCGTTCCCTGCAACTGATGACATCCCCTGGGTGCCTGCTGATCAGCTTGCAAAACTAAGCCACTATAGACCGGTGTCAAATGTGGCTGTTTTTTTTGCAAAATAAAAGTTGCTTGAAGTTGTCATTGTTTTGCATGAGAACAGATGATTGATTAAATTTTCATGTTACGTTTCAGTCAGTTCATGTAAACATTACTAGTACTGCTCATCACTTCTTTTTTGTCTTCATTTTTTTCTTCTTCACATCAGCAAAACTTGTCAAACTAAAGAAAAAAAAAACCTTGTCAAACTCAAAACAAATGCTTACATACATGTAATGTGTACAAATACTCTGAAAAATACATTTTCTACATGCTTTAACAGTTTCCAACCTGAGTGATTATTGAATTTCATGTGAAACATGCGTTACATGTCACGTGAAACATGCGTTACAATTCAAAGAACATCCGAAGTTGAGGAAGTGTTCCAATATTACTTTGGAATGTGTCCACAGCATCAAAAACTAACAAGCATAAATACTTGTTCATGATCCATGGTGTTTGTTTGATCTTGAAGGAAAAACTCTTTCCATTCACACATGTTTCAGTGTCACAATTTTGCGGGTAGGCTGTTCTACTCTCAAGTGGATGAACCCTCTTAAAAATTGCACTTAGTTACTCCTAATGATTGTTATTCAAAACCTTTCTATGAAATAATAAGGTTCTTGTTCTAAACATTACATAATGATACTTTTATGTCACACCAAAACATGCATTATGCTCTCCACTTGGACATGTTTGAAGCCACCCTAACTTGCAGTCGGGGTCCTAACTGCTTTTCTTTTACTTGTGCCTTAAAACAGGATGTATGTGGAACACAACAAGCCAAACTGGGATAAGCTGCAGGCTATTTCAGTTTTGACCTCTGATTCCCCCTAACTAGGACCAGCACTGAAGAAGAACCTATATGCTCTTACATGTCAGTATATGCATTAATGTATGTTATATGAAAAATGGTTTTTAATGCATTCAGTGCAAAGCTGTTTCACATTAACGGGACAGACACCCTGGCAGATGAACTGTGGTCGCCTGGATACCATTAGCAAGGGCAAATTACGAAAACAAACTAACAATGTGGCCATCTGATGCTTACAGACCTAAATCTCTCAACATGACCCAGCTGGTGAACCAGTAAGTTAAAGCCATGAAAAGGTGTCGTTTCTTTTATAAGTGACCTCAAAGAAGCAGATGTGAAGAAGAAAAAAAAAAAGAAGGAAGAGAAAAAGGTGTAATACTTACTGTCCAGAGAGCCGATAGCCATTTTTTCATAAAGCCCTAGGGCTTTGTACACGTCTCTGTCCGGGTCACAGTACAGTGAGTGTTGGTACTGGGTCAGTTTCTTGAAGGGCTGTACACAGACACACTACTACTAGTAATACAGCCAAACACATTAAATTACTCTGATGTAACTATGAGTAAAGGGGGGGGGGGGGGGGGGGGAAGGTAAAGGTGGAGCGGTTAATGTTGCCACTGTTTGCTTGATTAAAAAAAAAAAAAAAGGATTACTGCAGCACAGTTAAATAAAAATGCTAAGAGAGAAAGAGAGAGAGAAAGAAAGAGAGAGAGAGAGATGTACTGCTTGTCCAAATCTTTACTGGGATGAACACATTGCCAACAGTAAGACTTCCCTAAGAAAATGGAACTGACTAAGACCTAAATGCATCTGACAGACATTTGCTTGAAATATGTATCATATATATAGTTTAAACTTTGGTGTTTCTTGAAGGAGCTGCTTTGAAAGACAGACAACTCTTTGGACAATTTGCAGCAGGGGAGCGGGGATAGCTCAGTGGATAGAGCGCCGGACTCGTGATCGAAAGGTTGCGGGTTCGAACCCCTGCTGCAGCGGCGGGAGAATTTTCTACTCCAGAGTCAACTTTCTGTGCTGACTCTTATTTCGGTATCCATTCCACCCCCGTGTTACCGCAGCAGCACGTAAAAGACCCCGGTCATTCTGCCAAAAGCGCAGGTGGCAGGTTACAGCTAAACACGCATACACCTTACGTATGTGGCTTTGCATGAAGTGACACGGTGCATGGTTGTATGGTGTACACAGAACGCGCAGAGACTGAATCTCTCTTGCAGCAGATTCTTGTGGCACCAGCCATGCCAGCACTGTAAGTACACCACTTCGGTGGATATTCAAAACCGCACTACAAAAACTATTCACTCATGTAGAATCACATGCGAGCGCAGTGAGTCTGCTCGAGAGCGGAGAATAGCGCTATATCAAAGCGATTCATAATAATAATAATAATATGAACGGAGTGCACTGCAGGCACAACAACTGAAGTGAAAGACGGACATGAGTCAGAAATCTAAGACCAGTACTTCAGGGTGATGACATCCTTTTGTCCATGCACCCTTTAAATAACCAAGTTTTATGTGTACCTGAATGAACTTAAAAGGTGCTGGTCCAATCACCACCAGTCTGACATCTGCTTCCTGTAATGTGTAGCAAAGAAATTATGTAACTGATAAAACACTTTTATAGCACTGTGAACACAGAAGAAAAGAAAAAAAAAAGCGGTGGGGGGGGGGGGGGGGGGGGGGATGATGAAAAAATAAATAAAAGACTAACTTGGTAACTGTAAAAGTGTAATAGGAGTATTTAAATTAACTGCACAAATATATGTTATATATTACAATGTAACAAAGTACACCATCCCTGTTAACATAACACCCTCGCCCCACTCCAACCTATCAGCAAAAGCAAAGCCAGATAATTATCAGAGTATCACTATCACCATACAAAACAGGATAAAAACTATTCCCCTGTCTCTACCATGGTGTTTGTGTGTGTGTGTGTGTGTGTGTGTGTGTGTGTGTGTGTGTGTGTGTGTGTGTGTGTGTGTGTGTGTGTGTGTGTGTGTTTATGGCAAAAGTACAAACCTGTAGGTATTCCAATGGAATAATGGCTAGATCTGAAACAGTCAAACAAAATACTTCATTTCACATTTCAGTAACATTTGCAGTACTTTATCAATATTACAAGAAAAGTTCTAGAATAATTATAACATATAAATTATAATGCAAACATACTTAATTAATAAATAAATAAGACAATAAAATACAAATATCACATTTGTGTGAATTGTCTGTCTGCAACAGCTGAGAACACTAACCATGCAGTCTCATCATGATTAGTCTCAGTCTGATCAAGATTATCATAATCCATGTTGATGATGCCATCTTTGCTGTGACTGAAGTGCATTATATTATAATTCATAATAATAAACATAAATGTACTTCAGTCACAGCAAAAGCTACAACTAACAACAGTAAAAGCATTACTGCTATTAACTCATTAGCATTAGCCAATTACTGTGTTAGTATTACACCAAATGAAAGATAAAGAGTTGATCTACACAAAATTATGAACACAAAAGTTGACAAAAATGTGTTCCTTAAACAGTTAAAGAGCAGATTGTACAGACAACTGCAGCCTATTATGAAGACTGTCCTTGAACAGCTTAATCAGGAATATCAGTTAAAACTAGGCTAGCTGTCAATGTCAGTGTGATACAACTGATACCCTAAAATGATTTCAGCAGCCATTACCTTCCAAGATAAAAAAAAAAAAAAAAAAAAATCACAACTCAAGTGTTAGATTATGTACTTTTGTCACAGTTGTGACAGAGATTGTCTCTTCAGTCAATCAGTCCTAGCATTCTCACAGCCACACCTCATGCTGTCAAGGACTTTACCTTCAACATACTCCTTTGTGATGAAATCCAGAAAATGCTGAAACAGAAGTGACACATTTTTGTCAGTGTTGAGGCCTGGTAAAAGCTAAAACGTCACTGTTATTGTTAATGCTGTTAAATGTTAATACTAATCTATTATAATATATATAGCAATAGGGTGCTCATGTGGATACAACACAAGCGCAAATGACTATGAGTGTATGAGTCTATGAGTATGACACACAAAACCAAACCTACTCTTAGTCTTAATAACTGTTTTATTACTCTTCATCTCATTGACTCAGTGATAGACTGATACACAGATCTTGTCTACACAAGAACACAAGGGCTGTTTCAGTGTTTGTACTGTAAATTAAAAGTTATGGTAGTAATAACTGATTATTTATGGTGCTCCTTCTGGTAAGACTAAGAGTAAGAGCACAGAGTGTTTACAAAGACTTACAGATATATATATGCTCATTTTCACACACACACATACACACTCAAACTCCAAGCACTGGTTTACGACATCCTTCCTTCAACCACTGCCATATTTAGTTACGCCATAGGTCCCAGAAAATTGTCAGCTAACATGCAGTTTTTTGTTGGTGCTCAAACAGTTGTAAGTTTGTTACAAACAACTCAAATCATATCAGATTTTTGTTTTATGTTGCCATGTTGCTTATGTCTGCTCAAATAAAACCTGAAAATTGTTTGAACTTTGAATCAAGATGGAACTCTCTTTTTACCCGGGGTGGATGCACCTCATGTTTACGTGCGTGCTTGGGCGCTAGGTTGCTTCTACAGTCTTATTAGTACCCAAACCTTTCAGAGGGCGCTGACTCAGTGACTGCATCAGTGGACAGCAGCATGGAAATAAAAAGTGCCCCTTCAGTGGCGTAACCAAATCTAGCCGACTCTGGAAGAAGGTGCTGGAAAGCGGTGCCCGGTGTGTGACACACACTATGACTACTGGTGATGGGTTGGTATAATGAGAAGAAGAAAAAAAAATTATGACAAATTTATTAGATGAAGTTTGTGTGTAGGTTTTCACAAGCTGGAGGCTAATCTGAGTAGTGGCCTGCCTCAAAGTCAAACTGGTGCATAGATGTCAGCTGGACCATCTCAGAATATTATTATGTGGAGAAAAACCCTTCTATTAAAGTACATCGGGTTGCCGATTCCCCCTTCTTCTTTTTTTTCCAAATCTAAGTTTAACTTTAGTTCAGTCAGTAGTTCATTGGTACTGTGTCTTAGTGCGGTCGCGGGGTGCAGTAGTCTCCTTTCCCGTGTGAAGCCACTGGCTAAAGGATGGTTTCAATTAGCGTCGGTCAGTTGGCCGAGCTGTAGACAACAAGCCTCCCTGTTCATGCACGGGCATGGAAGAGCTGCCTTCCCCTTTCTGTTACGAATCTTTCTTTTATTCCAAATTCTGGGCCGCCGGTGCCGTATTTTTCAAAGTATAAAAGACTCTCCCTTTTAATCCCCACACCACTCGCCCTCACCAAAATCACAAAGACCGTGTGCCCTCTTTGCAGTTGACTGTGCTAGGTCTCCGAGCAAGTCTCCGAGTCAGTCTCCAAGTCAGTCTCTAAATCTCCGAGTAAGTCTCCGAGTCAGTCTCCAAGTCAGTCTCTAAATCTCCAAGTAAGTCTCCAAGTCAGTATCTAAGTCACCAAGTCAAAGTTATTTCTATTTGTCAGTGCAACTAGTGTTTAATCTACTGACATTCAACAGGTTGGTTTGAGTATTTTTTATCTTTCTGGTTCCTGACTGATGTTTTACTGTTGTTTGATTGTTGTGGTTTTTATGGTTTGATCTTGCCGTAAGATCTGGTGTCGCTGATGTTTGATTATTCTTCACGTTCGCTTAAACGATTAGGTACAGGGGCCAGCTTCGTGGTAGTCATGAGTTGTTTCAGATATATGGATTATAAAAACATTTCTCATTTCATGATTGATGTGTTGAATCTTAAACTGTGTTTTGTAACAGACGTTCTGACGGAGAGGTCAGGTTCGTTATCCAAGCCGGCTCCATTTTGTTCATTCTAATCTAAACCTCCTAAAGGAGTTCCTTTATTTTTCTGATTAGAAAAGGCCTGTTCCGCGTATCCGCGATTAACAGGTTTGACTTTTCTATTTAACATTATGTGAAAAGGCCAGCTCCGCGATAGTCCGCGATTAGCTTTGGTTTGACTTTTCCATAAATAATTATGTTGTGTATTCCATCTTCCACTATCCTCAGACTTGGAAGATACCTTAAAGTTAATTTCTCATAAATTCAGTGTAAGACCCTACTGAGAAATTACAAAGTGAGGCGATGTTGTTTTGATGATACACCGTTCGTGAACTGTCTTTTCACAGGAGTGTAGCTCAGACTTTCGTAACCTGCACAGACGATTTTGTGTCAACTTAATTGTCGTTTACGTTAAATTTTCATGGAACGAGACAACCGGATCAAGTTTGCTTAGCTAGATTGGCTTTTTGAACCTTTGTGTCTTTTAAACCCTTCTTTTGTCTGCTTATAACATGCTTGCGATTTATGTCTTTTTGATTTAATAATATTTGGAACTTTCATTCTCCACTTGAATTCGTGTTGAAAGAGAGATGGAAGCAGAGCGAGAGAAAGTAGAACGATTCAGTGAACGAGTGAGTGTGTGGATGTGTGTGTGTGTGCTGGATCACTTTATGATAGTCAGGAGATGCCACGTGCAAGTAATTAACGCAGACATGTTTATAACTTAACCTGCTAGTGTTCTCAGTTGCGTGGCCACAGAATCGCTCGACGACATTTGACCCCTTTACGCACTAGAGACGTTACAATTACATGGGCACCGTAGTATTTTCTGGATGGACTGTGCCCAATAAATCTAACAGTAACAGAGTGCTTTCTGGGTGGATTGTGCACAATCAAAAATATAAATTATAATGTTTGAACAACTGAAAATCTTGATTGGGCATACATGTGCCAGTTAATGGCTGGCAAAAAGGCAAATTCGTCTGCAGATATAATAATAATATTAATAAAATTATATTCTAATTTGTATTGTAAACATGCAGCTATACAACTACAGTATTTTCAGTATTTCACAATACACATGTATGTTCATCCTGCTGTCATGAGAGAGAGAGAGAGAGAGAGAGAGAGAGAGAGAGAGAGAGAGAGAGAGAGAGAGAGAGAGAGAGAGAGAGAATGAATGAATGAATGAATAAACTTTATTTTATGAAGGTAGTGGTGAAGACTTGAGGTCTTTTTACATCCAGCCCTCACCCATGAGGAAAACTACTATTATTATAGTATTAACTAAAGTTACAATGAGCTACAGTATGTTGAGTACATGTACATCCATACAAACCAGAGAGAGGGAGAGAGAGAAAGAGACAATGACAGAGAGACAACAAAAGAGACTCACCCTCGTGAAGATAATAATCGTCTTTTGCTTCTTGAAAATGTCAACAAAACGAATCTTGTTGCCAAATCCATCAAACACAAACAAATCGTTCAGCTTGTCAAAGTCAATTTCTGCCTCAGGTCGCGGACCGCGAGACATTTTGAGGTCTTTGCCTTCATCAGGTGCAACAAGTTCCTCTGGTTTGTCTTCCTCTTTCTTGTCGTCTGCCTTTGGTTCCACTTCCGTATCTTTCTTGTCCGCCATCTTCATGTCCACCTGCTTCGACTGATCAGCTTCAGTGACAATGGCAGCGTTGGTGTACTCTGCAAGAGATAATTTCCTACTTTAAATTATATGTCTAAAGTTGTTGGAACTTAAAAAAGATAATAAAACAAAAATTTGCAACTGCATTATTTGTCCACTTCTGGATCACACCTTGTCTGGAATGCCATTCATCCTCAGGAAGCAAGGTTCTTCCATTTCATTAACTT
>OY757545.1:16142864-16180612 GCA_963584105.1 Alviniconcha strummeri
ACAAAAATAATAATAAAGAATTTATTATCAACAAATTACTTGAAACCAAAATTTCTAGATTCAAATTTCTAATATATATCTAATTTGAAACACGGGCCAGGGTGGGGGGCATAAAAGTTCAACAGATAATTGCACAAAATGGTCAGTTCACAAGACAAAAATTCATAGCTGCATTGAAAGAAAGACCTATGAAGCTCAACTGGTGTGAGAAATTGAACAAACCAACCTACATTTAACAACAAATCAAGAATCATCACAGACAAACAACAAATGTATGCACCGATCTCAGAGAGAAAGAGAGAGAGAGAGAGAAACTGGAGGGACAGAAAAAAACCACACAATTTAGGAGCACGAGATTCAGTCCATGGTTCAGGGTGTTGGAAAGAAACAAACACAGAGACAAGTCACTTAGACACATTTGAGTAATTCAAGACTGTTGGAGATTCTCAGCTTCATGGTGGGCTTTGTAGGTTTACTTGAAACATGTCTAATAAAAATGAGCTCGAAACTGCACCCTGGTACAACACAAAAAATGAGTTGGACACAGAAATCTCACAGGCGTTTCACCACATGTGTAATGTACAGAGAAAAATTCACATACTCATGTACACAATAAATATAGCTCCTATTTCACTTGCACCAAATTCCACACACGAACAAATAAACCAACCCAAAAAACTCATCTCCAACCATTTCTGCTCTCTAGCTCAAGGTGAAGCATACTGTAAATTCTCACACACAAGCTTCCAGGGTACATACAATAGTCGCTGCACAAGAGCATGGACCACATGCCAGAGAATCTGAAAAGATATGATCTCATATTCTGAGCAAGTTACCTGGACAGAGTGTTTCAGGGAAGAGTGCGCATGGCCAACGAGCGCAAGTATTACTAGTATCATACAATCGCTCTGAAGAAAGGATGGACGGAAGTCCTTTGGTGGGAGTTAAACAGCACTGATTTCTTTAAAAGAAGGGAGGTTTTGCACTGCCATGTCCCTCTTGCTTTCAACTGGAGTCACTAGATTAACCTTAAAAGACCTCACCTTGCTTCCAAGCCAATTATAGTCATCTGCTTCAAAACTGAATCAGCAATACCCAATACCTAGTACCTGTCAGTTCTTTTGCACTGCATGTTGCATATGAACAGATGCCGAGATGGACTGAATTTCAAACGGGAATCGTTCTGACATTACCAGGTTGAATATAAATCCATGCCGTATTATGCCTGGGCGCGACATTAGAGAACATGGAACTGACGGGGTTAAGAGGAAATGGATACCGCTGTCAAATCAATCCTGAAATGCTGGTATGGCAAAACTTGAAAAGTTTCCTTCTGTGGCCATTTAACTGATACTGACTGAAACAATGGCCATCTTCTGACCAAGCTCTGGAACATGCCACAATGAGGCACACAAACCATCAGCCACGAATCTGAACAGATCACAGTACAGTGATTATTTTGGGATGACATGGAAATGAATGTTCATCGCCAAAGCTTTTGTCAGACATTTTCACTCCCTGCACACTGAGCACACGATTACTTGGTGCACTTGCACAGCGAAAACTCTGTTCCTAAACAAACACTTCCCACCACCTAGACCACGCAGTTACGCAGCAACTAGTGCATGCAGCAATTATAATTAAATCAAACATGTCGAAACCAAAAGTCAAAGAAACAACTTGAAAAATACCCAGATTAACAACAAACTCCATCAGAACAATATGTACATCTCCTGGATATTCTTAAGCAAACAATTTCTTCATTTAAGCAAGCAACTCATGTCATACTTGGAATTGACCCCGTTGGAAAGGTCTCTCATTATCTGGAGTTTAATACCTGGACTAGTTCAAATATGCAAAACTTTCATGTACTTTGGCACCAAATTTCAAACCAGAAATCTGCAAGATACAAATTTTAAAAGACAGGAATGTGAAACACAGGCAGGTACTGTGAAGTTGCATTACAGTAATGACTCTCTTAAAAAAAAAAAAATCTCATGCAAGGGGTTCAAAATCTATTTACAGCTACTGATGTCCAAGATTACCCAGAAAAGTATACAGAATCGGGTGGTTTGTTTTGAACTCTGCTGGTGTCTTAACATAAAGTTATGGTCAGTCAAGCCATGCAGAGCACACGACTGCATTAGCCTCCAACTTCTCTTGGCATGTAGTTTCTATCGGCCCCTGGAAATTTGGCCCTTTGATGGGATGAGGTCCGTTTCATTGTAAACAGCACACTGCAGCAAGATATCCAACTCCAGACAATGCAAAGAGACATCAATCTAAGGCGAGGTGTCATGCAAACACAGACGGTGCTATAGAACTCTTCACGTGCAAAATAAATAATACTCCTATATGCACCGACATGATTCACGCACCATCAACTTCCACTCATGAATCAAACACACAGCACACCAACCACTCATACAGCCACTAGACTAGGCATCTCCGGATGACGGGACACTGCGCAGCAACAACCACACCGACACATCATCAACCAACTCATCTTTAGACACATGGCATTGGTCTCAACATGCTAGTCATCCTCCACACATATACCATCCTTAAACCATTGGTGTGAAATCACCTACCAGTCCTCCACATCCCAGCTACACAGTCCTCACCCTCACGCTCCTGATCTTTTGCTTTCTCACGCACTCGTTTCCAACTGCCGCACTTCACAAAACAACCTTTCCACTTCCAGGTAGCTGACACCTTGGGAAGATGGTCAACTTCCTTAAAATGAAACACCTGTTTACCATGCGTCTGGATAGTCATCTTCCTCATGCATCCCGAAACAGATATGCGCACACTTTTGTACAGTCGCCCATCGTCCAGCTGGTCGGGAGACTCAAATTCAGTTGCCTCGCATTCGTTCGTTCCATGGCACTCTTCCAGCCAGGCCTTTCATCCAGTCAGAACGTTGCATCTTTCCACGTAGATTCACCAGGTTCAACAAGCAAAGAAAGTTTACTCAGATACACCGTCTTCAGCATTCATGCTGCGGCAACAGTCATTTTTTGTAACCACTCACATCTGGAATTCACGTTGAGCAGAGATAACACAGGCAATGCAGGGCAACAGGTGAAGCAATCCTGGTGCAGGAAACCACAGTCTCCTGTTGGTTGTCCTACCAGCATTCAACTTCACCCGTGTGAAGGACATCAGTTCTTCATTATTTTTTGACATTGCGTTGAGTCCTTTTTTTCTTTTTTTTTCTTGATGTTTTGACATGGTACTGAATATCATTTCTTTGACTTGCCACATAATTTTGCATTGGTCTTGAAATAAATGACCTATGAGAATCTTTCTTCAATTTACATCCCCCCCCCCCCCCCTCCCACTCCTGTGGGGGAAACAGGTCATTTTTAGCACAGCTCTTTTTAGTCTGGAAAATGAGACAAGTGTGCTATTCCTTTCATCAACTCCTACACAAAGTAAATGTCAAGATTCTTGCCACGTTGTTCATTCAGCTAGCAAGTCTCTGAGATTGCATTGTACTCTTACCAATCCCAACACAAGGGAGTGCATGAGTGAACAGGGAGGGTGGGGGCAAGAGGCCTGACTGGCAGCTTAACCCACACAACAGCATTGCACCAGTCATCTTTTTTCAAACACCCCTGACCTGGATTTGCAAGCTGGGTCAACAGAAAAGCATACAATGATGATCCGTTACATTGGAGAATAACCTACTGAAACGGATGTATCTCCAGTGGAGTTAATGTACCTTGTATTTACTTGCGCACCAGGTGAGGTCCTTGTTGCATTTGTGTCTTTCAAGTGCCAATCAACTCCCTTGTGTGTTGATTTTACATTCAAATGGGAGACAAAAAATTGGGGGCAAGATGGAATATTATCAATACACAGGTGCACCCCCCCCCCCCCCCCCACTGGATTGCCAATGGACGTATCCATCAACACAAATTATATCAGACCCCCCCCCCTCCCCCCATTAAAAAACAGAAGCACCCCCCAACCCCCACCCAAGCAACTTCAAAACATTGCTCCTTACCAAGAAATGATACAAAATGGCAAATAAATATGCGCGAACAGTATCAGACGAGTGTTGCCCTTTCACATCTGTACTAGCACTTTTTTTTTTTTTTTTTAACTTTTTGTGGGGGTGTATTTTGGTTTCCTGTGCATCAATACGAAGTTGACCAGAACCGGCTAACAACCACTGCTGAATCACTGCTGCTCATCGGGTTGACTGTCGGTCCAGAGATGCTGACGACAGTTGCATTCCTTAACCATCAGCCAAGTCCAAAGCCATTGGACCCGACAGTGAACAGCAGTGGCATTTCAAAGGCAGCCGGCCAGTAATGCCCAAGAGCTGAGATCTTCAGTGATGATGACATATTACCCAACTGTTTTCAACCAGAAAACTGCAGATTCAAGTGAAGTTTGATCTATTGGTTAGTACTGTTGTAACTTGCTGCATCCATGATGTTTGAAGTAAGTAAAGCCAGCATAATACCTTCAGGTATTGGTCTTTGTTCATTTGCAGCCTTTTTTTTTCTCTCTCTTTTTTCTTTTTCTTTCTTGTTCTCTTTCTCTTTCCAACACACACAATAGTGCTGGCAGTTATTTTACGAGTAGAAATCAAGCTATCAGAAGCACTCAAGCAGCACCGTTTGCAGTCATTCTCCTCTCCTTAATCACACCAATTCGTTGTCTGGATTCAAAGGCTGCATACTCTGTAAACAAACAAACAACAACATAAGATTTGATGCGTGAGAGAAGGGAAGAGCGAGTGAGCAAGTGAAAGTGGTGAGAGGAGGAGAGAGAGAGAGAGAGAGGGGGGAGAGAGAGAGAGAGAGGAAAGGAAGGAGCGAGAAATGGAATGGGAAAAGAGATGGGCAAGGTAGGGAGAGAGAGAGAGAGAGAGGGAAAGAAAAAGTGGGTATAGAAAAGGGGCACAGTTGGCAGAAATGAAATGTCTTTGCATGCTATTATTAAAGGCACTTTGTTTGCACTACCATAAAATCAGTGTGCATTAAAAATATCCCCCACCCCCACTTCAATTTATAAAGACATCACCACTGGAATGGCATTGCACAGATCAACTTCCAACATACAGATGCAAGTAAAAATTTTAAAAAAAGAAAAAAAGAGGTAAGATTCCCTTGTCTGCTGCATATATATGTATTCTGGTCACAAGCATGCTTCTTTAATAACCCAAATCCACAAAGAGCAGCCACTGTTTCTCTGTGCAGGTGTTAGGCATCCGGCATTTAAAACAAAAATGATTATGATCAAATTTCTTACCGCAGGCAGGTTTTGTCTTGAGCCAGTTTTCTCCATGTAGACTTTGTCATCGTCTGTTGTTGTCTTGCGGTATACAGGGTTGTCAAAGTTCATGCTCTTGATGTTCTTGTTGCGATACCGACGGAAGACCAACACTCCAACCTGCACACACACACATGCATTTTTTTTTTTAAGGATTAAGTACATTTTCACACCACTTATTTTTGGAGAAAAAAAAGAGCACACACACACACACACACACACACACACACACACACATAACAACAACAAAAAACAGCATTTTACAATGGACAACATGATTAGCAATTAAAGAAGAAAAAGAAATGCAGTTTCTTGCTGCAACAACTTGTGACAGAGTGCAGCGAGTCTGTCCAAGAGTAGAGAACAGTGCTACATAAAAGCGATCAATAGTAACACTTACCACAATGACGATGATTCCAATGACCAGGACGACAGCAATGACGATAATTGCCACGTGCCCCATGCCTTCCTCCTGCTCTTTGTTAATGGGCAAACCTTCAGTGCCATTGGCCACCTTCTCGGTTGTGACACCGCTCACTTGGGTGGTGGTGGCCGCTGGTTTTGGTTTGGGGGTAGTGACATTGGGTCTTGTTGTCTGGGGTGCAGCAGAGGTGGTTTTGGGCTTCTCAGGGGTTGGTTTGGGTGCCTGTGTTGTTGCTGACGGTGGAGGAACACCTGGTAAACAAAGGAGTGAAAACATTATGCACACAGAATAAAATTCTGCTGATTACAACACAGTTCCTTCCACTGCAATCTGCATCAGTTTGAAAACTCTACAAAATCTTACAACACAGTTCCTTCCACTGCAACTAGCATCAGTTTGAAACTGTATAAAATATTTACTATTTGCTATTACCAAACAGGTGTTACCATCTAAAGGGTTATCATGATTACGGCCTCGAACAGAAAACACGGGGAACAGCCCCAAAAGCCTAAAAACACAGGTCTTTGAGCCTGCTGAAGGCCTCTTGTGGGGCCCAAGGTCACACTGCCCTTGTGGAGGTCAGAAGAAGCTGGAGCTCCCAAAGGGTCCATTTCTATCAAAAGAGGTCAGATTCCCTTGTCTGCTGCATACATATGTATTCTGGTCACAAGCATGCTTCTTTAACAACCCAAATCCACAAAGAGCAGCCACAGTTTCTCTGTGTAGGTGTTAGGCATCCGGCTTTAATTGCAGGTGCCAACATCGCCCTTGTAACAACTTTTAAACAGTGTCCTCCTTCGAACAGAGAGGCTTGAATGGGCTCACTGGATTCAGAACTGCACTCCATGTGTATTTTTGTTATTTTATCTGCCAGTTTCCTTCTTTACAGAACCAAATGTCAGATAACATTTATTCAAAACAGAAATGAGCACCAGGGGTATTCCCATTCTGTAATTTTTTTTTATGAACAGAGGAAATGCCACCCGTTTTGATTATACAAACTGACATGCACCATTAAAAAAATAAAAAAATATTAAAAACACATTTTGCAACTGTGAGTACCACAAATACCCTCTTCAAGTTTTCCGATCATACAAGCACATGCAAATGTACTGTTCTGAAGGCCTCTGGTAACGTATTAGAACATCAAAACTGACAACTGACATGCAAGTTCTTTAAATCTTAATAATCACACTGAAACCATACTGGTATACTCTCCAAATGCATTTGACAAGTGACACTCAAAGGAAACAACAAGGCAAGCTTTATTAATGCTCATAAAAAAATGTTATAAAGAACACTAGAACATGAAGAAGAAAAAAACTCAAAAAATTAAACACAAAAATTTTGTTTTTAATTTGGGCACACTGCTCTTCAAACAAAACATTCCAAGCCTAACAACATCATAAACACAATGGGGGAAAACCTTGCACTAGCTGGCAAAGAAAACAGAAGGCTGATGAATAGATGGGGATAGGCACAAGAAAGCGGGGCCTGAAAGCACAAACACTTAAGTTGCCCTCGAGGACAGATAGGCCAAGCCACAATGAATTGGTTTTCAAATTACGACCCAAACTTCTCCTCCCTCTCAACAGCCACACACACACAGCATGCAAAACCCAGTGGGTGGGATAGGGGAAAACGAAAACAAGGCACAAATCAGTCTTACTTCATGGGGGGGGGTTACCGTTCCTATCATGCATCCAACTGATTCCAACCTACACCACCTAGTTTCGTATAACCTTCAAGGTGGACAAAATGCCACATGCATGCGTGTTAAACTGGAAAGTGGGGGAAATCTCTAAGCATGAATACCGATGCCACACCACACATCTAGGCACAACAGTGAACCAGCCTGTGAACAAGACTGTTGCATCCTCACCGGTCTTGTTCTGGTTACTGTGGTTAGGAGACCTAGTAGTGTTAGAAGGAAGGTGGGGTTGAGCAGTTACTACTGGGGATGCGGCTTCGCCTTTGAGATACAAAAAAAAGAAAAAGGCACACCCATTATGTCAAAATCAATGTCCTCTTGCACAAATACTGCACTGACATTTTCCTTAGAACATAAGCTCATCATATTACAATGCAGTGTTAATGTCTGTATCAGGGCTTGCAGCATGTATCACTAGTTGTCTAGTCAATCTACATTTCTGATACAAAAAAGGCAAGCAACACTAAATCTGATGGCATTTGCTTCCCAAAAGTATGCTTATTGTCACATATAAACTAGGACAGCCAATGCCTGGTAGAACATGTACAATTTTCTATTTGAAGCTTTCAAAAGTTCTATCATTCAGACCATTTTGGCCTTCAGTAGATAGTCATTTGTTTCTCTCTCTCATGCAGGATGTCACAGAAATAGCCACGTCATAATCATAGGATGTCACAGAAATAGCCATGTCATAATCATTCTTTAGCTTTGGGTATTCTACATAACATTTTGAAAGCATGTTGGCCAAGATCTGTGCATTTGGCATATTTTTTTTTAAAAACAGCAGATTTGTCAGTGCTTGAACAACGTTGATTCTGCCACCACCAGAAAGGTTTGTGGAGTTCAGCTCTCTTTATGCATAAGATGGAATAAAGTTATGGACTTGTAAATTTTTGTTCCACATAGTCCAACAACAAAAGCATGCCAATGCCATTGACATCAAGAAAATGTACTTGCAGGTTCCTGCACTGTATTCCCACACCCACTGGCTGCTGCAACCACTTTAAGTGTGCTAATGCATATGTAGGCTTACACTGTGTATTCACTTATGGCAGTAGGCTACACCATCAATGCGTTTAGTTTGCTGCTAGCAAGACTAACCTGTGAGTGACAAAATCAAAGAGGGAAGCAAATGATGTAGCACATGGCAGTATGACCTCTTTCTGGAGAGTTTGGCAGATGTTTGAAACACAAAATGAAAATGTGATGAAACAGCTAAGTTTTGACTTGGTCTGGTTCCGTGTTTTATTATTGGTATTTACTACTGAACGGTACACAGGCGCCATTTTTCTCTGGCATCAACTGCTCTTTGGCATCACAGTTGCATCCCATTACATTGCGCACCAAACTCGCTGTAAAGCTCTGTCAATTCCTCATGAAGTTTGACAGGATTGTCTCCATCCTCATAAAAATGTAGAAATGAACGAGTTCCTTTCTTTGTTCCATTTTAAGCACACATCAGAACACCATGTAAAGAATGATGACACAACTCTGCAGCTGCTGCTTAAAAATATGTATACTAAGAAAACAAAACAGCTTTTCTTTGATCTACTTATCTGGGGTCACTTTAGAATATGTTTTAAAAGTCATACCTCAGCTGTTATCAGAAATGGTCCAACAGTAGTAGTATGTCATGCGACCTTGTTTTCCACAAGTAGGGCTAGGAATTTTGTGTCCTCTTTTATACACAATATTTTGTGGACATACCTACGTGTAACACAGCTCAAAAAAATATTGCTGCTGAATTTTCTATTTCATATCTCATTTAGCTGTAGATTGACTAGCCCACAATGTGTTCAGGGTTCCCTCATTCTGTCATGTGCTACTGAACTACTAGTGTGGTCTTCCACATTAGTCTAGGCATTGAAAATACAGTGAAAGATGCCAGATAATCTGAACATGCATTTGATACTGCTCAATTTACAAGCACATATTGCTTAAGATTACAGTCAGTATTCAAGCTACACCCATCCAAATACACACAAGTTGAAACAAGTTTTCATCTAAATAAACAAAATCAAGGAAGGGGGTGGGCACAGACAGACTGCATTACAAGTCTCAGGTTGAGACACTGCACTCTGGACCAAAAGGTTTCAGGTTTGAGTTCTAGCTCAGGCAGTAAGTAATCTCAAGTCTCTAGTGTGGAGGTGGGGGTGCAAGTGCTGGGTGGGAGCAAGGGGCCTGCTGGCCTCCTGTCCAGTCCTTTGGACGAGATGAAAAACAGAGATTGTGACGAACCAGGCACTTGAGTGATATGCCTAGTAAAAACATCCCACAGTAGTGGAAAACTTGCTGGGAACAGGCAGACGACCCAGTTACAGTTGGCTCACCCTCCCATTGGGAGCATCTTAAACAAGATGCTGGAGTGCATATAACACAGCAGAAACTATCTGAAACCAGTCCATGTATTAGTTGATTTGTTCAGCCTAAACAACAGGACAAATGACGGGAGCTATTGAGAGAGTGCTGAACGAATGGGGTCTGCCTACCTTCCACACATTTTGTCTCATCACTGGGATCTGTCATGTATCCAGTCATACACTCGCAGGTGAAGTTGACGACAGGGTCTGGCAGACAGAAGTGCTCACAGCCTCCGTTGTTGGTTCCACACGAGCTGTTGACTGAAAGGAGGAAGGAAAGACTGATCAGTACTAGAACCTCCAGACACCATCAAGACTTTTCTTGCAAGGGCTGACAATACATCTTGGGCTCAGTGAGCAGCACTGCACATGTACTGTGGGGACACCCAAATACAATAAAGGAAGGATAATTTGTAATGCTTATGAAATAACTTCCATGCAAGACTATCCGTGTTTACAACCTTTATTCATACATTTCCACACACATGAACACACCATAAATTCACAGTTTTTAAACAGATTAAAAAATATATAAAAAAGTATATAAAAAATACAGTTTGGGATGCTTGTTGCTTTACCTTCAGTTAAAATTTTCTTTGCAGGACAAGGGGCGAAAGACAAGCTACTTACATGCTTCCTGTCTGTAGGGATGGAAGATGTGGATGTCCATGGGAGTGTCCAGGCCCTGAGCAATGGTCTCCACCTCTCCTTTCTGGAACTTGTTGTAGCGGCGGATGGACTCAGAAGGCCAGTCACTCCAATACAGGAAGTCCTGAAGGCAGACATGGGGGGAAGCACGGTCAGAGAGAGAGAGAGAGAGAGAGAGAGAGAGAGAGAGAGAGAGAGAGAGAGAGAGAGAGACACTACACCTAGCAAGTAGCTCGGGCAGTAAACGTCTCTGGCTACTTGTCAATGCAGCATCACAAGAACACAACAGAAGACAAACTGATTACAGCTCCTTCAGTCATTGTAACTGGCAGTCCACTGTTTCTGACAATGCAGACAAAGCTGCACAGCTCCTCTGTTCTCAACACCTCATGCGCCTTGCAAGTCCACTTTGAGATTTGGATGTCCATTCACAGTGAGGGCAGAGATGGCTTCTCACCACTCTTTTAGCACTGGGAAGTAGAAAGAAACTCTTGGCGGAAGGTTTTTTGGGACCTTTGCTTTGTTTCTAGTCTCCAAGACAAAAAACAGTAATTAACAGCAACACTACAAGACAACTGTTGTGGTATTTTCATCACTGTGTTTAAGACAGAATTTTATCTCACACTCAGAGGAGAAGTCTGAAGAGGTTCTGCTGTAGCCGCATTGTTTAGCCCCAGTGTATTTAGAAACTACATAACAAAGGGGTTATTAGGAAGGTGCAGTTGGGTTGGCTGCATCTCAACAGTTATGCATACCTCAAAGACAGTGATAGCAAAAGGGTGTCCCAGGTACTGGTGCCCTCGCAGGACCATCCGACGATTCAGACCATCCAGATCGGAACTACCGATCTGGTGTGTCTTGGCATCAATCCAGTACAGACGGTCGTCCACATAGTCTGCAAACAAAAATCCATGGTGTGAAAATGGGCAAGTCCTACACTGGATTTCAGCCCGGCTAACGCACCCACCCTCACACATTTGTGTTAAACAAATACAGTGACCTGTGGATGGCTCACAGCTTCTGACCCCAACCAAAATGCCTCTCAATTATTGATTATAACGTACCGGTTGACTAGGTGTAAAACACCAATTTACTTACTGATTATACAAACAACTCAAGTTTTTCCCAGTGAAGCCTCACATCAAAGCTCCATGCAACTTGACTACACACACGACGGAGTGCTTGCTTACCGATGGTGAGACCGTTGGGCCAGGTGATCGAGGTACTGATGATCGACTGACGGTGCTTGCCATTCATTCCACACCTCTCGATCTTGGGTGTCCGTCCCCAGTCAGTCCAGAACATCAAGCTGCAAAGGGTAAAAGGTGGGCGTCAGTGGCACAAACTTGACAAATGCATCATGTAAGACAACAGTTGTAATGGCAATAACATGAAACCCTCTCAAAGATGAGGACAGCGTTAGGGATTGGGCAAACGAACCTGATCTTAATTTCCACAAAATATACACTTTGGGTAAACCTTAGCTGCTGGAAATACACAGTCTTGTACCTTATGGCACAGTAGGGAGAAACTAGACCTGTGACATTACACAACACACACACAATAATTTCTGGGGAGCTTTACCCTTTGCTTGGGTGGAGAGCAATGGCACGTGGCTCATCCAGATGGTCCTTGATGAGCACCCTGCGCATGCTTCCGTCCAGCGTGGCCACCTCAATGTGGTCCAGTCCAGTGTCTGTCCAGTACAGGTGTCCATGAACCCAGTCCACTGCCAGACCATCGGGCACACTGACGTTCTCTGATGCCACAATTTGGATGGAGTTGTTGAGAGTGTTCACCCTGTATGCATCAAGGAAGACCATTGTCAATGATAAGAGTGGTACACATAAAAAAACATGTTACAATAAAAAAAAAAAAAAAGTCTAAAAGAATGGTGGAGGGATGGGGGCAGCTATTAATATAATGCATTGTACACAATCCAAGTGACCATCTAATTTAAAAAAAAAAAAGTACACAATTCAAATGACCGTCTAACAGAATAAAAAATAACTTGAAAAAACAGAAGGATCCCTCAACATGTTTAACATTCCATTTTTGCCTTTACCAACCCTTCACCAGCTAAATTCTGGGTGGTGGTGATAGGTGGGTTGGAAGGAAGGGTCACAGGGATGGGAGGCTGGAGGCTGGGTTCAGAAAATACCTGTAATATCCAACAGAGCAGCCTTCTCACCTCATGATCTGCTCCTTGGTGACATCAGTCCAGTAGACATAGCTTCTTTCAAAGTGGAAGTCCATGGCGATCGCTCCCTCCACTTCATTGTTGTCGATGAGCAGGGTGTAGCTTTTGGTCAGCAGGTGGTAACGGCGCAGGTCTTTGCGGTCCGCAAGCAGCAGCTCAGGCTCGTACTCTAAAGACAGCCAAGAGCAAGAGATGTCAACTGGGCCTTGCAAAGTCACTGCATTATCTATCAACCTGGGCAAAAAGTGGACGGCAAAATCCCAGGAGTTGCCCGACTGCTATTTCTGGCTATAATACATAACCTTGCTCAAAATTCAACTCTAACTGAAATCACACCATCCTGAATACAACTATGCCTGAAGTGAAGTTACAGCGCAAGATGGAAAGTAAACAGCAAGGACACTATGGAAACTATTCAACTGTGAGCTGGTTTGGCCAGTAAAGTGTTAGGCTGGTAAGCCATTATCTCTGATTTGATTCCTCACTTCAGCTCTCCCTTTCTCTTCAAAAGTTATGGCTCATGGACAGCCATCTTGCAACTCTGCCCCATCATGATTAATGAAACATAAACATGGCTCTCATCACTGCCCATCTTAACACAGCATCATTCTGGTGGTGACAATTTAGTTTTTGGTACAGCACCTCTCCAGACACAACTTACCATTCAACAGGTCTAATGAATCAATGAACTAGAATCATTCTGGACTGACCTGTGGCTTTGCACAAATGTTGTCTCTCCAGCCTGTATCCTGGCATGCAGGCGCACTTGTACGACCCCTTGGTATTCTCACACAGTTGTGAACAAGCCCCGGGAACTGCACACTCGTCCACATCCACACATTCCGTTTTTGAGTTGTTGGCCAGTTCAAACCCCATGTGACAGTCGCAGACAGCGCCAGCAGGTGTGCGGTAGCAGATGTGCTGACACCCACCATTGTCCTGTTTGCATGGGTCCTGCGCTGTAACACAGGCAAAAAACAACAACTCAGCAATCCTGCCAGCCCAAATGCTTTTGCCTTCACAGCTGGGTTCTATCAATGAGAACACATTAACTAGTGCACCAAAACAACATGTATTACCGTCAACAGAACAATGTTATTGTCATCAAAACAGCAAGTGACACTGTGTACAAAAATCAAGTTAACTTTTTCCTTCACAGTACAGACCTGCCCAGCACACGTTAACTTGTGCACTAAAGCAATACTGTCGTCAAAATAGCAAGTATTATAGTACGCAGACATCACTTGTTAACATTGCCTTCACAGCCATGACCTGTCACTGTGTCAAGTATTATTAACACTGTGTGCAGAAATTGTATGTGCAAAACAGAGAAAAAGTCTTGACTGATCTTTCAAAACAATGTAAGAGCTCCTGTTGTGCGTTAATTTTTTATATATTTTTATTATATATTAAGCATGTTAAATAGGCAGACTAATCTGTCAATGTAAGAACTCTTGTTCTGTTGTTGTTTTTAACGAGCATTTTAAACAGGTGTGTGTAGTATTATAGTCATGGACTGAAAGATGGAATTATTGCATTTTTGTACAATATCTATAATTACCTTTATCTCAGATTCATGCAGCTCATGTAGTCATGATCACTGCAATCTTTGCAAACAAATGACCTGAGCCCTCACATGCATGTCAGAACCCCACAAATGTCTCAAATTCTCAGTTTTACTCCCCGAGGTAAACGATAAAGCAAATTCTGAAAGGAATTTTCTGATCCCTTTTTTTTTTCCTTTAGAGAAATCAGTTTTGTGTCATTTTGTTGTTCTGCAAATGAGACATTTCCACACACTACTGTAGCAATGAGAACTGATCCTGGCTCTTAAAATGGCACCCCCTTCCTGCCTGCACATGCTGTGCCTTTACTCCCCAAACCCTTACACTATTACCACATCAAGTGACAGGATATATAACAAGCATACATCACACATGCAGCTCTCCGAGTCTCTTTACATCAGGACATACCCTGCTGGCATGCAGCTCAAAGCACTTTTTGCATTACAAGTCCACATCAACAGCCAGACTAATGACAGACCACAATCAACAGCCAGACTAATGCACAATGAAAACAGGACAAGTCGGACACAAACTGGAAAGCATCCAGATCAAGCCAGTACTGACAGTCAGCAGGCAACAGAGATCAAAACTGGGGGCAGCTTTGACCATGTTGCCAACAAGCAATTGAGGAGATGGACAGAGCAGTTAGCAATACACAGGACCCATTGTTCTGACACACAACACTGACATTTCAATGACTACATTGCTAAAGGTAACATGCAAAATAATTAGACCCCCCACCCCCTCGCGCAACACAAACTTAAAGGCATGCACGCATACATACACACACAAACATACACAAAACAACAAAATCACACACATAAAAAGGTAGATATAGCACAAACTCGGTATATATAAATGTAACAAAATGGCATGCTCACATTATGTGTAAGAATCATTTGTTCAAACGTTGCTATAACTTAGGTGACTGAATATCAATATATGTTGAAGGTGGGGCAGTGTGTGTGGGGGGGTGGGGTGGGGGGGGGGTGGGGAGGAATATTGTTTTATGACAAACTGTTGAAGGCTACAGAGAGATTCACATGTAGTTACAAAAAAAATTCACACCAATCACAGTGACTTGGATAAAACTTTTTTTTTTTATAAAAATAAACCACACACAAAAACCACACACAGGAAGTCAATAACACTGAAACTGCAACCCAAACAAATCAACTCATTCCCAGTTATGAACTGAATTCCACTCCATGAATCTAAGACTACTGAACAGGAAAAAAAGATAAGGGCAACTACATGTAATTTAAACATCCAATATAAACACCTAAACCAAAATGCAATTTACCCTGGGAGTCAGCTGAAAATTGAAAGAGAAACAAAGAGGGCTCTTAGTACTCGTTGTCAGTCCAAGAATGGGTCATTTGCACTTTTTATTCCAGTTCAATGATGAAAACAGTGGCGCTCAAACAGAACCTGTACTGCTTATAAACAGTTAAATGGAATATGCCAGACTATTCAGGCCACAACAATGTCTAGATACACTGCTTGGAAGAATTATGATCATGCAAAAACAGATTAGCCAAAATCCAAAATGCATTAAATACTTTTATTTAAAAAAAAAAAATCAAAATCAGTCACCAAAATTCAGGTGTGACATCTGTATGACTATGAGTAACTGCAATGCATGCTGAATCCTTTGACCATGCTCATTTATTTTGTAAAAAGGACAAATTCACAAGCTCTATGGGTATATAATGGCAGCAGTAGTAGTAGATGAGATTTTACCACTAATACCACAAATTCATTTTTAACCTTGTCAGGTATCATGCAGTATCTGTTCACTTTTTCCGTCATAAGTTCTGTCCAGTCAAGAAAATCAGTTGATCAGGAAGCCTTGGTAGACTATGGTTAAAAATCAAAACAAAACAAAAAACATGCTCAATGAAGCCATGTAAGAGGATTCCCAAGGTTATTACAACTGATGGCAATGAAGCCACGTAAGAGGATTCCCAACACAAGGTTATCAGAAAACCGATGGCATTCTCATGCAATTTAAGCTTGAACTTATTTTTATGCAAATTACATGCGAAAGCAATCCACTGATCCAAAAGGTTCAAAACCACCCGCCTCAGTTTCTCCAGGCAAAAGGGAAAACAACTCACCAGGACAGGGGTCATGTGTGTCAGTGCGTTCATCCTGATAGTCCCCACAGTCATTCCAGCCATCGCAAACCAGATTGTATGGGATGCACTTCTCACCAGTGCCAAGGCAATCAAACGTGTTGTTGGGGCAACTGGCTGCCTCCGCTACAAGAGCAATGTCACAAACAACAATCAATTTCATCTGTCAAACTAATATAATGCTTTTCAATTTAAAGAGGGAGAGGGGTCAGGGGTGTCCTCAAAACCCATGGACATGAATTCAAACAAACATTCAAAGCTAGGGGATAGTATGCAGTACAATTTACAGTAAAAACTTTATTAAAGGTATCAGTTATACACAGCCTTTTAAACATCTCAGCATCTCTACCTAAGAGGTACAGAAACTGTTGGTGACCTAGTCAACAGCTAGCTACCTGACTGCGCAACTGAACTTACTGGGGCAGTTGACCTCATCAGAACCATTCAGGCAATCCTCCTGGCCATCACAGCGAAGTGAATCATGGATGCAGTAGTTTCCTTCACACAAAAGCTGGTCTGCACTGCATGTGATGTTGCCTGCAATATTAATAAACATACCTAAAACATCAGACATTACAAGATGGATCAATACACTTAAAACATCACACTTCCAAAATCTAAAGACAAATGTAATGAAAATGTCATTCACACATTACCATAAGACTGACATACAACAAATTTACCACATATTACAAATACTAAATGAACTGAAACACTTGGAAATAGAGACTGATAGTAATACGCCCAAAAGTATCCAATTACAATACAGATACATCACATAAAGTCATAATTGCTTTCAGAAAGTATATCAAATGCACAACTAGTCTTCTACCTCAAAAGAAAAAAATTTTATGCCCCGTCAGCCATGACAGTTATATCACTTTTATCAGGGTGATTTCACTCGAGATGAAACTATATCTGGGTTTACCAAAATCTAGTCTGGGCAAAAATTCTCTTGAGAGACACGAGTTCATTCTTAGTCTTAGCTCAGAGACTGTGCTTGTCCTAGAAACAGTTTCCTGTATACACACACACACTGCAAGCCTGAAATGACATTTAACTAGACTACTTTAAAACGTTTTTCCAATTAAGTGCAAAGTTACTTCACACAAAACATTTTTCCAACTAAAAAATAAAAAACTTACAATGCTTTTCATCGGACTGATCTTCACAGTCAAAGTCTCCATCACATTTCCATGACATATGGATGCACATGCGGTCCAGTGTTTTGCACTGGAACTCTGAATCACGGCACTTGTTCTCCCTGACGTCACAGTTCACCTCATCACTCATATCACCACAGTCGTCATCACCGTCACACACCCATGACTCTTGGATGCACTTTTTGTTCGTGCAGTTGAACTCAAACTCTTTGCACTGGAAGGCTGCAGAGATAGAGGGGAGACATTTGTGATGGTTAGACCAAGATCCTTGGAAGTGCAAATGGTGCCAAGACAAAATCCGACACTCTTAAGTCTTAATACCAACAGCAAGTTCCATGGTGGTAAAAATGGACTGAACTGCATTTTCTATGGGAAAATCTGTAGCTGGGACAATAAGTAATAAATAAAGTACAAAACATGAGCAAACTAATTACGAAGCAATGGCAACCCAATGGCAACCCTTTTTCATTTATTAAACACTTTATGTACAATTTAAATTTCAAGCAGATGAAATTATCATTATGGCATTTAAGTACAACCACAACAGTATGATGCAATAATTCTATTCGTGATATTCCCCCTCCATTCCATGGTAAGTTCGCTAATACCCCACCAAAAGACAAGACGTATGGTAGGATGCACACATCTTCATAATGTTAAACATTTGCCTACCTGGGCAACCCAGCTCGTCACTGCCATCTTCGCAGTCATTGTTTGTGTCACACTTCCATCTGGCACTGATACACTGGCCATCACTAAGGCACTGGAACTCCGATTCCGGTTTGCATGTTGTTTCACCTGGAAGCATCAGTTCACAATTTTACTCTCTTCAATGACAGCACACAAAATAATTACCCACACAGTGATTCAGTGCAGAACAAAAGCAATGGTGATCTAAAATAAGTGAAATTTTGAGGCAAAAATGTATGGTCTGAAGCTACATAGGGAACATCTTTCAATAAAAATACATTATATAAAAAACATTCTATGTACTTCGAATTAGTACACAATAGTCGTGGATGAAATTGAAAAGTTTTAAGTATGTAGTGGATGAAATTGAAAAGTTTTAAGTATTTAAAAACAGTAGCAGATGAAAAGTTTTAAGAGATCCGAAATAACTGTTAACACACAAGCACAAAGAAAGGGATGCCTTTACTGCAGTTGACACACAAAACTTACAGTTGTTCTCATCCTCCCCTCCTTCACAGTCAGGTTCCCCATCGCATTTCCAAGTGCTCTGGATGCAGGTCTTGTTGTCAGCACACTGGAATTCATCTGCACCGCACTGTACCACACCTGCAAAACACCAGTGTCAACAGTCACTTCATCACATGGCACAATAATGTGCACACAAAGTCAAACCAGCCACCTCCATGCAATCAGAAACAACAATCACTGCCTGGATGACCACAAAAAGAAGAAATAGAAGCAGGAGGTGTTGTGGGGGGGGGGGGGGGAGAGATGGAGAAGGCATCAAAAGAAGCAGAAGAATTGACGGTCTCAAATGAATTTTGTTGAAGACAGAACAGCAGTACAAACAAAACAGCATCATACGTCATATTTATTTTTCCTCTTCTGTTTTGTACAGCAGGGCTGTGAATTTGAGAAAGAAAGAGAAAGCAACGTACTACACTCTGCAGGGTCTTCATCAGAGGAATCGTGGCAGTCACTGGCATCATCACACTTCCACCGCAGTGGTATGCACTTGCTGTCAGACACACACTTGAAATCCGTTGAGCCACAGGTAGTTGACGCTGGTAAACAAATGACAGAAAAACAAAAACACTCAGCACAGTTGACTTACAAGATAAAGCAAATCCCCACCCAGCTTTAGCTCTGTATTCTTTCAAATCATTGTTGTTAGGGGCAGCACAAAGTGAACTGAAGTCATTTTGCATTAACTTCCAAGCCAATTCTCAGTACTCACACTGACAGTGATAATCTAAACATACCTAGTAAAATATTGTTCAGTGCACAACACTAAAAACAACAGCAAAATAAAAATAAAAATGCAGCATCAAGTTGTTGCAATAAATGCTTAAACTAGTTACAGTACAAATCACAGGTTAATCACCAAAGTGGAAGAGAACTTGTGAAATAATTAAGAAGCACATTTGGCTTCTGTTCCTCACTTCTGATTCTCAATCCGTTTCTTCCTTAGAATTTTCATTGTAGTATTATCAGACTGATATGAAGATCCTCTCAAACCTGTAATTATTATTTTTGGGACTGGGCTCCTTGTGAAAGGTTGAAAGCACCTGTTTTATTACCTCACCATCTGGTCCCCTTCCCCTTAAACCCTGATCCAAACAATGGCATGGCTGCCAATGCTTGGGCTTTTTAACACATGCAAAGTCTTCTTTACTGTTAGTGCCTGTGACCTCACATGGAGGATGTAGAAAAGCCATCACAGAACCTGCACTGACAGAAAGCCTTTGCCCTGTCAGGGAAATGAACATGCACCAGAAGTGTGCCAGACCTGATATTCAACCAACTACATCCCTGCTCCTCATAAAATTTTATTTTTGTTATTTAAAAAAAATCTTTTTACATGTCAAAATGTAGGCATTTCCTTAGTCAAGTTAGTGTGGTGCAAACTGGCTCTATACTGTTTGTAATATTACAATCATTGGCCCAACATAATTGCTTCTAAATTACAATTATACAATTTATGTTATAAATATAAATCGTAGAACATGAGACAGTACAACACTTCAAGCATTCAAGAATAATTCGTTTACTGCCCCACGCATAACAGCAGCCTTATTACATGTTGGTTTTCCCAACCTCCAAGATATTTAAAACCTGGAAGAATGCAGCATCTGGAAAGGTTTTGGAATGGTTTAACCCCAACACTACTGTAACACTCAACAGGTTACATCAATGGTTGCAAGAGTGAGTATATTCATAATTTATTAATCATGAGGGATGTACGTGTGGAAGCGTGTAATGGGTGAGGGGATGGGGGTTGGGGGGGGGGGGTTGGGGGGGAGGGGGGAACTGGCGCTACACGTGTTAACTACAGCACGTGACCCACATTCTAAGGTCACAGCCTAACATGTTTGGCCTCCATTCTCGCTCAATGTCAAAATGCTGCCATCTTTGTTGTTTCCCGTAAACTTTATTTCAACCTCCCATGTATCACTTTTGGTAAACTGTCGTCTGTGACGAACAGACCGCCGCTGCTTCCATTCCGTGTTGAGCAGACGGTGCGTGGCACGAAAGGTATGTGACCCGGCAAGTTGAGTTTCTTTTGCAACCGTGTGTGACCGTGTACAAGAACACACCCCTGAGTCGGCGTCGTCCGATTGGTCCATATCGCGGCTAGCCAGCTCGCCTGATGCGTTTCAGCCAATCAGAAGGCAGAATCCAATGCTAAACACATGCGTGCACGATTTCAACAGTGGGCACTGAGTACAGTCCCGACGGCTCTATGCCAAGCGATTGCTAAGGGTTGCAGAATTATCTCAATTGACACCTACAATACAAACTCCCGGGGCGTGATATCTGAGATTGGTCCCTCCACCCGATAGTAACAAGGGGTTATCGCTAAGCGCCATAACATAACATGTCGGCATGAAGCCGGGACAGGCGGCGGGGTTTCATCATCATGCCGGTCACCCCATGCTACCGACTATCGATTTCTCAGCGACGTAGCCCACTTTCATGTTTCAGTTCGAAAACCACTTAGGATGCGTTTGGGGCGTTTAGTCACAGTTCGTGAATAAAACACGTTTCCACCTCTGAAAATATAGCCTGTACATGTTATCCAAGACACAAAAACCAAAAGGGCGAGCAGAGAAGGTGAACTCACTGCAGTTTGCCTCCTCCGAACCGTCATGACAATCGTCCTCTCCGTCACACTGCCAGGCCAGGGAGATACACCGGCCGTTGGCGCACTTAAACTGGGTACTGGAACAATCTGCACACACACATACAAAACCATTTCTCTTAAATGTCTCTGCTTGTCGCGTAATCACGTCGGGTTTCATTAAGTCGCTGAACCTTCATTTGAGAAGGTAGACTTGAAATGTCGACTGAAAACACCCCGGCCGATATTATTAAAATGAGTGAAACGCCTGTCTTCCATAAACATGATAAAATGACCAGATTGAATTTGACGTGTTGGTAAAATTGTTTTCCAGGCAACGCTAAAAGGGGGGGGGGGGGGGGGGGGGGGGAAGCCGCAACGGCTGAAACTGAAAGGCGTGGTCTTTCAGAACAAAACCAAAAAAATACTCACCACCGTCAGTGCCAACAGTTGTGGCAACCAAATTTACGAGAAAAATCTCCAGTAGAAGTGCCAGTAGATGATGATTCCATGGTAGTTTCCACATTCTCTGAAAACGCTTGTTGATTACTTCGCCGCTGGTTTTCCGTTGATACTGAAGTCAAGATTTGACAGTGAAGAACAGCACGACCGCCCGACAGCTCTACCACATCAACTGCGCTTCAGCCGAGAGCAGCTAGCGAGGGCGTAAAACAGAACTGCCAAGAAGGCTCTTCCAGCGAACAAACACAAAACGGTTCAAAAGTGGAAAAATGTATTAGCAATATATTAGAAGACCTTTAGTAGCACTGTTTTCAAACACACTTCGAATTCAACACGACTGAACTGCAACGAACTTTCCTGTGCCACTTCTCTCTGCTTCTGCCGGCTGCGCGTCCGTTTCCCTCGACTCGTGCGAGTTTTCGTGACGTCACCGCGCATGGCAGCTCCACAACAAACGGAGATCAGCCCATGTATATGATAATGAACATCACGCCACGCACGCGGTTCACACACAGCGAAGGGCACGCTATTTCTGCTTTCTTGTTTGAGTTTGTTTAGCTAGTTCCTTTGCATAAATGTATCTTAGCTGTTTGGTTTTGTGTTGCTTTTGCTTCAGAAGTTCGTTTTATTTATTTGAGAAACAACTGTACTGACTATGGGGAGAGAGAAAAAAAATGGTGGCGACGGGTTGGATGACGCATGGCGTTGTGAGACATCGCAGAACTCCATTCATGTTTAGCTATCGGTTGGCGCGGTCTGTGAGTAACCAATGACGAAACTTCTCAGGCAGTTCACGTTGAAAGTGATATCTGTACACTGAAGATTTCGAAACACCGAACTGCCGGGTTAGTACGGCCGGTTTGTGAAATTTGGGCAAATAACATCCACATGATTCAGCTCCGTATAATGTGATTAGAACACAGGCATACCTAACAGAGAATGAACTGATACGATTGCACCTGCTGCATGGTTTACGTTAAATAGTTACAGTTCACATTACTGACTAGTTTGAAATCCGTAGTTCGTCAGTTTTTTGTTGTTTGTGTTTAATTATTCTTCATGTGTTTCAGTTTTGTTGTTTGTCAAGTTGTATTTTTTAACTAACCGGCTGTTCCTGGTACTGTATTGCCCGGCTGTTACATTTTGACAAGCTTTTTCCAGACCTACACTGCCGTGTGTTTCTAGAGCTACTGTCGTCACAGTTTTTTTAGGTACCAGTTCCGGCTTTAAGTCGCAGATTCTTTTGATAGTTTTTTGATGGGTATTTGAAAGCTGCGCGACGCCGTCAGTAAATTTGTGTTGATCAAAGAATAATGATATATATATATATAGCCGCACTGACACTGCCTATCCCGACATCACGTTATTATTATTATTATAAGTTATTATTTACTGACACACACCACCGCCGGCCGCGTCACTCCTGGCGCACTGGCCCAGCACAGTATCTGTCTCTCTCCGCTCTCAGTCTCTCTCTCTCTCTCTCTCTCTCTCTCTCTCTCTCTCTCTCTCTCTCTCTCTCTCTCTCTCTCTCTCAACTGAGACTGAAAGATTTGACCAGGCGGTTGGTGAAAAGGTTACAAGGAGTTTTCAGTGCCAATAAAATGATTTCGCTGCTCGGATGTTGTCTGCTGACTGACTTGCCACGGCATAGATGCGATCCGGCATGGCTGCGAAAAGAATTGAGCTCGGTTATGTTGGTCCTTTTCGGCCACTAGAATTCATTTCGCTTGGGTCGGTTCAGCTTTTCACTCACTCGACTCGACCGTCCTCTATCGGTCAGTCTCAGTGAAACGACAGTAACTGACTCGGACAAAATCAATCGCGAACTTCGAACGACAGCCATCGCCAGCGTGGCCGGTTGCCGCCGCATCAGTAGTACTAAGTTATAACTTCGCCCCGATCACAGACTGAGACAGAGTCATGTGGCCGGTCAGCCGTAGACCTGTATAGTCAGTCTGTGGTTAGTCAGGCCAGGATAGCACCACTACAGTTATCAGGACTGTTACTCAGTTCTGACTTACCAGTTCTACAATATGAGTAAGTAAACATGGTGCTTAATGTCCACAGAAACCATAAGGCATATTAGGGACGGGAAATATAAATGAGATTTTGACTTTGTTAAAGAAGAACTGTTAATACTAACTGGGAACTATTCAGTTACTAATAGGGAACAGTGGATGTAAACTGAACTGACCCGGGCCAAAACGCTGCATAAAATTCAGCTGATCAATGTGCATCCTGAGAGTGGTTTTTGTCTTGTTGAAGATATGTCAGCTTCAGAGACTTTGCCCCTCTCCCCCGGCATACCCCACTGGGGCCTTCTCAGTGGGGTCTATATTCGGGTTTGGAGAAGACAAAACATGATTTCAGTCCCACCCATGTGAGTGTAAACTCACAGTGGCTACCCGTGGCGGCCGATCGAATCAGTCGGGTAATAACTAGGCTTAATTAGTCAGTCGTAACTTACAACGACTGATAGTAAAGGTAATAACCCCCGTGATTTAATCCCTCAGAGACATCGTGACGCAGTTCGGGTGTCGCTGGATGCAGTGAAGATTAAACTGACTCGCTTAGTCGTTCGCTCAGTCAGCGACACCTGACTGTGAACCGGTTTGTCACCGGTAAGGCGTCTAGTCTGTCTGGTAAACAGAAGGACGTCAGTTCGATTCACCTTCGGCTGACCTTTGTCTTCAAGAGTTACGTTGTCACAGTGGTTTGTGGACACCGTCTTAATTTTTGTGACTTTGCCCCCTACAATTAATGAAACTTTTAAAATGGCTTTTTCACCGCTGCCTATCTTAATGCAGAATCATTGGCTCAGTCAGTAGTAGCAAAGATTATAAATACATAATGTATTTATTATCTTTGGTGGTAGTGACAGTTTTGCGTCTCAGTCTGGTACGTTGATCCCCGAAACGAAACCGTCTCCGGTTTTTAACGTCAAAATTAACGTATAATTTATGTATACGTTTCGGCAGGCTTTACGCATTACACAGGGACCATATTTAAACCATCGGCAATCCAGGGATGGCCGCTACTGAGCAGGGCTACTCCGGAGTAACCCGCCAGAAGGGCTCCGACCCATGCCGTGTCAAAACCATTCCGAGAAACTTTGTGCAGCTAGCAAACGCTCCCATCGTCCGTGCAAAACACACACACACGCACGCACGCACGCACGCACGCACGCACGCACGCACGCACACACACACTCACTCATACACACTCAAACACACGCGCGCACACACACACACACACACACACACACATCGAGCGCGCGCCTCCCCCAAAAATGCATAATATATAAGATTGACGCTGAAATATTTTCATGGCAAAATTAAATCCTTTTATAATCAGTCAGTACAGTTAGGAAATTATATTTTCCATATGTTGCAGAAAATTAAAATCACTTAGTGTTTCCTGTTTTTTGTTGTTGTTTTCCTCTTGTTTTTTGTCATGGTCGACTGCCTCTGATGCAGTACAAAACACTCGACGTATGGCGAAAACTCTCTGAAGCCTCTCAGTTTCCGACTGTATGGGGGGCATTCTAAGGTGTTCATTTGTTTTAGTTTTATAATCATTTGGGTGATTTTCCCCCTAGAGTGACTCGCACAATGCGGAAATTACTCGACTCGGAGTGGTTTTCGCATGCGAGTCATTCTCTGTGTCAAGTTGAGTTACCCCGCCGACCGACTGCTGTGGTTTGCAGCACTCATAGAGTCATAATATGTCAGCTCCGCACAGAACGATCAGGCATACCTTCACTTTCCGGCACTGATAAGGAAACTATTTGGTGTGGGTGGCTAGCCGCGGATCAGTAATGGTACGCTGTGTGACACTGACACAGGCTTATGCGGACTACGTTTACCAGTCAGGACGTTACAGTATTAATTACCTTGATCATCATACATACATGAAGGGCCGATCACCCGTGTGGAATTTTTCATTTCAGTCACACATATATACTGGTAGTATGCGCAGAGCGACAATTTCGTGTTAAATGGTTGACTGGGCGTAAAACACCAAGTTACTTACTTGTTTTTGTTTATGCTTTTTTCACACAAGGGACTTAATTTGCGCTCGAAAGACGTCACACAAACACAACGTGACAACAAAGACCTGAGCCGCTTATGATAGCTCTCACCTGGCATGCGTGTAAATCCAAGGCATAATTATAAACTCCACCAGAGGTACACCCTGTTTCTCAGTAATCAGCCATATACTGTTTGGCCATTTCATTGCAAATATTTAGGTTTCGACTCTCTGTGTTCGTTGTAAATGTTTTAAACAGTAACTTGCGATAGCCGCGATATGGACAGAATTCAGACTTTCTGTTGCCACATGCGGTTTAGTAGCATGGCCCGCAATGGGGCGCCAGCACCCACGCTTCGTCCCCGCAGTGGGGTACTGTGGACGCAGAAATTAAGCTGCCTTCTAATGGGTATCCAGAGTTGACACATACTCTAGGATCTCCCCTTAAAGCCCAGAGCACGTCAGAATATAGCCCCAGTGGCATGCTTTACCTACTGCCAGGAATTTCTTCCTTGCCCAAATTTCTACATTCCCGGTCCATCACTTTTTCCAAGTCCTCTCAGTACAGGCTATTTTTTTTAAAGGCGATAGTTCGGGGCGCATACTGACTCTGTTTCCGAGTGTTAAAAATCCTCTCAGTCAGTATAGGCTATTTTTTTTTAAAGGCGATAGTTTGGGGCGCGTATTGACTCTGTTTCCGAGTGTTAAAAATCCTCTCAGTATAGGCTATTTTTTAAAGGCGATAGTTTGGGGCGCGTACTGACTCTGTTTCCGAGCGTTAACGTCCTGTGCACCTGTGTACACGATGACGATCTTTTCAGTGTACAATAGGCAGTCTTTCAATCGCTCAAAGACTCAGTATCAGTAAACCGCCCACGCCATGCCTCGGCTTTCGGCGCCATGACCCTTCTCGACGTCCTTGCTTGGAGACTGCAGTAACTACAGTAACGGAACTGAGAGTGGGTAGCCGACGCCCACGCAAGGCCACGAACCTGAACCTTCCCAGTCAAGATGTGTTCTTATCAAATACCGTCACTCCACCCCCCCCCCCCACCCCCACCCCCACCACCCCGCTTCCGCCCCACCCTATTGGCACCTGTGGCAATGGCGGCCACTCTCACGCTTCGCCCCGCGGAAATCAGATTTAAAGCTTTACCAAGGTTAGAACAGTCCGTTCCGCCACTGTTATCAGCAACGGAAACGTTGATCCGGAATCAATCTTTTGTTCGGCCTGTACACACTAACCTACATTTGTATGACTCGACTCATTCGGTGGCGAAATCGTTTCCCCGGCTTAGTCCACATAGACTTACAGACAAAACAGAGGTCGGCGGTCGCAAGTCGTGACTCCAGTCCAGGAACTACGTACCGTCGTCAGAGTCACGATAACGACGTTAACAACCGTCTCAGTCAGTGTAATGTGCGTGCGGCATGACCTCCAGTTTGTCCTGGCGGGGGCAAGCCACGTCAGGTTACAGAACGTACCACGTCAGGTTACAGAACGTACCACGTCAGGTTATAGAACGTACGTAACGGCTCACTATCAGGCAGAGATAGTGAGCCGGTTTGGCCTAGCGGTAAGGCGTTAGGCTGGTAAGAGGAAAGACCTCGGTTCGATACCGCTTCGGCTCTCCTTTCTCTTCAAAAAGGTTGTGGTTTGTGGACACTGTCTTGTGACTTTGTCGATCACTTCCTACTGAAACTGGCTCTCACCACTGCCCATCTTAATGCAGGAATCATTCTGGTGGTGACAGTGTAGTGATAGGTATATAATCTCCCGCTTCCCTCACCTCCATACCCCCTTATCCCCTTCTCCCCTTCCCTAATAAGCCTTATGGTTTCTGTAGACATTAAGCACCATGTTTACTTAGAGACTGGTGGCAAACTCCAAGCACTGGTTTACGACATCCTTCCTCCATCCACTGCCATAGCAGATTACGCCATAGGTCTGGAAAAGCTGTCCGCTAACGAACAGTTTTTCCATGATGCTCAAACGGCAGTAAGTTTGTAACAGACAACTCAAATTATATCAGACGTTGATTTTATATCTGACCACGTTGCTTACGCACAAATAAAACGAAGATCGTTTGAATCGAGACGGAACTTTTTCTTTTTTACCCGGTGCGGATGCGTCTCATGTTTATGTGCGTGCTTGGGCGCTATGTTGCTTCCACAGTTTTCATAGTTCAGGAGCTGTGTGAGAGTCGAGGTGGCCGTCCTGGGCTGTCCGTCCTAACGAGCCTTCTGGTTTCCGTGGACGTAAAGCTATAATGAACCATGCTTCGGCATTGGTCTCAGCTTGTCCCTAATATGTCAACTGACTTCTGAGGACATTAAGCAACACTACCTACCTACCTACAGTTTTACTAATACCCAAACCTGTCGGAGGGCGCCGACCGCGTCGGTGGACAGCTGCGCGGAGCTAATGAGTGCCATACAGTGGCGTAACCAATTCTGGTAGAGTTTGGAGGAAGGTGCCGGAAAGCGATGCTCGGAGTGTGGACTGGTGGCGAATTCCAGGCACTGGTTTACGACATCCTTCCTTCAACGGCTCGGAGTGTGGACTGGTGGCTGCGACATAGGAGTGGCTGATTCGACTAGACGAGACTGACAGGTCCGGGACTGGGACTGAGTTAGTGCGTGTGTCCGAGTTGGCCAGAGCAGAAACCCTACCGGTTGCGTTGGCTCTACAGTCTTTGCCCGGTAGTATCATCATAACAACATAATATCTCTGGTCAGAGCGTACGACGTGTTTAATCCTTTGGTCACCCAGCAGGTACTACGTTAATCCTTCGGTAACCCAGCAGGTACTACGTTTTTAGTCACTTACCTCTGCGTCCGGGAATAGCTCATGGAAGAGCTCGTGGGCGTGTGGGCGCGGCAGGATTCCGTGGGAGACCGGCTGTATCCGATTGCTCCACGGCGGTCAGATAATAGTGGGAGGTCGGAGATAAGAGCCTCGATCGGTCTGGCGTGTGGGTACTGCTATGATGACCTAACCCCGCGTTGTCGGAGCAGCCGCCAGCGTGCCCTTATGTGACCTTTGATAGACGGTCTTTGGTGACCTGTGATGTTGACTGCTGTCATGACCTAATCCCCCCGCCGCCGGATCAACGTTTCCTGATATGACCTATGACTGCTTGGACTGACGTGACTGCCGCAGTGACCTGGCGAATCCCTTGTCAGGGCAGCGTGTCCTCACATGACCTGTGATGTCGACTGACGCAACTGCGGCTTTCAGTGATGACCTAGTCCCCAGTCGCAATAATGTGTCCTGACGTGACCTGTTTCTGCGGACTGACGTGACTGCCACGGTGACCTAACCCCGTGTCAGAGCCGCGTGTCCTGACCTGACCTACGACCGTGTCTGGACTGACGAGATCGCCCAGATGACTCAATAACCGCCTGCCGAACGATATGGCAATAGCGTGTCCTGAGTGGACTCTCAAATTCGGACATACTATAACCATGATGATGATGATGTACAGCTTCATGGCCTCGGATGTCGGTTGACCCAGTGTTGCTTTACGTCGACAGAAACCGCAAGGCTTATTAGGACGGAAAGCCCAGGACGGCCACCTCGACTTTCACACAGCTCCTGAACTCTGCTTTATATCCATTGAGATTTTTTTTATACCACCGGCGTCCCCCACACTACATACATGCACCCACCCACCCACACGCACCCTCCCACACTCACCCACGTACCCTCGCCCACACATTCACCAAACCAGACATAAACATACAGCGTGAGCAGAGAATAGTGCTACATAAAAGCAATATTTTAATTCCTATAGATTATGTATGTATGTGTACACACACACACACGCACACGCACACATACACACACACACACACACACACACACACACACACACACACACACACACACACACACACACACACACACACGTCAATCATTATAAGTATATGACGGTTATAGACAATGCAAACCAACCGTATATATGTACAGAATTGATATATATATATATCTGTTGAATGACCAGTGCCTGTTGGATTGTTCTGCCTCTGTGGAATCTCTGTGGGTCCGTGACATGTCGTGAAAGTTGCTACCACCTGTGTCTGTGGGATTAGCATTGAAGTTTCCGCTACCTGTGCCTATGGGATAATTATCAAAGTCTGTAGGCTATTATAACCCGCAGGACCGTCTCTTATTTGAAAATCGTTTGGTAAAGCAGTCAATTACAGAAAAGCATGGCACATTTAAGACTTGACACAGGTGTGTGTGTGTGTGTGGGTGGGTGGGTGGGTGGGTGTGGGTATTTATATCAAGGTTTCAGGCGAGATCAAAAGATCAAGAGATCTAGAGGAGGGAGGTGGAGCTGGACCTTCCAAGTTAGCCCAGAAGAGATCATGAGTAGGGAGGTGGAGCTGGGCTGCGAAAGTTGGACTTCTTTCGCTTCGAGTTGTTCCTCAACAGCAGTGCAACGGACATTGTCCTTGTGACTCTGCCCAGCACGGCAGTTGAAACAGCAATTGCGCAGTGCACTAGTCGTTGGGCAATGGCGAGGGGACACCGCCTTAACACTTCCATTGTTCTGGCGGCGGTCCACGGTCTCTCCGGTCTTTTTCGGGCGGTATCCGCGGTCGAGCCTTCACTCTTTCGTCCCCTTCCCCCCCCCCCCCTCCCCTGTCCCCGTCCCTAATAAGCCATCTCACTTCTGTGGACGTAAAGCAAAATGTACCTACCATATACATATATCAGTTGCTGAAACAGGTAGTATAAATATATATAATTATTGTCTGTTTCAACAACTGAAAGCAGATTAGCATTTCACCATTGATGGTACAGTACAGTACCACCCCAAAAAGCCCATACCCGTTGTTCTGGAGGAGGGACTGTCAGGGAATGCCACAGGCTGTAACATTTGCGACGATCCGTGCCTGGAAGTTGTTCCTTCGTTGCTTTCTTAACACCGAGATGCCTACGGAAGTGGTGATGGCGGGGACCGAAATCCCAGGAGGCTGAGGGAGAAAGAACTACACTGACGCCACCAGACAAACTCCAAGCACTGGTTTACAGCATTCTTCGTCCATCCACTGCCATAGTTGATTACGCCATAGGTCTCGAAAAACAGTCAGCTAATGAACAGTTTTTTGATGATGCTCAGACGGCAGTAAGTTTGTTACAGACAACTCAAATTATAGCTGACGTTTCTTTTTTCAATACTCAGTGACCACTTGCTTACGCCAGTACAAATGAAACCAAAATCGTTTGAATCGAGACGGAAATCTTCTTTTCTTCTTCTTCTTCTTCTTTTATTTTTATTTACCCGGGGCAGATGCGTCTTATGTTTACGTGCGTGCTTGGGCGCTATGTTGCTTCCACAGTCTTATTCGTACCCAAACCTTTCGGAGGGCGCTGACCGCGTCGGTGGACAGCTGCACGGAGATAAAGAGTGCCCCTTCAGTGGCGTAACCAATTATGGCAGAGTTTAGAGGAAGGTGCCGGAAAGCGATGCTCGGAGTGTGGCCACCAGATTGACTCCCGCATGAATAAGTAAGTAAACATGATGCTTAACTAATACAGAAACCATAAGGCTTATTTGGAACGGGGAGAAGGGGTATGGAGGTGCGGGGAGAGGTAGATTATCTTTTGCTACACTGTCACCACCATAATGACTCCTGCATTAAGATGGGCAGCAATGAGAGCCGTTTTAATGTTTCATTAATTGTGATGGTCAAAGTCACAGGACAGTGTCCACAGACCACAATATTTGAAGAGAAAGGGGAGCCGAAGCGGATTCGAACCGAGGTCCTTCTGCTTCAGTACCAGCCTAAACGCCCTACCGCCAGGCCAAACAGGCTCACCCCGCATTAAGAGGGGCATCGGTGTGAGCCATTTTAACGTTTCATTCATTGTCAGTGGAGGGACAAAGTCAAAATCGGACGCAGCTCTATGAACCACAACTTCTGAAGAGAAAGCAGAGCCGAACACGTCGGGGACTCAAACCGACATCCGTCTGCTTACCAGCCTAGCGCTTTACCGCTAGACCAGTTAACTGAATCTTGTGGTGTGCCCAAAGCTACACAGCTATACGATCTTTCTTGTGCCTAGATCAGCGAGTCCGTTTCATTAACGTTGCCGAAACATCGTCGGAGTCGTTGTCCCTAATGTGTCAGCCCGACACGTGAGGACATTAACCCCCACATCAGCATCGTCTGGGTGACAGAGCACGCGTGCACGAGCTAACAAGTCAGCACAGACGACGAAACACGCCACTCAGTATTTCGGCCGCCAGACTTGCTTAATCACCTTTCGTCGGACGTTACCTCATTGGGCTGAAAATCCTTGTGTCCTCACAACACGTTTACCCTTTCTTTGCCAACAGTTTTGTATTTCTGATGCAATTTCCCCCCGAGATCAGTCTCGAGAAAAGGCCAAGGTGACCGGAACTTCTGCTTTTGAGAACTCTGCTTCACACCGGAATACAGGAAAAGCTGGAGTAAGTAACTTGGTGTTTTTCGCCCAGTCAATCGAAGGTGTTTTTCGCCCAGTCAGTCAGGGTGTTTTTCGCCTAGTCCGTCAGTACGGTTATATCAGGGCGACTGGAAAAGTTGGAATTCAAACAGCAGATTATACGGCTGATGTAGTAGCTGGAAAGTAATTTGCTAATGCCATCAGTGATATGACGTCTTGAGGGCGTCGAATGGGTTGACTGATGTCTTGCTTTTAGCCATAAAGCTCCGCCCACTTAGACAAACCCAGGGAGGAAACACCAGTATAACATGCATGCAACTCACGTTTGAATATGTGGACACTGTCTTGTGACTTTGCCCGTCACAGTTATGAAACATTAAAATGGCTCCCATCACTGCCCATCTTAATGCAGAAGTCATTCTGGTGGTGACAGCGTAGCAACAGGTATCTAATCTTCCACTCCCCCACCTCCATACCCCCTTTTCCCCCCATTCTCCCCGTCCCTAATAAGCCTGATGGTTTCTGTGGACGTTAAGCACCATGTTTACTTACTTATCTTTGAAACTGCACACGGAGACTCAAGGCGCTTGGTCACTGTTTTCGAAAACAGCCCGGGCTCGTGCTTTGTTTATAACATTACAACAGTTCGGACAGCTCAGTCGCGGGCTTGTCAAAAGAGGTGTGTTTGAATGCAGATTGGCTGCCGCTCACATGTCAGTCAGAGGATGAGGAGATGTCGAATGAAGCCCCAGGTTATAATGCATGTCCACAGATGCCGTTTCTGCCTTGACGGCCGGCCAGTAGTCACTGCGCGTAGTGCGATATTGTCTTTGACTTAAAAGAAGAAGAAGCGCCAGTCTACCACACTATCGCCACATTGGGCTGCTTTTTACCTAGTTAGTTAGTTATTTGGTGCTTTGAGCCCAGTCAACCACATAGGGTTATATCAGGGCTAAGCTTTGACCTCCACCCCCCCCCCCCCCCTCCACCCCGCCCTCGCTCGAAAAACATTGACCCAGCCAAGAACTACAGAGAGAGAGAGAGAGAGAGAGAGAGAGAGAGAGAGAGAGAGAGAGAGAGAGAGAGAGAGAGAGAGAGAACAACAACAAAGTGATGATAAAAATCAAGTTCTTTCATCATTTGTAAGAGAAAATCTAGACCCGAGGTGCTGCGAAGGTGTGTATGTGTTTGCGTGCTTGCGTGCTTACGTACTTACGTGCTTACCCGTAACCATGGAACGGGACGGATCTGAAGTTACAGGGGACGTCAGTGTATGCTAATCGATCAACGGCACAATGCATAGCTTGTGGGTGCTTTTGAAATTAATGTTCCGAGGGGGCCACTGGAATGTGTGAAGCATGTATTCTAAGGCATTGGTGTTTGTTTCTTGTGAGGCGGGCGTGCCATGCTCCGTTTGGGAAGTTCCATATCTTGTGTGTTTATCGGACGTCATGTTGACGAACGACTCGGCTGAATCACAGCTGGTGCCGTGCATTAGGTTACAAAGAAACTGTTTTGTGTCGTACTGTGTGGTGGTGTATATGATCGCATTGCCGCGCTCAGTAACTATGTTGTTGTTGTCATTTTCATCTATGTTGTTGTTGTTGTTATTATTTAGATAGTCATTACCATAACTCCATGCATTGTAGGCCTAGCCACATATTTAGTTAAGTCCGTTAGCCAGTCAGTTATTAGTCAAGTTATAATACTGGTTAACTGCTTAATGCAATTTTTGGCTGCGATTGCTTATTGAGCCATTGTAATTAAAACCAATGCCGCAAGAACTGCACTGAGTTTTGCAGCATGCGAAATGTATGTAAAAAAGGTAGTACCAGCCGACTACCACAAGAGCGATCGAGGATCAGTTTTCCCGAGCAAAGCAGCTTGTATTTTGCAGCCTAGGCGTACTGTCTCAACCGGTGTAGGGAACAAATTAGTCACAAGCGTGCACGGAGACACTAGCTGTTGAGAACAACTCGAGCAGCGAGGGCATCCGTCACACACTCCGAGCATCGCTTTCCGACACTTCCTCCAAGTGAAGGATCGTCGTAGACCAGTGCTTGTTGAAGGAAGGATGTCGTAAACCAGTGCTTGGAGTTTGCACCCGTCAGTCTCGCTACGCGAGCTCAGCACGACCTTGTTCACACAGCTCATGAGCTCTGTGAATGAATTTGGAGGTCTCGAGGAGGCAGAATTTATGGCAGTAAGCGAGAATCGTGCATAGTCAAAGCCAGACAGCTCACAGTCTACATTCTGACTGGTACTTGACAAAGGGGTCGCGTCTATAGTTGTAGATTTTCAGCAGAGGGGCAGACCGTAACACTACTTGTGTGTCCGTCCGCAGTATATACCCCCACAGCGCGGGCCACCAAACGTATGATCTTAAAAATTCTGTCCGCCTAGAGACTGGCACCGCATGGCAGCCACTGACATATAATAATAATATTAGTCTACAATGTATCTACATGGCAGCACACGTCAGTACCGTGTGTCAAACGCAGCCGAACTGTGCCGCCGCTGTCCATTACAGCGATCAAACGCCGGCCAACTGGGCTCCCAACCCAATCCAAAGACACGTACTACACTGCTGTAGCGATTGAGGCTTAAGATGGTGCCCTCAGATGTCGGGCTGATGGCGTTTTAGGGAGAAGGTAGTTCAAGTTCACTGTTGTTCTGCGTCCACAGAGACCATTAGGACTCAGTATTAGGGACGGGGAGCTGAGAACGGCCACCTCGGCTTTCACACAGTTCCTGAGCACTGAAGACAAGGCAGATGATAATGATGATGTAGAGCTTCATGTCCCCGGATGTCGGTTGACATATTAGGGACACACTGTGACCAGTGAGTAAGCATGGTTCTGTCTTGCTTTACGTCCACAGAAACCGTAAGGCTCATTAGGACGGGGAGCCCAGGACGGCCACCTCGACTTTCACACGGCTCCTGAGCACTGGACACAATGATGATGATGCAGAGCTTCATCTCCTCGGATGTCGGGTTCACATATTACGGACAAACTGTGACCAGTGCGTAAGCGCGGTTCAGTGTTGCTTTGCGTCCACAGAAACCGCAAGGCTCATTAGGACGTGGAGCCAAGAACGGCCACCTCGACTTTCACACGGCTCCTGAACTCTGATAACAAGGTAGTTGTGGGCTTGTATTTATACAGATGTGTACGACCATAGCTGTAGTATATCTGTCCGATCCAGGGGCCCTCGTCGATACACCTTAACTACCGCCCCCCCCCCCCCCCCCCCCCCCACACACACACACACACACACACCCGTCGTGTCTAGTGTCAGGATGGCCCAAAGCGCTATGGCTGAAATACTGGCAGCTGACTTCCGTTGGTGCTTTAGCGCCACTGCATCTTTGCCGTAGTTCCCTCCGGAACTCACCTGGAACCGATCACAATGAGAATGTTCGTAGTAAAAAGAGTTTTTTTTTTTTTTTTAATTAATGTAAAAACAAACTAACAACAACAACAACAACAACAACAACAACAACACACACACACACACACACACACCACACACACACACACACACACACACACACACACACACACATACACACGCACGCACGCACACACGCACGCACACACACAGTCACACACGCACGCACACACATACATACACACACAGTCACACATACACACACACACACACACACACACACACACACACACACACACACACACACACACACACACACAGTCCACACACACACATACACACACTCACGGAGAGAGAGGTGAAATCCGACGGAGTCGCAGTTGCCGTGTCGGTGCACAGCCTACCCGTGGGCAAAGCGCAGCACGCATGCTAGCTCTAGCTCCTACCGCCATCGCCATCACGGCAGCTCGACACGGCGAGGTGACTAGGTTTGTAGTTGACGACTCGATATAATTATTATGTTTCCCGCCACCGCCACCACGTATGACCCGCCTAGGACTCTCTCTCTCTCTTCGCTAGCTGCACTCAGGTTGACATACCCCCTACAGGCAAGAACTAACGTCTGCAGCGTTTGATTTTTTTAATCTGCAGTTTTACAGAAATCCTCCAGTCTCCTACCCCATACTAATTCGATTCAGGGAGCTACATTCCCGTACCGTGCGTTCGTGATGTCCCGCTGTCTGCGCGTGTTGGTGTTGGGACACCGGGCTGATTGGTCCAGTAACTGGAATGTTACAGTGTCCGGTCCATCAAGTTCACAGGACCGACCTGAAACCGAGAGGGATACACTACTTGCACAAACAAGAGGACAAAATCAGCCTCAGTCTGGATACCAACGAATTAAACGAATTCCACAAAGCCGGCTAAGCTTGCATAGCGTGTCAGTTTGAAGACGATAAAATAATTATACGAAGTGTACAAGCTGACTGCTTTGAGCTAAGTCATGGTATGGACACTGCGCTATACTGAGAAATGCTATGTATTATCGTTATCATTATTAACTACCTGCATACTACTGAAAGCTGCTGAGCTGGAAAGCGATCCGCAAAACCGCGCCAGTGAATACACGTTGATAAGGACAACCACCAAAGGCAGGCGGGAGTGTGCCATTGGGCGGGCCAAGTCAGGAAGCTGATCTGCATGTTTAAAAAAAAAAAAAAAAAAAAAAGAAAGGGTGGGGGGGGGGGGGGGGGGGGGGGGGTGAGGGAACAGGTGGAGGTGTCAAGGTGACACTACCGACACATTGTAGTTGTGCGGCGGTGTGTAGACGGACTCACAGAAAGGCGGGAAGTGGGCACAACAAACGTCGACTTGCACTACTACACAGTGTAGACGCAGAAATCAGCAAGGCTACGCTTTGTGACTGACCTGCACGAACGCACACACGCACGCAGGACACGCCACGGACACACACGCACGCACGCACGCACACACACACACACACATATATACACACGCGCGCGCGCGCAAATACACACACACACACACACACACACAAATACACACACACACGCAAATACACACACACACACCCACACACACACACACACACACACACACACACACACACACACACCACGCAAATACACACACACACATACATACACACACACACCACACACACACACACACACACACACACACACACACACACACACCACACACAAAGATCGCGTGAAATTCTTTCTATACACCAAGAAGAAAATGGCGGCAACGAATAAACATCAATGAAGGTACTCCTATCAACTCGTGCCAGCCTCTCATTCAGCAAGTGAAGCCTTACTCTCGGCACTATCGTTAGGCCCCTAAATAGAACTCCCTCTTTGTGACCGCCATTGTTTCGAAAGGCTCACCCCGCATACTCGTATGTCGTAAATAAAACCTTACATTACGGAGCGTTCATCTAATGCGGTTTATGTACCTTTTATTTACTCGCATGCCACGTGAGAGTGACCGTCAAGGTCTTTGTTGTTGTGTTTTGTGTGTGACGTATTTCGAGCGATAATTACTACTTTGTTGGTTGGTTCTTTAAAATAAAAACAGAAGCTCT